>JAUMHF010000005.1:10338016-10366564 GCA_032359275.1 Microctenopoma steveboyesi | reverse complement strand
AAAAAGAGGAAATCAATAGTGTGGAGCATTTCATGCTCCCCCACTAATAAATAAAAAGAGGATATCAATAGTGTGGGAGCATTCCATGCTCCCCCACTAATTCACTCGTATGAGCTGGTGGTTCGTCATTATCACACAGAGTGGCTTAATGACAGCAGTCACTGATTAACATATTGATTCTAATTGACTGTCTGGTGGCCATGTACAGTAAATGACTGACTTAAGTGGTGCCTTATGATGGCTGGCTGACCAGCTTACTAACTAACACATGGCCGCTTCACTGACTCACTAATTAAGTGACTGACCCACTAAATTTCTGACTCTGTGCTGGCTGACAGATTGATCTGCTGTCTGCGGACTGACCAACTGACAGTTGGCTCATCTGCCATTGGATGCGTATTCCTCACTGTGGAAAGGGAACCCCTGCTCCTGATGTCAGCACAATGACTTTCTGACTGACAGGCACATTTCCATATTTTCCCATTAGCTCTGATATGGAAAGCAATGATGAGATATGAAAAGAGCCTAGGATGTGTGTGTGTGGTTGTGTGTGTGCAAGCGTGTGTGTGAGACACTGTTTATGCAAATGAAAGGGACCAGCCATCCAGTCTGTTTTATTCTTATTGACTAAGTTCTATCTATCTATCTTGTTGCATTTGTCTATAATGTGCAATCAGTGTAGAAAGGGTTCAGAACAAGTTGCAGATATTGAGCTGTTACCTGATTTGCACATTCAATTTCTTATCTTGCATTCAAGTTTCGATTTCTTTCCCTCAGATTCTTCTCTCTTTTATCTACAATTGTCTTTCATGACTGACATTCAATTCAATCAGTTTTATTTGTATAGCGCCAAATTACAACAAAGTCATCTCGAGGCACTTTACACTGTAAGGTTTAAGACCTTACAATACATAAGCAATAACAGAATAATATATAACAACAGTCCCACTTGAGCAATAACTAGGCAACAGCGAAGAGGAAGAAACCTCCAGCAAAACCAGGTTCAGGGTTGGTGGCCATCCGCCTCGACCGGTTGGGGTGAGTGGAAAGAGGCAGGCCTGTTTCTATGCAAGATTATTTTGGGGGCCCCTGTTTTTTTAAATTGGTTTATTTCATAACAGACCTACTTATAGAATCTTTTTTAAAGGCTAATAAATTTGATAATGGCCGTGGGGCCCAATGCATCTGCGTAGTTTGCGTAGAACAAGAAATGCAGACAACAGAGATCAACACGACAACAACACTAGGCAAGTTGGTAGAAACAGCAGCTGCACACTGGATATCATACAGCTCCGAGCTGGGGATTCCTGCAGGGATGTACAGATAGAGGAGAACAAGGAGGAAGAAGCAGAACTACACAAGAGTTAGAGGACACACAGTTAATGTCAGAATTGGCAAATGAGCTCTAACTATAAGCTTTATGAAATAGGGAGGTATTTAGTCTAATCTTAAAGGTAGAGAGGGTGTCTGCCTTCCGAAGCTTTATAACTAAAGCTCTGTCATCCATTCTACATTTGGAAACTCTAGGAACCACAAGTAGACCAGCACTCTGGGAGCGAAGTGCTCTGCTGGAGCAGAATGGTATTATGAATCTGAACCTGATTTGTATGTTAGGAAGAGGATTTTAAACTCTATTCTAGATTGTACAGGAAGCCAACAGAGAGACGCTAATGTAGGAGAAATATGATCTCACTTGCTAATTCCAGTGAGAACTCTGTCTGCAGCATTCTGGATTAACTGGAGGCTATTTAATGAGCTATAAGACATCCTATCAGTAATTAATTACAGAAGACCAGCTTAGAAGTAACAAATGCATGAACCAACATCACATGAGATGAACATCACTGTAGATGAACTCAATAAGCAAAGGCCAGTTATCTGAATTAATTAGGCCATACATTTTTATACAAATATAATACAATACAAATATATATATATATATATATATATATATATATATATATATATATATATCACAAAAACTGTGATATATATATCACAAAAACTCTTCATATTTCTAAATAAACAGAATTAGATTTAGTTTTAAATCTTCCTTTCCAGTACGGGCTTAGTCTAGTTTATATAATGCTGCAAGAAAAAAATTGTCTTTGCCTTCTTCATCTCTAGTCTATGCTTAAGTCACATGTTCTAATGTGTCCAGTGTTTATATTTGTTGATATTGATTTGTGTGTCTGAGCACATATAAATATTTGTGTTTGCACATATGCTTTCGTAGTAACTATGTGTGCGGTGACTCATCAACAATGACAATGAAGGCTGTCTGTGACAGCTGCTATATAATCAGATTACTACTGCTTCAATTTGTGTGTGTGTGTAATAATGTGTCTCATTTGGACTGGACTGAGTTCTGGTGGGCCTGTCAGTGTATGGGGTTAGAAGACACTTATTTAGTCTGGTTCTGTTACTATGTTTATGCTCTATATAGTCCAAAGACGAGGTAATCACCCTGGTGTGAGTGTGTGTGTGTGTGTGTTATGTGTGTTTGAAGGTGCAGGTTGGTTCACAGAAGGTATCTGAACCAGAACAGCAGAGCTTAAAAGGAAGCACAGCGTGTCAGTGTGTCACACAAGCTGTGCTTTTACATATTCTGCTCCATTTAATGTAAGCACACCAGCCTTCTCATCTTTTCCTTTCATCTTTCATTTTCCACATTCTTCTTCTCATCCTGACTCGTGTTGAATTCTCTGAAGCTAATTGATGTTGAAAAGGACATTTTTTAGCATAGTCCTTTAGATGCGTTTTGGCGTTTCCTTGGGGCCATCTTATCACATCCAGATTTAGATTTTTTTAAATCATGTGCTTTCAGTAACATAATTCATTTTTACTGCTGAGTGTGTGTGTGTGTGTGTGTGTGTAGACCTACTGTAATTTTATTCTTGTCAGACTAAATAACATCTATGTGTAGCAGATTTTTTTTATAACTTTCTACCATATTGATGAATGATCAATGCACCCACGTTTTCTTTGTGGTGCGACTAAGTATTGTTGCAGGACATTGTGTATTTAATGCAAACTACCTTCCAGCTGCCAAGTCTGACCTGGAATAGACTCTGCTGTCAGAAACAGAAACGGAACCACTGACCTTAGTCAAACTGTATTTCTAGGCCAGCTGGTTGCCCTGTGTGTTTTTACCCATGTGTATATTTCCGGTGCGTGCATACTCCACAAGGGCATTTTGTCACCTCCCAGCTGGTCTTATCAGAGTGTTGCAGAGCTACGTGGTGCTTTCAAAGGTCATCCACACCACAGGAGGCAGCATCCATACCGCAGACTGCCCACAATGTTTTTTGCTCTGACTCTTCAGCTCCTTGCGGTCTTCTGATGATAGTGAAAACAATCTTTCTTGTGTTTTCACCAGTGAAGACCCTCAATTGAGGTCAGAGGTCAGTGTCAGAGTTTTGCTGCCGTTGCATTGACATTTCCTCTTCTCGAATTCAATCCCTGAGCATTGAAACCAAGTCAGACAGACAGGGAGGAAGGGATTGCACAGAATGTCCTCAACTTCCTCATTATCTCCTCTGCTGCTTATGCCCTCGTGTAGAGCTGCCTCATTTTGCTTCATTACTGTAAGAAGACTATCTTACGGGAGGAATGGCAGGCTTCCAGTTGGCTCTATCAACCTGTCAATCACTCAAGTCTAATCTTAGCTCTGCCCCTCAGTGCTGCCCATCACTTCCTGGCACTGAGAAGCAGCAAGCAGATTTTGTGTGCCTAATTCCCCTGAAATAGATAAGGACTTTAATGGATAGCCTACTCAATTATGCAATGATGTTTTGTTGGATTGTGTCTTTGTTTGCTGTGGTGCTCCATACAGCATACATACATTCTTTTTTTTGTCTATTTTTGTCTCATCTTGTTCTCTCCTCTGCAGAAATAAAGTAATAATCTCAACTGTTCAGTATATTTTTGAGACAAAATAAGTGATATTCACTACTGAGCTGCAGCTGAGATCAGTATTTCTCTACTTTATAGTACATATCTACTTACACACACACACACACACACACACACACACTGCCACTCTGCCCATCATTCTCTGCTGTTGTCACAGTAACCGTCTCACCTTCCCTTCACAGTCCCGTCCTAATGAGACCACTGGAGGACACAGAGAGAGAGTAGCAAGAGGGTGAGGGATGCAGAGATATATCACAGGGAAGATAGGCAGGATGGAGGCAAAATTGCCATTCTCTTGTATCTGCTTTTTGCACACAAGGCAGCCTCTCTGTCAACTGGTCACGATTATTCTCAAAACCCCAAAACCTCCTCCATGCCAGCAACATACCCTGATTATACTGTGTGTGCACGACCACGCCACAAGTTCAGTTTGCTGCCTGGGCATTTCCATATAAATCCAATAACATTATCGTTAATAGATAATTACCCTGCACTGCATGATTTGTGACCGCAAACACAGATTAAAATTCAATTTAAGGTACAATTGTGTGCGGGCGCTGCCTGCTCAGCTGAGTGGCTCCATTTAAGCTCAGCAGATCTCATTCAGTGATTACGTCTAATGTATGTGTTCGTGTTCAGAGTTAAAAATGTGCATTCAGCCGAAGTAAGTCAAAAACAAAAAGTTTTAATACGATGATAAGATTATATGACTGTAATCTCTTGTCTCATCATGGTTGATAAACAAATTGATATGAACACGTGGATACGAAGAGGAAGAGTGGCTAGCAGACCAGCAGTGTGATGGCAACATCTGTTCCTTTATGTACATTTAAAGTCTCTCCGTCTGCTGCAGAACCATAAAAGGCCTAAACGGAGTGAACGAGGCCTCTGGGCTCGGCACAGATTGGCAATTATACATCTCAACATTTCAGGAGACCTTTAGTGGTTCAGACCTGAGTATTTCATCTGGGAAAACAAATGTTAATAAGCAGCCCTTTTGGACTGGATATTTAATGTGCAACAGCTAGAGAGGCTCTTAGTTATGAAGTGTGTACTTATTAGGAATATATATATATATAGCATGTACGTGCTCTGCTGTTGGAAATTAGATGTGTGTGCTTTAATTGTGTGTGTGTGTTTAATGTTTGAGCATTCACTTGACACCACCTGTACATTTTTATTACTGTTTTATTGGTTGTTATTGGCAATTAGCCCAGGTTCAAGCGAGGCCCATTTACATGGAGCTCTAATTGTTAGTGTCATTAGCTAACATCTCACTGGGACAATCATTAACAGAGTTTCTAAAGCTCACATTTAACCTGAACAATGTTCCAATTCTCCAATGCCCAACACACATGTCCTACACCCGCGGGTGTTTTCACACACATTGTTTGATTAGACCTCTTCTCACAATGGGACATGGACACCTTAAGCATTCTTACTGGTTCATCATAACTTCAACTAATTCCACTGTATCTGCACCAAATCCAACCTGAGCAGAGGTTTAATGAGCCAGTAAAAATACCAGTGCTCTGCTTTTCAAAAGGTTGAGGTTAATTATTTTAATTCACTCAGTTTAAATAAGTTACTATTTCTAAAAGCCCGTAGTGTCATCCTTGTGAAATAGGTGGTGAAATCAGCATCACAGCGAATGTTAAGACAGTTTCCTATTTGTCAGATGTCCACAACAGTGACAAACGTTTGACCATCAGAGTTTTGGTGTAAAATGTTTGCATGAAGATAAATCAGCTGGTCCTGCTGACAGCACGTTAGGTTAATTGATTTTGCTTTCAACGGCTGATATAACTGGACCTTAATGTGGTACTCTTGCAGTAGCATTTCTTTTAAATGGACAAATCACGCTATTTATAGGTTCATTTACCAGCTAGGCCATGCATAAACAGGTTCTCTTATGTTTTTATTAGCAGCCTAGACGAGACTTTCAGAGTAGAGTGAACCTTAAAAAAATCATGTCACTCCATACTACTGGCACCTAAATCAATTTACTCAATAATGACATTTCGGTTTCAGCTTCACACCTACACGTGGGTGTATTTGTCTAGACTAAATCATTTGTCATTTGCACCTGTACTCTGAAATACAGAATGTACACATGCTACGTAACACGCACATCCACATCATCTGTGTGGTGACTGACGAACGTCCTGACGGTGCTCCAGCCTTACAGGCCTCTCCCTGTGATATTGTTCGCTCTCAATCAACTTCCCTTGTCAATATTTACTATCGTCTGCCTCTGTCGTTTCATCAGCTGCCTTTGCCGCGCTCTCGTTTCTTACCCTCAACTTAATTAGTCACATCTCTCGGTTTAATTACATCAAGTGGAAGGAAGTTGCAATCTCAAGTAGATCAAATTAAGCCCTATGCAAATCCTGGAGTGTCTCATTGCCGGTCTCTGTGGCAACAGTGTCTCCGTGTCCCGTATTTCTGTTGGGATAAGTCATGTGAGGCTATATCACTTATAGGGGTGATTTCCAGTGTAAGATTTCATTTGGCAACTGGTGAAGTGGTTGACTGTCTGTTTAAGTTCCCAGTGAGAAGTGACTAATCTCTATCGTGCGTGTGTGTGTGTGTGTGTGTGTGAGAGAGAGAGAGTGAGGGAGAGACAGAGAGGGAGAGCAGGGGCAGTCAAATAATAAATCAGCTTAAATTCATTGGGCAAAGACTACAGTCAGCCTATATAAACATAATCACCTTTATCAAGTTGATGAATCAATTACATACTCATACAGTTCATACAGTGCTCAAGCTAATTTTATGATAGTGTAAAATAAGAATAACATTTTCATATCTAAATTTGTCCCATGTGAGGATAGTGTAGTTAAACATTTACTCCTTTCCATGTGCATATGCAGCCCAGTCCACTGCTCAGTGTTCATTATAGACATTAATGTAGATAAATAGTGTCTCAGACAACTGGAACCCTCTTTTTCTAATGGCCTTTTCACTATTTTTTTTCCTGTTGGCTCTGGAACTCCTACTATGTCCCGAATCTGTCGCAGAAACTTTCGACTCAATGTGTGAAACGGTGGCAGGAACAGAGTGTTGTAACATGACCTTTGCTTCATGTACACCGTCCCAGAAAGCAGTATTTAATTAATATGCCTCAGTGAATGAAAACTGTGACCTTGTGGCATGTGGATTTCTCTCATCAGTTCCAGCCACTCTGTCATTAAAATTCCAGCCAGGGTCTTCTTTCTACCTCATGAGCTCATGCCCTTCTCCTCCATCCCTCTCTTTCCTCTCCACACACATGAGAAATGCATAAACCATTTGATATCGACTGGCAGCACACACACATCCTTGCCTGACAGCTATGAGAGGATAAAAGTGAATTGGAGAAGGGCAGTAGCTGATCATTCCCAACTATCGTCCATGTCATGCTGTATAGTATCTGTGAATGTGTGTTGATAAAAGCAGGATATGCTTTTGTTCCTACTTCTTGTGTTCTTTTAATATTTTTAACACTTCTAAAATTTGTTTTCATCGTAAATCTTACTGATTATAGGATTCAGCTGCACAATGTGATCATCTTTTTTTGGTTGCTTCAGGTTCAAAGAAACAAAACTGTAATATATAAATTCAACCATGAACAATGTAAATGGTGATGTTCAAGTATGGGGAAGCCTCGGTGTAGCTTCTTTTGCAGTAATTATCGTGGATTACATGTAATTCTCCTTGCTTACATGAGGCTAAAGTATGTCAGGTAAATGATTTTTGACCTGAGGGGTTTAATCTGTGACACATGCTTTGCATTAAGAGGGATTTTATTTATTCCTAATTTATTTGTGAAGCCTGTAGTTTGGTGGACATGTGGTCCGCTGTAATCCTGTCCTATAAAACAACTGTCAATTGTTCAGTGGCAGCCCACATGATCCCAAAACATTAAATAATGCATTATGAGGCCAGCTGTACAAAGCACCTCAGGGGGTCAGCAGTATTTCTGTGTACCACACAGAGAAACCAGAGAGGTAGTCAAGCGTAAAACTCTGTTTACCCAGCTTTTATTTTGCATACCTAATGATAAAAACAAATACAGCAATCATTGAACCCGTGATAGACACAGTCTGCAACAAAATCTTCATTGCCATAGTTGACATTTGACGAAGTGTATAAAAAATAGAAGGATGAGTCATGTACAGAAAAAACATTATGTGAATATGAAAATTAAAACTAACCATGGAAATATAAACATGTCAGGAACATGTTCTTTATTCAAACAGCCCTTAAGTAGCTTTAATACTTTGCTCTTGTATTTATATTAATGAGGGTAGACAAAATACACCCTTTGGTGAAATCATTTCCACTGCATGACGCGCTAGCTGTGGTTTAGACCAAAGTGTAATCTTTTTTCTTCTTGTGTAGAGGTGTTGCACTGGTTGACACTAAATGACTTCCATTACTGATCAAATGGAGGTAATTTATGTCAAAATCTGACATCAGTGACGAGTTGCATCTGGCTGCACCCAGTCTGTGCATTCACATGAGCTTCGCAGAGGCAGAGGGAGGGTAGACGAGGAAAGAGGAAGAAAAAAAAAGAGGGAGGAAGACGGAGGAGTGTGTGCAGCTATCTCAGACAGCTGGTGATGTGCAGCTGTCTAGGAGACTAGATTACTCCCTAAAATCTCTGGGGGAGAAGCAAGAGGGAGGAAAAATTGAGAGAAAGAGGAATAAATAGAAATGGGGACACAGTAGGAGAGGAATAAAGACTGTGAAACAAAAGGGATTTGGTCAGGCAAAGATGAGACATGTGAGAGAGACATGACAGAGGGGTAATGGTAGGAAGGCTTATCTGGGGTAAACAGCAGAGGAGAGATCAAAACTCAATCGATCAGCTCCCATATGATAATATTTGAATAATTTGAACCATCTTCATTTAAATGGTTTGAAATCAAAGTATGAACGAATGAATGGCTGAATGAATGAATGAATGAATGATGGCCGCTGAGACAGTCGACAGAGTTTAGTGAGACTGACGCTTCAAGCACATAGATGCACCTGGATTTCATCAGAGAAGGTCTGAGTAAAGGGGAGAATACAATTCTTTGTTTTTGATCAATACGCAAAATAAAAAAAACATTTTCATTTTGGCGGGTGCTGTTAATACCTAATAACTTAAATCCTAAACACAGTTGAGTGTTACCACTGTAAATATGAAATATGCTGCTGTACACTTCAGATACTGGTTCTCTGTGCTGCCCGTCTGCCCTGTATGCTGTGTTCCCTTTAAACCGTGTGTGTCAGTAACTCAGTAAAAATGTCTTCCCCAGAAACACAGAGTGAAACACTGGTCTACACCCAGCCTCATTGTGAATATTACTCTGCCCCGTGTCACCAGGAACATTTCTTGTGCCTTTGTTGTCAGTTAAAGTGATTTTGAGTCTGATCAAAGTGAACACGATATCCTCTCTAGCTCACAACCTAATAGAGGAGTGTGCAAGGCTAGTACCGGCTGGAGATCAGTAGCAGATCCTGCGAAAGAACAGGAACAGTAGCTGGCTTGCCGGCAGGCTGGTGTAATGATCAGACTTTCTTCTGCCCATGTGTTCCCCTCAGACTGAACTAATATAGTTTTTGCTGGGTAATGATACCGAGACGCAAGCTCACATTTCCCCATAATTGATCCTGCTGGCTACTGCCACACACTAACGAGCTTAACGAGGAGAAAAACCCTCCTAGCAACTGGAGAGTGAGAGAGGCAGAGGGACACGGAGGGAGAGAGAGAGACAGAGGAGGGGGGGGGCAGTTTAGACAAGCAAATAAATGCATGAGTCAAACTAAGGTAAAGGAGGCAAAAAAGCATCTAATACAGAGACACAGAGATTTTGATCCGTTACTATGACGGGAGCATGCCGTAAGGAGATCAAAGCAGGTAGTATAAAATGGTTGAAGAGTGCAGGGGCTGCTCGAGTATTCACTTTCTTTTCTCTCACTACTCCAGAGACACTGAGCAGAGAGAGAAAGACAGAGCAGCGCGGACAGAGCACCAGTGCACGCTTTCATCTTGAACAACATCCACAGGGGGATTGGGCTATTGTGAATTTGGAGTGAAATATTTCAAAGGGGTGTTGGAGGAGAGCTGGGGCTGGGCTTCTTGGCTGGTTCAGACTGTGTTTCACAGAGATTAAACACACCTGGTTCACAGCCTTTCCTCTGATTAGACAAGGTTTTGTAGGCGATGCCACGGGTACTCGCTGATTAATCTGGTCTTTATTTAATGACTCACTGATAGTAGCAGATAATATTCTTCCAGCACATTTCTATCGAGCGAAGCCATCAAAGGTACACCTTTTGTTTTTAAATTAACTTGCCCTTGTTAACCTTTTTTATCCGCTAAGCCTTTCCTATTTATTCATAGTATTTGTTTTTGGAGACCACTCTTGTGGTGCTTAAACATGATCAATATTCTTTTCTATACTTTACATTATCACACGCTGTACATTGTCAAATCAAATCATTTTGTTTCTCTTTCTCTGCTTGGTGCATCTTCTGATATTCTACAATGTAAAATGTTGATTTTGTGACCACATAACAGGCCAGCGCTTTATCTCCGTGTTGTGAGAACTGCGTAGAGGCTTTTAATCAGCGTCTCCCATATTTGTACACTGCTCGTACGTTGAGTAAGGAGAGAGACGAGCTAAACCCAGCAGAGATTAAACAATGCCCATTTTGAAAGACTGAGTGCGGGAGAAAAGGCCTGTCAGCGTGTATGCATGTATGTGTTTATGCATTTGTGTGTTTTTATCTGCGTGTGTGTGTGTGTGTGTGTGTGTATGCAGGCGATTGCATGTCTGCGGAAACGGAGGTGGAAGCTGCTGAATATTCATGGTGTCTGTGCTTGGTTGGGGCTGAGAGATAAGACGTTTATGTTCTGGCAGCCAGAGAGGAAAAGAGTGTGTGTGTGTGTGTGTGTGTGTGTGTGTGCGCGAGCGCGTGTGTGTGAGCGAGGGTGCGGCGGGGATGTGTCGACATCAGTGGTTTAATGGTTTGAATCTAACTTGGGCCAATTAAAAGGCATGCCACGTGCACCGGGGTGGGCTCCCATTCATTTCGGGGGAAATTGAGGTTGAAATGAGCCATTGTCGGGCCACGTGGCCACTGTGCATACTGAGCGGCAGGCCTGCAGTGGTTCTCCAAAACAGTGGATAGAGGACAGAGGAGAGTCTTTGAGTGTGGACAAGGAGAGGCAGTGTTCACTTTGAGAAAGAGAGGAAGGAGAGAGGAAGAGATGCACACAGAGAGACAGGAGTGAGGGCTGGAGAGAAGATGTAGACAGACAGAGGGACAGAGGAAGAAGTAGGGGGAGAATGACAAGAGGCCTGCGAGGACGACACAGAGAGCGTGTCAAGCAGATAATATAGAAGTGGAGAGATTCATAGACAAATCATGAATTGGGGGGGGGGGACAAAAGAGATGTGCCGAGGACAAGAGAAAAGACAACAACATGCACTGATATAAACAGAAAAGGAGCCATGAGGACACATAACTCCAGCCTTCACAGTTCTATGGATGGGGGTTGCCTGAGTGGTTGGTACAGTAGCTCCTGGCCTCCTGACGTCAGCTGGACAGCACATGTGGAAGTGCTGACTGAGCTGTAGGCACACACACACACACACACACACAGAGAAAATGCCTGCCAAGACGAGGAATAAAAATTGTACATCACAGCATATAAAGCAAATGTGTGCATGTGTTTGTTTGTGTCGTAGACAAGGAGCTGCAAAGTAGCAGATGCCCTATCAGATCCCATATCCAGATAGCACAATTCCTGTCTATGCCGTCACTCTGTATCTTCAGCAGTTTACAACATTGTTCCCTCATCACGTTCCCAGATGAGCATGTGTTTCGAACTGCGAACAAGCCTCTTGTTGAAAAAGACATTTTTCAGCATGATGAGTTCCCAACTTCCAAATCCAGAATTGTGCTGTCAGAGGTGATTATGTCTCAGACCCATGACCCATGCTGCTGAAAGTTATGACTTCCTGTTTGGCTCCCCCATCCAGTGGTGTGATTGGATGGTAGAGATCATTGCTCAGAGCCATGGCGACTATGGGAGGAGTCTGCAAGCGACATTTGGTTAATGTCAGACGTCAAAGGTTTTTTTATCACCTGCAGATTAATATGTGACATGACAAGAATCTTTATTCCTGAATATAGTCTCCTTCACAGAGGAACACACAGTGGGACAACCCTAATTACCTTTGCAAACAGTCTTGATGGAAGAAGAGCAGTCGTGCTCCAACAGCAGTCACAATGTTCTTATAAATATTTGTGTGTGTGTGTGTGTGTCTGTGGGACACTGAGGACCACTAGTGAGCAGGGGAGGTATCTAACATGGTAGGTTTGTCAACAGTTCTATCAGGCGTCATCTCAATCTGCTGCTTTGAGACAGGATATGTTCAGTCACCAGAGAATTGTGTATAGTTATAACTAGACAGCAGTATATTAGATTGTTTGTGCTGCCAAGCTCCACCTTCCATGTGTATTTTGTGCATGTCTGTGAAAAAGCGTCCTGCTCATAGTACTGTAAAATGCTTCAGGCTACAGGTTGTGTTGCTGTAGTAAAATCCTGCACATTGTGCATCGTCTGTTTTTCTTGGAGCTTTTGATACGTCTGCTTTTGTCTCTTTAGTCACATTATCTAACTTGTACTTTCTCATTTTTCTTCTTGTTTCTCTTCTTCTGTAAGCACTTTTATTAACTCCTGCATACAACACAAAAGACACACACACACACTCTTGCCATATTTCCTTCTGCCTAACATCTCTACTCTCTCAGGTAAATTATTGCCTGAGGCAAGTGTGAAATCCAGAAAGAGGTTCTGACCTTTTGACTTGCTTGCATATGGAACAACCGTGCAAAATAAGTTTCATTGTTGCTCCTGTTTCTTAGTATTTAAGCACAGATCTGATAATGTTGCTGGGAGACGAATCTGTCCGAAGTGTGTAGAGTGTCTGCATTTATGTAGAATATTTCAAGCTAGAGCAGACGTAGTGGAGAATTAGCCTTACGTACTAACAGGACCTTAATTTCACTCACTAATAAAAAGGTTTTCATAGAAGACAGTAGTTATTTTGTTTTTTAAATTATTCAGCTGTTATAGGCTAATCAAATATAACAGGAACAAATATATATTATTTGCATTATTCTAGGTAGTAACATCTGTCATTATGATCGGTTCTGCTTATAACTTATATATTTCTTTAAATCGACGGCGGTAGAGTAAAGGAAAATGTGACACAGTTTTGCATCACTGCTAATGTCCTTATATAACAGACTTGTATACTGTATATGCTGACCTTTTCAGAAAGCTTTTAAAAGAGCAGCCATCAATAACATTATTTTGTCCAATATGGGCTTAATTTATGACAAATGCTTTCACTGCTATTTGTCGCATATCTTTTCTCAGTGAAACAATCAATCAATAGATTTTTCTCCTGTTCTTTATGGAGGGTAAAGCCGCTACATGTTGAGATTTGTTTACCTCTGTGTGTCACAGACATTATATGACATACTGCCCTGCAAGTAAGACGTCATTATTTATTTTATAATAATGTCATGATCATTGACTGCAGTTCATCGTTTATTTGACCATGAGCTGCTACTATTCAACAGCTGAGACAGAACAGCATCCTGCTCACGGAAGACTCAAACTATTTCAATGTCTTTTGTTGTCATGGATTTATCATGGATTTGTGGTATGTACCGTACTGACAGTACAGTACATACTGGACTGACCCACAGCTTGATACTGGAGATAGTGTTTGTGGATAAATCACTAGTATTGTGATACAGTTGTGACTTTGCAGACCTGCAGAACATGGTGTGTGTGTGTGTGTGTGTGTGTGTGGTGGGGGGTATAGACCAACATAGCTATATACCTGTAGTTGAAGACCGGTGGGCTTAACAGACATGCTTTCATGAGCCGAGAGGGTTTTACACAAAACTCAATAAGAGAACAAACAGTATAAACATGTATTTATGTAGAATAGTTAAATAGTGGATTAACTTAAAAAGGACAGGCGTTAATAGTATGAACAATGGCTCTGTCCTATTAAAAATAAGTCATGGTATTTAAGGAAATGACAGGATTCTGAAACTGAAGGAGAGAAAATGTCTTATTTGAAGATCTGTATTTGAAAGGATTCTTTTGTGAAACTATTAGTGACATTCTATTATACCTGGAGAACATATCAGTAAATATAAACTAATGTTACATTGCTTAGTACTTAACTTTCATCATTCACATTATTTCAGGTGCATTTAAACTCTAAATGCTCCACAGATGCAGAAGTCCCGGCGCCTGGTTGTGCCAAATTAAATAAAGACTTTCCACCTTTCAGATTGTTTTTATGCAAAAAAAAAATCGTGTTGTGTAAAGTTCCCTGGCTAATGTTAACAACACAAGACATCTTAGGATGTTCACTGTATAATGGCGAGGTTATATAAAGTAATGTGTTACTACCAAACAGTGCACACCAGTAACAAAAGGTATCGCCAAACCAAACTACCTCAAGAAATAGATTCTCATGTGAGAGAATGATGCACTTATGACACCTAAATCAGTAGGAACAGAGATAGACTATGATTTTCATATAACAATTATTCCACTAGAATGTGGTGAACAAATTAGACTTTAGTATATATCAACTATTATTTTACAAAAAATACACAAGTTGAGATCTCCCGAAGGCAGTGCCGCTTACTCTGCACAGCTAACTCTTGTATAAATCATTAATGTGGATTTCTCTCAGAAAAAATGTTCACTGAGATAGATTATAGGGTCAAGATCTTGGCATTCGTTGTCTTCCCGGCAGCGATTGAGGCCTGAAGTCCTGTCTCATTAGTGCATTTTTCAACCTCACTACCCTGCACCCCTGCACAGTTGATGTAAGAACGCTGAGTACTTTAGTCGTAACACTGGAAAACTGAGGTTTCTGAGTGTCCACTAGTCCACACGTTGGTGTTGGTGCAGTTTGCAGCAGTTCTCAGTTGTGACATTAATGCACAGTAGCTGCTGGACAAACGCATAATCCACTTTTTGAATGTCCTGTGTGTTCCTCGAATGTCTACAGCGTGTGTCACTGCAGCACAACCAGCTGCAGTCTGTCTTTATTATACTGTGTGTGTGTCTCAGTATGTCATAGTATAGTGTGCTTTTGCCTGTGCAGAGCAACCGAGGGAATCGATTATTGAGGGGGCCTGACAGCTCTGCTCGCCGGATGCAGTAGAATACATAGTGTAGCAAGGGAGCACCATCAGTTGCCCTGACAACACCAGTGCCTGTCAACACCTCCGTCTTAATAGTGACAAATTGTACTTATTACATCAGCGTTAATTCCCCCCGATCTCCCTCAGATGAAGATACTTAGCCCCGCGCTGATCAAATTGTGTCAGCATAATTACTGGGAACAGAACCCTATTAAAAACCAGGGCCTCAGACGTACTGTCCAGATTCATCCTCAGGCCTATCACTCAACATGCATCTCTGCGTAGGACGTAAAGGAGGGGGGCTGGAAGAAGGCAGGGAGGAAGAATGTTATTATGAAGCAGTATGCACAAAACATGCTGGAGTCCTCTACCTTTAACATTGTTTCACTCAACAGAGCCGCAGTTGTAGTTTCTCACCAGAAAGTACTGAAAGTAGAAGTGACGAATGTAGCAACAAGATATAACAACAAATGCAGAAAATGTCTGTTACCCTCAGGTCTACACAACATTTTAGCATCGTTCATTTTGGGTTTGTGGCTCTTAGTGTTGTTGTTTAGCACCAGCTACACACAGCATAATGGTTCAGCAGGATCCCACTATGTGAATGTTGGACAATAGACAATGTGCCTCATGCAAGAACTGGCTGCACAAACAGATTTGTTCATAGGTGGCACCTACAAGTTATTTAAGATAATTTGTTCATCATGCTTCATCTCAGGCATTAAAGAAATGTGTAAGTCATTACACATTGATTTGATATAGTGTGGCTTTGTGTGAATTCATTTAATTTCAAACAGAAATGTAATTTTATATCACACTTAATAAACTTAAGCTTAAATTAGGATTGTAGCCACTAGATCATCATCATATTAATCACAGCTTCTTAATTTCATTACTTTACAAGTCTCCTCCTCTCACTGCCTCAGGTCTCTGTTCAGTCCGGTGTAGCGTCTGCCTATTGTTTCCCAGAGTCAGCCACACTGAACATAGTGGGGCATTTTACTAATTATGAAAAATCAGGGTCATCAGATCCATCATCAAAATATGCAGCACTAGAAAACCATGCTCTTAGGGGTATTACCCACTGGGATTTTCCTTTCTCCCTGAGTAAGAGCAAATCAAAGTTTGATGGAACATTTTCATGAATCTTAGGGAACTGTGAGGGAGATGTGTTTTACTGGGAAGTCAGATAAGGAAACACGGGCCCCAGGGGAAAGAAGTCAGTAAATGTGGGCTATACAAAAAACAAATGATTAAAATTAGAAATTTCATTAAAGCTTCAGCCTAGTTTTTACAATAACTGCAATTACCATAAGCAATTTTCAAAGCTCTATAGATATGGATTTAGCATTGCCGGTAGCTCAACAGTGAATTAAGTCTCCCCCTCTCAGTGTGTTGTGTCCTGAATGGTGCTGGAATGGAATTCACAAATTAGTGTCGTCTGATGGAAATGTGCTAATTGCTATTGTTAAGCTGCTGCAATAATTAGGTTATGATGGCAGACTGCTACACATGTTGCCTGCACACGCGCGCACGCATACTCACAAACACATTCACACACACATAACCAAGAAGCCAAAAGCCAAAATCCTCTTTCCAGTAGGGTGGGAATAGAATGCTGGATTTAATTACTCATTTTTACTATCCATCTGTGAGTATAATTTTCCAGACATAGAGTCATACACAGAGTGCAACAGTTGACAACAGTTCCTGTGGGTTGGAGAGATGTATATTTTTTAATTACAGCACAGTGAAATGTAGTAATGCGAGGTAAATGATTAGATTAGTTAGCTGGCCATTTGGCTGTAAAAATATCTGCATGTTAGAGTGCCAGAGACAAAGTGCAGAGGACGGAGCATGAAGGCAGTTAAAAACATGCTAAACAGGCTACGTAGGGCAAGAAATTGGCAGAATGTGCAGTAACATGTTGCCACATACATCTTACATTATGGAGAAAATGCAATGATGCTACAAGCTTGAAACATTAAATTGAAAACGTGCTGATGTCCTCTTCACGCTGCCCAGACGGATAGACCCAAATAAAGGCACGTGGGACATACAGGTTATTCTAAGATGGATTTTTAAAAAAGGTTTACAGCTGCTAGGTTTTGACCTGCTTTGGGCATTGCTTCTGTGACCAGACAGCGTCATGCAGATCCTGCTGCCTGACTGAAAAATCGCCTTGTATTGTTGTTTTTGTGCTGCCGTCTTGACATTGTTCAATGCACAGGCCTGCTTAGCAACATGCTGTTTAATGGCTCTGGGCTTCAGCAGAGATTACTGGATTGCTAACCTCATCAAAGGCATCCACAACCCCCAGAATCTTTAACCTTGGAGACTTGATTCTCCTTTTCAGCAGTTTTTGTGATGCAGTTTTGTTTGCAAGTAGTGAAGCTCAGCAAGGTACTATACATTAATGTAAAAATAATCTCTCTACTGTTTTGGTGCTCTCCTATCAAGATATAAACCTTCTCTTCATACGGGATCATTGCTGCTTGTCCTTTAACTCATGGCAGCATCATGTTGTTTCACAACCTTGAAACAATAGATTTGATGTTGATTCTGTGAACACAGCGTTGTTACTGGGAACGTGTCTAATACAAATCTAATTTTGCTCAGCAGTGATGGATAATATTTACAAAACATTTATTATATACTACAACTGATACTATATTCAAAATTATTATGTTGTTTTATTTAGTTTAATTAGTTTAATAAACATTTCAGTATGTATTAATTCAACAGAAATAAAACTAATATTTTTCATAATTTCTCTCCATAATAATTTCCACAATAAACTACTAAATCTACTTTGTTTATTGTTCATGATTTCATGCTTCTGTGTCTACTAAATATGTCCCAGTGTAGCAATCTGACCAGCACCATGAGAGAGATTCAATGATTTATTAGAATAAATAATAAAATAAAATAAAAAAAAATGTTTTACTTCTCTTCTTAAATATGAATTGTTCTTCTCATGCTAGTTAGATTTTTTTTCCTTTTGCATTTCGCATTACACCTCACAAATTATTCATGTTAAATGAAAACACATTTTAAATTTAAACAGTGTTGGTATAACACCACCGGTCATCAATGCTAACTCCATCTGTTTTTTTCTAAACTGTTTCCAGTTTGGAAATACATCTTTAAAAAAAATACGGTGTAAAACACATAATAAATACCTAAATTGGTGGCATTTGAGTGTTACTTTAACAGATCAAGTTTGCCAGACTCATGGCTTTAATGGTGCTGTGTTGTGGCTGTAACAACAGGGAATTGTGCAAACAATGGTAATACATTATCATTAAATTCCCATTTTTGCTAATGCTTCAGTGACTTTTAGTCATAACTGAATGGGTCGATTTAGAATTTCAAAGTTTTCAAAGTTTTAAAGGAAAGTTTTAATTAAAAAAAAACCTGATTTTCATTATCTCTTAATAATGATGCCTATTGATTCAGTGAGATTCAGTGGTAACAGTTACAAATCCCTCAGCCATTTATCATATTATATTTAGTTTCCTTCCTAAGTATACACCGTTAAACCACATTTAATAATTAGCTAGTTTTTGTAAGTATATCACAAAATAAAACGTTGGTGTCTAAAAGTGAGTAAAGGAGGATCTGTTAACCCAGTGTTGGTGGTTGTGACTGCAGGATTTCATTGCGGTGTTCTGACACAGCCAACCACTGTTTTAGCATTCAGGACACAGAAAGAGACAGGGAGGAAGATAAAGAGAGAGACCAAACAGAAGAGAGACACAGAGAGAGAGAGAGAGAGAGAGAGAGAGAGAGAGAGAGAGGAGAGGCAGGAGAGGAAGTAGAATGAGCCAAACAGGAACACAGAGGGTTTTAAGGCTGAATAAGAGACAGTCTCTTACCAAACCAGTTCTGCTGCCAAAACGTTGCCTGAACTGAGGATGCCTTCTTTACTGATGCTTCAATGGCAGCTCTGTCGCTCACTTCTAGATCTAAAATCTATTCACACAGCAGGTGCACTAGGAGAAAGAGATTTTTATAGGTGACTATTACAGGTGCTGGAGGTTTTGGAATTCAATTTTCGATTTTAATACATTCAAGTATTTGTATTTTCTTTTGGTCCGTCCATAATGTGCACCATGTTGCTTTTTGTGTGGGTAAATTTTAGATTTTTGACACAGCCCACTGAAAAATAGGACACTCATTGTCCAGATGATGTCACTATAAAACAAACTTTATATTGTTTTAACTGCCAACTTATAAGCTATATGATATAGAATTTATGTCATGTCAAATCCAGTGTGTTTTGCAGTATTACTTTTCTACTTCTTACTTCTTTTCTACTTAAAAATTTACACCCAACAAGAGCTTACTATGGTGAAGGTGTCCAAAGACATTACCCATATCTACATGTCTGGAATAAACATATTTACTTGTGAGATCAAGAAAGCAAGTTAAAAGCAGGTATGTCAGTGGCTTTACCAGACATATCTAGTGCAGGTATCTACCAGCTGATTCTCTTCGCAGTCACTTTTTCTAATTGCTACCTTAAATACATTATGTTGTAATCAGAGTAGCTTTAATCTTGTTTAATTTTATTTCTCATATGAATCGCGCCCTTGCTGTGGCATTTTTCATTGTATACCTGTACTGTACAGCATCAGAGAAGGTTGTATCCTCTGATTTTAAGAGTGCTGCACTGGTTTGACCATTTGCGTGTCTCTTATTGATTCCAGAAACATCATGTTAATTAAGTGGATCCAGCAAAGAGATACAGTGTCTGCATTGACCTGTTGTGTGTTGCAGCTCAGTGGAAGCGGTGCACTACCATGTTTAGGCTTCAGATCACGATGGCATATTACTTTCAGTGTCATAATGTATGGGTGTTTATTACTATACATATGGTGATCTATGCTGTATAGGCGGATTACCAATAATCCGTATGTCTTGGTTTAGTCATAGTAGTCATTTCAGTTTCTCTGCATGCAGCAATGCAGCCCTGAGGAGCTATATGGCGAAAGAGTTCAGTCCTGCGATCTGACCTCAATCAGCCCAGATTAAAGCTGTGATCTGACATCTCCGCCTTGACGCCCTGTTTCACGATGCAATGCAAACCAGATTCTGAGTAGGTACAAATTAGTCTGAGAATACAACGTTCATTCCTCTGACATGACCGCCATGTGAGTCAATGCAGTATTTCCCTTAGTAGTAATATTACTATCCCTGCAAAGAAGAAAAGAACCCACTGCTGAAGTAATAAAGAGAGAATCCAGGTTAACAGCACACCAATAGCAGGTTTAAATCATATTTGAGATGAAAACTCTTTCAGTGTTGCATGTGGTGCTGCTACAGTGGACTGTAATGACAGCTGTTTTTAATTTTAATTTAATGTCTGGACTGACTCAGGAGAGTTGAAGTGTGCCAGAGAAGATGCCACACAGTCCCACAACAGTCATAAGCCCATTTATCATCCCTCTGTCTCTGCTGACCCGACTAGAAGTGGGTCCCTCCTCACTGTCTGACTCACAGGGTGCCGAGAGACAGTCCCACCTTCCTCTTTAAGCAGAAGCTATGACTCACCAAGTCACAAGGGTATGTCTCTCTACTAAAAATTTTAGGCTACTACATCGATACTGTAAACCCTGTGTAGTGTAGCGAGCATGCTATTTTGGTCGCAGTAATTAAGACTCTGAGAAGAGAAAAAAATCTACATGAACAACAAGCATAAACAAAACTTTGGATGGACCTTTTGTAACCATAAAAAAGTTTAATGATGCTAGAATCACAAACATGGATGTTTTACAGCAAGGTCTGATCATTTTGTGCAAAAGGAAATTGGACTTTATACATTTTTAAAAGTTTGTTACCATAACGTCTTCAATATGTTAATATAAAAGTGGTCATCGTGTTCCATACAAAATCATATTTCTGATTGCGGTTTAGGTATATAGAAACATATTTCACACAACACCTTTAACCACCATGTTCATAATTAAAAATCCTGCAGCTCCAACACACAAAACAGTCCGTTCAGGAAGGGTCAGCTCCTACAAATTTGATTTCACCTGATAAATTGGAATAATCACGTTGATAGTTTATCACTTTTTCAGCCTAGTTACTGAGATGCAGATTGTCAGCCAAGATGTGACCAGCTCGGGTCTCATTTAAATCACTGCGACTTCAGAGTGAGAGGATGCTGTGACACTAGCTCATCTGTACGTCGAGCCTTATTTAGCCTGCTGAGAGTGAGAGCCCACTGTTCGTATTAGATTCTGTCTCGGGCAAAGTGGGGATGATTAGATAAAGTGAGTCTGGTGGAGTGGAGCACTTTTTCACTTTACAGTAGCAGTGCCCGTGAGTGAATGGAGAGAAGGGCTCCACTTTCTGACAACAACACTGAAATCTCTGTCCGGAGGATTTTTAGTGCATCTGGAAACTGAGGCCTAAATTACTACCATAATTAATCTATTGCAGTTATATACCACACTACTAGTTTACAGTTAGTCCATTTTTATGGTTTACAGGGTGTCATGAATCATTTCTTTCCTGACACGCTGGTATTATGAAGAAGAGTTACTAAACGACGATGCAGTGTGTGTGTTAAAGACAAAGCAGGGGAATTAAACTGGAGCAGGTCGCGGAGAGGAAACACAATAGAATACAGTTCAACACAATAGCTCTCGTTTTGAATCCACTCCCTGCTGTAGCGTCTCCTCTGCCTGCGTTTCATTCTGTCATAACACAATAACTGAGCTCTGACGTCTTAAAAAGCATTGCAGGAGCATAGAGGTGCTTGAAGAGAAAATTGCAGCAGCTCACAGCAGCCAGAGTGAAATACCATTTTGTCTCACTCAAGATGGATTCCACAGTGAGATTTCAGAGGACCAGTACAGAATCAAAATGGAGAAGCCAGAAGGGAGGAGAGAGAAAAGAGAACGAGGCGATGTGTGTGACCTGGACACCTCTGGAGAAGATGTCTGAATTGTGTTTTTGCTGCGAGGGCAATGTGTAGTTTTCAAGGTTTTGGTGTTCGTAGTGAAACACTTCTCGTCCTTTTCTGGCTTGTTTGGTATCGATCACAGACACATGCCACTGGTAAATTTCATATATACAATTTGAGAACAAAAAAAATACTGCAGCACAAAAACTGAAAGGATTAAAAAAGCTTCTGTGATCAAAAACATCCTCCACCAATCATCTCACATACTGGCATGCATACATGGCTGCAAGCATCTCCACGCACGCACACGCACACACACGCACACACACACACACACACACCCTCCTTCCCTCTCTTTATAGATTCCACTTGCTGGTTGCCCATCGAACAGCCATGTATGTAAACCAGTGAAACCCCTTCAGGACATCAAAACCGTGGTATCTGTTGTCGGTTCTATCTAGGTCAATGTTTACAATAGCTGTGCGATTCTTTTTCTTCCCGCTCCTCCTCCTACCTCTGTATTCCTCCCGTTTCCTTAGCCCCACAAGGCTGGTTTCTTTTTGCGTGTTTAAACATCAAATATGCATATATATCAAATAAGAGCATATTAGGCACGCGTTCTCTCTCTTATACATATTAGTCTCGAGTAGAACATTAAAACATGCCGTGGTTTGATAATGACACTAATGTGGAATCTAACATTGCATTTAGATTATTTCTCATTAATACTGTTGCAGCAAATGGTTTGGACCGTGTCATTATTCAGTACTTCTGCATGAAAACAGCCCTATAGCAAGGAATGTGGAGGCAGCACTGGAAGTATCGTGTGACACACAGTTGTTCTCTCTGATTTCAAAGGCATGGTGTTACTTAAGGGAGCACCTGCATGGCCTTTTTTATTTGATCTAGTAATGTCTAGAAGACCACATTTTGTTAAAAAACAGAACAGTAAATTGAGTTTTTAGTGGTGTAAATAAACAGATGTAGAATCAGTCACTTAGGAACTTGCCATTTGTTTTATACAAAAAAAAATAAAAAATGAATTAGTTAACTTTGAAGTTAACTCTAGGTTGTAAGAAACGTCTGAGCTTATCTTCTTCAACTAAAATGAATTACCCACTGCTAATCTACTGTACCAGCTCCCACACAGGCTCAGCTCATTCTACCTTTAGATAAATTGCTGACAGGACTGTTTTAAGATACTGGCTGGAATCAAAATCAAATACGAAGACAGATTTTCTTCATATTTTACTGTATGTGCACATTACGTCACGTCACGTTGCTTCGTTAAATGTTACATGGTAAAAATAATGGAACCTTCCTGCAGGAAATAATGTTTTCGTTCTAGAGTTTTTACCTTATATCATAGAGTTACACATAATGTAGATAATAAAAATTATATGGGAGAGTTTATAGACCTGACAAACTCTAATGTGTGCAATGTTGTTTTCCTTTATCGCATGGTGTTGATGTACATTTATTTCTTCTTTACGCGTAGCTGTTTCTTGTCGGGCATGGGCCTCTGTGTTAGCGTGCCCACCGCTGCACAGTGAAGACAATCTCCTGTAAATTGCTTTTTCGATCAGTTTTGACATCTATCTGCTCCCAAGGGAATGTGGGCATCTATGTGATCGCGGAGGGGAAGGTTTCTTTCCTTATGAATGTTGACAACCCCACTCAGCCTGGTTTGATCTGCAGAATTAACATAATATTACTGTAGCAGCTGTGACAGCCGAAGAGGGATTGGCTTTCTATGACAGACACTATAGCAAGTGAGGTTAAGGAAACAGTAAAAGTCACACACAACATTTGAGCTTTAAAAATATTTCATTCATTATATTAATGGAAACATTTTGTCTGTGTGATACTCACTTCACTACAAATCATTCATGGTATTACTTTAAACGTTTGTGAATTATCTATAAAGGTTCAGGCCAAATGTTATGGCAGATGTCTTGTGCCGTAGATAGTGTTTATTATTTTCCTTTGGGATTAGAGACGTTTTTGACTCTTAAATATAAATGATTTATTTATTTTTCACTGTTATTTTCTGTCCTTAGAAATAATAAATAAAAAATTTAAAGTTTTATGTTTTTTTCGTGATTCAAACTTCATCAGCACCTGATGGAGAAAGAAATCCGTCACTTGTGCCTTGAGGAAATAAATTCTTTCTTTATGTTGTAAAAATTGTTGTGAGATATATAAGGAACCGCATGTCTTTCATGTGTTTCCACCTGCTCTTTCTATCTGCTCCAGGACAACGATATTTCATCACATCCACGGGAGCCTTGTATATTCTGGACGTCCTGCCTGAGGATGGGCTGAATAACTATCGCTGCACCACGCGCCACCGCTACACCGGTGAGACTCGCCAGAGCAACAGTGCACGTCTCATTGTGTCAGGTCAGTACTGCATTCATACTTCATACATACATCAATTCAATTTAAATGCTCTACTGAAATAGGAGAAATAAAGTGTAGATACATTTTGAGTTCTGTATCGTGAAACTGTAGGATTTAAATACAAATAAGGGAGACGATATTTATTTTATCGCGAACTAACACACTTTTATTGTTATTAAGAAGATTAAAGTAATGCCATTACATTTTTTTAATCTCTATTTATGCCCAGCACTAATACAGAAATATGTCTCCTCATATTGACATGACTTGAAAACATTATATTATCATTTTATAATATTACCATGTTGAACAGACTGATTTGAATAATGGTGCAGCATTACCACTGAATAGTAATATTACCCAGATTCAGTATTCGTATTTGAGCCAAATTGTATTGTAACTTGTAGAAGTCGATGTAGATGATGACAGACAGACAGTTGAACGCATAGACAATAATCAATCTATAATGTCTTCTCTAGTGTCTTCTTCAAGATGAAATCCTTTCCAAAATTGCAGCAACACAATGTTTCTCTCTACTCTTCTTCACCTAACAAATTATACTGTATACAGAACTGAATCTTGACCCCAAAAATCAATATTGGATTATACTGTCAAGTGCCTGGCAATGCTCACTACTAATTAACACTAAATTCTCTGCTCCTTCCAGACCCCACCAATGCTGAGCCAGGCATCTTGGATGGGTTTGACCACAGAGAGGTGATGATTAATCATCGAGTGGAGCTGCCCTGTAAGGCTTCAGGCTACCCAGCGCCCAAATACCGCTGGCTGAAGGACAACAGCCCTTTGGAGCCTGACAGTCGTTTTCGCCAGACCATCACAGGGTTGCTCATAGAGACTGCACAGCCCAGTGACTCTGGGACATATGTTTGTGAAGTGTGGAACAGTTATGGCAATGCTGAGGTCATGGGGCGGCTGTATGTCAAACGTAAGTCCTTTACTACAGGAAGTAAAACCTCTGTATTATCTGTAGATGGATCATTCATCTCACATGCTGTAGTCATGGTAACTACATGTAAACCATGGAGGATAACGGATAAAATGATGAAGAACTAAAGACATTATGTCGAATTTGTTCATTATTATAAACAACAAAATTGTACAAATTATGTAGAGACTCCAGGTTATAACTGAGATTGTGATTGTAGTCATGGTAAACCTGCATAAAGTCTGTAACATAAATGATTATATTATTATAGTCCACCTGACACCTGACTTGTTTTGTCAGACTAAACAGGTCAGGTACTACTACAGACTACTCTGTACTGTATTATCAAGAAAAATATACACGAATTCCCCTCTAATTTGTGTTTCTAGAGCCCTTGAAGGCGGTGGTCAGCCCTCGGAAGGTAAAAGGCAGCGTGGGTAGCAAGGTGTCTCTGTCCTGTAGTGTGAGCGGCTCAGATGAGTATGAGCTGTCATGGTACCGCAATGGAGAGATCATCTACCCTGGCAACAATGTTCGTTTCACCGGGCTCAATCGGGAGAACCTCATCATGGAGGGAATGTCAAAGAGTGATGGCGGGGCTTACCAGTGCTTTGCCAGGAAGGGCAAGATGTCTGCACAGGACTTTGTGCAAGTCATCCTTGAAGGTAAAATAGCTGTGGTGTAGCACGCACGTGCACAGGCACACAAACTCTCATTATAAGCCATACTGCATAATCAGTGAGTTAGCAGGAACAAATTCAGGCCTGAGGATCAATATAGAATTTATGTGTTAATGGCACCCTGCTGTGACTTTCCGCTATAGGCCACCATTAGTATGATCATCCCAGACATCACAAACACATACGAAAACACATGCACACACACGCGTGAATCCAATAGCTTACCTTGGCAGCGTTGCTCAGGCAACTGTCTCCTGTGGCCAGGGAGCTGTAAAAAGAAGATATTGATAATCGATAATCATGTGGAACAGACCTAGATTATCAGAGAGCGGCAGAAGGCAGACATAGACAAAAGCCAACCGCTCTCTGTGTCTAGAAGGAAAAGCTCCTGGATCACTGTTCATAATGAAACCTTCAGCGGTGTAGGGGTTCTGGCACACAGTGTCCTAACACAAAATGAAACAAAAATGCACAAAATGGTGAGTTTGGGAAAAAACTGCATTTTAGCTCTAGGTTTGCTGGCGTGAGAAAAGGCTTTTATGACAAAGATGTACTGTCAACAGCAAATAGCACATCTCATCTCAAACACTTACAAACTGAGATGAGTGAATAAAAACAGGAATTCAACTTATCTTACTTTAATTAGTTTCTTCTTCTACTCTCTATATTCTACCCCGTCCCACTTTGTTCCCCACCACAGATGGTACTCCAAAGATCCTGTCCTCCTTCAGCGAGAAGGTGGTGAACCCAAATGAGCCTGTCTTTCTGGTCTGCAACGTCAAGGGCACGCCACCTCCCAGGTGTACGTGGTCACTGGACGATGACCCCGTCATCAAAGACAGCCACCACCACCTGGGCCATTACGAGACCCACGAGGGGCACGTGGTCAGTCAGCTTAATGTGACACACACTCAGGTGCAGGATGGCGGGGTGTACCGGTGCACGTGCAGCAACTCGGCCGGTGTCGTGTACCACCAGGCTCGAATAAACGTAAGAGGTGCTTGTCAAATCAGCTCCTCCAAGAACAACAATATACATACTGTACCTGTCTGTCTCTTTGTGTCTGTCTCTATCTAGGTGGCTGTCTGGTTGTTACTGTATATGGGTTTTAAAAAATTAGTTGCATGGCATTCTTTTTAAATATGTGTTTTTTGAGTATTTTTTTCCCCACTTTTGCTTAGTAATTTTCTAGTTGCTGACATTCTCCCTTTCTTTTAAGGTTTTCTTCCTTCTCTGATTTTGCCTTTTGTTCTTATTTCCTTTCCCCTTCTCTTTACATAATTTTCAATATTGCAGCTCAGTCGTTTTCTCCAGATTAAGATTGTGGTTTTCCTACACAGTCGGTATTTTTAGGTCATAGGAATTACCCTGTTTTTGCACATAAGCAAATCTGGGTTTAGGTTGCAAAATAGTCTGGTTTGCAAATAGCAAGAAGAAAAATAGTCTTAGTTTTTAGTTGCATAAATACAATTTGACTTCCTTGGGTGAATGTTTATGTGTGTCTGTGTGTGTTTATTTTAGCAGCCAATTCTACTCCTCACAATTGACCATTTTCTCTTTATGACCCACAGAATGTGTTATTGTAAATTAGGTAAGCACTTAGGGCCAAGTTATAAGTAGAGTGTGGGTTGTACAGTGTTACTTTGAAGGCTCTGTTTTCCCTTAATACACTTTAATTTCACTTGTTTTCTACTTGGAATTAAGATTTTCAAGTAAAACCAACAAACAGCGAATCCCTGTATGTTTAAGTAATTAATTGGGAGGTACCACACACAAAGCTGCAGAGAGAAATGTTTGTATTAACAGTACACCTCACCTTCTTCAAATCTTAAATGCCATCATTTAATGTCACTACCATTATCCATGAAATATGTTTATAGAGGGCTCTGTCTCACTCTGTCACTGTCTAGGCCGCGCCAGCATTCGTCCAATGAAAAACATCACAGCGATTGCTGGACGGGACGCCTTTGTTCACTGCCGCGTTATTGGTTATCCCTACTACTCCATAAAGTGGTACAAAAACTCGGCACTGCTTCCCTTCAACCACCGGCAGCGAGCCTTTGAGAACAATGGGACACTGAAGCTGAGCAACGTGCAGCAGGTGGACGCTGGCGAGTATAACTGTAAGGTGATGGTCCAACCCAACAAGATGGACTCTCAGAGTGTCCATGTCCGCGTGAGGGGTAAGTCCCACTTTTTTGCACATTTTATTTCCTTTTTTTGTGGTATTGTTTTCTGTTAGCAATATAATGTTAAAACATAAATACACAGAAACTCAATTCATGAGTTTTTCATTCAGTCCAAACTCACAGTCTTACATAGTCTGTTTATCTACCAGCCTATTAGCTTACAACAGCTACTGTCAAAGGTAACTAGTTTTGGTTATATCTGTGAAGGTTCTCAGTCATCCAGGTCATGGTTATCTCAAAAAGGTTTATCCAATAGCAACTGGACTTAGT
>JAUMHF010000005.1:10304881-10337992 GCA_032359275.1 Microctenopoma steveboyesi | reverse complement strand
ATATATATACCTTATACATCTTATATATATATATATATATATATATATATATATATATATATATATATATATATCCAGCTTATGAGCAGTGTATTAGCGATGATTCCGAGCTGAGTGACTGATCTCCACTGAGTTCTTACAACCTGTAATGCCCTAAGCGTAAAAAGACTTTCTCATTATGACCCATTTCTTATCACTGCGTGCTATGTTAGGATGTTGTCACTATATTACGCTTTACTGTGGAGCGAGGCAGAGAAGCAGAGGTGGAAAAAATGAGAAGGACAGAGAGAGTAATGATATAAACACTTCCCAGTGGTGCTATACTGAGCGAGTGCATTCGTTAATTTACTCTGCTCATGCTTAAAATGCGGAAGTGTCTTTGGGGATCCCTGGAGTCCATTATCTCCACTTTGTTGTGAATTAAATAAGCTGCTAAAGTGCTGCTTATTTCACTGTTATTTGAACTCACTGGACACTCAAACACAGATGACTTGTGTGATAGCTGGAGATTTCCCAGAGAATAGAGCACAAGCATATTGAATACGTCTCATTGTATAACTCTAATTAGTACAGTCATTTTTTTCTGGGCTATTTCTGTAAGTGGGGTTTTACGTCAATGGAGAAAGTAGTGGGAGATTAATATAGCAGTTGGGCTGGGGGGGCAAAGGCGAGCTTGGAGGTTAGTGGATCAATACAAGATTGATAGACAAACAGGACATTTAGGTTCACTTACATTTCTTTTTCCACACAACCTCAGCGAGCTACCTCAGTTATTTTGCTCTGTGCCTGTGTGCTCTTGTACCGGCGCTTCATGTGGTGAAAGGACAAAATGTTCTGAGAGTAATCACTGCAGAATGCTTTGCTATTCTGCTCTATTATGCTCCTTCAGTGACCTCTTTAAAGCAAGACAGTTAGAAGATTGTGGATTAGAAAAACGTTAAGGCTGAAATCACATTTAATCTTTGTGGCTCTTATTCTCTCCTTCCTCCCTTAACTGCAGTTCCACCCTACATTCAGCCCTTTGAGTTTCAGCGCTTCACCATCGGCCAGCGCGTCTTCATCCCCTGCGTAGTCATGTCAGGTGACCGGCCGCTCGACATCACCTGGCAGAAAGATGGACGGCCGATACCTGCCAGCCTCGGGGTGACTGTGGACAACATTGACTTCACAAGCTCTCTGCGAATCTCCAACCTGACGCCCGACCACAATGGTAACTACACCTGCATCGCCCGCAATGAGGCTGCTGCTGTGGAGCACCAGAGTCAGCTCATTGTTAGAGGTAAGACAGCGTGGAAGAACACACTACATGTCAGTAGGGCTCACGGTCCCTACTGAACTACTATAATCTGTAGCCTGTGTGCCGGTTTTCATTTTAACCACCACCCGCAGCACTTTAATTATTATTTTGTCCTGTCTGGCTGGGAGACAAAGTCAAATCCACTGGCACAGTGTTTGCAGAAAAGTTGCTTTGTAATAAAGACTGTAATGTCTCAGTGTCAACAGTTGTTTGTTTGTGTGTTTGTGCATAAAGTTCCCCCTCAGTTTGTGGTTCAGCCTGAGGACCAAGACGGCATCTATGGGAAAACTGTGACTCTCAACTGCTCAGCTGAAGGCTACCCACCTCCCACCATCGTTTGGGAACACTCCAAAGGTACATAAAGAACATTGTGCATTACCTGCCGACAGGGAATCCGTCATCTACAAGGGAGCTATCATTGGAATTAAAAGCACATCACATTTTTTAAACCAGATGCCTGTAAAACAAACATGGGTGTCTCCTGTCCACCAATGCACCATTCAAAGTCATCATATATAACTGACAATATGTTTTTACCCCCACGAGACAAACTACAATCACACTAATTGTGTGGGGCAGGTCAGTGATGAGGAAAATCGCAAATCACATTTTTCCCATCTCTGTTTTACTATAATACAATAATGGACATGTGATAGGACTTTGCATACAGTAAGTAACCCTTTCTAGAGTCACGGTGTCAGTGTTTGAGTATAAGCCTTGTGCCAGCCACGGGGCAGTTGTTCTGGCTGATCTCAGGCTGCATCCGAAGGTGAATGCTGTATACACAGCGTCTTTATGCAGGTGAGTGGAGTCCATTTGCTTGGTCCACAGTCTATGTGTGTATGTAAGTGCGCAGACATACAAACGCACACTCAGCCATCTGAACTGAAAACATAGGTTGCAGGCTCGCAGGGTCTCCACCTGCATTATTTGAGAATCATCAGAGAGAAAGAAAGAGAGACAAATAGATGGAGTGAAGCAGACGGACAGGCAGGAAGGCAGCAGGTGAGTTCAGCCACTTGAGCAGGGCAGATGAAGAGGGGGCCCCAGGTGTTTGCTACATCATCCATATAACCAGGGATAAAGGCTTCACCAACAGAAGGACAAGAACCAGTGAGGAGTGGTGTGTGCGTGCGCGGATGCCTCCATGTGCATGTGTGCAAGACCCGAGGATCAAAGGAGTGAAAGAATTACATCTATGTTTTTTGCCCTTTGATGGGTTTTGTGTGCGATGGCGTGGCATGCGTGTGTGTGTGTGTTTATGTGAGACAAGCTGGCCTCGCGCCTGATTAGCTCTGTCGGACCAGTCCTGATCAGTATGGAGAGATCAGGTTGAGCAGTGTGTTTCTGTCTATGTCTACTCTCTCTCCCAGTGTTTGAAACAAGCGTTACCTCCAGAGAGAGTCACCACATGGTTCACTTAACCAGGCTAAAGGTGTGCTTATGGTTTTTGCAGTCTACTTTTTCCTTTTCCCATAATGCACTATATTGCCAAAAGTATTGGGACAACCCTCTATATCAATATATGCAGTGCTAAACGTAACGCCATAAAGACATGGCTGTTAGTGTAGTTTGTGTGTGTAAAGGCAAGCATCCAAATACTTAGGTAATAAAGTGTATGTTCTCACTCAGGATCAGTCAGAATACAAAGGGAATGAGAGGAAAAAATGCATCTGAGGACAGTGGCTTGAGCCTCGGTCTAATTTGTTGAAGGCTAGAGGGTAGTTTGTCCAGAGAATGGCTGGTGTGACTTTACTACAAGAGAAGGAGCTAAGAGCCAGATTAGTGTCTCCGGGAGAACACTAAGTAAAAGTCAACTGCCATTACCAAAAGGACTATTTGGTTATGCAAAATCCATAATTCAAGTGAGAGCAAAACTCCACTTGACCCTTTACTAGCCACGGCCACTTAACTGCATTAAAGTACAAAGTAAAAGCCCACAACTCACTAAATGCTCTCATCTCTACACACTAACTTCAGCATGAGCTAATGTAGTGTCTGGTCGAGTCCACACATTTTTACACTTTATACTACATGAGCAAGGTGCTCTCGATGCTGTAGGAACAGACTGGCCTAAAGGCCCTAACCTTAAATTCAGTGTTAGCCACTGCAACGGGGATTGTACAGTTTGACAATAGAACAAGTCACTGTTTCAATAGATAGATAAATTACAGGCATATTGGACATTAGGAAGAATTTTCGATACATAGCTTCACCTGAATGACTCAATCATCTACTCTGCTTGTTCCCACATCAGATAAGTCCATGCTTTTCAGTCACGTATGTGTCTTGCTGTACAGTATCAACTCAAAAAACATAAACACAAAGAATAAATCTAGAAAGTCGACACACAATAAAGAGTGTGAAAACATTTTAGGTACGGAGTTGAAGGCCGGCAGCGACGTGAGGCGCCTCTGCTCTTCCTTCTGCCTGTTGTTCCCCTGCATCAGTCTGCTGTCTTGTTAAACATGAGCATTATGTCTGCTCTGATTGCATCACAGCAGCAGCTCAGCCCAGTTCACTCTGCTCAGCAGCTGTTTGGCAGTTTAAGGATTTAGGCCTGATGTTAAGAAACATGTTTACAATCCCCCCTAAATCTGATAGGCTTTGTCATCAAATCTGTAAACACAGACACATTGAAATGACTGCGCACACACACTCACACACACACACATGATTGAGGTCATCCGAATGCTATTTTAACACAATACATTATAATACTGTACTATGTAACAAAGAGAATCAGTTTTGAACATGTTTATTTTTCCATTATTTACTTACGTCTTTTCTCCTCCTCCATAAATCAGGTGCGGGTGTCCCCCAGTTTCAGCCCATCCCTCTGAACAGTGGCTCTCGCATTCAGCTGCTCAGCAACGGCTCGCTGCTGATCAAACACGTCCTGGAGGACGACAGCGGCTTCTACCTGTGTAAGGTCAGCAACGACGTGGGAGCAGATGTCAGCAAGTCCATGTACCTCACTGTTAAGAGTAAGTGTTTGTCTGATGCAGAGTCTGTAGCAGCTAAACGACAAGCAGACATTAAAAAAGGATGCAGGAGTTTACAAACAGCTCATCTTGAAGTTTACTGAATAACATTTTGTATAAATCTGAAACTCAGATGAACTTATTTGAATGCCCCCAACGTCTCCTACGTCAAGTGAGCGTTAGCATAGCTCCCTCGTAACACTTAGAGTGGCTGCACATTTTCACGATGCATAGACATGAGTGGGACTTATTTTGCCTTTGTGTGATGTCTGATATGTGCACTTCAACTCAAGTATGAAAATATATGATTTTATAAATACTGTATATATTGATTACAGTTGAATGGTGAGTTGCTCTTAGTTTTATGAATATGTAATATGAGTCTAAGAGTGCAGAACCAGAGTTTGGATGCTCTTAACAGTCCATTTCTAACCCTGACCTCTGGCATCTCTCTTCCCTCTGAATAAATGAGTGCGCTGTTATCGTTAACATTAACGGGCATGTCATGGAAATCCTTGTGTCACTGTAATCATGCCTCGCAGTAAACAGGGCTCAGAGCTGCCACTGTGTGAAGCTGTAGGTGCTACAGCAGGCTCAGGGAAGAACACGGTCTCTGCGTTTCATAGGTCAGTTTGCTGACTGTAGCAGCCAGTTGCTATGCAGCAAGTTGCCTGTACTATCCTTCTTCTTCCATTTTACACTGAGCAGAGAGCAAACACAGCGACTGCAGCAGAGGACGACTGAATTCTCAGTGGTAAACTAACTCCACAGATCTTTATGAATGACTTTTTACACACAATAACATACAAAAAGCTTCTCCTTAAGCTTATAAAATGAAAAGGACATTCGAACGTGATGTAATTGTTCTGCACCTACTCGGTGAGATGTGACCCTCTGAACTGCAGCCCAGATCTAATCAGGTTTCTAAACCAGGATGTGCTTCAGTCTCATCGTGAGGTCGTCTTGCAGTGGCAGGAGTCCACTGTGGAAATATTGTGTGCAGAAACAAGAATAGTATTTTACAAAGGGCAAGCAACTTTTCATGTAGTGTATGTGTGTTGTTTTGCATTCTGTATATTTGTTTTCACACAATTTTAGAAAGTGAGATGGATGCTTAGCTCAATATTAGAAGCTCATTACTTGGTCCCCTGTTGTATATAAAGTTTGACACCCCCAGTATCTTTTTTTATTCTTATCAGAAAAGAAAAACATCACTAAATGTTAAATTGCACTTCTTTTGTACTCTAACACACTGAATAATTTAAACTCATCTACACAGAGACTTTTCTTTTAGTCCCTTTCAGATATATTCAATTGTAAAATTGCTTTGTGAGAGTATTGTGAAGAGCTTGTTATTTAGTTATCTAGGTATAAAAGGTAAATCTACTTTGCATAAATATTGTTGAATTCAGCCACTGTCTTTGATTTGATATTAGATATATTAATTCAATTAATTGAATTGCAGAGAATCAGCTCCACTATAGAAGAATATATTTACTATATTTCTTATTACTGTTATAGATTAAATTAAGTTATTTTACTAAATATATGAGAAGCCTTCTACAATACTGCTAATTCAAATAACTTTACCCCAATTCTCTGATGTGTAGCATATGTTCTTCATCTTCTTCTTCTTCAGCACTAACTTCTAACCTTTTTTTGGTTTGTGCAAATGCACAACATACTTACACTAAACATGACATTTTATTCTACAGTTCAACTGATGGTGGGTTTGTTTTTAAGTTGATACAAATTAAAGTGTTTATAAAATACAATAATAGTGTATTGGTCAATTGCCTAATATGTACAGAGTAGGACATTTTACAGTGTAAAGTGACCTTTTCAATGCTCTCCTCTTATTTGATGGAGACAAGTGCCTACATGACATCATCAGTCAGTTGTGGGTACGCCTCTCTTTTTTTACACTTGGTATTAAATTTCTCCCATAGAGTCATTTAAAACCTCTTAAGTCATCCATGATTCAGTTAGCATTGACATATAAACTTCATAGCTAGAATTCATATTACAGAAATCAGCTGTAAGTTCCACGGGCCTGTGATAACACTTCTCCGCTACCATTGGCTGCTCAGTCATTAGATGCGAGAGTAGAAGCATGCTTGTTACTCATCAAGAGCGCACATTTCGTGCCCTTTAAGCCCCAAACTGTACTGTACACTCAAGATGCTTTCTGCAAAAGTGTACTTAGAGTGCATGAGTGGTTTGAAAAAGAGAGACCATTACTGCCGCTACTGCTCATATTCATCATCATGTCCATTGCTCATTGTTTGTGTATATTTTTGAATAACATTATTTTAAGTATATTTTATTACCTGTAGATATGAGAGGCAGGAAGTCTCAATTAGTTTGTTTAAATACATCAGTACCACAGGTAGAAGCTGACGAAGGGGCTCAAGGGAAGAGCAGTCCACAGGTTTCTCTGCTTTATATGCACTCTGTGGCTGTCTTTGATCCTTGCATTACCAGTGATGAGAAAAAAAGTGGAAGGATAAATACACATCATTTGTTTCATTTTATACTCTTATTTAGGTGCTGGCACCTAGGTATGTCCTCAGAGTGTCTAAATTTCCCATCAGTATAAGAGAGCAGAGATTTATTTATCAATAAAATCTAATTAAATTTAAAATATATATATTTCTTTTTTCTATTAATTTTGCCCAACTAATGAATGAATCTTAGAGTAATACATCACGGTTTTAAGTCATTATGCATCGGTCTACACTATATCTATATTTATATATTTGTCTGTTAGTCTTTCACAGTAAATCCTTTAGTGACTAGTCCTAAATGACAATACCTTGACAATCCCATTGATTTCTTTGAATAGAATCTGTTTTGGTACTTCAGAAAGCTCCAGATTAATTTTAGTTATGAAATGTTACAGCATTTCATTTGAAAGAGCCCTCTACATAGTGAAACAGTAGTCTCTCAATCTAATTGGACTAGTCGTCGTTTTATGTCCATGCTGCAACTAATGATTATACATTTGTCTTATTTAATTGTTTGATTCATTTATTGATTGTTGAGTGCATGAAATGTCATAAAGGTTATAAAACACCAATCACTATTTAATTACGGCTCAAAATTTGAGGATATTTAATTGACTTTTACGCATGGTCAGTCCAAACTGACCCCAATCTTGAGAAGTCATTGGATTTCTCCACATGCTGAATTCGTGATGTGCAGTAGCAAAGCAGATACATGCTTGTGAGCTTGTGCATAGACTGATGTCATTTTATTTACCTTCGCCAGAACCAAAAAGAAATGAGCAAACGTGTTATGGGATAACTTAAGTTTAAACTGCAAAACTTTGAATTTAGCATGATGTGAAAACTGAGGTCATCAGAAACATGTTTTTTGCTGCATCAATACTGGCTAACGTTATTGTTATAAACCGCGTTCTTGTATGTGTCAACGTGCTTGAAAATTGACTGGTCTAGTGGCCTGATTATAACATTTCAGAGATTATCTTGAGCGATTAATTGTCTCTTTGTTTGAGGATTAATACCTGCTAAGAAGGAACGGTAGTAGGGTATTGTATTTGCCACTTTTTATACAGAAGATATTTTGTGGGTTGTTACAAATGATGCTCCTGGTTTTATAATACACACTAAAACCATGTTTGTAAAAGAAAATCCTCCTCCATACTAAGCTCACACAGTCAGATGAAGATGTTGTGATTAAAAGGCGTAGAAGGTCGTTCACTTCAGTATGTCCCTCTCTCCCTTTCTGCAGCTTGCTTGTTTTTGTTCCCTGTCTCTCCCTCCCTCTCTACCTTCTCAGATTTCTCTCCCTTGCTTGTCTTGTCTCCCCTCTTCCTACTCACACTTTCTCCTCTGCCTGTGTTTTATTACCAGGCCCCTGCAATATCGCTGGATATTAAAAAATATACATCAAGCGAGCAATTATGGGCTATCAAAAAGAATAGGTTTAGCCTGGGGCCCCTGCGAGTGCTGCACAGTAGATGCATAGAGATGAGATGAGAAGGAAGCAAGTGAGTAGCCTCAGCTCGGGCCGCTGAAGCACAACCAAGATCTGTAATCCAAAATTGTAGATTGTTTAAAAAAATACCGTTATTCATCTGTTTCATTTACACATATCCATAAACAACAGGCTCAGACGCACTGGAACATCTGCAAATACACATTTTCATGTATGCATATTCAAACGGGAAAATCCTGTACACCCACGTACACAGGCAAACAGAAATGATGAATATTCTTATGCTCACATTTTAATACTAAAGCAATGTACACACACACAGACACACACACACACACACACAAAGCCAATTGTACAGTCTTTGTGTGCCCTTCTCCGACTTCTTTCCGTGAGCAAATAATGGACTTCGATGTTAACTCACACTGCCAAGGTCTCAGATTTAGATGGAGAAAATAGCCCCTGTTAAGGAGCAATAACATTTAGAGAAGGGGCTGAGGAGACTCTTTTAATAGGACTCACTTAAAATTCATAGTTGCTATGCAAAATAAATCAGCGATTTCCTGCACGGGGGCAGTGGGAAAGGGGATGATGGTGTAGGGAGCGAGGGAGCGGGAGGGGCTGCGAGTGAATAAGAGATGAGGTTTAAACGTTGGCAGTCTGACACTTTCCATCATGTTGGGGGTGGGTGGAGATTTGGGTGTGCACATCCTTACACACACATACACACACACACACACACACACGCAAACAGCGCTGCCTTTTGATTTTTGTTGGCTACTTCAAAAAAGGAAATGTACCTGTGAGAAAAAAGACATGAAGAGAAACATGTTGGTGTGTGAATGCACATGCATTGTTCTTTTTAATTCTCCTGATTTGAATTCACAGTATACAAATTAGAGCCTGGCTGATACAGTCACGTGACCAGTTTAGCAGATAAACACTCTTTAGATACGTGTTTCCCATGAATGGTTTCTGACAAACGAGTGTCCAGGCTTGATTTTTCATAAAGTTCCATGAGAAGGTTTTAAGTCAAAGGTTTGGCAGCTGTTGGATGAGCTGCCATGAATCTCATATCCTCTTGAGTCTCCAGGATCGGTGCTGGGTTGTGAAGCTATTTTGCTTTAGTACCCACACCAAGCTATTGCAACTCCGGCAAAAAAGAATGACGAGCTTTCTTAACTCTAAGCAACTTTCATATGAATGGACGAGTGATTTTTTCCAGTACTTTGTCTTAGGACCAGAGACCTTCAGATCTAATATCACTCCCATCAGCCATAGGTGTACTTTTCTGTTTTGTGTTAATTAGCTGGTGTTAAACTTTAGCATTGTAGCTCACTTAAATGTGATGGCACAACATACATGCTACATGTGAGCATGTTAGCATAGTAGAGTAAAAAAATAATCTGCAGCATTTTTTGATTGTCATATATCAGGGTTATTCAACATCTTGGGCATCCTAGCACGAGCAGTATTTCTGAATTTGCAGTTGGTGTGTTTATGCCTTTATCCATGCGCGTCTGTGAATGTTCAAATGTATGTGTCTTTCTGAGTCAACAGCATGGCCGGCGGACCTGTCTGCTTTGTATGAATAATCAAGTGGTCTCTCTCATCATTAAATCATCACTGTCCTGCCTGGTAGCCTGAAGAAGGATATGGAGTGAGAGAGCGAGGGAGAGAGAGAGAGAGGGATTATAGTTAACGCTGCAGGGGTACATGCTCTCTCTATCTCCTCTATCGTGTAGTGTGGCTGAGATGTGTCATGAGCAGAAGTCTTCTCTGCTCCTTGTGCTCACCCACTTAGCTCCCCCAGACACAGCCACTCTAAGACACACATTCGTACATATGCACCCACGGTAAATCATTCATCCATATGCACACACACATTATTCAGGAGTGTAGTGACATTTACCCAGGAACTCAAATACGACATATGGCATCTTTTCTTGGAAGAGAAGGCCTCCAACCTCTGCTTCAGCAGAGTATCTGCCACATGTAGCTGCCACTGTTGTCCTGTTACAGTATTTACTACAGCTCACTTACCCTGCAGATGCTGAAAACCTCCCAGTAAATATCTGGTCCTCAAACATGTCTATCTAATGAAAGCGAAGAGGCAAAGCTGCAGAAAGTCACTCTGTGTTGCAGTTCTCCTCAGCTTCAAAGGGCTTTAGGATGTTTCATCGGATTGATTCAGTTTCCATTTATGTGAAGCAGTTCTCATCAGTGTACTGTACTAAAACTGCAGGAAAGCAGAACACTAAACAGGTTAGGTCTGTGATTGGCTAACTTTGTCTGTTTGCTGATGCAGTTAGCAGCACCACAGTCTCTCAGGGGTTAGTGATGATTAAAACAGATCTAACATGTTATCATGACTTGTCACCTTATGTAAAGCAGTATAGTGTGCGTTAAGAAAGTAAGTAGCATTTATGACTACAGCTCTTACTGTACAGCTGTAGTTTTTGTACTTAGATCTGCAGCATAACCCTGAGATTAGCCTGAATATTCATTTTAAATACCCAATTTCAGATACAAAAATATGTTTTATAGTTGTTCTTTGTGCTTTTCATTGGACTATTAGGTGGAGATGGGGGGGTCTAATACTTCTCCAAGTTTAATTTAAACCATAGCTTAGTATGTTAATTTCTCCTTTTTAGTACTGCAGGAGTTAATATGGCATAACCCAGTTCTGAAACGTCATATTGTGAAGATCACTTAGTGGGAGTATCACCTGAAAGTGTTATAATCAGAAGACAGCTTCTTTCCAGTTAGAAAAAAAAAAACAGAATGAAAGAAAGTGTGAGTGCAAGAACAGTGTGAGTACAGACTGTGAGTAGTCTGGGCGAGAGACATTCACAACAGAGACGTATTCTGCTGAATGACACACACGCACGTACACACAGTCTAGAAGTGCTGCTAATGAGCCTGGTGTGTGGTTACGGCGTAGAGCCAGACTGGCTCCACGCACAGACCGGTGGGAGTTTAGTCAGGTGTCACCACTTTCTTCTTCGTGCCCCTCCGCCTCATCCTCAGAAAGCAGCACGTTACAGTGTGCTGCCGTTATCAAAGCAGGCGCAGACTTACCTGAAGAGCTCTTTCTATTCTAAGTAGTGGTGTAGTAGAGGAAACGTAGAGTCAAACATGACTTCATGGTGGTCCCTGGAGTGTTTAAAGAGTTGTCATAATTGTCTGCTTAAGACATGAAGCACAGTCAGAGAATGCATCTGTTCTGTTCCTCATCCTACAGTTTGATTTACTTTATTCTGGGATAACTGATCTGGTCATTTTCTTTTCATTTCATCTTATTCCCTCAACCTCTGTCTTATCCTCGTACCACCTAGTTCCGGCTATGATCACTTCCTACCCCAACACCACTCTGGCCACGCAGGGCGAGGAGAAGAGGATGAGCTGCATAGCTCACGGGGAAAAACCCATCATGGTGCGCTGGGAGAAAGAAGAACGCATCATCAACCCCGAGACCAGTCGATATGTGGTCACTGTCAAAGAGGTGGCAGACGAAGTCATCTCCACGCTGGTGGTGAGCAGAGACGCGGGGATATTCAAGCTAAAATATATTCACATAATCTCCAATAAAATATGAAAGGGCTGCTTTTAATGGTGATTAAAAACGAGTGTGAATATGAAATACGTACACGTGTAATGTAGTATTGTAGAACAGCGAGGACTATGTGTCTAGAGATGAGTGAGTTGTTAAATCTCCCACACTTTACATTGTCTCTGAGTAAAGGATGAGAATGACGTTTAGCACTCTGCCTACCTTTCCCTTTGTAGGAGCACCTGGGATGAAACCTAATGTTAGATTTCTACCTGAAAGCCTTATGTGGTGGTGTTGTCTCTGTAGATTATGCCTACCGTTCGTGAGGACTCTGGGTTCTTCTCGTGCCATGCCATCAACTCTTTTGGTGAAGACCGAGGCATCATACAGCTGACAGTGCAAGGTAGTATATTACAAGTAATAATAGTAATACATGCTTCATAGGAGGAGTAGTACCTTTTCCCCTCATTTATTACCTAATTCGTTCATTTTCTAATTTCAACTGTTGCAAAGTGTGACCAGTTGAAAATGTGTCATTGGGAAAATTACAGACAGAATAAAACCAATATATCCAGTTCTATACCAGGACTACTTGTCCAGAGTTAAATTCTCCTTCTTCCTCTCACACATTTACTCAGAACCACCCGACCCTCCAGAGGTGGAGATCCGGGAGGTTAAAGATCGAACTATAGCTCTGCGCTGGACCATGGGCTTTGATGGTAACAGCCCTATCACAGGCTACGATATCGAGTGCAAGAACAAATCAGGTAAACATACCTTTAACATCTTAGCTAATCATATGTAAAAGTGGAAGTTATTGCTACAGGGTAAAAAAGAAATTCATTGATATGATATGAGAAACGTTATTATCTTTCTTTTTCTCCCAGCTTCTTGGCTATCAGCCCAGGTAACCAAAGATGTGTCACCGCAGCTCAACCAGGCCACTATTATTGACCTCCATCCTTCCTCCACTTACAACATTCGTATGGTTGCCAAGAACATCATTGGCAACAGCAACCCTAGCAACGAGCTCACTATCACCACTGATGAAGCAGGTTAATAAGCATGTTTTAATCTTGACTGTTCATGTGCATTTGTAGCAGAACAAACTAGCATTTTAAAAAATGGTTATGCAACTTTTTTTATAACCTGAAACTTTATTGTCAGGAACAACACAGTTTTATTCACTGTCACCATGATTTCTTTTATTACATATACTCAGCTCTGTTGATAATTTATTCTCCATGTCCAAATGCTGGTTCTTCTCAGATATGGTGTCCATTTCCTCACAGCCCTCAGGCCTGTTGAGTCGTCATGTGCATAATTATTTTATAGTTGTTTTAAATAGAGGCCATCATCTTTTATATGTGGGGAAACAGATCAGTTCACTGTTGCTTTTAATCAGCTTTATCTGTGTTCACTTATTGTCTATTGCTCGTAATGACCCCCCCTACAGGCGTAACAGCATATTAAATTGCACATTGCCAGATTCATTGCTAAAATAAAGTCCTAAACCTCAAATTAAACAACGCATCTAACGTTTCCCACATTATTTTAAAGGTTAAAGTTGATGATGTTAAAGTGTTTTTAAACATATATTTATGCGCAACCTCAAAGACATGGGAATTGGGGAGAAAAAGATCCCCAACTCAACAGCGCCATCTAGTGGCACTGACCAGGATAGAAAGCCACTATTTTGTCTCCCATTAAACAGAAGGGTGCAGCAATGTTGAATGCTGTGCTTCATTTACAGCTCCTGATGGCCCTCCACAAGATGTCACTCTTGAGCCCACCTCCCCACAGAGCATCAAGGTCTCCTGGAAGGTGCGGTCCAAATTTTAATTTGTCATGTCCTGTTTTCTCTTTCTGTTTTTCTTCACTTTGCAAAAGCTAGTGGGCATCCAAATTCAAAATAGGTAAATAAGACATATTAAAGCAGCTGAAAGAACAGGGTTGAGAAAATCTCCAACACTGTCACGTTCTGATTGTTTATGCATCTATACAACTGACCTACAGTGTGACAGATGTATGATGATTAGATATTATGTTTGTAAACTACTAAACATGACTGAATCTTCCAACGTAAATTCAAAATATTTAGTATTTAAATTGTTTTGGTTCTAAACCGTCCTCGCTCCTCCCGCTTGTTTCGTAGCCCCCCCAGAAGCACCTTCAGAACGGTGTCATCCGTGGCTACCAGGTGGGCTACAGGGAGTACAGCCCCGGTGGGAGTCACCAGTTCACCATCCTCAGCGTGGACACCACAGGAGATACCACAGAGAGCATCGTCCTGGACAACCTGAAGAAGTTCACCCAGTACAGCGTGGTGGTCCAGGCTGCAAACAGGGCAGGGACTGGGCCGTCCTCGCAGCAGGTGGTTATCAAGACCCTGGAGGATGGTAAGCAGGGAGTGTGGGTGTTATGTACATGCTACTGTAAATATCCATTTGTCTGAGCCCAAGCACGCATCCGAGCTTGTTAAAATTAAATGATAAAGTATAACCTCAGAGTTATTTTGTTCTAGTAATTTTAGATGTAATGTCACAAGAAAAGGGTTTTAACATATTACTGTGAAAAGTCTTCTCTCTACTGGACAGTTATTGAACTACAACAGAAAAATAACCACTTGAATTCTTAATTTTGAAGTTATAATTTTTGTCATATTCATTTACGAAAGCACAATTTACAATATATCAGACATACTCAATGATGTTTGTGCAATCTGACAACATGAATATGTATACTTTTCTGTTCTGTTCACTTTGAATAATCATTCAATGCAGTTGATATTAGAAATAAACACCACTATTTATATCTGTTACAGCATTTTAAATGCTTCTCACAGTAAAGAAACTTAATTATTTTCCTTTGTACAGTGATTCAGATGATTTTTTTTCAGAACATTTGCTGTTTAGCTCATTTTGAGTGGTCAGTAAATATAAGCGTACTTGAAACTCTTGCTGGTTTTACTGCTCACAACAACTTCACGAACCTTTCTCTCATCCTGTGTCTCTGGTAGTGCCGTCTCGGCCTCCTGAAAATGTCCTGGCTGTGGCAAAGTCTCCAGAGGTCATCTCGCTGTCCTGGATGCCGCTTCCTAGAGAAGCTTTGAATGGAAACCTGCAAGGATATAGAGTCATTTACTGGGCCAACCTGCCTGATGGAGGTATTAACATTCACACACAAACACTGATAGAATTTGTAGATTAATCGGACTTCTTTGTCATATAAACAAACACTGTCATTCATTGCATTGTTGCTGTTGCTTGTTACAGTTTGTCCACTAGGGGAAGCTGTGGCATCGTCATGTCAAAATATATTTCACATGTTGCAGAGGAGTTGTGGTAGATCGAACTGTGGATTGTGTTGTGTGTGCATTCATAATATTGCATAATTTCACTGCAATCATGTATAGTAGGGGGGAACTGTCATTCACCACTCCACTGTGGGGTATTTAAGCTATTCCTTAGTAAATTTACCAGACTCTCTCAGTTTGTTTGCTAACATTTAAAGGTTTGAATGCATCTTATTTGACCTTGAATTTAATTATTATGGTGGTAGTTACAGTAGCTCCCTGCAATGTTTCAGCAAAGGTAAATAGTTGTTCAGTTTATTCTACGTTGTATCACAATAGAAAATAGACCTACATAGTGTGTGCTGCAATGTTTGGGATTTCTGTGTTTTTCTCTTTACCGTACCAACTTACTATATAGCAGTGGTCCATCCTGCAGCCTGCAGTCTGGCTGGTCTCCATCAATAATTCACAATACAATAACTCCAGCTAGGCCCAGTGCTTCAGCAGTGACGGGGCTTAAGGACAAGAGAGCAAAACTGAAATGTGAAATCTTATAATACCTGTATTAAGTACTCGATTACGGGTGTACATTTAATCTATAGACCGACTAGAGCAAAATGTCTGCTTTGATCACAGGGAGACAGTACTTTGAAAACTTTTCAACACCTCATCAAATGGAAGACATGTAGATAACCAGGCTTATTAAACTGTCTCCGCTCCTTTGTCAGAACTGGGTGAAATCAGGAACATGACCACCAGTCAGCCGTCTCTGGAGCTGGATGGGTTGGAGAAGTACACCAACTACAGCATCCAAGTCTTAGCCTTCACCAATGCTGGAGATGGTGTTCGCAGTGAACAGATCTACGTCCGCACAAAAGAGGATGGTATGAGAAACATTACCAGTAGCTGCTGCTGAAAGACACTGGATGAAAACAGTGCACTGAAGTCCAGTATGTGATGCTGTGTTTCCCAATTCTTTAGTTCCTGGACCTCCAGCAGGAGTGAAGGCTGCAGCCTCCAGTAGCTCGGTGGTGTTTGTCTCCTGGCTGCCTCCGCTTAAACTCAACGGCATCATCAGGAAATACATCGTTTTCTGCTCCAATCTGCATCCGATGGTAATAGCATTTGTATACCACGAGACTTTCCTCTACCACTCCAGGAACGAAGGACTTTGACAACTAAAATATTAGACATGTCAGATAGTCATCCCATCTGACACATATGTCAGCACTGCTACTTTGCATCCCACAGCTTTTCTCTCGCCACTGCTGCTACCCAGCGATACATTAATCCCTCACTGCATTTTACAGGTGATGAGCGAATTTGAAGCATCTCCAGATGCATATTTCTACAGGATCCCAAACTTGGCTCGGAACAGGCAGTACAGTATCTGGGTAGTGGCTGTGACAGCCGCCGGTCATGGCAACAACAGTGAGAAGATCACAGTGGAGCCTCTTGCTAAAGGTGCACCATCTTAACGTATTTATCTATACATTATTCAGTAGATTTGCACATACAGTATATCATTGCTTTACAGTCCTTGCATTTATGTAGTCATTAAAGTGTTAACAACAGCACATTTTGATGTGATGACTAGCGACAGAGAAGAAGGATCATACTGTGTGACTGTGCTGCTTTCAGCTCCAGCTAGGATTCTGACCTTCAATGGGACAGTGACCACTCCCTGGATGAAAGACATAGTTTTACCTTGCAAGGCTGTTGGAGACCCTCCCCCCACCATCAAGTGGCTGAAGGGAAAGTAAGTCGCACACTAAGAATTTTATACAAACCCCATTTCTAGAAAAGTTGGGACTTATGTTTGGTTTTTATTTCGAGTTTTTCTGGAAATAAGGTTTCAAGTTAAGCTACATTTTCAACAATATCATGACAATGTATAAACCTTTCATCCTGTCCAGTAACTTTGTGTTGTTCTTCTCCAGCACCAATGGGACTCCTACACCGGTACTGGTGGATGGTCGCCGTAGTGTACACAGCAATGGCAGCTTCATTATACGCACAGTGAAAGCAGAGGATTCTGGGAACTACAGCTGTGTGGGCAGCAACAACTGGGGATCAGATGAGATCACGCTCAACCTGCAGGTCCAAGGCAAGTAGGACACTTATAGAAGAGTCCTAGAGTCACTTACAGATTTACAGATTTCTGTCTTTTTTTCTGCTTATTTGTCACAGATGGATGATTCAGATCATCAAACATATAAATAATAATATTAAAGATAACCACTGTAAATGTAAATGGTAATTTCATTTAATAGGAGAAAAAAGATGTCTAAACCTGCCTGTTTAATACAAATACTGATAGTAACATGTGTCCTCATGTCTGCAGTCCCTCCTGATCAGCCACGCCTCACTGTTACCAAGACTACCACCACATCAATCACATTGTCATGGATACCTGGAGACAATGGAGGGAGCTCCATCAGAGGTGAGAGCAACACACTGACAAACAGTGGACATGAAAACTATATGAACAATTAAATGAACTCCTCATCAGTTAGACATGTTAACCAGTTTCACTGCTTCTTTCATTGCGGTCTAACCTCTCTGTTCTTGTTCCTGTATCTCATTATCTGCTGGTTAGGCTGAGATAAGAAAAAGATATGACACTGTTAAAGATACTGTAATATAGGCATCGCATGATTAGTCATAGTATACACTCTGTTTTTCTCTAGTTTAACTAGCAGCATATGATACAGACTGTAATGAATGTACTAAAGCTGATGTGGAACATTCCCAGGTGCAAACCTTTCTCTACTTCTTTGTGGTTTGTATTTGCACAACAGGGGCGTTATTTGTAGTAAACTTATCTCCTCAGAATGTAATTTATACCCACTTTCCCCTTGGTGGAAATGTCAGCAGTGAAACTGAATTCTCAGGAAGGTCCATGTTTACTTAGAATCAGAATCAGAATCAGAATCATGCTTCTGGTCGTTTCTAGCTTCTCTAGGACAGTACAGACAGAAAACAAGTACATGAAAAACAATAAATTAAAGACAAATTACAGACAATATGCAGTATTCCCATCAGAGCAAATACATTAGAATAAATAAATGGGAAATGTACCATTTTAATCATTATTATCACTGGAAGTAGTATCAATTAATAATATTATTATTACCAATAAATCAAGCATATGATGGAGTAGCATTAGTTAAATGAAAGTGGGTCAAGAAAATGTGTGAGTAATCTTGTATCTGACATCTGATGTGTCTGATGTTTTTAAATTGTTAATTACTTCAAAAATCTTCCATCTGCCATTTTTTTCTCTACTTCTGTCAAACCTTGTCCATCTTCCTCCCTAGGTTACATCCTGCAGTACTCAGAGGACAACAGTGAGCAGTGGGGCAGTTTTCCCATCAGCCCCAGTGAGCGTTCATATCGTCTGGAGAACCTGAAGTGTGGCACCTGGTACAAATTCACCCTGACAGCCCAGAATGCAGTGGGTCCAGGGCGCATCAGTGAGATTATTGAAGCTAAGACCCATGGGAAAGGTAGGGCCTGTCACTCTAGGAAACAACAATGAGTATGTACGAAGAATGAACCAACATTCTGTGTGTTGATGATTCAAAGCAGCTTCATTTATGCATCATGCTCCCATATCAATAGTATGTTGGTTAAAATGTGGGTGAATGAAGTCTGTAAGGATAATCAAATTGGTTCTCTGTGAACTGATCTTTGCCCTTTTCCTGAGTTTCTAGCTCCACTCACCTCTCCTGTCTTCTCCTCAGAACCTCAGTTTGCCAAAGAACATGAACTCTTCACCAGCATCAACTCCACCAGGGCCCGGCTCAACCTGGTTGGTTGGAACAACGGCGGTTGTCCAATCACCTCATTTGTTCTGGAGTACCGAGCTGTGGACTCGGCCACCTGGACCACAGCCCAGCGCACATCACTGACCAAGAGCTACATCCTGTACGACCTGCAGGAGGCGACCTGGTACGAACTGCAGATGAAGGTCACCAACAGTGCCGGCTCAGCAGAAAAGAGGGTCACGTTTGCTACTCTCAATGCTGATGGAAGTGAGTTTGGACTAAGCACTTAACAAGGATCATTAGTCCGCGAACAGTTTTTAAGTAAGGCACCACTATGTTTCACCACAATGCACATCAGATGAAGGAGGCTTGAAGCCAAATAGATGAATTTAGACAGAAAGGAAAGATCAGGTAAAACAATGCAACCCTCTTTGTTGCAACTGTTTGGGGCATTAGACTTTCAGCATGAGGCGCTGCCTATTGTTTTGTATGTGGTCTAAGATAATTTGTGAATCAGACTGTTTTGTCAGCATTTGAACAAACTGACAGGTATTCTGACAGCTCAGTTAAGTAAAAAAAAAGCAGCCCGCGCTGTAGCTTCATTCGCCTGAGGCTGCAGATTGTGTCAGTTATACACAAAGCGAGTGTATAAGCTGTTAAAGGAGGATAGGAGGTGTATGAGTGCACGGCGGTGCACTCCAGTCTTTTCATTAATTTCCTTTGAAGGGTTTTGCTGAGACATGTAAGCTGCCTGTCAGGATGGTTTGTGTGGTGTGTGTGTGTGTGTGTGTTGATGCTATTGTGAGTTTGACAGTATGTCTGTAGCTTAGCTCAGCTTCTGAGCAGCAGCCCAGGAGAGTAACAGCACACACTCACACGGGCCAAACCTGGTGTGACCAACCACAGGCATTTCTCATATGGCTGTGGATTTAAACAAATGTTTTCTGTCAACTGCAACAAAACTCAACATTATTAAGGCGGGCACGTGTGAAACTTCATCTCGTAAATAGCCAGTTGTCAAACATTCAAATCAGATCAGGCTCTAAATGTCTCATAAAGGTCTTAATATGTGTCCTCCCTTCAAGGTACCATCCCTCCCCTGCTGAAAACCGGAGACCCCATCTCGGGGAACATGTCTAGCAGCGGGAGTCTGAAAATGGTGGTGACCATCACCTCTATTCTCGTGGTAGCTGTACTGGTCTTTATCATGCTTATGGTGCTAAAGAGGAGACGGAGAGAGCAGAGACTCAAGAGACTCAGAGGTGAGTGTGTTGCTTCAACGTTTTCTGATTAAAGAAGATAATGTTGTTTAAGGTGTTCATCCACACCTGTTGTACATTATTGTGTATGTGTTGTTGTTTGAGTTGATCCAAAGAATTGGTATCATGGCTCATCTGAGCATATTTAAAAAGCTGTTAAATAAAGTCAGTTAAATGCAGATCCAGACTCTGCTGCTGCCGTCTTTAACCTGGGGTCTTCACCTCTCTCTCTTCTGGAGTGTCCTTTAAAAAGCAGCAGAGGAGGTTAAGTTACACCCCCATCAACCAGAGAGGAGTGATTAATGATGTAGCTGCCTAACAAGCACAACACAAAGTTGCCGAATGCACTTTGGCAGTTGTCAGACTTTTCAAAGTCAGATTTTTTCCACTAAACCAGAAAGTGCATGTACACACATTCACGTGATTCTTGTTACGCTCATTTTAGCGAATAATTATAAAACAGACAGTTTTAATTTAACTGAGATACGTAATAGATGTAATTGTGAATGAAAAGTAGTTCAGCTGAGACGACCAGCTCCTCCTCTCTCCTATTTCTAAAGCGCTGTGGGTTTCTAAAGAGCAACAGTGAGCGGGGTAAAGAAATGCCTGCACACAAACACAGGGTGTTTCATACTTGAACCATCTACTAGTTTTTGTTGCATTTTCCAGAAGTTGTCAGTGACGCTACAGTATTTTCACTGCTGTTCATCAACCAGGACAGTACTACTATGGTATTAACTACCTCTTGCTGACTTCACAGATGCCAAAAGCCTGGCAGAAATGCTGATGAGGTATGTATGCCTAATTTTAATTTATGCCTGGTGCTTTCGTTTAAACTGCGGACATAAATCACATCGTGGCCCCCAGTTACAGCTCCTATCAGTAAACATCAAATATATTGCACACAGGAATGGCTGCCTCTCTTGCCTTCTTACAGCTACTTATCAACTTAAATGGAATTGAATTAGCATTTCTGCAATACAATGCAAAATCACGCAGCTGAAAAGTAATGAATTTTTCTCATTAATCTCCTTCAGTAAAAACACGCGGACACCAGACACAGTGAACAAGCAGCAGCAGACGTTAAGAATGCACATCGACATCCCCAGAGCCCAGCTTCTCATTGAGGAGAGGGACACCATGGAGACAATCGGTAAGAGACTAAAAATGAGACATTGTGCAAATCGGTTATTATATTAATTATGCGTATAAAGACAAAGTTCATGAGGTAATTCCTCTTATTGGGTTTATTTGTTGCACCTGTTTTTTCTCCTACTTAACAGTTTCTACCATCTCAGTTTCTCTCTAATATGGTCATTTTTCTGTCTCTCAGATGACAGATCCACTGTGCTATTGACAGACAATGACTTTGGGGAGGCAAATAAGCAGAAATCATCCACAGTGACGCACACAGTCCACTACCAGTCACTGTCCCAGGCCACTGGACCACTGGTTGATGTGTCCGATGCCAGGCCTGGAACCAGTGAGTCCCACCACCGTCAGTGCTCAACATTTATTTACTTTACTACTAATATTACTTCTGTTTTCATTAGTCTTGTGTTACTAACAAAATCTTTGTAATAGTGTTTCCACCTTCAGATTGAAGATTGGAATTTTGAATCTTGTTGTGTTTACATTATTCTTATTATTTTATTGCAGTTGAAAGTTACTATGAAGCAAACTTACTAATACAAAGCCTTAAAATAGCATAGTAATAGTATTTAACTGTGCAATCATGCAAGATACATAGAAGGCAAAATATAGTCATAGAATAACTGTACACTGATGTCATACAGTATGTGAGCCACCTTCCAGCAGTGAGATTACAAAGACACAGCAGCTGTGCTGCAGATGGATCTATGAGCTTCTGGTGTTTGAGCTCCACTGAAGCAGAACTGATGAAGAGTAGAAATCTCTCTGCCTCTTCTTGACATGTTTTCACCTGATTACCCTGTTCTTACTGGTCAATTGGGCCTGAGCGCACACATGTGCACACAGACTTTGACATGCACACAGTGACGTACTGAAATGTTTTTTTGTGCAGACAGAGCAAAATTGTGAAAATGTCCATGTCATGGTTATCTCAAAAAAGGTTTTTAAATGGCAACAGGAATTGTTTAAGTTCCTTGACAACATTTCACCCTTCCCTTTCAGAGGGCGTTAACTCAACAAGTCCAGTTGCCATTTAAAAAGCTTTTTTTGAGATGATCAGATAATACAAACACGTGAGCTGGAGTACATGTCAGTGCTAACGCACGCTTGTGTCACACTCATATGCACATGCACACAAGTGAATGGTCATATGATCGTTTCATTAAATCTGGCAAATGGGGCATGAACTCAGTTTGCTGAATCAGCATTTTTGTCTTTCTTCCTGCTGTTGGTCAAACACCTCCATCATTCCATCACTCCATCCCCACTAATAGAATTATTGTCTGTATCACCACAATTACCAGCACTGTTCTACACTGCACAGATGCAGTCCAGGCTTCTATTAAAGGGTTTTGTTCTGGTTTGACCACTGACGAATAGACCAGCAGTCTGTCTGGGTCACACTGAGTGTGATGCTATTTATATGTCTGAATGGAGGCAGTTGGAACTTGATTGATGATAATGTTACTGCATGGAGCTGTGGTGTTAATTCTTAGTGTTCACAAAGGGAGCATGCAGGAGAAAACTCTTACATCTCTGGGAAAAAGTACGAGAGCACTGCATGAAAGCTGTGGTTGCAAATCACAATCCTGAGATAAAACAGTAATGTGTTGTGAAAAATTTTTTTTTTTTTGACAAATTTTGTCTGCAAATAAATCCTCCTAATTATAAAACAAATGTTATTTGTTAATTTGAATTGTTAATTGACTAATATAATTAATTTGTTAATACATTTTATTCAAAATATTTCTTTAAATAGCTAAATCTGAGGAACTGATAACTTTCTTAATTTTTTTCAGAACTGTATATTACTCACTAGTTAACTGTTTGAATTTTACCCCTGGATGAAAATTCATAAGCTAATAAACACATTTTTTAGGTTGGTCACTGTCTGTCAAAAGATTAAAGTTTAGCAAATGTGTTCCTATAGACATGAGTTTGTTTATTAGTCTGTGACAACTTTAACTATATAATTTTTTATTCTGCATATGGATGTTATGTTTTAGTTTTTTCTTTATCTTAATGTTAGTAATTTAGAAATTGCAGACTAGCCCAATTGTTACAACTAGATTTTGATTAGCTAGATTCCGTTCTGTTCACAAACATTTGCCCCCTGTCTGCTCTCTAGATCCTACTGCCAGACGTACTGCCAAAGCTGGTCCTGCCGCGGCACGGAGCCGCTACGCCAGCCAGTGGACCCTTAACAGGCCACACCCCACCAGCTCCTCACACACCCTGACAACTGACTGGAGACTCCCGACACCGCGTGCCACTGGATCTGTGGACAAAGAGAGCGACAGCTACAGCGTGAGCCCTTCACAGGATACAGGTAGAGCAGGGCGACCATCCTTTTTTTAGACTAATTTTTCAAAGCAAATATGACATGACAATATGACAAGTATGACTTTCACAATCACGCTCTTTTATGCCGTATTCAAACAGTATTCAACTTAAATTCATTTAAATAGAAATAGGTTTCATCTATGTTTTAAAAAAAGTTCAGCTTGTGTGTCACAGTGTGTAACTTGTATTCATCAGATCGTGCACGGAGCAGCATGGTATCAACAGAGAGTGCTTCCTCCACCTATGAGGAGCTGGCTAGAGCCTACGAGCATGCCAAGATGGAGGAACAACTTCGCCATGCCAAATTCACCATCACTGAGTGCTTCATCTCTGACACCTCATCGGAACAAATGACAGCAGGGACCAACGACTACACTGACAGCCTGACCTCCAGCACGCCGTCCGAGTCGGGCATCTGCCGCTTTACTGCTTCGCCACCCAAACCTCAGGATGTCAGTCGGGTCATGAACATGGCCGTGCCGAAGGCACACAGACCTGGTGAGGAAGTGAATGTTACAGAAAAAGCATGGACATGATTCATTCAAAAACACAGGAGCCCCGTGCGAGCATTCTGCGCGTTAATTTCAAATCCATTAGGAGTCAAAATAAGGATGATTGTGTCACTGTACAAAAACTTATTGCCCAGACTCTTTATGTAAAATATGATTCTAAAGACTTTTCAGTATGAACAGATCATCAGGTTAAAAAGCTTTTTTGGGGATTATGATTATGAGAGGCAGTTCCTCCACCAGTGTCCTAAGGATGCTCTGTATTGTATGAATATTAGTTAGTAGGTGATTATCACGGTGCAGTTTGAGGAACCCTGTGATGTTCAGTCTTTACCCGGGTTGTAGTCTTACCTTATGTGACCCTGTGCACCTGTGGGTAGTTCTGCAGATCAGTTACAAACAACATTTAATCGGACACTTACACTTTATCTATCATCCCATCTGCTTCGTTGTTAAAGTTTGTCTGGGGCCACTGAAATTTAGCGCTGTTGGAGGTGTCCCGTCCTAGGGTCAGAACTGTAAGTCTGTGTTTGTGACTGTGTGGACACAAAGGTACAACACACTATCCCAGAATACTCAGCGTGACCAGATAAGAGCTGGGGCCATTAGATCTGCTTCTTACGTTTCAGACCTCATTATGTTTCGAACGTTTGCGCACAGGGCGGGAGACTCGAATCACCAGACCGAGGGCAACTAAAGGCCATTTGTCAACCTAAACTGAAGCTATTGTCACTCTTTACAAAACAGCTCGTACCAGGACAGTGGAGAGCATTTAGTGAAATACCAGCCTCTTAGCCTTTCAGGCCGGTGTGACACTGCTGAGCAGCAGACTCTGGTGTCAGTTACATCTGGGGATAAGGTGCACACATAACAATGTACCTCTGGCTTCTTGACAGTCTACTAGTGAAAGTACGAAATGAAAGTAGCTGATCTTTCTTACATCATTAGTTTGAATTACATTTTTTAAAGTACATTATTAGCAAGTCTTATGTGAAACCTCACTTGGCTGTAGGGTTTCACTCCCATTCATCCACAAGGGCATCAGTTGAGTGATGCTGGAACAGTTCTTCCCAAAGCTGGTTGAAGGGGCTGGGGCTCTGGATCAAATAAACAAGTGTTACTGAAATCTGAAACTGAAAGTGTTCTGCCTAAAATGTCAACTTTATATATTTTTGCAACAGTGAGACTGAAAAACGGGGTGAAAACACACCAACATACAATACTGTCAATCTGTTTTAACACCTTTTAATGCTGTCTACACCACGTCATTAGATAGTTACTTACTGTACAAACATGGAATTAACATTACTTATACTTACTATAAGAATCTCAACTCTCAGTTTAAATGAATTTGCTCGTTCTTGTAACCCAAAAAAGTTTAGATGCATTTTCTGGCTTTTTTAAGTGACCTGTATAGTACGGGGTATGTAGTCTGCTGAAAAGTGCTGCCTGCTGGTTGATGCATGACACTAGTCGTGTGTCCCTAAACCTAAACAATGGCATATACAGTGCTAAATACTGCATAGAGCTTTGGGAAACTGCAGAAGTCTGCAGACCAAGTGTTTATAATCTACTGTAAAAGTAGATAATACAGGAAAAGGTTTTCTCTTAAGAAGAGGGAATCAGAGTATTAATCCATTGAAACCCAGACCCTATGTGGAGGTCAGTTTGACTGACACTTGTTGAATGACCCAGTATCAACACCTTTGCATCTGACTAACCTCAGCTGATCTCATCTCTCTAAAGGCACAGGGACAGCTATTTACTCATCTCTCTTTCTCCGTCTCATCTACTTTCATGTGACCTGTCGTTATCAGTGTAACGGTTTGTTTATTTGCGCACTTCATGAGACCAAATCTACTGGGTATGTGTTTCCTTACACACAGTGTTCATAAACGTTTTACAGCTGCACTGGTAATTACAGGGATACGGGTAGCAGCTGGTTTGTGATAGACCTGAAAATATGTGTGTGTGTGAGATCCTTAATGACAACACAGAAATACATGTCGAAGAATCTGCAGCACCACCGATAACAGCGGTGCGGACTGAGCTGTGACAGAGTTCAGATTAATGACTTGGCAAAGAGTCGCTGTTGTATTATGGTTACACATACTGTCCCATTACTGTATGATCTGCAATTTACAGGCTGATGAATTTTCAAACTACATTTCTAATGAGCTCCCACAGAAACACTTAAATCTATATCTAATTCAATTAACACGTCTAGCCATTCATCATCTTTGCTGGCACTAATAGGGCCTATTATAATAAGCACAGTCAATTATTCATTCTCCATGCGAACCCAGAAATCTATTCTCTAAGGTTACGTGTTGAACTAAATCTGCAGAAATGGCTTCACCTCTGCTGGTGCTTATGCTCAGTAGCCAGCAGTGTGTGTGCACAAACGCTGTACACTTACACTTGTGTCTGCACACGAGAGTCTGACAGCACATGTGGGAGAGAGATTAAAATGCTTTTAGCAACATATCGTACACCTGTGTTTAAATGTCGATCTCAGGTGCTCTGAAAGATTAACGTGAAGCTGACTGCTTCGGTATACGTAGATGTGGCAACGCAACACCTTTGTCATGGGCTAATTTGCTCTGTTCAATATGTATTCCAATCAGTAAGAGGCAAACAATAACAGTAGAGCTGGTTCACCCCGCCGAACTGATTCAGTGTGTCTCTCTCTTTATCTCAGGTTTGTCCAATCTCAGTCTCCCATGACCATTATGCTCACTTCTTGTTCACCACCTCATCAAAACTAAGATTAAAGACATCTTTTGATACTCATCAGTAAGTTAGGGTATCAAATAAAGAAATAAAAACTAAAGGATACAGACAGTTCTACAGAGTAAATGTTCAGCAAAAAATGATTTTCAGAATTTCCAACTGCAAATAAGAATTGATAGAGCTGATCAAGTCCCATGGCAAAGAGACAGTCCATCATCCCGCCTCATCACAGTTAGAAAAGATCACTGGATCAGCCTTTGACAATGGCAGCAGACATAACATTGTAATATTCAGCTTCCTATTACATTATGCTCTGCACATTTTTCCTGATGGTGTCCATTTAATTAAATAGATTCACACTTGGTGAAGATTGGTATTGCATTAAAATAATAGTTATGTGCCAGAAGAGCCAGAGGTGAGCAAATGTAACTGTGTAAATGTGAGTAAAATATTGATTCTCAGCTCTCTGTGCAGTTAATTTAAAGAGAGAGTAAGGATAATGGGAAATGTAGAGACAGAGCACATACCTCATACTGTACACACAGTGGGGACTGTGGAGACCAGCTACGTTTTCTCTGCAGAGACCATGGTGAATACCATACTGGACCCAGCGAAGGAGCTGCCACCATTCAGAACCTTTTATAGTCTTAGAATACTATATTAGAATACAGGGAATTTCTGAGGTAGTGGCCACGTAAATGTTGCTGTTTGTGGACGTTTAAACGTGTCTAGTGACTGCTGTGATTGTTGTTTGCTAACATGTTCGCTTCCTGGTGGTTTTATAAGCTGATAATTTGTCAGTGTTGTGTTTACAGTTTGTTTTCTGCCTTTATTTGGTCATTCAAAGTAATCTGTGCTGGCTTACTTTTTTATTTCAATTTATCCCTAACTGTCACCTCATTGTCTTCCTACCAGGTGGAGAGTTGGTCCACTTGCCGCCTTACCTCCGTATGGACTTCCTGTTGAACCGTGGTGGGCCTCTGGCAGCCCGAGGTGGAGGGGTCAGCAGCAGCAGTGGTAGCAGCAGCAGTGGAGGCGGAGGAGGAGGGGGTGGGGGTGGTGGAGGAGGAGCAGGAGCAAGCGGAGTTGTTGCTGGTGCTACTGGGGAAACAAGAGGAGGTGGAGGAGCCATGGGCCAGACATGCTTAGAACCCCAGAGGAGCCGTACCCTGAAGAGGCCACCTCCCATGGAGCCCACACCCATGGAAGTGCCCTCACCCAGAGAGGTGCAGCAGTGGCAGCCAGGAACTGCCTCCACCCTCCCCCACAGGGATGTCCGGGAGAGGGGCGAGGCCGGAGGGGAGGTCCGGGCAGAGGTCACTTCTTCCGGAGACCTAGCCCAAGCACAGGCTTCCAAGCTCAGCACTTCCCAGGAGTCACTGCTGGATTCTAGAGGACACCTGAAACAGAGCAACAACCCCTATGCCAAGTCTTACACTCTGGTATAACACTGGGACACACAAGACTGCTACAGACAACAGACACTACTGCAGAAACACTGGAGGAGGAAGGAGACGACAGGCACAGGATGGACAGAATTTCACAACAGAAATTGTTGTACATAGAGCCGTTTCTGACATGCGTCTGAAGTGGATGCTTTTCTTTGAGTCTGTCTTTCTTTCTTTCACTCTTTTCTTTCTTTCCTCTCTTGCTCTTCTCTGTTACTTTGACACTTTTCATTCTCCCACACCTCGCACACAATTCTTATTTTCTACCTGAGTATTCTTTTATTCTAAAGTGACAACATATGAGGATTGCCAAAATGATTTATTTAAAATTTGAGAAAGAGAAAAAAATACTATTGAATTTATATGGACAATTATAGTCATTATTATTATTACTATTATTATTTTATAAAAACAAAAAATGTCTAAAAAAGAAGGGAAAGAGAGGAGGACTCTGGGGCACTCTGCAGGAGAACATTGCTTTCTTAATTTATTTTTATTTTATTGTCGCAGTGTGATAAAATCTGTGATTGGGTAACTGAGGGGGGTTTTAGCACTATGAGGAGCCTATAGAGGAGAAGAAGAGCGACATCGGACATGACCGCCAATGCTGACCAATCGTAATGTTTTTCGACCTCTCTGACGACTGCATGGCGACTAATCAAATGACAATTAATAGGAATGGCTGGAAATCCAAAAAAAAGAGAAGATTTTTTTGTCACACTATGAAATTATACAATGTGAATATATATAAAGAGATCACTTTTATTTGTGGATATTACGGGGAAAATGATTTGGTTAATAAAGTCCTTAGTCATGTTTGCACACATCTGAGTTTCATTCATATGACTCGAGCTGAAAATTCCTCCCTGTTGTTGTTTAGCTTCTTTTTTTCTGCTCCACTTCCAGTCCTACTTTCTATAACCTACATTTGTCTTATACGTTTCATTAAGACCTGTTATTTACAGCTATTCTGGTTGAACACCCTTGCATCTGACAAAAAATTATTGCAACTTGGAAATCAAGGCCAGTGCTCGAGGAGGCAAATGGTAGTAAAGAAAAACATAAATGTCTTTCGTGGAAGCAGGTAGAAATAGAATCATGCAATTGGTGTCGTGCATCTACCTCCCTGAATTTTTGGTAAATAGACTAAAATCCAACAGGTCTTTCAAAGCTGTGTCAAGGACAATACACCTGTACACATATTTAAATGTTGAAGTGTCTACAAGCAGACACGAAGAGTAATCATTGACAGTAAGCGCTAAGAGGTAAACTCACTAGCAAAATAGAAACGATGTGGGATTTTGTTCGTTTTTAAGGCTGAAAAACAACTTTAAACAGGCATAGTGCAGGTCAGCTAAATGCAGGAAAGGTGGGAAAATGATAGATTTAGCTCATAGTCCCACATTTAAAAAATTCAAATTGTCCCAATTACATTAACTTTCTTTTAAAACTGCATTTGTAGGTCTATTCCTGGACCCAGTATGGTGTTAAGTTAATTTAGTTGGTAAAGCAGCTAATTTTAGTCATAGATGTTATTGTCATCGCCACAAGTTGGGCCTAGCTCGCCTATGAAGTCAGATGATCCAGCCACTGTAGCATAACCTGAGACAGGTTGCAGCACAGTGATAGAACAACACATGTAAATTAAAAATTATACATCATCAATATATGTTTCTGTGGTCACATGAATTCAAATATAAGTGCAAAAAATGCCTGAGGAATCAAGGGATCACTACTGGTTATGATCTGTGATTCCACAACTCGGTGTGTCACTGAAGTGACATAATTGATGAAGCATCATTTTGTGTAATTTGTGATCTTCATGAAGCAACATTAATAGGTCATTCAACTGATAAAAAAGGTCTAACTAGCCACAAAGGGTGTGGTAGCCTGGCACTTTAAACAAGAGTGTTGAGTTCAAAAGACATTCATCAGGCAGGATGGATCGGATGAAAAACACTTTTAAGCTGCTCTACAAGTATTGTGCAGAGTCTTAGAGGTTTAAGGGCCTTTAATCTAAAAGTTGTCACTGACAAGTCCTTGGTTTTCATCTATTTAAAAAAAACACCTGTGCTGCCTGGTACAATAAATACAAAAATAATAACTGTGGAATAATTCTATGACAGGATTATTGATAAGAACTGATAAGAAAGTAAATTTAACTTCAGTATGCAAACTAAGCTCAAACATGCCTAACAAAACAGTAAAAGTAAAACAAACATGTCACATTAATTTAGCAGCATTATACACATATATAAGGTGTTCTCATGCTTAAATCAATTGCCAAAATTAAAGTTTAGAAAGAGGAGACCTCTTCAGCTTCATCCACGTACCAGGAGGATACAAAAAGGTGAAAAACAGCTCGGCTGTGTTTTGGTGTTGATCAACAGATGGCACTGTGCAGTCACGGAATTAGGTCGATTCACTACTAAGAAGGAATGAGCTTGTGCACTAGGAGGAGGTGAAAAGAGATGGTTCAGCACCACAACTATTTGTGACAACCTGGAGAGAGACATCAAGGGTAACCCAGCAGTCTGTTTCAGTGTGCCTGCCTTTTACAGGCCACACCACCCTGAACACAGTGAATTATTCATGCCTGTGCTGATACTGGGACCTAGATCAGGTTTACACCTTCATTCTGATCCCCACAGTACTTGAGAATGTAGATGACACAGCAGAGGCAGGCAAAAGATTGCATGGACACAGTTACTCATGCAAATAAATACACACACAAAAAGTATATGGAGATGCTTAGTTGAAGATGTTAATTTATGCGCTGGAATGAAAAATGCCTGTTAATCTTTATCTACTTGGTTTGTGAACATGTCAAAGAGACTAACATAAGTCATTCTACAAAAATCATCTGCTGCAGGCAACTTCATGCTGTTATTCTAAATAATTTCAACTAAATGTTCATGTAGGGCTAAACATTACTATGGGTAAAAGGCAGTACATTTCTTTTTAAATCTGTGCTCTCCTCTCACCGGTGTGCTGTATAATGAAGATAGATGGCCCACCTGCACACGGAGAATACTTCATGACTGTGGAGTCACCCTCATACATTAGCAAAGAGCAGGCTTGGAGTGTGTGACTCGTCTTCTGGCCGCAGGCCATTATCTCACCTCCCACCATGCTCAACAGCCAGAGAGGGAAACTCTAGGATAGGGGAACAGGAAGCAGTTTCAAATCCAATAAGACTCTAAAGTGGTTCCAGACCTATTTTTGTCCAATGTACCCCGACAGCCAGACTAGATAAATGTATTATTTCAGCTACACCATCTGAAAAAAGGTTTATGCGATAGCAACTGGACTTTTTTGGTTTCCATTCCAGTCCAGTTGCTATCGGATAAACCTTTTTTGAGATAACCATGACCTGCATGACGGAGAACCTTCACAGATATATTAAGCTACACCACTTTCAGTATATTTAGGTGGATTTTTTAAAACACTATTAAATATGTAAACGTGTCGTGTTGTGTTTCATAATATTTAAACATTCATATTTAAGCTAGTTTAAAATTGATTCAATCCAATGCTTGGAGTCACAGAAGATGGACATTTCATATTTTTAACCATTTCAGTGTTTCCACTACATTTCAATTTGTAGATATGTTTTACACACTTTGAGTGCAGTAGATATCAGACAGTAGGTTACACAATGAACATTTAGACATCTCTACATAGTCCACTATGAAGTTAACAGAGAATCCACCAATGTTATCCCTCAGATGACCCATCATCATCAAGCTTCTGTCAATAAACTCTTCTTTGAAAACATAAACAACCATATAAATGCAACAATATCCCCCCTGAAATGAATAAACGTATCATTGAAATATATATCAAGCTTGTGCACTTGGGCATTGTAACACACTAAAAATGATGTGTATATCTAACAGAGTAAATGTCCAGGGTGCCACAAAAAGGACACAGCGGTACATCTATGGTTTACTATAGTTATACAGTATAAATGTTACTCTAAAGCAGTCAGTAGTAAAGATGAACTATTTCATTCAGATTTGTTACTTTTAGCTATATTATCGTGTATGATTTATACAAATTATTTAAGCTGTTTTATTCATATCTTTATTTGTGCTATCTACCATTTTGCCTAAGCTTAGCTAGGTTTTTGCCTTCTATACACCCACAAACACACTCTCCTGCCCATACGGTCCGGTTAGCAGCCACACACCACTAATGGCTTATGCTAGTTCATGTATTTGTGCAGAGGTCGATATGACTTGCAGAACATTTCTTTTTTTGTGTGTTTTGGCTGTGAAGGAAAAGTAAAAGAAAACAACACAAATTAAATTTTACTGTGTGTCTTCTCTCTCCCATACGTCCATGCTTTTTCCTCTTTGTTCTTCTCTCTCTGTACCTCTCTGCATGAATTCAATTCAATTCATCTTTATTTAATATAGCGGCAAATCATAACAAAAGTCATTTTGGAGCACTTTACATAGCAAGGTTTAGGACCTTGCAAAGATATAAATGTATATATAAACAAAATAATGCAGAAAACCCAACAGTCCCATGTTAACAACATGTAATGATGTCATGGTGAGAGAGAGCGAGAGAGAGAGCTATAAATCTATAGCAGCGTGACTAAGAGATGGTACAGAGTCACCTGAGTTATCTCTAACTATAAGCTTTATCAAAAAGGAAAATAAGTTGAATTTTAAAGGTAGAGAGGGTGTCTGCCTCCCGAACTTTAACTGGGAACTAGATCCACATGAGAGGAGCTTGATAGCTAAAGGCTCTGCCTCCCATTCTACATTTAGAAACTCTAGGAACCACTAGTAGACCAGCAC
>JAUMHF010000005.1:10256334-10282464 GCA_032359275.1 Microctenopoma steveboyesi | reverse complement strand
ACATCCTTTGTTTGAACCCTCTCTTGTCTCTGGTCTGCGTTTGGGTCCTCCATTTCAAGCATGTTAATGACAGTACTCAGCTCATTACAGAGGTGGTGAAAAACCTAAACACTCCTGAGGGTGGCACGGGAAGAAAGAACCATTATGGCCAAGAAACTCTCTGGAACCAAGCCGAGTGTAAATTGCAATAACAGTAGCATGCTAAGTGAGATTACTCGAGTGGGGGGTGGGGGGGCAACGTATCATCACTCTGCAGAAATCACGTACACTAACACTGGTGAACAAATCCGTACACCAGTGAATTATCCTTGCACACAATTTCACACACTGCGAGAAGGAAAACAATTAGATGAAAAACCAATCAAGCAGGAAAAAAACACACTAATTACATGACGTTGACAAGGGAGATGGAGAGCACAGACATACATATTGTGCCTCTCATTAATCATTAACACTCCCAGAGGGACACGAGGTCAACAAACAGTGATGCAATGTGTGTTTTTGTGTGGGAAACAGAGACATGAACATCAGAGCTACAGTAGTATCATTAGAATTTGTGCCTCTAGGCTTTTAATGAAGATGCTTTAAGGGGAAAATACACGCAGGCGCGCACAAACACATGTGCTTATACAGGCAAGTACACACTATCACAATCACAAGCTTAGTCAGGCAGAATAACAGAAAATCCTGTGTGCACATACTGCACACCAGAGAATGTAAATATGTTTTATCTCTGATTGGGCGTTCATCAGAGGACAGAGCCTGAGGAGAGCAGGGAGATTTTCAGAGAGAATCCCTTAAAACATCCCGCTGCTTTCATCCTGCTGAGAGCCTTTATTTCCTGCCCTGAAGAATAAGATGCTGGAGGCAAATTGCCTCTTTGCACATGGCTTTTGTTTAATTTTCCATTTCAGAAAACAACCTGTCTTTTTTGTTTTATGAAGAAAATGTAAGTGAAAATGAAACTTTCAGTGAATGTCAAATACATTAATATGCATTCCTGCCTCAATATCAAGCCTGCCCTTTCAAATTTGTAATTGTGGTTACGCCTTAGGGCTGAGACGCACCGAGCCAGCATCAAAGAACTAATGTCGACAAAGGCCAATTGTGGACACACCACACACACACTACAGCCAGCGGCAACTACTACATACAATATGTTCTGAGCTTGCATGAGAAGTCGAAACACTCCATACCAGTGGGTGGCAGTAGTCTCTATTTAATATTGAACAGGGAGAAGTGGAAGACATCCCGCTACAGACAGAAAACATCAACAAAGCAGCGTTTGCCATTTTAACACCACTCTCACTTACGGTGTCTTTGTTCTAGACATCCATGGTGTTGTGAAAACAGCCTATATGATCATGTTTAGATGTGATTAAGATGAACAGGCTGTTCCGTGGCTTGGCCTTCGCGCTAACCTTACTGACCACTGGCAAGATAAACATGAGGCACTGATCTTGTGATGAACAGCTTTAAAATCACAGTCAAAGTGACCATGTCTCGCTGGTGCGTAGCAACCTACTGTATCAACACTGCACAGATTTAGCAGACTATTATACAGTGGCTGGATCTATGTGGGGGCGAAGATGCCTTGTTTCCATGACAGTGACACGCTCACATCATTCATATTGGTGCGTTATTCTGCTGCTGCTGCTGTCTTTGAGTCGACATTCAGCATATGGAGGAATGCTGCCCTGATGAAAGCCCACGGGGTAAAACACTGTTTCCCATATGATCCTCTAACCCCACTCTCCTCCTGCCTCTTCAGCTCTTCAGAAATCAGCCTGCTCATCCTCACTGTGCAGGCTGTAGGAGTGGGGAGCGTCTGTGTGTGCTCGTTACTACAAGTGTGTGTGTAGGGTTGTGTACTACAGACCACTCATCTGTATGAGCTCCTTTGGCAGTTACATAAACCATACTGTCATAAAGGCTACAGGGCATACTGAAACACTGCCAAATCAGTGCTGGGTCAATAACTCCAACTGCAGATTTTTTGGATTTTCTTTCCTTAGCAGGCCAGCGAGTACACATTTGGTTTAAAAGTGAAGGAGGAGGGGATGGGTTTTTACTGTTGCCGCGCAGAACAGCGGTCAATAATTATCATGAAACATAATTACTGACTTTCCCTGGGCACTCTTTTCTCAGTAGTTTGATCGTGATAATTAGAGCATACTGTAAAGAAAGGCATTTGTGAGTCACAGAGAAGCATGAATTAAGGCGGAAATGCACCTAAACTGCCAGCTCAGATATGCACCTGGCAATTATGTTAAGATCCACCTCTGCCGCCTTTGGCATTGGGAAAACCGAATTACAATATTTAACAGTGTCACCATTCATTTGCTTTAATTTCTCAATAAACGAAATGCTCTGTTTCCAGTTATAAGGTAGATAGATTTTAGAAAATAAAGCGAACACAACAGGGTAGGTGGGTTTCTGTCTTTCACCATCTACAAGGATGGAAATGTTTTTTCTCATACAACATCTGCTGCAGAAAGATTTGGGGATAGGTAGAGCTGTGGAAGAGGAAAAGCTGACTTTCTTGTAACAAGCAGAGGCTGGTTGACGGTGACGGGCGATCCTGGGATCTTGGCACAGTTTTTCTGGTGAAACACAAGGCGCAGAAACTCAGCTGCACACTTCCCATTTCCTCTGTGGTAGTCTTGCGACTTGCAATGAGCAGTTGTCAGGCTGTGACATTGAAGCTCTCCCCTCTTTCCTCTCACGCTCCTTTTTTACTTGAACTGCGGCAGCTGTAGCTACGCCGCCGGTCTCCTTCTCATACACACAACCACAGTTGTTGTCAAACCACCTCCACAGGCTGCACACACCTGTCAGTGTGTGAGACATACAGTCAGTTGTCTTGCTTCCTCCATATTCTTCTGAGGTTCAGGCTGAAGAGAGCTTTGGTAAAATTAAGCCTGAGCAGAAAGCAGGCCAGCTGTCATGCAACCAAGGAGCCATCCCCGGAAAAGCTCTGATCAAACCACGCACATTGATCCATAAGCTTCCTTTTTTTCTTTCTTTTCTAACAGTATTTTGGGGGCAATTCTGCACTGCAGCAGTAAAACTCTGCTCACATAACACAGTCCACACCAAGCCAAGAAGTACTAATGCCTTCATGGCCCAGAAAAGCCTGAAATCACAAAACAACGAACGGCCCCTAGAATAAAAAAACATTTGTTTTCATCTTAATATGGCTGGTGCTGTGGTAAAAATACTTTGATTTACAGCAATTTCCACTGAGAGAAGAGACGAGGGAGGCAGAGGGAAAAACACATTAGAGCTTCAAATAATTTTTTCAAACTCCTGCCTGTTACACAACTTAATGAGCCTTGAAATAGACGAGATTACATTTTTCGGCGTAGCTTTCATTAGTGTGGGTGTCACCAATCTCATGGGATTGGTTTCCTCACTTTGGGATCGAACAGCAAGCTGCCACAGACCGCTGTAGTGATGAAAGGAGCAACAAACTAACCAGCAGCCAGCAAATAGATGCGTGTTCTCTGTGAGCAGCCAGGATTTTGGTTCAATCGACCAACTAATTTACGCAAGCTGTGCGGTACTACTTCTCTCTACAACACATTCAATCAAGTAGTGAGTGTCAAAATCTTGTTTTTACGTAAATAACAATGAAAAAATAGGAGATTTCAGATGACTGAAGTACAGTTTGACATTCACAGCAGAACATCAGCAACCTTGCTGAGCCTCCCTGATAACTATCTCAGTGGCTGTTTCATTTATAAGGAAGTGGAAAGCACCGCCCCTGACATGATCCACACCTACTGGACAAAGAAGCTAACTGCACTCCACCTGGCAGCACGAATGAATGAGCTGCTAATGGACAAGGCCCACCGAAATGGCTGATTGAATGTCCCCCGACAGATCTTATCCCGAGGGACTGCCAGAGAGGCCCATCCCGTCCAACTACTACTACTACAACCTCAGTTAAAATATCTTAATTAGGAAAGCTGAAGCTGTTGTCAGGCCCCAATAGTGTTGTTTCCTGACTTTGTTGTGTGAAACCCTGAACCGTCTCACTATTTGTAGGAGAAGAGAATGAGAAATATTGCGTATTCCGAAAGCTTCTTGGCTAGTGAATCTGTAATAGCTGATTCATAAGAAGTTTTGGCATAACGCACTGATTGATGTTTTGGCTTCAGCTAGTTCATCTGGCTCACCAACACTGACCATATTGAGCTTCAGAGCTAAGACCCACAGAGACTGTCTTGTTTAGAGACAGGCCAGTCTGTTGGCGGCAAGTCTGTTGCTTCAATCCACTGCCAAGTGCCCATCAGCTGTGAGGGCGGGTCCACGTGACACAGCGAGTGCTCCGCAAGCAGGCGACCCAGATAGTGCTTCAGTCTGCTTTTGTGGGCCAAGCAGCAGGAGAGTAGGTTTGAAAATGAACTGAAAAGAGCAAGATGTTCAAATTAGGGCCCTAATTATGAGGAATGATGAATCTGTCCTCAGCTTGAGTTGTCCCATCGGAGACTGTCGCATAGAAATGCCTCACTTACCAAGAGAAAGATAGCCAGGTGTTTCGTGTGATAACAATGTGAGAAATCACAATCAACTCCTAGTGTTGGATATTTTTTCACTGATCTTTTTCTCTGCCCTGTGGTTTCTTGAATAATAATATATTATTAAGACGTTTAAGATTGACAAATAGGGGCGAATGATTCATAAATAATTAATTACTTTGCATTTGTTTGTGGGGTTATTTTAGGACTTGTCCAGCAGTTCTCCACCATAGTCAATGGTCATTAAGAATTTTAAAAAGCTGGAGTAGGCCATTCGAGCCGAAGGAGCATGAGGCTAAACCACTTCTTCTTTCTGTTCTAGAACAAAAGATTTTTATTTGTCTCTGTTCTAGTGGAAGACGAATACAAATGAGTTGTTGGTTTTCAAATCCGATGCAACACTGCAGGAACCACCAGCTCACATCACAACAGAACATCAAGGGTTCAGAGCAACAAAGAGGGAATGACAGGTCCCACTAAAAGCTGCATGAATTTAGAAGAACTGCTACAAAATTCCTTAGCTAAAGAGCCGTTTTTGCTCAAATATGGTTCTAAGGCACTGTCTTTAAAGAAATTCCTCAAAAGCTGCAGTGAATTTCAAGTGACATCTGCAGAAGGCATGTGTTGGCTTCTGGCTTGTGCCTGCTCAGACGAGAGGGGTTTGTGACAGAGCTGCTTTGAGAAAAGACTGTGATAGAAAAGACCTGCGGGACATTCTACACGAATGTAGAATTTATAAACAAAAGGTTTAACTGTCTCCATCTGATACTCAGAGTGGTATTATGTTTTTTATTGGCCATAAGAAACGCAGTGCGCCAACTTAGTAAAACCAGTTTTTGTTTAACTTTTTTTGTTTATTCACTGCTTATGCCATGATTTTTATTTGGTGCTGTTTATCTTGAGGCATTCATATAAAGGAGCTTAGTACAGACAGTACAGACTTGCTAGGCATTCAGGAGGCAAGTCCGTCCCACATTAAGTGATGAGATGCTGGACGACAGACATTTACCGTTTATGTCAGCTTGTCAAGAATATCCATGTTCTACCTCAGCGCCAGCTGCTGAAAACCTCTGTCTGCACAACCTGCTGGTCTCATTTTTGTCCACTATTCTTAAATCCAAAGAGACATGTAGCAGATTTTCTTTTTCACTTCAGCCCCTTGGAAAATGAGCCCAGTAGTTCAGTTCAATGATAACAGAAGAAAAAGCCATTAATGAACTACAGGTACCTCAGCTCATTCATGTTTATTTTATTCTTTTGAAATTTGTATTACTAGAAACACATTGCAAGACGTATCTTAATATAGATAGAGTTGCTGTCGACACCTGCTGTAGACACAAGATTCACTTGTATAGTATATGAAGGTGGTTCTTAGAACCATTTAGTCACCTTTACCGTTTTCTACTAGACTAATATGTTTTGCAGCATTTCTGTTTATTGTAAATCTATAGTCAAGACCTGTGCAAAGCCTAGAAGTCAAGCTGGAGGGAAGTAATTCTAAAGCTTCCCTTTAAGTTGCATATTGTGGCTTAAAATATAAATGATGAGCAGAAGTTGGTCACTGAATAAAAGTGTAAAAATGAAACTATGGGTCAACAAACCAGAACTAATGAATAAAAGTGTGTACTCATAATATGATAAAGCCACCATTTCACTATTTCCTACAAGGGCTTCAAACAAGTTAATAAACAAAACTGGTCCAAGGTAACTGGTCCATCGCATACAACATCTGCTGCAGCTACAGATGTGCTCTGTGGCTCTTAAAGACACAGGAGATTATACATACAACTCTGCAAAGGGATTCAGTGGAATCAAAGGTGATTTGCTGACTTGACACTAATAATAATAAATAATATTGTGAGCTGCTTATACTTAAGTAAATGTAAACTCTGTACAAAGGACTATTAATATAACGGATGTGCTTTGCTAACTACATCATAAAATCCTAACCACTACTGTGACAAAAATAATACTTTTATCAAATTCCTGTTTGACCAGATTCTGTCTGAGGATGACAGATGTTTTTGCCTCTGGCTGTGAGGACAGTCAAACATGTTTCCATAACCTCCTGATTGGCCTGCAGACCTCTGCATTCCCCAAAGTCATCTTTTTTTTTATCTGTGGAGTGTAATGCTGTAATGATTTTGTGGGAGGCAAATTGGAAGCATCCTGCAGTAATGTCACTCTACTGATTTAGCTCCTCCCCCCCCAAACTCACCTCCTAAGGTGACAGACACGGTTGCTCTATTGCTGACATTGCTGAAATGTGGGACTTTATGTTATTATGATACACTAGCACATTTTTAACTGTCCTTTTATGTTGTTCTTCTGTGGCGTTACAATTTGAACACACTTGTGTTTGGGCACTCCAATTTATCAATATCATTAAAGTGCTGTTACGTTTTCATCCACATCAAGCGCAACGACTTAAAGAGGATTTTGCTCATGCTTGTAGTTTAATCTGACAGCAACTTATCCATCAACCACAGGATGAAAAGAGCTCTGTAAACACCTTCCAAAGCGCTTCACCAAAGCAACAGGCTTAATGAAGATGTCAGTTTATTGATTCACTTTATGTTGTGTACTGCATCTGCAAGAGGCAATATGTGAAGCTGAGACAGAAGGGCCCTGCATACACAGCTGGTTATTTATGGTTGCGTAATAATCAGAGCACAGCCACACATGCATTACAAAAAATGTTTTTTCTTTCCATCCCAGTCACTTAACCACCCAGTTGATAACAGCTTCATTGTGGGTTCGGCACCAATCCAAGTGATTTATGTTGCCACGGTTGAGTTAACTGCCGTTAAGATCTTCTCTGTTGTTGATAAAGATTGTGTTGGTTGATGGAGTGTTTGTTTATTGCCCTCACAAGAGAATCTAAACCTGATATGAATCAATGTGAAAATAATAAATATGCTAATAGCATTTTATTGTGGAATGACTTTGACTTTTAATTAGAATATTTTTGTCTGTTTTTTGCTTGCCTTTTGTGTACCTCTGACATTACAAACGTATGTAGATATAGATATATATAGATAAGTCCAAATGCTTTCATTTCATTCTAGTCTAGACAGTGCAGCTAGTTGTGTATTCACATGTAAGCGTTTATATTTTAGTTCATCTACAAAGTCATGACAATTGAAAAACTCAACCCTTTGTACTGTCAGGGCAAATAACAATCTGTGTGGTCAATCTGTCTGCTGGACAGCAAACAAGCAGTGTCAAGGCCATGACACTGCAAATCTACACAATCCACAAAGTCCCCTAATCTAGCAGTACATTTTCTAAAGCTGCTTAATATTCGTACACGGGGACAGACCAGTTTCTGTTGTAGGTTCACCAATCTGGATAGACTAGGGCAGACTTATCTTTTGGCTTTTGCTAAGCATAAATACAGATTTCCAACCACAGATACAGCCTGTATTTCAAGGATTAAGCACATCATGCTACAGCGTGTGGTACAACCCACAGATGTCAGTTGGGATGGACAAGAAACACTTGAACTCTAAGATAAAAAGTGTTAAAAGCGCTAAAGCCAGTTTCCAGTTTGATGTCTTACTTGTACCACAGATAATGGTCACAAATAAAAAAGGATGCCATTACTCCCACTAAAATATTTTCAGATTCACCATACTGAAGTGGAAAATGCATCCAGTTCAGTCTGAGGATATTAAGACATGTTCATATTATAGCTTGTGTTACAGTCACAACACAAAGCTCAGTGTTCAACCTTTTTGTCCTAAAATTCAATTTGATAACTGGGAGGGTGATGATTTCCGACCCGCATTAGAGGAGACACACAAGATTATTTATATGGCTAGAATAATTTTCTTCCACAGTGGAAACATATTGTTGTGTTTATATTTGTTAAATGCAGTGATACACGCTAAAAACACATTTAACATGTCTCTCTAAAGTATCCTTAAAACTGTGAAGCTATTTGAGTTACGTGATTTGTGCTACTATTAATGACCTCACTACTGCATCTATGGTTTAAGGTTATTTCAGTCTAAGTACTCAGAGAAATTCCAATCTCTGCTTAAAGTGGATTAAATAGCTTTTTATTCTGTCAAATTGATGTTTCTTGTCCAAGGGCTGTTGATTACATCCAAGTTAAAAGTAAGGCATGTGTATACTGCCTGCGACCCTTCACTGCAGTCACCCACATCACCAAAGGCTGTTCTTATCATTAAAACTAAATCTCCAAAGAAGCTGGTACTTGTAATAATAATCTGGCAGTCAATCAAGGCTAACTTTATGCTAATTTCTAATTAAGATAATTAGCATTTCTGTCCATTCCCAGCTGGGCCAACTTGTTCAGAAACGATGCAGCTTATGTAAATTAATGGTGGGGTTATGTAAAATTCTATGCGCACACACACAAATGTAAACACATGCACACATACACACACACTCTTCCCATCTGTGTTGGTGTTTTAAGTTACAGCAGTATGTAACTACACTCCTTTGATGTTAATTAGAGTAGAATATGGATGGGAGGTGCTACAGCAAGATCAATACGTTCTAGGAATATCTTTTTTTAAACACTATCTTCAAAGTCTGAGTGAGCGCTGCTTCCTCCTGCACTCACCAACACTGGAGCTGAAGTGACAGTGACTGAAAAACGAATTCTGGTAGGAAGCGGCAGAAACCATAGATTGGATGCTGCAATAAGAGCTATTTTGGCGTGAAGGCGGCTTAGGTATGAGTCAGTGACTGCGGAAATGTAACAGCAGCGTGCAATTTTTATAGTCTGGAAATACTTGTGTCAACAAGAGGTCAAGCATCCTCGAACTTGGAATACTTGGACTTCTTAAATCTTTCTGAGCCTAACATGACATCAGGAGAGGCACAGGTATCAGAATCAGTAAAATCATTTATGATGGTTACACACATTAAAGAGGTTAAATGCAGATGTAGGTGATGTTTTTTATTTATTTATAATGGAGAAAAGTAAAGCAGCCCCAGACCATCACACTCCCACCACCATGCCTGACTGTTGGTATAATGTTTTCTTTATGATATGCTGTGGTAGTTTTACACCTTTCAGCCCACAGGACATGTTTGCAAACATCTTGGGTATCATCAAGATCTTTATTTGGCAGAAATGAGATGAGCCTTTATGTTCTTTTTGGTCTGCAGTGTTTTTTGTCGAGCTGTGGTTTTTGTAGCAGAACTCTGCTATGGGGGCCATTTTTGCGCCGTCTCTATCTTATTGTTGAGTCATGAACACTGACCTCAGCTGAGGCAAGTGTGATCTGTAGTTTTTAGATGTTCTGGGTTCATTTGTGTCGCTGTGCTCTTGGGGTCATTTTTGTAGGCTTTCAACTTCAACTCTACTTGTTCTACAGTTGTAGGTTAGCTATTGCAGGTTTGGATCATTTTTTTTTACTTAGTTTACTTTTACTTTACTTTTTTTATCTAATAATTTGTTTGATGATATATATTTTAAGTGTGACAAATATGCAAAAACGTAAAAAATCAGGTAGGGTGAAAAAACTCTTTTTCACACCACCATTTGTCTGCATTGCATTTAAGTTTATCACCTGATCATGCTTGTGCTGCATTTATTTTGCGATGTAGATCATACTTACTAAAAACTGAGAAAATAAAAACAGACTGACATTATGACAGTGACAACTTTAAACTTGGTAAAGATAAATAACGATGTGTAAAAAGAAATGTCTAAATATATTCTAATAACATGTTATAACAATTTAGGAATATGTAACCCAGCCAGTGGGTTACTGGTGCTGTTTAACATTATTTAAACAGCCGAAGAAAACATCTTGGAATAAAACTCTCAGGCCAGTTTTTTACTCAAACAATGCAACGGTTAAGGTTGTTGGTAACCCCTGTGCTTTTGGACAACTCAAACTGTGGTGAAAAAGGGCTCATTCTGGCAGGGTTTGTGGAGTTATTCTAATGTGCTTCCCATTTCTTGATTCCTTGGTTCGTTTATCACAGGACAGCAAGTGAACATAAAAATCTAAGATGTATGAGTAAGAGTATTGCACTTGTAAGTAGGTATGCGTAGATGAGGGGAGGTGGAGAGAACAAGGGCGGAGAGTGGGGAGGGCATGAGAGAGGGAGCACTGCAGTGCTGACCACTATGAGACTCATCCATCCAGAACATGCTGAGCTGCTCTGCTTCAGTTACTGGCTTCAAGTCAAGTTTAGAGATGAGAGTATGTTCACGATTTTGATAAATGAAATAATTCAGTATCTGACATATTAGCTAAGAAGAAAAAATAATTTCACATTCCCTTCAAAGTTTCTTCCTTCTTGGATTTGCACTAAGGCCATTGCTTCTCTTAAATTAGACTTTATTAATCGACAGGGGACAGCAGCTCCTCTTTTCTTTGCACATTATTACCAAGCAAAAAGCTTAGGTGAAACTGCTGCTGGTGAGGGATTCAATTATTCAAAAGCTGTTACAGCCCCTGTTGTGTGCGCACCTTGAATTCATTTTTTATTGAGGCGCCCAGAGAATGAGTGGTTAGAAACAGTTTGCTGGGAAGTACGGTGATGTCTGCCACCAATTCCTTTTAGGGAACGACGGACAGCAAAGACTGACCTGAACAATAATGCTGCCTTCTACCTGAGGGCTGTTTATAAGTTTGCAGTGACTTGAGGGCGTTTTTAAGCTGCCGTTTAGACTTCCAACTCACCCTTTGTGCAAACATTGCTGTCTACAGAACACAAAGATATGCAAAGACAAATTTGCATGTGAGCAGTCTATATAAAAACAAATATGTGTCTTTGTATACCTGTACAAACTGAACTTAAATGTTTCAGGTTATTGCTGCTCTCTCTGCCCTACGTGTATCAATAAACAGTAGAACAAACTACATAAATCATGTAAGTAAAATTTCATCTGTTAAATTTTTTCACAATGTATTAATTACTTAATTTTATAAAATAACTGCAGACATTAAAAGCTGAAAAACAAAATCAGTCCGCTGAGAAAACATAAGGATCGGGTCATCATTAAGATCAGCTTTGGTGTATTCATCACTAAGCAGCATCACTGTTATAGTATTACACAAAATCCACTCCACTAATATATTTTGGCATGTGTGACATAACAACTGACCAACACACGTACACAACCAGCAGTGACATTAGCAGAGGACTGCAGGGCATTCAGTAATGAACTTCTGCCTCCCTCCACTTTCATGTGACTGGAGCAGAACTTCAACTGTGCAGCGTGCGGGGTGAAGTGAGCTGTGGGAAAACCTAAAGCTGTTTTCCATGTGAGGCAGCGTGAGACCTCTGATGCCAGGGATGCTGAGGCATTCATAAAGATTCATCTTTGGTAGTAGTCAGTACAGTCATCTGAGCGGATGCTTCCCCTCACTGCCACACTCTACTACAAACCTCAAACAGTCAAATAGGATTTCAACTGGCTACTTTTTTTTAACAAAGTTCACGCAAATATGTCTTAAGTGTCTTATCATGCATTTTATCATTCCTAACCCGTGCACAGATCAGTTGAATCCTTTCTGCGGATTCCATTTTCGCCACACTGTTTTTTTACACTGTAGTTGCTGCTGGAAACCACATAGTGCAGTTGGCTGAGCGTGAACTAGGTTTAAACCACTGCGTTGAAAAAGAAATGTTATCTATCATCATGAATCCCCCACGACAGATCTCACTTCTGTCCCCTAGAAGCAGCCTCCGGCGCATAAAATGCGCCCTGCTGCGCCCCGCACTGACGCTGATCAGCGCACTTTGACAGAGCAGCTGTGAAGCATCTGACGAATCCGCGCTACAGTAAGAAATCTCCTCAGTTTACAGGAATCCATCTAAAACAGTAGCTCGCCAGGCTGCTCAGTGTGTCACCAACGGTGCTTCCCGCTGCGCGTTAGCGCGCGGATCCTGCGTAAACGTGTTCGTTCCGACGCGTTTTTGTATAAAACCAGAAAACAATCCTACCTCGCTCATGATGAACAGTAACGTCGAGGTTTCTCCTCGCCTGCTTCCAGTACGTGAGTTGAGAAGTTTCAGCAACAGTGGTCTTTAAAAGAGTGGCTCGCCGCGGACAGAGAAGCTTTATAAAGTGTGGAGCCCGGCTCCTCCGTGTCATCACGTCACCAATAAACCAATAGGAATGCCGTGGGCAAATGTGTCTCCCAAGTCACCACCCAACTCCTTCAAATATTCATACGCTGTGTAAGCCCTTTTCATCACGACCAGCCAAACGGAGCTTCTCTCTCCTGTTGATGAACAACAACTGTTGGGAGTGAACGTGCATTTCATGCACCAGTCATCATGTCATCAGTGGGAACCGGGCAGCCATTGTTATTCCACAGCGTACACCATTGTTATCCCCACCTCAGTGAGTGCGGCTGTGCGTGGGTGTGCGCTTCAAGCTCCGAAATGCAATTATGTTCTGTCTTCTCGTTTGAAATACGGGGATTTACAGTGTGTGGGCTACTTCAAAGCAACACACACTAACGCCCTTCTTTTAGTCCGTGGTGGAGACAGTATTATGTTTTACATTACTCAGGAAATGTGTCTGATATTCTTCTCACATTCGCTTGATGAATTATCATATTTAATGGTTTACTCTACTATAATAAACTACACTCTCAAACAACACTGTGTTTTGGCTTCATTACATGTCTTAGCTGAAAAAAAGAAATCTCTTTGCATCAGTCTCACTACATTTATTTACCCATTCCCCTTTTCACCCCCTTCAGCAGCAGTTTCACAAGCTGAAGTGGCAACTTATCATTTGTCCTAAATCCACACATGTAAAATCCATTTGCAAAATTCAATTGAAATGGTCTTTGTCCAGAGGCGCCATGGTGATGTCGTGGTTAATGCCGTCTCCTCACAGCGAAAGAACCTGCTTTCAATCGACGGTCCGTGGATGGTGTTTGTCTAATAGTGTTAACTAGCCAGTGCCAAACAAAAAGGTAGCATGCATCTGCTTCATACACATCTAAATGGAAACTGTTGAACCAGTATTCAAAGTAATTTGTGGATGTCATTTGAATGCTGTTTAGTTTCCTTATGGACTGTCACTGAAGCACCAGTGAAGTCCCAGTGGACTATTGATGGATGACGATGACGAGGAAACCGATTTCAAATGAACCTTAACATCTCTGCTGCTTTGTTCTGATCTGTGCGTCTCTGCGTAACTATCTGAAAGCTGAAGTATGTACAGTAAAAGTACTCACACTGAAAATGACTTTGGGCTCCTAAAATTTCTCTCCTTAAAATACTGTAGTTTGAGGGAAAGAAGTTGTTTTGTTTTGCCAAGTGCAGCAGATGGTGCTTAGGTTTTTGTGGAAGCTTTTGAATCAAACAAGACAAAGTACAATCTGTGGTGCCTGAAACGCAGGAATATGGTTGGAGGATACCTACAGTACATTAACTGAAGAGATGTTGGGGAAGCTGGTCAGCTCACACAAGAGGTAATGTCATGTAGCTCCAGTGTGGGAATGTACAGAAAACAGGAAGCTGTGAAAACATCAGACTAAAGATATTTAGTTATGTATTAGCATCCATAAAGAACTTTTGTGGTCAAACAAAATGTTGTGGAGGTCAGCAAGCTATTCGCACAGTTGTTTTGCTTCTATATATTACTATGACATATTGTTATTATTATTACATTATCAGTTCAGGTGTTGGCTGCGAAACAAAGTTGTTTTCACAGAACTGTTAAAAGTTGAGGCAAATGGCGAAGTCAGGAAAAAAAAGGAAAACGTCCATTTCATTTTGTCCACAGGGAACACGGTAGTGAAACCTTTACGAGCAGGCACTTAGTTGGAGGGACATCTGATGAAGATTTGGGGGAAACAGCTGGCCATTTCTAATGTGAACACAACTTGAAGGCAAGACATGATGTTTAAGTCAGAGCAACTGCGGAGTGTGTGTTATGTGCAGTTGGAGAATAAAGTTCTGGTCGTGTTTGGAAATAAAACAGTCCCTAATTAGACAACTGTAATTCATCAGTTTTGTGCAGCATATCATTCATGTTACTTCTGAATTGAGGCCATTTATTTGTACAGTTTTTGAATATCACATTACCCCTACAATGAAAGGTTACATTTCATCAATTCTCTCAGTGGGAATCAAAGGTTAAAGGTCACCAACAGTTCAGGGTTGTGATGACTCACCCTTCAGCAGGGTGCTTTCCCTTCACTTTGAGCAATAAATCAAAAAACAATCGTCTTATGTGCTTTTACAGTGTTTACAAATCCTAAGACGTACATGTGTGGACTGTTCCTGCAACCTCTTTGTATGTTATATCACAGTCCTCTGTGGAAGCTGTTGATGCTGAAATATTTCCATACAGGTTTTGACTGTTTAACCATTCTGAAGAGGCACATTTTTTTAGTTTGGTGTGAGGAAATTCCTCCCTTAGAGGATGACACAGAGTCTATTTCTGTACTTTTTGTATGTTGGATATATATGCACACATCTATGTAAATGTATGTTGCATACATTTCTCCAGGAAAACATTTTGTTATTTTGTTTGGAGTTTCCCAGTACTTATCCAAGTATCTGTCAATTAAAATGTCAAAAATATTTACAGTTGTAATGTTTACCATTGTAAAATATGTGTTTGCAGTAGTGAGAGGGATGCAGATCCTGACACGCATACATTAACAGTGTCAGTACCAGACCTGGTGTGTGTTTGGTGTATGTTTGGTATGTGTTGCTTTGCCATGTTTCCTCAGTAGCCCATGCACAAGATCTCACACAAACACAGAGTCAATCTCATCTTTTTTAAAGGAAACAAAAATGCATTTCCACCACAGAAAAATTTCCCCTTTCATCTTCGTCTCTCTGAGGGAGCAAAGCTCAGCCCAGCAGGTTGATACACGAGAACAAAGAGAGAGACCTCAGTGCCTTTCTTGCTGTAGGGCGAGGATAAGAATAGATACCTTCACAGAATAGTTGTATTTCACACAAGTACTTTTGAAGTACTTTACTTGATTATTGTATTTCAGTGGTTAAGAAAGAGGGCTGGGATGCAGAGATAGCAGGATCGATTCCCAGCTGCAGCACCCAGCTCATCCCCCATACCAGGTGTGTCCCTGAGCGAGACACACCGAGCGCCTCCTGTGGCTGCTCACTTCTCCCCTCAAGGAGAATGGGTCAAATGCAGAAGAGAAATTTTAGTGTAACATGTAAAAAAAATGTATTCAATGAAAATAAAGCAGATTCTTCTTCTTCTACTGTGAGCCAGATACGTCCTGCTGCTACTCACCAGAGTGCCAAATGTTTCCTAAACCAAAACTTAGTTCTCTACTAATACACAGTCTGTTCAAGCAGCATTTGCTAAATATAATAGCATATATAGCCTTTTTTCTATTTTCACATGGACAAGCTGGGGAAGCTGTGAGCCACTGACTAACACGTTTGAAGAAAATGCAGAATATAACATCCTTTACATTTAACACAGTCCCAGCAGTCTGTAGACAAGATAAGCAGTGAACACATTTACACTGTGAAGTACTTCATAAAGCCTCTACTGTCTAAATAGCAAGTGTAATAGTGCTGAGAACTGCAGGTCTTTGCACTATGGCATGTTGTGAGAGCTCCAGTGAGATTCAAAGGTTCATCTGCAATTCAAAAGAACGGACAAATTTGATGTGAATCGCTGAGTGTGGAAAGTGTACAGCAACATTAACATATGTGAATACACCCTGACGTCCTCGTGAGTCATAATTCTATACTGTGGGTATTTTGAGTCTGTTTCGTTGTTCTTTAAAAAGCATACTTCAGTTGGTTGGGAAAAGAAAATGGGCAATTGTTCTTCTCATTTAAACATTTTGTGGCCTGAAAGAGTTGCAGCTCCTGTTTTACATGCAGCAGGATTCAGTCCCCTGAATCACTGAGCACAATAGACGCACACAGATTTGTCTTCGTGACACTGGTGCAGACACAGTGACAGCTTACACAGTTTCACAGTACATATTGTTTGAACAACAGGAGCTAAGTGTAAAGTATAATTCACAGTCTCTGTGCACTGCGGGGATACAGTATGATGCACAGGCAAGAACACAGTGCAAATCAGTCCGCACAAACACATCCACCCTGCAGCATAGCACCATGTGTTCTCATACAATATGACTGAGTGTGCAGAGGGAAGTGATTTATCTTTATCATTCTGTTATTTCAGGCTTAGCGGGTAATTGCCAGATGGCTGCCTGCACTTAACCTAACCCCCGATATGTATCACTAGCACCACGACGAAGAACATGCCCATGGTTTCAATTACACACAGAGATAATATAGTTTGCTCTGTCTGCCAACAAGAAACAATATCTTCCCCTATTACCTCTATCTGTATTCAGTCTGTTCATTTAACCTGGACAATTTTTCTAATTTATCTTTTTCCAATATTGTAAATGATGCTGTTAAGATTGGAATTGGCCTGGTGTGATGTCGAGGGAATGAGTCTCTCGCAGTCTCCCAGCCTTGTGCAAAAAGGTTTTAATGTGTGAAAATAATTAAATTATAAATTAAGAAAATTGATCCTTAGGACCGACCACTTTCAACTCAGTCTGCTGGGGATGAGCTTTCCTGTGGAAGAGAAACAGTAAGGAACGGGAAAGCAGTGAGCAATGAATATACAGTGTGATGCAAAGTACATGGTTATATCAAGCAGAGGGAGCGATGAAAAAGACAGAAAATGAAATCACCTGCCTTCAGGAAAGTCTCTGTGCCCAGAGGTTGAAGAACAGCCAGATCAGAAGAAGAGTGAAAACAAGCCAGGCTACAGCAGAGTGTGAGAAGATAGTGCTATACATTATTCAGAAACAGACAGAAGAAAGTGAAGAGGAAAACTACAAAAACTAGGGTTGGAGAAAAGAGCCAAAAGTATGCGTAACTGTGAGAGAGCTACAAGAGAGATTTGACTGAGGATAAGCAGAATCTGCCAGAGTAGAGAGAGAAGGGCAGACTGAAAATGATTGCTAGAGTTAAACGGCAGAGATCATAATCCTAACAATTCAGCTTCAGTTACACTTTCTCAGCTCAGCTTAGCGAGTCGGAAAAAGGGTTCAGTCAAAAAGCAACAGCGATGACAGGTCAAGCCCACTTTCATACACAAACCCTTTAACTGTATCCATAAAAGATCATATCTATTAGTGTCCATTAACTGTGTCCCTTTCAATTATTGTGCAGCACAACTCTAAGTGTGACGGGTGCACGTAGTGTGTATCCTGAGGTGTGTGTAGTGAGGTGTGAGGATCTGGTGTACAGCTCATCCAAGTGATCAGCATAGGGGTAGCCCCGGTACGAACACAGAAAGTCAATAACAGAGGTCGCCTAATTTCTCTTGTAGCAGCCCCTTCTATTTGTGAGCCTCGGGCCATTGTGTTGCACTGCACCACTTCTGCTGTTTCCAACTGCAGCTCTTTTAATTCTGGTCAGGGTTGCTGTGGTATGTGAGTGCAATGTAATATTAATGTGGAATCGGGCTGGCAATATAATCCGATTATAAGGTTCCTGTACAATTGTGTGATCACTTGTATATTGCTAAATATGCGGAGCATTCGAGACTGTAGGGCGGCACGGTGGTGTGGTGGTTACTCTGGTTTCCCCCCACCCTCCAAAGACATGCGTGTGAGGTTGATTGGTCACTGTCAGTAGGAGTGAATGTGGGGGTGCATGGTTGTGTGTCTATGTGTTGACCCTGCGATGGACTGGCGATCTGTCCAGGGTGAACCACGCCTCTCGCCCAAAGACCGCTTGGATAGGCTCCAGCACCACCAGCGACCCGACTGCAGATAAGCAGAAGATAATGGATGGATGGATTCAAGACTGTTTTGCCACTCACCAGCACAAAGTTAACCTTTTGCTCTTTAACCATTATTTCTACCTCTGCACAGTCAACATTTACTACAGGACACACTGTAGCAGAAGATGTGATCAAGTGACAGGTTTGTGTGTCTCCCCACACACCTCCTCACACTCTCAAAACAAACGCTGTGTCGAAACACCCTGGGGACATTCTCCCTGTTTTCATGACTCTGCTTAGCTTAATCTAATCCTGTGAGCACGGCCACCACTGGAGAGCCAGAGACAGCTGCATAATGAAACCTCACACAGGCAAAACCTGACAGCTATGCCTGCCTGCCTCGCCTTTATAATCTACAGCCGCGACAGTCTCTCTCTTCTCGTCTTCCTACATTATTCCTGTGCTACCATATTTATAATCCATCCCTCTTTGGGGCTCCCAACTACTGCTGCAGGCCTTGCATGGCCACTGCCCATTCCTATTACAGTATGTGTCTTTGCAGCGTTGGCCACTGTGTCCAGGTCGCTGTCGCTCCTTCTCATCACAGCGTGCAGATCCATTTCTTTAATAAGTGTTAGCTGCCGGGCGCAGAAAGCCCCAGAGCCAATCAGCTCCCATTAACACACAGCTCGCTGAAGATAAAAACGTGTACAGCTGTGTGTTTGTGAGAAGAGAACAAAAACCTTGATAAAGTCATTTACAGCTGGGGTGAGTTATGGACCAGAGGATGTTCTGACATAAAGTATATCACAGTAGTGTTTAAATTGTTTTCAGGTTTTCAAGTTTGACTGCCGTAGTTATCTTTGTCCACAAGGAGTACTGCTGCTATTTACTGCTGACCTGCTGTGACAAAGCAGGTGAATTATTGCATCGTTATATGTCAACTAGCATTAGCCTAATTTATTTTTTTAAGCTGTGCAAAGCTACACCCTTACAGGAATTTCATCTTTACCAGACAGACATGACAACTAACCCTTCTCTTAAAATATACTTTATTAAAATCAAACTTCTGTTGAAAACTGAAAAAAAAGGCTCGAACTATTGTATTTATACCTGCACCCTGCAATGTGAATATGAAAGTCAATGGTAAACACTCACACTCACATTAGATTCCCTCCATGTCTTGTTCCATTTCACGCACACACACACACACACACACATACCTTCTTATCTTGTACACATGTATTTTCCCTGCCATGCAGCTCCCCTGCAGCCATGCTGAGTGGGTATCTCTAGCAGAGTAGCTCATTTCATGTCTCAGCTTTGAACACTGCCGTTATTAGTGCTAATTACTAGGAATGTTGCCAGTTAAAGGAAAGTGATGATAGGCTGTCTACATGTCTGCACATCTGCCTGCCGGAGAGAGAGCGACAGAGAGGGTGATGAATGAAGTGGAACCCAACGACTTGATGTCCTGACAGTGAATTTAGTGCTCTGGGACTACTGGCGATGTCTGGATTCAATTTGTCTTGCCTTGTCTGTGGCACTGATCAATACCAATTGTATTACAAGTGGAGTGAGGCCAAGGCAATGTGCAGTGTCAGCACCTGCACATAGATGGATTGGTGAATATTGACATTACTGCTGTTTATTCATATCATAGATAAACACATTGAATCAATTTTAAGAAAATACATCTTATCATGTACATCAATATTAAGTTAACGATAGTTAAGTAAATGGTCCATACAGGGCTTTTCCACATCACTTTCCATTAACAATGAATGGCTGCTGCCGCTGTACCAGTGAAAGATGGTAAGATTATTTCTACAAATGTCAAAATATTCCTTTAATTACTAAAGCACTTTACTGTGGGTAGTCATCACAGTGGAATTACAATAAATGAGACTGCTCCAACTCTTCATATTCAAGCAGAATTGATCTTTGTTATCAGAGGAACGCCTCAAAAGGAGGCTACAGAGACTCACAGAGCTCGTGTAAATGGCTTGAATTGACTCTGCTCTATGTAGCTCGCAGTAGTAGTACTAGTAGATAGTACCACCTCTGTTGAGGTTCCAAGGTAGCTGAGGCAATACCTAAAGACTACTTATTGAACTGAATTGTGAAGTAGTTCCCAAAGTCTCCTGATTTGTTCTGCTTACAGCTTTCAGTCTCTTCTGCGTGTCACAGTAGTGGCACAACCATGACACTGAAGAGGTACTATTTGAAAAATGGAGTACCTGGTATTGAAGCAAGTAGAGTTTAGCTGAAAATACAAGGGAAGCACCTTTACATTTTAATAGGTTTGGACCATATTTGAAAACTAATAAATCTATTTAATAAATATTTCTGATCCACCATCACAGCCAGCACCTGTTTCTAAATTAATCTGTCACAAATTCAAAATAGGCATAAGTACTACTGTACAACCAGCACATAACCTTGTCTATATTTGATGTGTGTTGCCTTTTTCAGTTTTGGCTCTTTTCCACTTCATTGCTATTGAGGAAATATTGCAGTTTAGCAGTTGGCACAGAGCGAGAAAGGAATGAGGTGTTAGTGGCTTTTAGCAGCAACGAGAAAAGCAAAGGTTAGTGCCATATTTAAACCATCATCTTGTACAAGAATTACATAAACTATGAAACAGAGATTCGTATCACTTTAGACAGCTGTTAACGTTGTATATTTTTACAAAAAATAAATTATTTTAGTATGCACTTTTATGTCAGGAACGCCTTAACATTACCAGGACCACATTTATGGAGCTCTTAAAAGCAGCTGCTCCATTATGCTAATATGTGTTTTATTACCTTGTGATGCTGCACACAAAACAGATAGCAACAGAGAAATAATAAAACAACGTGTACACTAATACACAATCAGCTGATAGTAGACAGCAGACAGTTTTTACACTGGAATAGATACATAATAAAAATTCATAATTTGTGTGAAAATGTCAGGTACAGTGAGCCAGGACAGTGGCACAGGAAGGTGAGTTTAATTTTGGGGTAAACAGACTCTGGTTTATTGCAGCTATTTTATGCTGTGCGTGGACAGAAAAAAACAACTGCTGATTCAGGGTTTTTGGAGAAAAGGTCAATGGCTGTTTTTTTTATTTTCTCATCAGAAAAGGTGTAAAATCAAGATGTTCAAAAGCACGCACAAAAGGACCCCGCAGTGGAGGAGGTATGCAATTACATTGTTTCACATCGTCCTTGGCTCGGGTGATAAAGTAAGAAAAGCCGTAGATTCTCCCATTAAGTGAATAACAATATATTTCAGCCAAAGAGCAGTCCTGAAAGAGAACCAGTCCACTCAGCATCAAGCATGAGAGCAGCCGTGATGAGTCAGTGCTTAATTACTACACAGCCAGAAGACCTTGGGTTCCTCCAAGTTCCCAATGACATTATTGGAAATTGGTGCTGAAGATTATGTCAAGCTTTATTTTATGAGACACGAAGTTGCTGAACAAAGGGAAAAAGAGCAGGAACACAAAAGGCTCTGGCAGAGTGTGCAGGTCGTTACTGATCGTCTATCAATACACATTAGCTTGGAAACCTATTAATTATTTGTCATTTAACTGTGGATGCATGTTACACTTTCAACTGACCTAAAAAGTTTAAACTGCATTGTGTTCTTAACTGGTGTGTAACCCAAATATGAACAACGTTTTTTTGGTTTCTACTGCAGCAAAACAGCAATTAGTGCAAAAACACAAAAAAGACACCTCTGCCTCTGTGACAATGTGGTATTAACGAGGAGGGTTAAAAAGCAGCAACAGAGCAGAATGTATTTCAGAACCAAATTGTCTGAAAAAGAAAATAATATGTGATAAGTGGTTCTCGTTTAGAATAGATTTCCCAGGTCTCTGGAGAAAGTGGAAAGTGTTTAGGACAATTAAGCTATAATACCAACTGTTTCAATCACCACTGTTGAGGTTGTCAGTGATACAACGAGCAGTAGTTCAGAATCCGAATCAGCTTTATTCGCCAAGTATGTTGCACATACAAGGAATTAGCTTCTTGTCATTTGTAGCTTCTCTAGGAAAGTACAGACAGAAAACAAGTACATGAAAAACAATAAATTAGCCCTTAGGCATCACTGTGGACTTTTTGTCCAAATGAGCAAATGTTTGCTCTTCATCTGGATGTCATGTTGTCTGTGTTAATGCATATGCCACAGTTTTATGTAACAAAGTCTCTCTCTTGACAAAGTTTGGAGTTTTTTATTTTTCTATTATACCATTGGATCACTGTGAAACAAATTTACTACCCTCTTGTATCACTTGGGACAAAAATGTCCTGCTATAAAAATATAAAAGATTAATAAATCTCTTAAACTACTTCAGCCCCACTCAAAAATACCAAAAACTCAATCATTTTTCAGGATTCTTACCTGTTACATGCCAGTTTGATTACCTGAACCTACTGTTGTTATTTATCAAAAAAAACACAGTAAATTAGATATTTTCTACAAAAAAAATAATGTTAGCTGGCTGGGGCAATTTCTTTTATTTAGTCATGGATATGTTGTTTAGTCATGGATATGTTATGTTATATGTTGCATGAACAGTTTTTTTGTAGCATTAGATTTAAAATGTACTACCCTCTTGTATCATTGGGGCCAAAAATGTCCCATAGACTTTCACTGTAACCACATATTTTTATCTCTTGGCCAAAACAAAATATAATCATGTTTTTGTGATGTTTCATTTAAAAAAAAAAGTTAAACTTAACATTTTTAAGGTTCACCACCAAAATTACCCAGATCATACCTATCATACCGCTCACCATTTCAGTAGGTTTTATGCTTGTTTTGTTGAACCTAACGGTACATAAGTGAACAGTTGCAAGTACATCACCCACAAATGGTTAAAAAGGTAGAACCTCATTGCAAAACCGCCCCATCACTGCCAAAATGTTCTGTGAGTCTGTGCGTCTGAGCATATTTCTACTAAAGACACTGAAAAAATAGATACATACAGTAGCTGGAGCTAAGGATTACCAAACTGTGAGCTGAAGGTATGCCGCAAAAATATATATCAGTTAGGTCGGAATATGCTCTCACAAGACTTTCTTAAGACCTTTCTAAATTTCTTTTACCCTGCTTCCTGGCTGGTATGACGCAAAGCTACTCTGGACATCCATAAACAGTCCTCCGTTTCAGCACGAAGTAAAGTCACACCCTCCTACACAGGTTAGCAATAAAGCTTTTCCATTGCTGTACTCAGGACCAAGCATATTTTGTGTGTTCGGAGAGTATTTGGTGTGTCTTACAGAAAGCATTTTTTCAGTTGCAAATCATAATTAACTTTGTTTTGTTTTGTTTTTCCAAGAAGAAAATGTAAGACAATGTTTTGTGTTGGTAAGTTTTCCCTGAAAACAAATTCATTATTGTATCTACTCAATTAGCAGAATAAAAATATTACCCTAAAATCAAACATGATATGGGCTCTTTATGTTGAATATCTTCTTTAAAAAGGAAAGATCTTCTTTTGTGTATGAAAGCATCCAACATATCTTTCTCTCTGATCACCATCTATCCTCGTTACGCAACGTTCGCTTTATTTTTATCCTAGATGGATTCAATCATTGGGCAGGATCTTAGTGGGGGTGGGGGAGATGCATGGTATTTTACTACGCCATATGAGAAACTCACCTTCGGCTCAGAGCTGCCCACACTTCATCTGTCATGTACCTGAAAATAGTGAAAGTAAAAAAAAGTCTACTTTACACACAAGAATTACAGGTCGTTATATTATCTAAACCACATACTCGTGGTATCAAGAAGGTGGGACTGTGTAGGGTGAAAATCCATGTTTACCGTATAACCTTGTAGTTAACACCACTTGAAAGATGTTTGACAAAATAATATGAGTTTTTCTGTATTATTACATTTTTTAACACAGGATTTCACTGTCAAAGCAGATGTTGTGATTGTTGTGTCAGTTTATTCTCATCATGCTGCCTGTCTCTCCCTTCCTCTCCTCTCTTCTCCTCTCCTGTAAGTTGGTTTTGGGTTCAGTTGCTATTTTGTCCCTGCTTTCTTTCTCCCTCTCTTGGTCTCTTGTTCACGCCCTCTTTGCCCCTCTGTGTCTGTTTAACCTCCCTGTCTGTGTTTGTTTCTGTCGTGTAGTTTTACCTCCCCTTTGGTAGTGATTCTTGGTTACACATACTTTTCTCTTATGTTAAGTTATAATAAAGTTCCTCTGTTTGAACCCTCTCTTGTCTCAGGTTTGCATTTGGGTCCTCCATTTCATACACGTTAATGACAGTGGTCGTATGAACTCAGATCGGACATTAAAATCTAGTTCACACAAGTCAAAGTAAATTGTAATTAGCATTTTATCATCATTTACAATAACTCACTTTGGTTGAAGCTACTTGCATGACTAGTGAAATGTTTCAAATTAACAATGTATGCACACGTAGTCCACGTGACAGTGAATAAATAAACACATGACATGGAACAGGTCAAACATAAAGGTCTGGAAAAAAAAGAGACCATGATTAGTAATGTAATGTGACGATCATTTTTAATTCTTATGAATACAAATAGTGGTAAACACAGTATGGTTTCTGAGTCTGACCATGTGAAAGTCTAAAACAAAGTCAGTTCCCCCAAAAGTCACAATATAGCCAAAGATGTGCAGCTATGTTAGCCGGTTCATTCTCAACTGCCTGTCGGTGGGAATATGAATGTGAATCGTTGTCTGTTGCTGTTCATCAGCCCTGTGATAGACTGGACTAGAGTTTACCCTGCACCTCGCCCAGCACAGCCCCGTAAATATCTGTGTTCCTGCCAAACAAGTCATGCAATTAGCCACTTTGTTTTGAGGCACACAAATTAGATGAATTTCTCCATGTTAGGCCCCTGAACTGCAGTGTCAGGTGAAAAAGTCCAAGCAGAGGATGTAGTTGATCTTGTAAGAGGCTTTCAGTTCATCACAACATGCTATAACAGCTTATGGTTCACTGCAATATTTTATCAAATGGTGCAGCTGTCATTTTTGGATGATCCCCTTATGCCCCCTGCTTGGACATCCCCAAATTCAAGATTTCAAAATGTCCACAGAATGCAGTGCTTTGCATAAAGGTCTGTTATTCCTTTGTGAGGGCTGGCACCTAGCTGGCCTAGTAAGCCATAAAACTGTGACATTAGTTTTGACATGTAATGGAATTTGAAGAGCCTTTTAACCAAATGCATGTGACTGGTCACATTAGCTTGGGGATATGTGAAAGACTTTTTGAAAAATGACTAATGGCACAAATCATCAATGCATTTTTTCTTTGAAAGGAAATCAAGAAGACATTTCTCTACTCTTTCCATTCCAGTCTCTTAAATGATCAAATCACAGCCAGAATGGACTAACATGTCCTCTGAGCTATTAGGAGGCAATTGAGCAATTCCCTCTATTTGACTGAAAACACACAAATCAATGGCAGCAACATGACAAATGCACTCGCTGCAAAACTCATGGCAGTGTGCACTATTGCAGTGGCAGAATTATTTTGTTTAAGGTCAGCTGATGTTTCACTTCAGCAAATTTAACACACACCTTGCACTTGTTTGACAAACTTTGCTGCAAAAGCTTTTGCTTGAGGGTGGGCCCTAGCATTCATTAATAAAGTGTCTTCTCTAAATATTGTGTTTTAGGTTTCTCCACTAAAGCATATAATATAATCATAATTATTACCATGCGGGCACTGAAGTTTTTTTACTGCTGTTTGCTTTTTTAAAAGTTTAGAAATTATTTTATTTATCTCAAACTATTGATGTTGCTGAAGGCGTTGAGTGCGAGAGCAGGGACCATTACAGCATAAGGGCGGCATGATAGCTCAGTGGGTAGAGCAGTCGTCTTCAAACCCAAGGGTGAGCGAGTTCGATTCCCAGTCCCAC
>JAUMHF010000005.1:10203299-10256234 GCA_032359275.1 Microctenopoma steveboyesi | reverse complement strand
AGGTCTAGCAGCTGTCCAAACAACAATTTCCCCAAGGGGATCAATAAAGTATTCATTATTATTATTATTATTATTAAGAAACAACTGACCAAACTTTATGACCTGCCAGAAACCAGGTAGATTTCCAAAAGCTGGGTCACTGGACTGCCACGCCCCTGTATGTCTGCGTTACCAGGGCACTGTACAATTTGTCTTTACCGTGTTTTACAAGAAGTGCTTTCTATAACAAAACAGTTGGTGCATAAGTCTAGTGTTCCCATATGAAGACAGCTGGACATCATTTATCAGGACGGCACTTTCAGTGGATGTGTCTGCAGAAGCGCTGACACGCTGAACTGCTAACCCCTTACTGCTAACATTGTTGCCACCGGAGTCCAGCCATGACAAATGAGTAGGGTTAGGAAACATAAAAAGCCAGAGCTCAAAGAGTTTGCAAAGATTTTCAGCAATCGTGCGGATTTTGTGTTCATTAGGTGAATGACCTTAATCAGTAGTGGTATCAGCTCAACAGTTCAGTTGTACAACTTGTCCTTACCCATGCTGAGTAGTGCTGAAAGTCAATGTGCAAAAATCTGAAGACAGGAAAATAGACAGTTACTCACTTGTCAACAATCTTAGCTTTTATTTTAATTTATAACACGTAACACGTAACACTTTTTACGTATAACACAGATTTCATAATAATAATAATGAGTTGCTTTACATTGTAATGAATATACTGTCAACTACAGTCAAGACCCACCTTTTAGATTCACATTTTAGGAAACACTTAATTATTCCCTTATGATTTGTTTGTTCAGTTTCTGTCTCTTTTATTTTATCACCTACTTTTCTCCATCCAGAGACCCCCCACACACCTTTCCCCCCATTTCATGCCACCTGACCTTTTCTGCCCACTCACACACCTCTCCCCTGTTTTCCCTGCTGCTCTCTACCACAGGTGTTGTAGACACACAGGTACAATTAGTTCTTTCCTACTGTTTCCATGTTCACTACTCTGCACTAAGTTTCTGGCAAAGTACTTTTTGACGGGGACTCACAATATTTTGATAAACATTAAACAATTAATAAATGCACATTTCATGCCTTAAAGAAAATTCTACTCATGTCCTTTTTTAATTGTTAGCCACCCAAAGTGGTAGGTAAACTAAAGCACAGGGATTTTCAAGCAAGTATGAGAGCATGAGATAGGTCACAGCATAATGAGTCATGCTCACAGAGTGGAGGGAGAGAAACTAGATGGGACTGGTAATACCTCAGAGGCAGAGGAATAGCTCTGCTCAGCCAGGCTGCACACCACAGTTACCCCGGACACCTGCCGCACTGGCTGCAAAGACTTGTTAATAAGCTAGAGGGACTCCATGAACAAGCAGACAAGTGACTCTTCTATCTATTATCTAATTTCCTTCTTTTTTTTAAATATCGTCCAATGAACAGCTCTTAACTTAGTACTGCGGTGATTAGCCTGCAAAATTGCTTGCTGACTTGCATTAAATGACTAATAAAGGCCATTTGCTATCAAGGTCGTGTCAAGGATTTTAGCCTCAGTTGCCAGTAATGGCTCTAGACATGTAGTACAATGGCACAGTTACTTTTGAAGGCTTTTAAATGAGTAGGAGGCCTGCGCCATGATGCTCTTGAAAGCGCTGGCTTTTAATCACGAGAGGAGGTGTTAAGTTATTTATCAATGGTGCTCTATCTGCGCTGGCATTTAAGGGCCCAAACAAAGCAGAAACCGTTTACAATGCCCTGACCAGCGCCAAGATGGACCAAATCAATCAACACAGAGACAAGCTGTAGATGAATACATTTATTTATTAAGCTAATGAGGAAGTACGCTCAGGTTTTGTGGTCCTTGTGGCCCCTTGTACATTAAAAATCAGGAATGTGCCTCTACCTTTAATCTTTAATAATCTTTAATCTTTCTTAATCTTTAACATTTAATAATGGCTCACATAAGATAAAAACTCTTAATCTACAGTGTTAAAACTAGCAAACTAAGTCTCATTGTATTGTTTTGACATCCCATTTGTTAGCTTAACGAAATATGTAATGTTCCCCTGTGTTTGATTTTCAATTCTTGATTTCTAATGAACACATGGAGGGAATATCTTCAAATTAAGTACAACTGTCTCAGTTAGTGACAAACTGATTAGATTATAGGGGCCAGAGGTCAAAGGTCACATTCTTCTGAACACGGCAATTGTTGTTAAGAATGTAATGTTTCAGAAACACCTACAGAGAATTTCTTCAAATTGGGCGTGAATTGCCACTTTGGCCCAATGATGAAATGATGAGATTTTAGATGTCCAATGTCAGAATATGTCCCTCAGTTGTCCAGGCTTTATCACAGTTACACCAGGAAGGACATTTATTAGGCACAAATCAGATGAGGCATACATACAAGTGCTATTTGTCCTACTCAGCTCAGTTTTTCCCCCAAACCTTAACTAATTAGCCAACTACCCACATCATTTGCAGATGACAATAGTCATCGGTTGAAAGACGTCAGGCAGCTACACCTGACCACCTCATTGCTGGTAAGATTAAGATGGTCCAGAGAACACTACAATGCTGTTTCAGCATTAAATTAAATGCCCATCCCACATTCATTTTAGTGACCTCCAATTATGTGGAACTGGGAGTGGATAACTTCTGTGTCAATAACAATTTTACTACGTTTATCCTTACTCAGGGGGTTTAAGTATGATTGAGTCCTGCTTGCTTTGAATACATTTGATTATGGCTGCTGTAGTGTCTAACTTCACTTCTGCACTACAAAGCTACCGATTATCATAGCAGGTTTTTTAGCAGGTGTGTTGCTGAGTGGAAAAAATGTATTTGCATGTCCAATGCAGTCACGCAACTTTGCAGCACACAAGTGAGCCACATATGCGCTCTGGATAACCTGGATAACATATGGGTTCTATTAAAAACAATCAAATGATGTCTTGGAGCAATGAGCTACAGACACTTGAGGACCTTTTGGAGAGACTGAAAACATGTTATAACAGTCAAGGTTTTCCAACTGCCAGACAAAGACAGACACACTAATCTATAGATAAGATACTTGTAAATGTGTGGTTTTAATGTCTTTGCTCTGATCAGCACCTTCACTTTCCACAGCAGAGTAGTGACTGGACTGCTAATGGACCGTGACAACAGGAAGTGGAAAGCAGAATATAACAAGCCACAGGAGACATCATGTTTCACTCCAGAGAGCCATTAGCCAAAGTTTCCATTTATTTATCCATACACCAAAAAAGAGAGCAGTGGTTTCCTGTTAATTGCCAACAGAAAATGTCGAGGTAGCTGGGGAGCTGCACCCTAGCAGCACACTTTTCTCTCATCGTCTCTAATGGTTCTGTTCCACTCTATAATTTTCTGTGATGCATGCAAGGGGGAAGGAGGATACCTGCTGTACTGACAGGTGGTCCCTTGCAGACTAACGACGTTTGCAAGTTGACGTAAGTCTCTGGTAGCCAGAGCGGCACTGGAGACCTGAACATGTGCAGTGTACCCGCAGTATCACATAAATATGTTTGTGACATGTTTGTTTCAGGAGGAGGAGGGTAAACAGCAAAGTCACAGTTAGTAGGGAGAAACTTAGTAACTGTAAAGTTACTTTGCTGTGCCTTTGTTGGCTCTGAGAGATTTAGACGCTTTCCAAATTATACAAACATACCATAATGTGGATTGTAACTGACACCCATGGAGTGCCCTAAGTAAGCCCCAGGGAAGAGTAAGGTTAAGCTGGAAAATAAAACACCAAAGCAGGTCATGTAACAGGCCTCTCACTTTGCATTTGTCTTTGTCAGGCCCACTGGAGGAAACCTAATTTATTTAATAGCCTTACGCTATAATGCCAGGCGTTTTGGTCTGAGAAAACAGAAGGCAGCGACAATGAAAGCGTAGCCAGAGAGAGAGAGAGAGAGAGCGAGAGCGGGGACAAACGCTTTTCTCACATTCACTGGTGAGATGTGATCTCCAAAGTGAAGATCTGTGCCAGCCATCTGGTGATAGAGAATAGCAGGAAACTATGTCAGCATGTTATTTTCAATAATGCAAGCATGCATGCTGTCACTACATAATTGATAATTTGAAGAGAGTTTTCTGTGAAATGTCGACTTCTGTGTGTTTACTGAGATTTTATAAAAATCCATCAGTATAAGTCTTTATATCTCTCCCTCTGAATTATACTAGAACGCCAGGGTAGGGCTGCTTGAACACACAATTTCATAGCGAAGCAGTTAGAGAAGTCATCCTTGAACCCCATGATTTCTGATTGGAATACCAGTTTCTCTTGGCCACATATTGAAATGAGCCGGACATCAAAATCTCACAGCAGTGCCATCATCTACGTGCAGCTGTCCAACAACAGTTTTCACATGGGGATCAATGACGGGTTTACATTTTATCTATATGTGGCATTACAATGCTGCTTGGGAACAAAAAGGATCTTATGGAAGTTTTAGCCATATTAGTAGTGTAACTCAGAGAATCGGTCAGCCAGCCCACACCTGGTCCAGACTGAAACATCTCAACAGGGACTGCATTAAAAGATGTATGTAGTATGTATAAGTATTGTAGCTTCTCCTGTAATGCTGCCTTTAGTGCCAACATCAGGTACAAAAATTATACTAATGAAATTCCCATCAGCCTCACCTGTGCTTTGTGCTTAATTAGAAAATATTAGCATATGATGGTGAACATAGTACATGTTCTACCTGCTATGTACCTTTTATGTCACTCAGTTTTATTTATAACCAGTGATAAATCAAAGTTTTTCACATCCAAAAAGAATTCATTTAAAAGAAATGAAAATGTTAACTTTGCCTCAGTGAGTCAAAAAAAGAGCAACAGATTTACTAACAGGTATTAAGACTCTTTATTACACATCATGTGTGCTCTTCACTCTTCATCCTCACCTTTAACCACCCTGTTCACTATTTCTTTCTCAAACATTTGTTACTACATTAATAATATAGCTCACAACTGAGCACCTGCAAATGATGCATTTGTCTTTAGTAGTATTTGCATTAGCAGAGGTTTAGACACTGGGCCATTCACATATGTGTTCGCAGTCATATTCATCTCTTTGAGGTTGCCTGTGCAGATAAATCTAAAGCAAATCTAACAAACAGATATGGAGCTAAACTGTCCAATCAGAATGTGCACTGGCCTGCAGAGAAATGAGAGCATATTTCCTGTTCAACTAAACATGAGCTGCTGATTGCATGCTTTGCCATTTCTTCCAAGGCTCATGCCGTTTGAGTGAGGTTACAAATGATGCATAAATACCAGGCTAATAGTCATAGCGTCACATTATCCTTTTGCTAGACATTTCTTATTTAATATTTTGACATATTCAAACAGTCATAATGATCTAAACTGTATTGTTTGTCAAAACAACTAATAACATAAAATAATTGTGAATCAGCAGAATAATTAATTAATTACAAAAATACGCAAGTTTTTTTGTTTGTTTTTTTTTTCATCACACCAGAAAAAGGCATTTCACCTAAAGTATGGCAACTCCTTTAATAACAGCACGGCTGAAGAGACTACAGGTTGTCAGGCAGATTTTTTTGCCACACCACTCCTCCCCCATTCTTTACTATTAGGAAATGCAAATGTTATATCACCCACTTCATGCAGAGATAAATCTGTGCATTACTGCACAAAGCCTCGCCACCACGCCACCGTCCTAGTGTTAATTTACACTCCGACCTTTATCACTGATACTGCACTGTATAACAATTTCCCTTCAGTGCCTGGAAAATTATGAATAGACATGAAATAGAAAGAACTGCACACAGTTAATCACGATTTACCTAAAAAGTAAGTGATAGAACCAGCAGATACTGTAGTAAAGACCTCTAAAACATTCAGTAGCTCAGTGAGATGTTCCCTGAAATCACCTGTAAGTTCTCTGTAAGATTTCCTGGTGCTAAGACTGCCTTGCAGTCACTGAGGATGAGCCAAGGTTATACTGCACATTAGAATGTTAAAAATGTCTTCAGTAACCGTGTACACAAAGTTAAATCACACCATTATATGAAAATCAGGTATTGACAATCCTGATAAACTGGAAAAATGCAAACTTATGTTCAGTGCAAATATATTTAATTTAAATCTGATCAGTAACAATTAACCTGTGGAGTAGGTTGTAATAAAGCTAGTGTGTCTGTAAAGATTCACAGTCATACAAATATAGTGTAGTAACATACATAACATACATTTTAGAGGATTTGTTAAGCTCTACACAAAATTCTAACCAGACAGAAAATGTAGAATACAAAGTGAGTCACTTAGCTGTGCATTGTCTACATTACACTAGTTAAACTGTGGTAATTCTCCTGACAGTCTTGTAGTTTTCCTCTGCTAAACACACCTGGGCCTGGCTCTCACTGTGTAGAGATGGGCTGCTGGAGGACGCAACATCAGGGACCTGGAGAATGCCATCACATTTAGTTCTTAGTAACAATACAACGGGTACTTTTCTGCATTAGTGTAGGTGGACGGACTGTTCTTAATACTTTAGAAATATAAATAGAAACAGCAGTTATCCTTCCTTTTACAGTCCCCCAATGCACCATTTCCTATTAAATACTGAATATGGAAACTTGTATTATTGTAACAGGCAATTACCACATGCAATAAGTTAAATAAATATAGAGAAACTAAAACTGAAATATTGAGAAAGTCTTCCTCTTTATCCCAAAAACATGCAACAACAATATCCTAGTAAAGAACGCGCTCAGCTCAAAATAATACTTTATTATCGTTATTATTCATATTACTCATCAGTTGAAGTTGTAGGTACCTCAGGTTTATGTTGGTAACACCTGACATTGTCTATCATTTCATTATGTTCTCAAAAAAATAATAGTGACAACTTCAGTCATACTATACATGAAGACAGCTGGAAGGGAACTAATGCCCTAAAGGCTTCAAGGTGACTGTTTTGCATTCAGTATTTCAAGACAACTTAATCCTTTAAGCAAACTTAACTAACTTAAAGCTGGTTGATTATTTCAGAGACAGGGAATCAGAACTGAACTTGTGACCTCATGTCAGAGCTCCTATACATCAGAGTAAGTACAGTAATACAGGAACTGTAAACCTGTCCCCCTTTTCTTTATAAGACGCAAGGGGGTTTCACTATGTGTCAATACAGGATGTTATCCAGAGTCAATGTGACAATCAATTAGTCAATTTCAGGTTGTCTGCAGAAGATCCTCCAAGGTCCAAATATCTCATCAATAGTGACAGATGAGGTCACCTGTGCGGCTACGTGTCCACCAAAAGAGAACATCTATCGTTATATATGTAATATATAATATTGTGATGATAGACCACAGTGATGATGAACTGATGACCCGTGAACTAAATATACTGCTTGTGGCTGTTTTGTGCAGCCTTAAAGCGCTCAGCAAATCTGGATTTACCCACTATTACAAAATACATGTTATTCCACATCTGTTCCTAATGCCATGATGGGTTTTTTGAGCTGTCGAGACCAGCTGAGTTCTCGTGTTCTCGTTCATAGGAGGAGGTAGCGGAAGCTCCAGCTGCAGAATGACTGACCACGTTATTCAGCTCCAGTCGCTCTGTCTCTTTGTCTCATTCCTTAACTTTTCTAACTTACCTTGTGAAAGCTGACAAAGTCCATCTGGCTTTGAGTTCCCATGATCAACTCATTGCAAACTGCATCTGCAGAGTGAAAAACAGCAGTTTAGCCTGATCTAACGCTGCAGCAACACTGACCAGCTACAACGCACTTGGGACTCACAGTCAGTCTCAGCAAAGTAGCAGGATTTAGGAGATTCATTGGCTCTGACAAAAAGCAACACACAAATGCAAATATTTACATAAGTAATGATTATGATGATGGTTAAAGGTTTATTGTAAGGGTGTGATTTAGTTTTAACCACCAAGATATGACTGATTGTGTTAGGTTATTAAGTACTGTTTTAGGGACTAAATGCTATATATAATAAATATAAATCATATGAAAGGTTGTCAGTTTTCTTTTTAAACTGAAATATTATTCTGTATCATCAGATTCTGTTCTGTCATGTACGTATGTTACTGCGTTTGAGGTTGAGGTTGTCATGGTAAACAAAACATACATCGATCTCTCACCTATGGGGACCTCACTAGAGTATCCTAGGTTGACCTTCCCCCCTGTTGCCCCAGCAACGGAGCTTCTCCCGCACACTGATTGGTCAAACCTAAAAAGTGCCCAAATGAATGGTCCAAAAGAAAATATAACCTTTAGCTGAGATGCAGCAGAGTCACCGAGTTGTAGTGAACAGACCATGGTATAACAGGGGAATCTGAATTGTTTTGACAAATAAAAAATTAAAACTATCATCATCATTTTCCACTAAAGTACTCAGTCCTCCCTTCAGTGTGCTCAGTGGAAATATCATAAAATGTATTTCAGCTGCATGAAAAATGCTGACAAGTGTAATACGTAACATATCTGCTTCTTAAATAATCTAACGACAATGTTAATCTAAATTAAGTTGTTACAAAATGTAATGGCTGGTAAATGCATGTAATTTAAAATTCCTGTCTTCAGTTTTCTTTTATAATGAGGACACGTAAAAGCTCATTCATTTCCAGTAATAAATTGCATGTATTACCGGAATCATGCTGAGTATTCATTTATATTAACTGATTTAAATTATAAATAGGCTCAACATAGCCTGTACTGTATCTCTTTGCTCCACTTGCAGCTTATTTCTTCCAAGAGAACGTCACTTCCATTTGAGGCGCCACATTTGATCTTAAAGCTATTTTTCTTTAGATTTTTTCATTGTTTTAAACAGGCTCATAAAGCAAAGAGAGTAAACACTAAGAATTCTAAAATCTTACCTTATTGCCTCCTGTGGCCCTGACTCTGAAAGGTAAAAGATGAGGCATTAGATTTACACATCTATTAGCTGTCAGCTGCTGACTTTATTATTCTCGCTGCAATGACCACAGAACCACTGAGTGTGTTCATTGCATCTATAGCAATATGATAGCTGTAAATGTCCTGCAGTTTATTAGTTTTGGTTTCTGCACTAATATCGTAGCCTCCAGTCAGTTTGCAATTCAACAGTGAAAGCTGAGCTGAGTGTTAATGAGTTTTGTACCACAGCTTCATGGTTGTCTTTGCCAAAGGTCCTCCTAGCCACACAAAACACAACAATCTAAAATTGATACAGATGGTGTTCACCCCAGGAGAGATATAAACTGTTTCTTTCACAGGGAGAGAAATTGCCATTGTCATTATATTTTAAATCCCTGCTGTTGTGTTGGCCAAAGTCTTTGAGGGTGACTATAATAGAGCATCTCTTTTTTTCTAACAAGTATAAAGCCAGTATTCCTCCCCGTTGAGGTGGATTACTCTAAGAAGGGCGCTGGGAAGTAGAACCTTGTCACAGCCTCCAACACGTAAACCATCCGTATGAAGGCAGTTGGACTGACTTACATAAAAGGTGAAACAGTGACGGTGGTGAGGGAGGTGTCAGAAATTCCAGGTACACCTACTTTATGATAATCCCCCAGCTTTAAAGCGTGGTCGTGATTTGCAGTGGTCCAGAATCAGTCACGGGGATTACCACAACTTCCAAATGTGTGACTCACGGCAAACTTTTGTTATCGCATACAAACAGGCCTCCTCTGCCTCCTTCTGCTACAACAACGATCCCCTCAGAGATGGCACTCCGGAAACATCTCCGCAATGTACCACTCTCCTGGACAGCATCACAGCACTTACATTCACAACCTCAGAAGGTGCCGAGCTCCGCGTACAAATGTTCTGGCTTGGGCTGTGAGCCCTGAAAGAGTTTCAGCAAAACTGTCCCACTGTGTGGTGATTTTAAATCCTTAGCTGAAGTAAGAGTGGGTACGGCCTGTGTACTGCTTTAAAATCAAAAAATCAATCGTTCTTTCAAAGAAATATGTAGATTTTTATTCCTTCAATGAAATAAATTAAATTGAAAAGGTCAAATAGTGTTAATATCCTAAATTGTTGTTAAAGTTGATGAGCTTAATGCTGTAGAATGTTCAGTCAACCAGGTGTTAAAGGTCATTCCCACCAAACAACTGTACTATTGTTCACTCCTCAGTGTCCTTCTCTGACTCATATCACTGAAGCATTCCATCAGGTTTACATATAAACCCAGGTTCTCAGTCATCCAGGTCATGGTTATCTCAAAAGCTTTTTGTCCAACAGCGACTGGACTTGTTTGGTTTCTTGACGACGTCCAGAGGGCTTTTTCAAATCTGTGACCAGACTTTTTGAGACAAACCCAGGATGTGCCACTCTCTGTGTATTTAAGGGAGGATCACTGAAATTGCAGCTTGTTTTTTTGTAAAATCCTGTATCACCCGTATAAACTCATATAGCTTGAAAGAACTTTCAGAAGAAACAGTGAAAATATCAATTGTAAAAGTGCACAATAAAGTCATTATTTTCTTCTCTGACACTGTGAATAGTTAAAAAAGGAACTCAAAATACATGTGATACAACCTTGGTTATGTTACCATCTTACAGTTTCTTCTAATAAACAAAGATACATCTATAATGCCTTGCTCATGGCCATCTGTCCTGGGTGATGACTGATAGTAATCACAACTTCCTGCCCTGAATTTCACTGGTGTCTGCCAGCCCTGCAGTCACAGACATACAGTACCTCTCTGTCCCCTGTGCTGCTGCTGCTGCTGCTGCTGTTTCCCCGTGAAGTAAAGCTTTCTGCTGACAACTAATGTTCTGTCAGGAAAAATAGTGTGTGCCCTTGGTGAAGGCCAGCACGGTGTAGTGCCGAGTCACAGCATGGAACCACCTATCTTCTTCATTATACTTTAATCACAGTTTCTGTGCTGGAAAATGTAGGTGGTGGTAATATTTTTTTCACAGAGCAATTTAAGGAAGAGAACAGTGCCTACTTGTATGTCTCCTGTGTCTGTAACAGAGGACAGAGCAGATGCAGAGCAGGAGGAGCAGCAAAAGAGAAGAGAGGGAGGACGTTACCACCAGCGGGACTGTGCAGTCATCTTCTTCCTGCACCACTTCTGCAACTGAGAAATGGAGAGAAGGTTACATCAGTGTTCGGCGAGGAACTGCTGTCGCAGTGCTGATACACTGAAACTCAATTACAGATTTGCAGACACAGTGGAGAAAGCTGTGTTTTATTCCTGTTTTAATTTGCAGTCGCGGGCAGTCAGGTGTTTGCTGCAAGAAGCTTATTGTAAGAGAATGTCACAGCTATAACCATAAACGGGACATCAGGAAGCATTTGTGCTTAGAAGATGTGGGCCTCAGAGAGGTGTGAACACCTCAGCCTCACATCAGCGGGCTGTGATGTGAACTCATGCAGTGTTCTACTCTACTGTCCTCTTCAATAATAATGCTCAGTGATTCACATGCTTCCCAAAAAAGGGAGAGAACAAAACGACACGGGAAGAGATGCAGATGAAAAAGGTGTGCGCAGACAAAGAGACATTAGACCAGAACAAAGAGAGGTTTGAGGAACAACTGTGTGCGTTGGTTGTTTCCTATCATACGTGACAGCTGTGTTACAGGCTCACCCACTGTCAGACGGACACTGCTCTTCAGTGGTGTGGGGAGAGCGGACACAGAGGCCAGACAGTCCACATTAGAGCTTTTAGCTGCTGTCACACTGAGGTTGCTGATTACAGTGAAAAAGCTCTTCTCTGACTCTTCACTGGTAATGTTGTAGTCACCCTGGTTCACCTCCACCCCATCACCCAGAGACAACAAATTATTAGTATTCACACTATATTATATTCTGCTTGCTAATTTGGGATTATTACATTGTACAGTTGTTGTGTGACTGCCAAACTGACTGAATGTAGTACAGATGTTCCCTATAAAGGAACATATGCTTTTTAAAGTAGCCAGGTATGAAGATGACAATAATGAGCATGTCTGATGGCAGTGGACTTACCTTTTTGTCATCCACCTGCCACTGCAGAGTGGGTTTAGGGAACCATCCTGCCGCTCGGCATTCAAACAGGACTGACTCTCCTTTAAAGGCCAACCTGACATCCCCAAAGAGTTTTACACTGCCTTGTTCTGCAATTACAAAATAAGTAACAAATGTTACTGATGCACTTTATCTGGCTGTATGTGAAACGCGCACGGGCGTGTGTGTGTGTGTGTGTGTGTGCGTATTCCTGCATACGCATGAGCGTGGGTGAGTTTACAAATGTCAATCAAACTGGGTAAGATGCAACAAATTTCATAAAGATCATCAGCTTCCTGTGCAGAGATGGTTTTCATTCTTCCCATGTGACTCACAGCATGTCTCAAAGTCTTAGTTACCTGACAAATGTTTCTTCTCTCTTCATGTTCACCTACTTAGGACCCAGGGAAAGTATGTAACAGGCCTATATATGTCTATTGTCTGGCAGAACTAACGACGGTAGTCGCAACAGACAGAATTGTAATTACAGATTCTTCTGTGCTTTATCAAGGCAAATTACATGTCTGAGTTGATTTAGGTACCAATCCCGAGATGTTTTGAATGTGTTATTTGCTGTCCCTTTTCCCCTGGGGCTCTTATTAAAGCAACCGGTTCTGATAGTGAACTCCAGCTGCTCTCAGGAAACCTCAGCACCAGTGAATAGAGGCTGGCAAGCAACCAGCAGCCTCATTTGCTCTGAGTGATCAGGGCGTTCATGTCTGACTGATACATCTGAATAGATAAAGAACAACATCAGCATTTTCTCTCAGATCTCTAAACTAAGTGATCCCTGAAATACGGTTTCGTAAGGTTTGTTAATCACTGTTAGGAAGAATTTGGGCAGGCTGTGGCAGCTTGTGTGAGGCATGGTGCCATCGGCTAACACTATGAATGACTTCAGCAATTTTTAGTCTTTAAAGGAGAAGTTGCTGCTTTGAGGACAACTGTTCTTGTCTCTGTGTAGAAATGTGTGTATACGCAATTTTTTTTGTTGCATGAACAATATGCACAGCAACAAATGTTCTGTACGTGAGGGTTTCAATTTATTCCACAGAGGAAGGTCTCATTCATCTACAGGCCGAACACCACAGGCGTGTTAAACCCTCTGTGATTTAAACGTAATAGCTCTCCACCCTTCCCTGCAGATCCCGCTCGTGCTCAACAGCACCATGTAACCACATCGATTTGCTCAAATGAAATGTTTGCGTGAGCGACTAAGAGAAATATGCACAGAAGATGCACCGAAAGCAAGTGAGGAGTGTGCGGCCATATTTACATCATCTTCATATTGGACAATTGAAGCAGGGAGTGTGGCTGATAGTACACAGAGTCATCCGGCCCTGTCTGGATTTATGGCTCTATTCCAACAGTATATTTGATGCTGGACTACACAAATCAAAGGCAGAGTTGCTGACTGTTAACTGAGCGTGCCAGGATGCACAATTAACTGTCAAGTTAGTGAATTTGAATTATAACGCGGGCCAGCTTTAGATCATGTTCCAGTCGTTTTACAGTAACAGATTTAAGTGAATGTGAGAAGTAAACTGATATATCGGCCATGCCTGTTTGGCGCATTCTGATCCTCCTTTTTCATCAATCCTCCCAGGGAAGGCTGAAATGTGGGATGTGGAAACAAATGAAACATTCTTCAGTCCGTCCTCCCAAAAAGTCACACTATCCTCCCTTGACCCAAGAGTGAAACAGCCTTTTGTTTTTCTGTCCCTCTCTGACAACTGTTTTAGAGTTGCTAACTGACTGCAGGATGCTGTTTTTTGCTAATTACTAAATAGGAATTATCATCACCACAGTCGCTGATGTCTAGCTTGATATATGAATGCCATCTTTAAAGTCCAGAGTCTTAGCTCTGCAGCAAATATGCCACATCTCCTGAAAGTGCACGAGAGGAGAGGAGATCAGACTAACAGCAGCAGCCTACATATCTGGTCTCACTGGCCTGGAGTCCACTGTTTTCCAGTTGGTTTTTCTAGCAGAAGACCATTCAGTCTCCAGCTCTGGCTGCCATTAGAAATGTCACATACATGCTTCCACAGCACCACACAGGTGCTCGATTAGCTGTTTACATTTTCACTCCTTCACTTCAAACACATACACAAACAAATATATTTCAAATATGCACATTGAAAGTTGAGGCAAAATACAATGCCGTGTTTCTGTTGCTCTGTGGTCTTTATGATTTTTTACTAGAATCAGGGAGAGGACTGTGTGGGTGAGCCGAATCCAAGCTCTCGCACAACTTGTGCTTAGTCCCTTAATGTGCCTCTTTTCTACATGGAGTTTTTTTGCCTCGTCAAGGTTATATTCACTGTGTTTCTGCACTCTGTCACACTGCAATGATTTTGACTTGCCATCTGCTTAGTTTTTTTCACTGCTGCTGTGTGTGTGTGTGTGTGTGTGTGTGTGTGGCTGAATCAAGGTAACACTCTTGCACACAATACTTCATCGTACTCTCTCTTACACTCAAATGTACACATACAGACCTTGTACATGAAGGGATGCTGTTTTTCTATCAATGCCCTGGAGGTCACAGGTCACTTGCCCCTGGTTGTGCCACCCCGTGCTCTGCAGGACAAACACCCAACTGTCTCCATTTGAGGTAGGACTTTTCTCTGCAGTAACATTTGGGTTGGTAGAGGGCAGGATGCCGTGTGTCTTTGAGATGGTGAGCATCGCTGTACCATTCAGCAGCCACAGCATAACAGTCCACAGATTGCTGGAGGTACTGCAGGTGAACCGGGCCTCCTCCCCTCGAAGGACGGTTAGTGTTTCAGGTGACAGCTTCATCTGAGTTCCTGCTGCTAAAAGTCCAAAGAGACACAGACATAAAAACTTGTAACCATTTAATGATGCTGCTTTTAAACACAATGTTCAGATAAATGTCTGTGTATTTTAACTATACACTGAGGGCTGTGTCTAGTTAAAATACAACATGCAGGTTTTAATAAATGCCAGCCTGAAAATAAAAGCATGATTGCTGTATGTCCTAAATATTACTTGGATGGTGAGTTTTTGCACAAAAACTCCAGTCCAACGAAAGTGACCACAACAACTCTAACGTCCAGCTGACAGATGAGCCAGAGCCGAACCACAGCTGAGCCAGCATCATCAGACTTGGACGTAATTAAGTGAATTGGAATGTACCCTGTGTTCCACAGATACAGGGCTCAAGTCCTCTTGAGTATCATCAGCAGATGTAGCACATACAGCTCGATCAAAGAAAGGATATTTCAAACATTAAATTGTATAAGACTGAATTTACTTCAAAAAGTTCCATAAATGTATTTTCAGAAAAGCAGCTTCAGCAGGGATCAACTGAAGGTATTAATGCATTTACTCATTACATTCAAAAAACAATTGAATGGCACGCTTTCATCAGTTGACTGAGTCAAATGTGAGTCAAGAAAAGGAAAAGAGTGAATCTGGATTATTGTTTCTTGTCATCATTTGGTGGATAATTGCTGTGATAGAGAACCCAACACATGAAGAGAATGAGTTAGAGATGAGAAAGGAGAAGACACTGCATAACACAAAGGAAGAAATAATGTTGGCATTTAATGAATAAAGAATGACTATGATTCCTTAAATCAGATTTTACTGTGCTTGTCCAGGTGGAGATCAGCGATGTGACCAGGCAGGATGAAAGAGAGCATATAGAATTTATGGAGGAAATGCTGGCAAAACACCACAGTGTAAATTCATCTGTAGATGGCTGTAATAGGCCACTGCGCTGACGTTGATAAACCGACAAGGATTGCATGATTAGGGTTTGAATAGATAAAATGACGGTGCGAGGAGCCATCCGTAACTCACTGTGCTCCAACAGTTAGGCCCTACTCTTCATTCACTGTACAAATATCACCCGTCACAGAGTGGCAAAGGAATTCATACATCCCTGTTGCATTCCAGCATTCATTTCTGGGTTTTCTGTTGCTGACAAATGAAGGAGAAAAGGAGCTAATATTAATAGCAGAGTGAAAATAATATGTTTCTACCACAGTAGTTAGGTTGATGTATAACTTGTTTGTGCTACGCAAATGGCATTACCTTCTACAGCCAGTATGCAGAGTCATAAATTATGCATCCGTGAAGGAAATTGGGTCTGAGAAATATGTAGGCCAGCCTATACGGCTAATACCTTTCATTGCAATCAGGGAAGGGCAGACTAATTAGCATAATTTGTGCATGGTCCTTTTGGGACCATGAACCAGTGACTCTGAAGTCCCCTGACCACTGGCAACATCTTACTGTTAACTAGATAGGCATCCATTTTGAAGAAAATTAATTATAAAGAGCAGATAGATCATTAGGCCCTCTAATTAGATTGTATGTGGGTTTAATTTAAAGGGTGCCGTTATTAAGCACCACTGCAGTGAATGTGGCCATTAATACAAGCAAATGTGACAGAATGTATTCAAACAAGCTGCTGTTTGCTTCGAGCTGAACTCTCACCTTGAATTCCGCATGTCAGAAGAAGCATTAACAGAGGAAAGAAGTCCATTTTTAATGAGTCAATTCATTGTTCAAGTTGAACGGACCTGAAACCAAAAAACAATTTGGTTGTTACAAACCGTGTGGATGGATGATGTCAGTCTATTTGGCCCCAGTACAGGATAAGTTGAGATGAAATATAGTGCAGATATTCACTGTACTGTGGGGGTGACTGCCATTAAATATGGTAATTCTGTGACTTCTCTCCTAGCAATCCAGCAAGAAAAGTCATAATGACGTTATCTGTGAAGGTTCTCAATCATAATGACGTTGTTATTTGTGACTGAGTGTCTCAACAACTGCTGAATGAATGGCCATGATAACTTAAATAATAACTGGTATCAACATCAGGCAATCACACATCACTTGTCCAAAAATATTTGAAAGACATTTAATTTTACAGTGGTCAAACGATTAGAGGACATACTACACTACCATATTGTCACAGCACTTAGTTAAAGTCCTAATTCATGTTGGTGCATTCATGTTTTCCATAAGAGCAGCTTCAATATGTGGAAGCAGCAAATTCAAACTGAGGAGTCAAAGCAAAGGAAGGCATGTATGTGTGCAACATGATTTTCTGTTTACTTTGCCTTTGTTTCTGTGTTCACTTCATGTACTTAGTGTAAGGTAATCCTATATGCAAACATCTTGTACCCTATGATCACAACTTTTTCATTTTAGCAGATGGTTATTTGTTCAGGATCTCGAAATACTGGTCAAAGAATCTTTTATGTTTCAAGTATTGGTAAATAACCATAAAACACATTATGATTGTCTGACTTACCTCAGTCTCTGTGGAGCAGCCAGGAGAGTTGGACACGGTCAACACTTGTTAACAACGCTACTTGATTCTCTTGCCCAGTGCTAAGCCATATCACCAGAAGGTGTCCCGTTAAATATTACCAAACTCAGTGGGAACTTTGCTCCATGCAGATGTTAGTGTGTATACTCAGTGTGACTCATACTGCAAACAGCCCCAGGGGCCTCAACATGAATGCATTTAGATGCACTGTGTGATGTATACACAGGATTCATTCGGCAGATGCAGTTGTTGTTTTTGTTTTGTTCATTTCAGTTTAGAAATGAAAGAAAACCGTAAACTGTATGACATTTGTAATATGCTGCATTTTAAGGTACATTACTTGATGGTTTAAATTTTACTGAACCTAATATACTTTACCTCACTTGGCACAATTTAACAGCGACACTTTTATTTGACAAATAAAGTTTGCATGTATTTACATTAGATTTTACATTAAGTAAGCAATAACCTCGGATCTTATTCTACAGGAGCTTACAGTGGTGCTGCAGGCGTTCGTATAGCTTGCATGTGAGTATGCTAACTATACAAAAGCTTGCTTACATGCTTACATGGCACTTAAAGTTAGATAGAATAATGCAGAGTCATTTTTCCATGCTCTCAAATCCGCTTTCTTGTTTGCCTCTGTGTTGCTCAGACAACACAATGATCTATTGATCTATAAATAGTCCCACAAAATAGTTGAAAATGAAACCAAATAAAACCACTATACTCTTGTTTTACCAGACAACTTTATTGCATTTCCTAATGCATCCCAATCTTAGTCACATTTATCACTTCATTCAACAAAGTGCATCGATTAGACAGCAGTGTTGCAGTAGTGGAGAGGTTTGCAGTTTGTATGTGCGCATTTCTTTATTGAAATCTTAGTTTCCATACATTACATTCAGTTGATCGAAGGAGTAATCAAGGCACCACAATGTAATCAAAGAACAAAACACTAAAGAGTGAGCTGTGAACCACTTAATCTGAAGGGTAAAAGCTACAAGCTAAGGTATACACTGACTCTTTGTGTTAGAAAATTAGAGTTTCTGAAAGCAAAAAAAAAGAGAAATATGTGTAACAAAGTAACTGTCTGTTTATTTTACAAATAAACTGACAATGCTAAGCTACACTGCACAGTTCATTACAGTATGTCTCAACACAAATCATATAAAAATTAAGTCAACATTGAAGTCAAAGGGATGAGTGGGGGAACGGTGTGGATGGTGCCTTCAAGCACATGACTGACAGTTTCCAGTGGGGTCCAGTGCAACCTTTGGGGAGGGGCTGTCTCGGGGGCCAAGGGTGTCAAGCATCATGGGTCAGGGAGACGAGAAACAGTAGGGACTCCTTCAGGCTGGAACACAAACAGTATTAAAAAATGAGGTCACACACTTGCCAGTTGTCTGTGCAGCCACCACTGCTACGCCTGTGTCACCTAACGTGCCCGCTCCTCTGGAGGCACATCTGAAGCTCACTTAGCAGCTTCCTCTAACAAGGCATGACAGGGGCTCGCAGGGGTTGGGAGACAGCTAAGGGAGGAGGGAGACCAGCATTGCCAGTCCTTCAAAGCCTGCTCTGTAGTACTTCCTACAGTGGGTCAGAGATGCCTGACATGCAGAGAGGAGTTAACAGGCAGGCTTACGAGATTAGAAATATTATTATCCTCCTCATCACTGCCTCATAGAACAAACAAAGACATTATTTTGAGATGTATCTGTCAGGGCTCCTGGTGGATAATATGGATGCAAACAAAAGACATTTCAATACACACAAGGTGAAGCAAGGAGAGTATCCACATTAGCGTGTGGGATTGTTTTGCATCTTATAGGTGAAGGCAGGGATATTACACTCTGCCTATTTTAACACTGCCTTATACAGTGTATTACGTAGTGTAGATAAGGCGTGTGGTTTGAGTAATTGTTAGCTGTCAGTTGTTTGATTTGATAGCAGGGTTAAAGAGGCGCATTAAAGCAAAAAAACACTGTTCTGAATAAAGGCTTATCTTTTTAATTAATCTGGTTAAAGAAATGCTAAAAATAAAAGCAACAGCACAGCAACTTATTGGTGCATGTTGCCACCACGTGGCTCAATGTTTTACTGCCCTCCTGTGGTAAAGCAGAAACACTGATAAAGAATAAGGCGTCTCACCTGGATAGTAGTAAGTCAACATCAGTGTCACCTGGCTTTAACTACTCAGCCTCCTCTTCCTCCTGTGAACAGAAATGATCACAGATAGATAATACATTCTAACAAGCAATGACAGATGACAGGTACGATCTATGTATTTGAAGATGGGATTCTGAGGGGAATGTTTTATTTGTAGAAAACTAAAACTATTTCACAGACATTTTTGACTGTGTATTTTTAGACTCTTGTCTCAGTGAATCCAGTGAGATCAACTGGTGGAGACTTAGTGCAAAAAAGATGATAGTTGGATGTGCAATTTGTGCATTAATAACAGCAACAAAGCTTCTTTCTGGTTGGTGTTATAAAAAAAGAGCATTTTCTGTCCAGGAGCTGTTGTCTCTTCCCCTAAACAGCTAATTCAAGCGAGCAAACGAGATCTTTTCTCAATGTATATTTGTGTTCCACACTGATTCATCCCCTTCATAAAAGGAAGCAGTTGCAAATGACAAACCAGCTTTTATTTGTCTTGTATTACTACCTGTGTTTCTTCTAAGTCTTCTTCTTCTTCTTCCTTTGACACATTGGAAAGAAAGAGAAAGAGGTGGGTTGTGTGAGGACAACTCTGGATGTTAGAGGCTGCAGTGATGGGTGGGTTAAACATGGAGATAAAGTCATCTGAGAGACGCTTGTTAGGTAGAATGAACAGCAGGGACGAGAGAAACTAATGGTGTTAATGAGAATGTTTTAATTTCTGAAGCTACAAGTCATGATTTCCTTTGTTTAGTCACTCTGCAGCTGCACTGGCTGCACTTTGTACAACAGTTTTGTACCATTTGGTGATTTTACTTTAACACACTCACTGACAGACTGGAGTTTGCATCCTTATCTATTATTAGAAACCGCAATCACTTGATTCCATCCACTCTGACGACTTGAGTTAGTACCAAAACACTCACACTGGAAACAAATTAGGCAGCAGTTCATAATCCAGTCTGCTGCACTTATTCTTCTGTTTTCACCCTCCTCCTGCTTCCGTTCTGAACATGTCACATCCACTTCATTGCAATGTATTCTTCACAAAGCAAAAGCTTTGACTTTCAAAAAAAAAAAAAAAAGAAAACATGCCCCCTGTCAAGTCACTGCATCCGACGTCCGTTCAACATGACCACATCATTCAAGTTATGATCACAAGGGCATACAGCCAAAGTTTAACAACAACAAAACTTTCCACCTGTCCTAAAGGCATCAAAACAAAAAAGTAACAATGAGTTGGCAGACTCAGTGGTTTTTAACAACAAACGGTTTGCAGTGTCATTACTAAAACAGTGCTCATGAATAAAAAGTAGAGTTGTGTCACATTCCCACAATGGGGCCTGGACTGCATGATGCAAGTCTGCTTCGGGAAGACGGAGGAAATATATAGAAAACCTCTATTTAAACTTTTATAAACTTTCACATCATGCAAAAAAAGTCCCAATGTGATTCACACCATGCAAATCATGGATAGAGATTCTACAGGTCAAATATACCTCTTGTACTTCAGCCTCTTCTTCTTCCTGTGACAGATTAAATCAGTCAGTGGCAACATGGAAAAACGTTATTAAAATAACCAACATGGTCGGTGTACGGCGGGTATTTCCACATTCATCCACCTATGATTTAAGTAAAATATTGACATCTTTTTCATGCCACAGGCATCAGGCATCTCCATGAAGAAGAAGAAGTCCATGCACCATGCAAAGAGAGAGAAAGAGAATAACGAGTGAGGACAGAGACAACACAAACCACGAGAAACTGCCTCACTGTCTTGTTTGTCTTGCTCCTGCAAGAAAGGTTGGACAACAATGACAAAATAGATGGAAAGGCAGAATGTAAAGAAGGAACAGTGAGGCAAAGCAAAGAGATCACTGCATCACTGCATATATGAGTGTATAAACACAGTGCACACTTGAGGTTACAAGCTAAACCTCTTGGTATGGCCAACAGTGTCGTCCTTATGGTGGACAGTTTGGTCCCTTTTGGCTTCACTTTGTGGCAAACTAATGCTAGAAACTAGCACACAATGTATAAAGAAGGAATCCTTAATATTCTGGGAGATGGGGGGAAATGAAAGAAGAAGACTGAAAACAAGACAAACTGAAGAAGGTTAAAAAATACTATCATATGAATCTACCTCAAGCTGTCGAAGCTCTTCTTCATCCTATAGGGAATAACAGAGAAGTAGAGTCACCAGGCTGTGTGGGGAGCAAAAGAGCACCACAGACATGCACTACAGAGTCTTCTGTATTAAAATGGAAACTATGGGGATTGTTGAGGTTGTCAGGACGCAGCTACAGAACTGGGAAGAAATGAGGAACAGGATGTTAGCAGAACCAGAGAGCAGATAAAGAGGGAGAGAAAGGTGAGCATATTAAAGAAAATATAGATGATTAAAAACAGCAGACCAGGACCCCTTTCCACCCCAGCACAACCAGAGCAGCCTCCCCTGAACTCTGTACCACCAAACCCACACTGCTGATGACTATATGGAAGAACCACAGAAAGAGACAATCACTGATGCACAGTTACCTCTGACTGCAAATCCTCTTCCTCCTGGGGGAGCAAACCAAGAGATGGACAAAAGGGCAAAGATGGTGTCAAATGCAATTTTAGTGTGTGCAAGAGGACAAAACTGGTGTCTGAAGGGAAACTGTAAGTGATGTCAACTGAGTGGTGAGGAACACAAGGAACTGGGGGAAACACGTCAGTTCTGAAATGTTAAATGAACCAGGCATCGATTTACTGTGTGCAACTGAAGATGTAAAGATGGTGAAGAGGAGACTGCAGCCTTTCTGAAAGATGGATCTGTTAGTTGTTGTTGTTATATTCTGTAAGGCATTGCATTGTGAAGTGCCTTGAGATGAAATTTGTTGCGATTTGTCACACTGCATTAAATTAAGGATATGTTGAAAAAAATTAGCAGTCACTGTCAAAATGTCTCATTATTCTGAATGTTATCATCAGTGGTGTGAAGATGTTGGAATTTGATAATCATGACATCCCCACAGGAAGTTTATTTCATATGTGAAGAGATAGTGCTTGTTTGAATTTAATTTTGAGGCTCTAAAATACTTTGCATTGTCAAACAGCACAATGTGAAAGACGTGTGGTGCTTTTATTATTAAGTATTAATCCTGTTTTCAGGCGAGAGCTAAAACAAACCACTAACCGATGATGCCTGACAAGAAAGGAAAAAGTTTGTCCATGAACCTCCACTTAATGTAATTTACATGCATACCATAAAATATAGCTAATAACACACCCTTCATGCACGATGTCTACTGAGTGCAGGCATGTCTTACTACTAACAAAGTCAGAACAAAGCTTTTTAATGAACTGCAACATTGAAACACTGAGTTTGGTGTGATCATAAACTTATTCATACTTACTTGTTCTTCTTCCTCCTCTGCATGAGCCTGCTAAAAGAGGAAATAAAACAGTATTAGAGACTCCTGACTGTGTTTATAACATCCACACATAATACAGCAATATCTATATACAGCATTACATTCACAGATCAAAACTATGAAACTAAACAAAGTGGGGTGTCTGTTTGACTCTGCCTAAACACCTTGACTGAGACAGATGCGAGTAAGTGCTATACAGTGTGGAGTGAATCATCATCACCAATGGTGGCTGTGTCAAAATATAAACTGGGCAAATTGAAAATGGACAGAGACTGAACTGGAAAACGGTGCACAAATGTAACAATAAAGAGATCAGGCACTGAAGGAACAAAATAGGGAGTGATAAACAGGAATGATGCAGAGGTTAGTAAAAGGTAAGAGGTTGTAGGTTAGTAAAAAAAACTGAAGGAAGTAGGAGAAGCAGGATGAGGATGAAGGAGTCAAACCCTTAAAATGGAGGAAAAACACAGCATTAAAGGGAAAGTAGAGATGCTGAGGGAAGGAAAAACACAGCATTCCAGGAATGATGAGAGGTGAAGGAAAGAAATCCAAAACATTCAAAAGAAGGAGGGGCAAAACGGCAGGAACTTGGATTCTAGTTAAGCATCAATTACTGTGTCTCCTGAGACCTCATCTGTTTCCTCCCCTGCCTCCTCCTCATCTGCAGCGACCTCGTCTCCTGCCGCGGCTTCATCATCTGCATCTCCTCTTTCTTCTTCCTCCTCGTCAGCTGCGTGTGCCTGTTGTTCTTCTTCGTGTGCATCACCATTACGTTCTTTCACTGGAACCTCCTTTTAGTGAGGTGAAAACAACAATGTGTAATGAAGGAAATGTCATTTGAAAAACTTTTGTATTGTTAGCATCTGAGATGCTCAGTTCATCAGTTGAAGGGGTTCAAAAACCTAAAAAGTAGATGTTAGTCAATCCTACGAATAAAGTAGAGGAGGAAAGAATTCGTAGCAGTTAAATGGTGGAGGCTGTGTCAGTACTTTAATTTTAAAAAAAGCATGGAATTATGTATCATGAAGTTTCATGGCTGCAAATACCTCACAGCAAAACATTGACACACAAATGCACTCGTTATACATCATTAGCATATCATATAAAGGTGTTGTTGTTGTTATTGGTGGTGGTTAAGAAGCAGATGTTGTTTGTGGTTACATTTGCACAGGATTACTACAGATTAAACAAACTACACATAATATGTAATAAGCACTTTATGTTGTAAAAGACATATTTAAGAAGACTCTGTCTAGTTCTTTTGCAGTGTGCCAGGCTACGCTAATCAAATGCTGGCTGTAGCTTCACATTTAGCATGCAAATATTGTATCTTTTTTTATAAAGTAGTAAAAAAGTGTCTGACTACAATGAATTGGAAATACATTATAGATAAAGTTACGAATTTGCACAACAAGACCTGTGGAATTACAAAAAGCACACCATAGGTTTAGCTAAGCTAAACCTTTAAGCTAGGTTTTCAGCTAACCTAATTTTTCAGTAATGTAAACATGCTGTGATGAATTGCAATACATATAAATCCTGTTTATGAGAATTGTTTGCCTATGCTGGATTTAGGAAGTAATAATTGCATTCCCTTGTTATAGCTGAATGATATATTTTCTGATTTTTGTTTAGTCTGCACTGTGGTGCAACAAATGTTTTATGGACATGTTGTGTAATAATTGGGTGGCAGTGTGAACACAGTGCTGTCATGGGTTTTAAAAATTCCAACTATTGATTTATTGTAGACTAAAATTTCTCAGTCATGTAAAAAACACAAAAAGATTAGTCAAAGTGACTCGGGCAGAGTGACCAAGAGGAAACGAAGAGTGTGTTCAAGTCACCAGGTTTGGACAGGAGGGAATTGTTAGTTATCCTGGGCGGAAAGCAAAGCATGAGACAGTGAAGAGAAATTTAGCATTAAGAAGGGATGAAAGTAAGCACAGCATTACTATTGACTCATCAAGGTTTCCCTCTGCGTTTATTTCCTCAGTATGGGTCCCGTTCTCCACGAGGCGCGACTTGTCAGCCTGTACTGCTTCCTGTGTCGAGGAAATTATTAGTTTTAACAGAATACAGAATAAAATCTCGAAGTGTATTGCGAAACAGTGTTGATGCTGCCATAGAGTTAGTAGCCACTTGTCTAGATTAGATTATATCTAGACAAATCAGTCTTCTTTAAACTAATCCAAAGCCCTGGATACATTTGAGGCTAGCGTATCATGTAGAGGTTGACAGTGTCAATTTCAACATAATTAGGACTAAAATAAAACAATTACTGATTTTGTGGTAGTGATATCTAAAATAATATATAGTTTTCACTGAAATTCTTCATTCTTCTCCCTGTTCAGTCAGTCATTCATTCTGTATATATATGGCAGAAATAATGAACACTGTATCGTTTGCAAGTAGCCAGGGTAAGTTTTTTAAAATAAATACCATGATGACTGCTTATCAATATGATACATTATGTTGGTCACACCTTTAATGAGATTTTTGTCATACTTTACTTTAAGACAAATTTGTCTAAGCTGCAGACCGAACCATAATTTTTCAAATGAATTTAAATATCCTGGAGGATGATATGTAACCTGAGCAATGTGATTCAAAAAACAACACTGTTGATGCTGTCTAAATAAAGCTGATTTACTGCCTCCAATAGGGCATAAAGTATTTTAATGGTTTTTGTAAAGTTTTTTTCAATGTGTAAAAGGAAAAGAATTGTTCAGACCTTTGACCCAGGAGGAGGAGGTAGCCCCAGGAAAGCATACACTGAATTGTCCTCCTTGGCATCAAAAAATGTATCATAGTCCTGCGAGAAAATAATACACAACATTTCACATTTTGTTTTATTGGCGTGACGATCATGTGCAGCAATGAGGAAAATGGCTATTAGCAACTACTTCCAATTGATTGTTTCACTTTATTATTCATATTTTTATTATGGACTATTCTGTAGAGTCTTTACTGGGAATATACTCACTCCACAGTAACTTTCTTCGTTGAAGATCTGAGGGGGCAAGGGGATACCGTTCACGGGCTTCTTCTCCTGTGGGACATTTTGCCTCATCCACATGCGGTTCTCCTCGTTGCAGGCAATGTCCAGCGGAGTGTAATCCACTTTAAGGGCTTCCAAAAAGGCGACCACATCTTGCTGCTTCTTCTTGATCTGTAAAGCAGACAAATAAAAACTGATTACATTACATTATTATTGATAATTGATTACAGGGAAGCCACCTTCAGCATTTCACTTAAAATATAAAAAATGTGGCACTGCGGTGTTTCTCTCAGAGAACGTTGAGCTGTCATATTTTTAAATATTTAAAAGAAACAGGCACGCTTCAATTTTGCAATTTGGAAGCTGATGATGGCATAGTGCGGAAATGTGGACATTTGTGGACATGTTCCAATAAATTTGTGTTATAGAAAGTTAAAGAGAGTGCGGCGTTTTGCTCTAAACATATTTTTAAATATGACACAGTAGATCTTACATGGCACCTTCCCTGGTCCGTGCTCTAACAAATACATAACAATAACATTTAGTTATTTTGCAGAACTTGAATTATCAACTATCTTGATAATCGATTCATTGTTTAAGTTATTTATCAAGCACAAATTCTGAGTCCTGACTTAAACACCTATAAAACAGAGCAGACGAAGCTTATTAATGCTTGTGAAGTTTTGTAAGATTTAGACTTGTTTTTTAAGCAGCATGGGAGTTTGCACATTAAATGTATGGTAAGACAGGCAGACAGGCCTTCATTAGAGTTTCCTTAGGGGAATGAGATCCTTTGTGTTGTGAGACAACCCTGCCATCCAACTGGGCCACCGTGTCACCCCACAGACCAGCTCAATCTGCTTATTTAGCTTTGCCAAAAGTAGATCTGAACGAAATTCTATCCACCTACAGTACAGATAGTTACTCGGTGGTACTCTAAGCACCAATTCCACAAACAATGCAATTTCATGTGAGCAAACCCCTTTAAAAAAAACGTCTGCACCGGCGTTTGAATATCGGGGTCCGCGACATGAAAGACGTCGTGAGCCCCCTGTTCGAGAAAGCTCTGCGTGTGAACCCAACAGCACACGAAACATTTCAAGAAAGTGCCGCTCTGGCCTACATCTAGACAGAAATCAAACTATAGACGCGTCAATAGTCGAGGAAGTGAGAGACAAGTGGTATTCATTTGTAGCGTTGACGCTCCTACATGGGTGCGAGTCGAAGTTCTGCTCGGTTTAAGGGGTTTACGTTCAGCAAAGTTCCCTCTAAGGAGACATCGGTCGCATTTAGAGACATGCTTACCGCCGTGGATCCCGATGAAGAGGCGAGAAATACTTTGATAACCATTTCGTTACAGTATATTTTGGAGAGTATGCAACAAGTATGCTCTTAAAGAAGCAGCCTGCCTCCTCTATTATTAGAAGGCACACACACACACACACACACACACACACACACACGCTGCTGAGGCTATTTCTGTCTCCAGGCTCCATCAGTGCGGGATTGGTGGGGTGGCCCCTGTGGGGCGCAGCATCAAACTGACTGATTGGTGACTTCGACTGTCCGTCCGCGCAGGGGACAGTGGACTTGGTTCCCAGCGTTTTGCTGAGTGCATATATGGACAGAAATATCACCGAGCAACACTGCCGGCTGGAAGTCGTTGGTTTCCAAACTCAGGACCACAGGGCTCGTAAGAGTCCTTGAATGGGGTCCTCAGCAGAATGAAAAAATAATTAGCTAATGCAGTGGTGGAGCCGTGAAGTCATAGGTGGAGAAACTATATTGTGCGCACACCTAACTGAGAGCACAGACTTTACTTATTACTTATTTCGTGCTCTCGAGTTATTGCCTTTTGTTATTTAATCTGTGCCTCGATGGCTACTTAACCAAAGCCCCTAAACCCCTACAGTTTATAGGTTCAACGTCTTCTTCTTCTTTAGTGACGTAATCCGCGCGCAGGTGTGGGATTTGCAGCTGCAGGTGAACGAGGGCCGGACTGATAACCGCTGAAGAGGCACAGCATGGCCACATAGTGGCACTGCAGCACTTCCAAAACTCAGCATTTCATTGCTCGTGTCCTTCAGGTCTCTCATGCTTTGTCTGATGCGATTTACTGCCTCATCACAGTGTGAACATCAGGTTCTTTTTGTGGGTACCTATGCTTAAAGCTTTTATATGTGTGAAGCAAGCATCTCTCTGACTCCAAGTAATTAGCCAGATTTCTAAATCTATTCATCTGTTTGCCTCTGCAGCTAGAATATGTAAGATCTGAGATACTATTACTGGCTCCAGTTATTCCATGTCACTGTGATTATATAAATAAGATTTTATTCTGACTCTCTTGCCCTGTTCTAGAACTTAGAGAAATAATCACAGATTAAAGACAGATGCTGTTAAAATCCTGCTATCTGGACGTTTAAGACGGTCAGTAAGAACTTTATCCCAATTCAAATCAGACAAAGCATCATGAAGTACTACGCCCTAACTCAGTTTACCCATTTGCCTGTTGTGCTGTTTGACAGTTATTTCTGAGGCTGTGAAAACAAGACGGTTCAAACAAATAAATCAGTCCTCTCCAAAGTGTCTTTAAGTCGAAAATTCAACAGTGAGCAGCAGGGGAGTGCTGTGAACTTGGTACAGTTTTGAAATATTGTAGTGTATTAACAGTCTTTACCCCCATTCTATACATTTACTAGAATTTTGTTGATTCATGCAGAATAAAGTTGAGATGTTTGATCAAATAAAATGATCACCGTGAGGAGATAGACACATTTGCCAGTGATAGAGATATGTAGTGACTGGGATTTTCTTGTGTTTTTGACTTAGAATGTGGTTTGTCTACTTATATACCAGCCTGCAAGGTTACAGTAAATTATTGTTTTTGTTTGCTTTTATTATAAAGGATTTCCAAATGATGACATTTTGAAATAATACACAGTCAGACATTCTCACAATTAAAATAAATCACATAAAATCCAACAACACCAAAATACTACATTGTTATGCAACATGTCCAAGTAAAAATGCACTGCATTTTCACATGTAGATAAGCAGCAGCTTACAGACGGTAGGTAACAACAACAAAACTAAAGTTTGCACCAATAAAATGTTGAGAAATAAGTTAGGAAAAAATGTGTTTTATGCTTGTGATTACAGCCAAAACTGCTACAGAGACTTTAACTAACAGCATGGAGCCCCAGGGTAACTACTTTATTGCAAACCACCAACCAGCATGTGATTCCCACTCCACCTGAAAGGAAAGCTCTGTCAGTGAGTCACAGCATGATAAAATGGAGAGCACATCAAACACTGTAGTTTATAATTCTCATTTAAATTGTATTACAAAAAAATATATCCTATCTGTACAATACAGTACATTATATTTGAGATGCAACACTTGTGTTCATAAATGAATTGTTGTATGTTTTATTTTAAAATGCAAAACAGAAAGGGTTTACAGTACCTGCAACTCCGGTTGGGAAAGCTACAAGACGCTCCACAGGAGCAATCCACCTACTGGGGACCACTGTCACTGGGTCAGCGTAATACATCCATATCAAAGAGATCATCAGAGCAGCCTGACAAATGAGAAAAGAAAATGTGTAGGTATACAAAGGATAATGTTTTACCATGAACACACATCAGTGCTGTAATCATTATTAATGCTATTGAAAGCACCTAAAAATCTGGTCCATGTTTACATTTATGTTACATTACAACCTACAACTAAACGCATTCTATTTAAATCTCCACTTACCTGAAGTATATAAAATACAATGCTGACAACCCATTTCATTTTGGCTTGCTGCGCCGTTCTTGATTTCACTGCAAAAGTTAGAAGGTACATAACAGTTATGACAAATTTCACAAATCATTGTGGTAGCTTTTAATTTATACTAGTTGTATGATCCCAGTATCTGTCCTCTACCCAGTCCTTAGATAATTTAGCAATAACACTGCAGTACCATATTTGTAAAGTCTTGGGCAAGACCAAGGGTGCTATACACAATTTAAGGAATGCACATTATGGACATTTCATAAAAACATGTCATTTTAAAATGTTATTTAAAATGTTTGACTCAGCAGTTTGTAATACTGCATGTATCTCTGATCAGAGATAGTACTGCATCTTATGTTTTCCCAAAAGAATGGGGAAAATATTAGTCTTAATTTTGGGACTCCCATAACACGGTCTACTGTCTGTGTGCCTGTCTCTGTAACACCTTCTATTCGCCCACCGTGTGTTTTCAGCTTGTCGGTCATCTTGTTGATTTTGCGCTCCAGTCTGGCATATCTAGCAAACTCGTCCATCATACTGATAGAGGACTGCTCCTTTTTCATGACCTGGATTTCAGCTCTCATCTCACTCTCCTGTTCAGCATCTTTCTGCACCATCTTTGAGAACTTGAAAGAAGGAAAAACATTTTTTTATTAGAGAACACAGTCATGGTTTAGCAGTAATGTGGATACTGTGTATGGGTTCAAAGGCTCCATTGTACATATATTTCAACAAGAAAAGAATATATCATAAGTATAAAGAATAAGTATATTTTAACTCGATTGTGCTGATAAAAAAACAAACAAGATTGGAGGAATTTGAGACGTCTGAATGCATTGCTGGAAGGGATTTCTCGACAGCCAAAATACTAATAACTGTCCCAGAGTTCAGCAAGCATATTTTCATTAAGCTATTACAGCAGAAACAGCCAATAGGCCACGGTGTCTCCTCACAGTTGAACAAAGACGCAGCACAACGCGTTTCCATCTTATGTGTTGTAACTACACTAGAAAACCCCACCCTCTGGGTGTAGCAGAGCAGCTTGTTGTTTGAAGTTAGCACTCAGCGTCGCGTTAGCTTGATGAGCTAACTACAGAGGCTAGCGCTCAGCTCTGCCGACAGAAACACGGGGCTTTACAGTCATGATAACTGACTACAATGCATAAAGCACACAGTTCATATATTGTAAGAGTAGCCTCTACTTACAAAGGACGATATACTTGGCAGAAGTATTTTCATGAGATTGCAGAGAAAAACTGACACCAGCACAAGTAACCACGCATAGCCGGCCGCCATGTTTTCTTTTTTTCCTGCTCCAGTCAGCTCCTCGTTACAGCTGTGCAGCTACTGGACCACACTGTGTGCCCTTACATAACCATTAGAGCATTCAAGTTATGCTGGTACATGACAGTACATGACGGCCTATTAGTATAAAAAGTCATCAACGTTAACAAAAACACTGGTGGACTCATGTAGAGAAACACGTTTATTACATAACATAAATGAATAGTGACGTTAGTCAGTATGTTTTTAGGGAGCGTGTGTTTCTTACTTTTTCACGGTTTCTGCAGGTTTTGAACCTAAAGCTTTAAAGGCTCTCGTGATTATCATTTAGAAAAATGCAGACTTCTTATAATATTTAAAATGCTGTCTATTGTTTTTGCACAGCGTTGATTCGTATCATAAAACCTATTTGGCTGTTTACGTGCGTCTCGCGCGCTGCGAGCTGCACGTGATTAAACGAGAGTTGGCCCTGGGTTTGACTGATTGGCGTACAATCCTGCCCACACAGGTAAGATGTTATGGTTTAAAAATACGCTGCCTCGACCTCAAAGCCAATCACGGGAAGCAGTGGGCGGGGGTTTACTCTTCCTGGTAGGTTGGTAGGATAAAGGATAAAATATACCAAAAGACGGATTCAATTCGGTCTGAGCTAGTTCTGGTACTGGTTGGACGTTTAGGTTAAGTTGCAGATTGCTGTGGAGGTGTAGGCTGAGGTTTTGTCGAGCGATAAAGGGCTGCATCGGTTTTTTTTTATCGCTGTCGTACAATCTAAGTGACAATGGGAAGGAAAAAAGTAAGTGAACTGTGACGTGTCAGTAAATGCGGTCTATTTGTTGACGTTAGGTAAATGCATGTGCTGTCTCTACGTCGCTACAATGTGTCTTTTCACGCTGCGCGAGCTGTAGCGTAGCGTTAAGGTTTTAGCCAGTGTGTCCATGTGCAGCGCATGAAGTCCACCTCCTGGTCTCCTGTTCATACAGGGAAGTGGCGCCTTTTTACTTAGTCCCGTGCGACAGCCTTTTTTCATCTCACAAGTTTGAGGAGTTGCATGGTCTCCCCGAGTCCGGTGCTTCGTGTGTGTTTAAGGCACCGTGGTACACCAATGAGAAGTCTTTAATCTGTAATAAGACCAAACAATGGGGTGTTAGCAGCGATGTGCAGATTGTCATTTCACGGAAACGTCTTAATGTCTTGCGCAATACTGGATTACTTAAATATACTTTATATCGGCATATACTTGTAGCTGATGTAAAGCTCTTGGCAGCTGAACAAAGACAGCGACACATCCGGTCGTTTTCACTTCAGTTCGCACAGTGTGAGAGGTTATGCTGAGACTTAGTCACGTTGGGCAGAAGGAGCGTTTGCACCGTGTTGCTGTTGTGGAAGCGCATGTGTAGGTGGACGGGCACTTCTTCATCACCGTCTTCACCTGACACGAATGATTCTGTCTCAAGACTGATGCGCTCCACTGTTTCTTTTAGGTCGTTTAGAAACGTGTCAGACACCCTACCCACTTCAACATTGCATAATTTCTTTGTGACTTAAGGGGAGGGAGGGGTGCCCATCCCCCTTTGCATTACACACCCACTTTAGCTGCTGTTCCTAATGTCTCTCACTTTCTCTCTCTCACAGGCCGCTGGGGATGCAGATGCAGAGGTTCGTAGTCACACCTTAACACTCAAACTGACCCAACCTCACTTTGACCCCCTGCTAATAAAATTAGCGCTTTGTTCATGGTGCTCTTGTTTGATAGAAAATACAGTTTACGTAGGTAAACGTTAATCATGCAACTCTTAATACACAGCACCAACACTATATGCAACGTCAGATTTGACCTGGGGGCCGCTAGGGGGCACTGGTTAATATCAGCCTTAGCTGGTCTGTAGTTCTATAACTCATACATCTCAGATATACCTATACATAGATTGGGGCTTTACAAACGTGAAGGTACAAACTTTTGACAAAGTTTCTGTAATGCCAACGGTTTATTATAATTATTATAATAATGTTATAAACAAGTCCAGTATTTCCCCTAGGTCCCATATTTCCCATCATGGCAGAACTCTGCTGCACGCGATGCAGAGAGACAGAAATAAAACAAAATAACATGAGGCTGTTTAGTTAATAAAATAACTACACACAGATCTGTTCTACACGAAAGGAATCATGAAATAACTTTTAATGGGATCTGTACAGAAAATCTAATTAAATAAAATTATCTTCATGTGTGTGTGGGGGGGCATCCTCGTTGTACAATGGTAGGGGAAACACTGAAGTCCTACATGAAGGAACGCTCTGTTTTGTCATAACATTTGAGGAAAAAAAGCTTCAGTTATGTGTGATGTTGTGTTTTATGTATCAGTGCTTTTAAATGACTCAACATCTTTGTGTTGTCCTACAGCCCAGGAGAAAGTCTCAAAGATTGTCAGAAGTAAGTTCTACAACTTCTAACAAAGAACACATCACATTCATTAAATGTGTGAATATTATAATAGTGCAGTGGTAATTTTAATGGTATTATATTGTTGTTTTTCTGTTACAGAAAGAGACGGAGCCAAAACCACAGCCAGAAAAGACGAAGGTGAAAGGAGAAGTCCTGCCTGTGCACAAACAAGTGCAGTTTTATCTTCTATTACATATAGAACATTACATTATTACAATGTAATGTTCTTTTAATAATAAATTATTTGCCTGTTGCATTTTGTAGGCTCCTCCTAAGAACAAGAAGGTGAAAGAGACAGCAAAGGCCAAGCCAGAGGAGAAGAAAGAAGAACCTGAGGTAGAGAAAGAAACTCCTGCAGAAAACGGGGAGGCCAAAGCTGAAGAGGTATCAGAAGTTTGCCTGTTAATTTCTCTTAACATGTGAAACGTGTATTGTAGCAATGTTCTAGCAGAACAAGATACTAAAATTGTTTTGTGTCCTTCAGCAGGCCACTACAGCAGATGAGGCTGACAAAAAGGACGACAAAAAGGAGGATAAAACGGAGTAGTAGTAACACGCCTGAACTAACTTGCCAATGCTCCCTGTACCTCTTCTTGTTTACACACAGAAAATATTTTTATTCACTATTTTCTTAAGACATCAATGTTTTTATGTGTGTTATTGCAGAAATGCAATTTTAAAAATACTACAAATTCCATAAAATTTCATGGTGCCCCGTGAAGGGATTTCCTTTGGGTAATTGTGCTTGTTTTGTTTTTTTTTTCTTTGTTTTTTTTTTTTTTTTTAAATTCTCATCTCTGTGGCCTCTAATTTTGCCTTAAGCTTATAGTTTTCTGCTTGACATGAAGTCATGTCTATATCAGGAATTTGATTTTCAATTCAGGAGAGTTTACCAGTGATGGTCCGACGGTGTCTGAAGGCATTTCAAAACCTGTGCTGTTTGGGGAATTTAATGTTTTTGAGAGTTGTTATCGTGTTGTAAAGTTCACTTTAATCATGTTCCCTAGTATTGGAATTGGTTGGATTGATCTTTGTCTTTTTATGCAGTCACTGATGGTACATGTGAGGAAGGTAAACTTCACTGATGTTCTTTGTGGGTTGGGGATTTGTTTACCAATGTACAGTTGACTCATTAAAAAGTTTTCTTTGTAATGGTATAAAATGCCAATTAAAGTGGGAATTGCTCTTAAGTATTTAATTTCTACACACTAATTCTGGACTACTTTCAGGTGTTACCCTTTTCTACCTTTTAATTGTTATTGTTACTATAAGTTTGTGGAGAAGATGACAATGAGTAGAAAAGTGTTTAACACGTGAACACATTTCTTCTAATTTGGTTTATTTATATGAATAGTTAACTTGTAGTATGTTTTTTTATTTACTTTTAGCATAATTTAAAACACTGGCTCTTGTTTATAAACTAGTAAGTATTTCTTTGAAATAAATATCTTAAATATATAGTCATTCGCCTCTAGTCAATCTAGAAACGTTTTATAAAATGGTCATATTCAGGACTTTGGAAGTTGAAACAGAATGTGGAAAACCAAACTGTCCCACCTGAGCAAGCACTAAGGCAACAAGGGAGAGGAAAAACTCTTTAAAGGAAGAAACCTTCAGCAGAACCAGGCTCAGGGTGGGTGGTTATCTGCCTTGACTGGTTGGGGTTAGTGAACAGAGGAGAGAGAACAGAACAGCAGGCAACAACAGAGATCAATGCAACAACAGATCCAAGGCAGAGGATATCTGCAGAAAAAAAGTATATATAGAGAGAAAGAACACAAAGTACAACTAGGGGAGAGGGAATTCACGTTAATAGCATGCAATAATGGCATAAAAGTAATTGAGAATAAGACTAAATATAGACTAAATCTATAGCTTTTTAGGTAAGAGATAGTTCAGAGTCCCCTAATGCTAACTATAAGTTTTATTAAAAAGGAACGTTTTAGAAACCATCCTCTTCCACAGGAGAGGAGCTTGATAGCTAAAAGCTCCTTGTTCCAGTCTTAATTTAACAATAATGAATACTTTATTGATCCCCTTGGGTAAATTGTTGTTTGGACAGCTGCTAGACTCATGTCTACGCTACTACTGGGTATCAGTGTCTTATCGAAACACACCTTGATATGTAACCTGGTAGGACTGGGAATCAAACTCACACACCCTTGGGTTTGAAGACGACTGTTTTACCCACTGAGCTATCATGCTGCCTAATTTGGAAACAAATGTAGAATTATGGCCTTTAGTGTGGAGTAAAACAGTTGACGACATATGGAGAAATCAACATCACCTTCTTGCGTTGTCTTAGGATTTTTAAGGAGGTAAAAGTGTCCAGTATTAGCTTGAGTACAAGCAGGCTGCCTGGTAGAGAAAGCACTAAAATAATTAGATGAATATCAAAAACATATAAATGTAAATCAAAATAAACGCAACACCTTTGGCCTATTTGACTGTACTACATTTAGTAAGTGTTCCCTAAATCTTGGCCACAGAAAACTTTATATTATGACGTTCTAGATAAATATTGCATATATACATATAGTCTAGCCCTGAAATACTTTACTTTACTTTGCTTGGCAGACGCTTTTATCCAAAGCGACTTACAGGGAGCTAGCGCTGGGTGTCTGGCTCAGGGACACACCTGATAGGGGATGGATTGGGAGTCAGAAGGGTTCGAACCCACAACCTCCTGTTTTCCAGTCTGACGCCTAACCCACGGAGCTACCAGGCCGCTATATCCCAAATATCCCATTATTATATGAAACAACCCTTCATGAGTGGCTGCTGGAAATTTTGAATCTATCTATCTAATCTAAGCTATGATACAGTAAAGTGTGCAAAAAAATGATGTAAATGCAATGTTTAGATTAAGTAAACAAAACAAAGCATTGATTAGAAACTGTGACACACTTTTCATTTTAACAATTAAACTCACCTGAGCACCACACATTAAATGAAGCCCATGACAATGTAATACAAACTATCGATATATTTCAAAATCGATGAAGCGGGTGTATTCATTTTATGATTGAATACATTGATTAAGTCAACTGGCAACCACAATCTATGACGTCATGCGCAGAACTAACGACCTTGGTCAGCAGGGGAGGAGGGAGTGGGCGTTTGATCGCGGAGTATTATTTTTCTGTAATTATTTAAGTGTTCACTTGTTTGTCACACAGCAGACTTGGAAATCGTATCAACACGTGACATGGCGTGAATGTGTTGCAAATGTTGTCAAGCCACGGGCTCGCAGATAGTTTGTCTTTTGTTGAGAGAGAGCGCTCCTCCCCACCCCCCTTTTCCTGTGTTACTCCGCTGTGGCGGAAGTAAGTCGTATCGCTGAGGCCTCATCCTTCCAATGGCGACTGCAAACAGGCTGAATAGAAAGCGGGAGCATCCGTGGAGGGGGTCAGAGCTGTGTAGCCGAAATTAAATAAATATATCCTATTCTCTGTAGTCATAAAGTTAGCCTAAAAATTGTTTCACCTCTCCAAATCACGGCCGATTCAATGGCCAAAAATCGGAACATTTCGCTCCTTGAGTCGGGTAAGCCGCAGAAGTAAACCCAAATGATAGCTTAATTACAACGACACGGTTCGTGCTAATTGATAACACAACTGCTTTTTCTTGTGCTTAATCTCCTCGCTGTTCCTTTCCAGAGCTCTACTACTTGATTTCTCGTTTTCTAACAACGGGTCCGTGTCGGAGAGCGGCTGAGGTGAGCTGGCGTGTCTTGACTGGCACACTGTGTGTGTTGTATTCCAAAATAGTTGACTAGCTTGTTGATAATAGAGTTAATTGAGACAATCTGATCTGAATCGCCTCTTTTAATCCGCCGCAGGTTCTGGTAAGCGAACTAGAGGAATATGAGGTTAGTACGGCAGCTGTTTGTACTCCTTGTTTTCTGCTAGCTGCTAACCGTCGGTGCTGGCTGAGTCTGGGCATAAAACTTGCTTAACTCAGTCGACTTTTTAATACCTCTGAACGTCTCAGTCGTTTGACATCACCCGGTTTTTACTAGGTAGGTGTGTATATACTTCTGTTTTCCGTGTTAATTCCGATTTATCAACATTTGTTTTCGGCAGCTTTTACCCGGGAGATTGGACTGGCTGGGAAACGAGCACCCGAGGACATATGAAGATGTGGTGAGATTTAACTTTATCTCTGTTAAGTTCATTGTCGGCGGTTATTGTTATTGTCTTGTGACAGGGTGACTATGCCCATGCTCGATGTTTGTTTACGGTCTTTGTTCTTTTTCTGCCGGAACTGTTGGATTGGATGGAGTTGGAATCATTGACAAGGTCACAAATCGTTCTCACTAGTTTATTTTTTAGTGTAAACTGTGTTACTTTCGCTGATAAAGTGATATTTGAACGGAGGGTTTAGTAATATTTAGCCCCTACTGTTGTACTGCAGATAGGGTGGGTCGTTCGGCTTCTCGCTGCGTGGAGACGGCCTTGCTGGCCAATCAGAGGGCGAGATTCGTTGTCTCTGCGTTATTTTACAACTGACCTGCGCTGTGATTCGCCAATAAATGCAGGATTTACATAAGAAGCCACGCCCCAATATAGGAGTTAGGAGAAGTGTAACAGACCTTAAGATTTTTTTGTATATATTTTTTTCCAACCAGAAAAGCCTAAAAACTGTTACCATTGCATAATACAGATATCTTTAACTCTTGAGCAATACATTAAGTACTTGTTTTCATGGTTGCCAGTTTTACAGGCATTACCAAACGTATTACTACTTGCATTTAAATGTATTATTGGTTGTGATTTTGATGGTTTGATTTTGATTTGTGGTAACAGCAATAATACTATTATTAGCTTTAGTAGAACGTTTTTATGTTGTATTGTATTTTGTATTTGTAACTTAAATCTTGACAGACAGATCTAAATTCTACAAAAGCGATGCATTTATACATATATAGACCAACCATGAAATGTCTCCTTATTGAATGGGACTACCAATGGTTCAGATTTTGAATCTCACAATGTTGTGTTTAAGGTGTGTTAATAGCATTTTCCTTGTTATGGATCTGGTAATGAAAAGTTGTACACTATACTGAATGTGTTCTAGAAATTTTCTCAGAATGATGATTTCAGAAGTTTCAATAACTCTCAAATAGCTTATCATTTTTCACCATTCTTTATAAGTCTAATGCCTTAACACTTTTAGTTTACAAGTATATAGAACAAAGAGCAGCAAGTCTCATAATAGCTGCTCAGAATTATTAATAAATAATAATAGTAATAACAATAACAGCAATAATAAGTAATTTCCTGCTCAGTTTAATTCAGCATTATATCAGTGCTTTCTCTTTTTTCCCCATTGACAGGTTGCAGCCAACAGACATATTGCACCAAACCATTTGCTACAGATATGTAAGCAGATTGGACCCCTTCTTGACAAAGAGGTGCCATCATGTGTCCCAGGTGTACACTCACTCCTGGGTTCTGGAAAGCAGTCAGCGCTCAGGACAGCTAAAGGTACATGGTTTTCAAAGCACTGCAAGCATTTTATGTAGCACATTTAATTAAGCTTTATTCTCTGCTAAGTCATTGTGTTTGGAATTATACATATCTCTTGTATTGATAATTACAAAGTTACTCATAATATAAAGATTGGAATAGTTTCTTAGTTTATGCGATCACCAGGACTGATACTGTCATTTGTTGTATACATCTAGTAATTGGCTGTATTATTCTGTCATTTGGTTTTCTAGACTGCGACAGTGTGCAGTTTGAAGCTTCATCATATGCAGCCCTTCACCGGGGCAGACCACCAGAGAGGCCTTTGAACTGCAAGCAACCTCCACCTCTTGGTTAGTCTTCTATTATGTGTGAGAAAGTAACACCAATGCAAAGATCTACGTGCTGGGAGTTGTTACATGTATTTGGTGTGGTACTGCTTGGTCTTGTTTTAAAAAATTCCTCCTCCCTGTAAGCAAGAATGTTACGTGTCTGCTGACAAGTCACTGTATAGAGGATGTTTTTTGAATTGCTTAGATTGTTCACAATTCAGAGAATGAACTAATGAAGAAGTTAAAAGGAAAAAGAAATCTAATATTTCACAAGCTGGTGAGCTACATCAGAAAGGCTGCATGATCCTCACAACGTGGATCGCATAGAGCATCAACAGAAATTCACCCATTTCTGTCGTTGGTTATGTTGCGCAATTAACTATTCTCATTATATTCTGAAGGACTGCATATAGGATACTGTGTATTATGCATGTATACTCACTGTCATTAACCACAAACTTACCTCATTATTTGCTAAAAAAAATTTCATCCTGAGGCAATGAGAACATATAGCAGATAAAACCATTGTGCATGGCCTTTTTAAAACCCCAAAAATGCCAGAAAAAATAAGATTAATGATGAATTTGCATTCTTTGTTAAAGGCAAGAATAACATCCTGTTGTATTTTCCCGTTCGTGTGGTTATAATGCATCCCTACTTCTGTCCACCCACATTAGATTAAATATATCTCAGCGCCTACTGTTTTTCTGATCCCAGTACTGTTGCAGTAATTTTATGACTCGTCAGATGATTGGCATCTTATCATCAACAGTGAAGGTACATCGAGGGAGAGAACTGACAGGAGTGCAACGCTTCAGCTCCATCAACCCTGTCAGCAACTATGAGCACATGCGGCTGCATAGGCGGATCCTGGGGCATCTTTCTGCAGTGTACTGTATTGCGTTTGATCGCACTGGTCTCAGGATCTTCACAGTAAGATGAAACAAGTCAACTTATCCAAATGTTTAAAAAATTATCTCCTACCTAAACAGCTGCTATCAGTGAATTCCACTGTGATTACCACTGAATTGTCAACGCACATTTAGCTGACTGTGACTGCATATGTGTTAAATGCTGGGTCACCATTTCAGCTTTGTGCAAGACCTGTCTTGTGATGCACACTATTAAACCTAGAGTGTATTTCTCTTTCAGGGCTCTGATGACTGTTTGGTGAAGATTTGGTCTTCATTTGATGGAAGGCTTCATTCGACGTTGCGAGGACACTCTGCAGAAATCACAGACTTGGCGGTTAATTATGAGAACACATTAATTGCTGCAGGAAGCTGTGACAAAACCATCCGTGTGTGGTGCCTTCGTACCTGTGCCCCTGTGGCTGTGCTGCAGGGGCACAGTGGATCCATTACCTCCCTCCAGGTAAGGAGGCCTCTGCCATGATAATGCATACAGACATAGTATTAAAGTAATTTATCACATGAATGTAATTTATGACAACTAACAACTAACTATAGTCTAGATGACCTTAACAAATTTAGATACATTTCTTTCTATGGTCAAAACAAAGGGGCAAAATTCATGATTCACGTATGTCTTTCCTATAAGATTAGCCATTAGTTGTCTCCCCTTTATTGTAACCCACTAGGTATGTTTTGAAAGGGTTAGGCTGAAACCATCAAATAATTAATAATGTAACCATGGCATATTGTACATCTCTTTTGCTCTTACCTACTATTAAGTTGTTTTTTACATTTGGAGATGTCTTGTTTTTATAATGAAGATTTAAAACGTTGTTTGCTACAAGAAGAAGAAAGATGTGATAGCAGGTCTGTCAAAGTTTTATTTTAGGCATCTTGTTTCCGTAAGCCTTTGTGTCATCTCCTTTTTTTTACTGTGAGAGCTTGTACCTTAGCCAAGTGTATAAATATTACAATGTGCACATGATGCTGGGATCATGGAATCATACTTGCTGTTACCATTGTTTTCTATTCTCCATCATTTGCTTTCTATTTCATTTTAGTCAAACCAAATATTAAAGATGGACTTCTGTCCAGAAGCTAGTAAAAAGTCATTTATTTCCACTGTAAGTAGTTGTTTAGTCAGATGTGTAAGTGTTAAGTATTTGTATTGTGAATGAGCCACCAAAAAATGCCCGTACCCTTTTTGACCTGACAGGAGCAGTGAGTAAGTGGGGATCTGTTATTTGAATTATTTCAGACAGCTGATGTGTAAATGTCTCTTGTTTTCAGTTCTCACCGTTTGCCAAGGGCTCAAAGCGTTACATGTTGTCCACTGGAACTGATGCTACTGTCTGCTTCTGGCAGTGGGACGTCAACAACATCAACTTCAGGTAAGTGCTGCTTTTTAAGTAATAGTAAATTGTGACCATAACATATATTCTTTCATAGTACGTAAGAAATTACCAAATAAAAAATCCTGTGCATCATATAGACAAGGTTTATAGGAAAGATATATGTAAAATGACAGTGTGTTCCAGCACTTCGACTTAAATTGCTTATTTGGTGCTCCTAATAGAGGTGTGAAGTGCCCGCTTTTCCTTAATAAACTATAAAGCATTTACTGCACAGGGAACAGGCAGGAAAACAATAAGACTTGACCTAAATGAGCATTAAATGGTCTCTGATTTGAAGTGTGTGGGTGGGTCTTATCTGATGAAGCTTTTTTAACTCTGCATTGGACCGGAGTACGATCACATCTCTCACCTTGGAAGTGGAAATGCTAGTTAGGTTAGATGAAATTCAGCCGACGAATAAGCTAGATATAATGGTCACAACTAGTATTGGTGCGTCTGCCAAGTAAAGTATGCTCACTGCTGGTTGGGTGTGCTGAGGCAAACAAGGCTGGATGTACAGATCTATCTAAGACAAGTTTATTTTTGAGTGATGTGGTAGATGGTAAAGACAATTCTTAGAAAGTTTACAGTTGAATAATGTGACTTTTTAGCTTCCATTACCCCGCTCTTCTCCCTGATTAATAGCTAGGTTAACCCAATGACACAACAATCAAACATAAACCCTCTTCGGTTTTACTGTGTATATTTGTATTACAACTATCTGTCCTGTTATATATATATAAGCTCAATAACATTTTGTCTACTGTCCATTAAGTGATCGGCCTCACAAATTTACCGAGCGGCCAAGGCCAGGAGTTCAGACTGTGTGCTCCTCATTCAGTCCAGGTATTTAATCATTGTGTTGCTTTTATGTAAAAGCTGTGTGTGTTGAACAGGCCTGTATGGATGCATAACTCAGTTCTCATCTACCTAGTTAAACATTGTTAGAAAGTTATCTGAACTGATTAATTTATTCTTTTTTTCAATTTGAAATTCTTTTCTTCAGGTGGGATGTTCTTAGCAACAGGAAGTACAGATGATGTTATTAGAATATATTACATGGGAAGTGGGAGCCCAGAAAAGACATCGGAGCTCCACGAGCACACGGTAAGAATCCTCTCACGAACATAAACTTTGTTCTGTGTATTCGCAATAACACAAGATAAATAAAAATTCTCCACATTGTTGATCTGTCTGTGTAGGACAAAGTTGACAGCATCCAGTTCAGCCACTCTAGTGAAAGGTATGGAAAAATGATTGCTCTGTATATTGAATAGATTTTTTTTGCCATGCACACAGTGTATCATAGTGAATTAAGTCACTGTTGCTGTCTGGTCTTAGGTTTGTGAGTGGAAGTTGTGATGGGACAGCGCGGATCTGGAAGCTCCATCAGCGGCAGCAGTGGAGGTGCATCTTGCTCAACATGTCTGCCACTCTTCCAAGGTAATTGCCAACTTTGCTTCTGTAACTGTACCAGTTTATGAAAATGATCTTAGTTCAGTGTAAATGCTTTTCACGTGTGCACTGTAATCACAGATTAAGATGAAGAAATAGTTGCAGGATATGTGAGAATAAAATTCTTATTTGCTCTACAAAGTGTCTGGAAGGTTTGTGAAATGAGACACAGCCGCTTGTTGTCTAGTTCGCCTCAGAAAGCTGTTGGAGCATGGCCAAGTCAACCTGCTGCTGATTTCTTCGGAGGAATCTGTTTGCTCAGATGAATTATTTGTTCAGTTGTCGGATTGTCTAAGTCTTAGCACTGTCCTCTGGTTGCAAATCAGGCATTATTGTGTCATGTTAGTATATGTACATTTTTGACAACAGTTGTCTGGTTATGTGAGAAAATTTTCCACATACTGTATTTTCTTTGGATTCATTTTCTAGTCGACCTAAAATTGTACAGTGTGATTCTGTGTCTTATTTCACAAATGCATTGTCATCATTGTTATCATATACTACTGGTGGGTTAATGGTTTATGTAGCTGAGGTTAATCAGCAGTAGATCACACTAAATGCACAGAATGTGCTCAGTCTGTTATACATTTTAGATTTTGTGGTAAATTTATTTTATTGCTTGAAGATGGAGAATAGGAAGAGTGCTGCTCTATATTGAGCACAAATGAAAATACCTGCCTATTTGTTCCGCTTCAGTAAAGTGACATAGAAAACACAAAGTAGAGTTATGCTGGGGGGGGGTGCACATATAATTATGACCATTGTAAAAAGAGAGATTCATAGAATGCTTGGGCTTAATTTCCAGAAACATTACATCAGATACAAGCTGGGAGGAAATGTTACTGTGCTTTATGTTGATTAAAGACCTGCAACATGCTGTCTGGTCATTTCCTAATTCCATGTGTTATTCTCATTTAAGTGCTGAACCACTGAGTGAGGAGGAAAGCTACTTCAAACCCAAAGTCACCATGGTAGCATGGGATCGCCATGACAATACAGTCATCACGGCTGTTAACAACCATCTCCTCAAAGTGTGGAACTCCTACACAGGACAGCTGCTACATATCCTTAAAGTAACTGAGCACAATTCTCCGATTCTCTTAGTATGATGTAGAGAATGCAAGTCAAAATCCAGAGACTAACATGAATGTTGTCGTCAGGGCCATGAGGATGAGGTGTTTGTTCTAGAACCACATCCCTTTGACCCCAGGATCATCCTGTCTGCTGGCCATGATGGATATGTCTTCATATGGAACCTGCTGCGAGGAACAAACACACAGCACTACTTCAACATGGTAACAATTAGAACACGTCTTTTAGATGATAATAAACACAACAGTTCTGCACGACGACAAACAAATACAACACCACATGCACAGTAAGAAGCAACATGGTTACAAAACAAACCTCTTCATGAAGAATCAATTAAATGATTGTGTATTTTTAGTTTCCTCTGCACATACCAGGAAGTGGAATAATGCTCTGAAATGTAATGCTAAGTGGACAAATGTGAAAACAAACAAAAAAAGTTGCTGTATTTGCAGTAATTTTGTGTTTCTCATCTAGATTGAGGGCCAGGGTCATGGAGCTGTTTTTGACTGCAAATTCACTCCCGATGGCCAACGTTTTGCCTGCACAGACTCCCATGGCCATCTACTCATCTTTGGCTTTGGCAGTTCCAGGCCCTATGACAAGGTATGTAGTACACATGTATACATATTGTTTTGGGGGTTTTTTTTATACAAAAGCTGCCCACTTACACTTATTTATAGTAATAACTCTAACTAAAAACTGTGCTTGCTTGACATCAACTGGCCTGGAAGTTTCATATGTGACACAATATGTATCATACTCGGGTAAAGGAGAAATGATCTTGTCACGCGAGGCATGTGGTAAACAATAAACCTGTATCATCACATTAATAAATCAAAAGCAGCACAGTATCTCATCCAGTTTCTTTCTCCTGGTCTTCATACAGCTTCCAGACCAGGTGTTTTTCCACACAGACTACAGACCATTGATCAGGGACTCCAACGGTTTTGTGCTGGACGAACAGACTCAGCAGGCACCCCATCTTATGCCACCACCCTTCTTGGTGGATGTAGATGGGAATCCCCATCCACCAAGGTAAACATTCTAATCCTTTATAGTGAATTACTGTGGCACTTAAAAGTAGGTGAACCCTTTAAATTTTCTGTTTAAATATTACCATAGTTACTGGTAGTTTAACGGTAGTTTTCCTCTATGCACAGGGGATTTATTGGGCTATATAGTCCAATCTTAAATCATTGTACCTGGAAAAAGTATGTGAATCTGTGCCTTTAATAACTGGTGTGACCTGCAGTAAATTCAACTAAATGTTTCCAGTTTTTCTGCCCAGCAAATCAGCTTAGAGTATTTTTTGCATTTGTAGTCTATCTGCTTTGTAAATTTTTCATTTTTTTTATAAATACATTTAGATACCAGCGTCTTGTGCCAGGGCGGGAGAACATTGCTGCTGAACACCTGGTTCCCCAGCTGGGATATGTAGCTACCAGTAAGTCTCAACTAGTTTGATCCACTTTCACTTTTGTATCCGCCAATAAGCCAACAGACACTTGTTCTTCTGATGGATGACATCTTTAGGTGATGGTGAGGTGGTGGAGCAGGTGATCAGCCAGCAGACTACAGAGCCTGAGGAGGTTGCATTAAGACGCAGCAGCCTTCTGGACGAGGCCATCCGACAGCTCCAGGCACAACAGGACCGCCAAAACCAGCCTGGGACAGAGACAATACCAGGGGCTGGGACAGGACCAGAGGGCCAAGCTGAGGCACACTTTCCAGCTTTGGCACCGGCACCAAGCACACCACGCAGAGGTATTGTACACGACCAGTGTTGGTCACTAGTTGTGTGGGGTTTTCTTTACGTCACATACAACAATACTTTACTGAAGGAGTTGTTTATTTTTACTGCAGTGTCTGTGAACGATCGAGCAGATGTGCAGTCTCCACCTAACGTTGGCCTGCGACGCAGTGGACAAGTGGAGGGGGTCCGGCAAATGCACCAGAATGCTCCTCGCAGCCAGATGGCCACCGAGAGAGACCTGCAGGCCTGGAGACGCAGGGTGGTGGTGCCTGAACTGGCATCCAGCGGCTACAGGTGGAGACATGAGTTGGCGATTCTAGCTTCTGTGCTCTTTTACATTTTACATATTTGTACAAGAACATCACATTTTATTCAGAACGGCAGTTTGAAAACTTGTTTTTAGTTTAATACACAGACTGAAAATCTGATGTTTTTAAACTGTAGGAATAAAAGGTATGACATTGAATACCTTAGCTTATGCCTTAACATTAACGAATATAAAATACATGTATATTGGGATTTTTATTTAGATTTTAAACATTGCAGAAATTGTTTTTCAGGAACCAGGAGCACATTCGAACTGCCAGAGGGGATGAGGAGGTGGCTCTGTACAATTCAAAGAAGAGACGAATCATCTACAGCAGCTGTCGGGTAGGTTTCTTTACCCAGTTTATGTGGGAAGTCATTGATGGTTCATAAGTGATAAACGGTTTGTATACTGTAGTTTTATGACTCATTATTTCAGCTTTTATTGTCAAACAACATAAAAAAATGAAGGTAGTTCGATACATGCAGTGCTGCGCAGTTATTTAGATGTTACCAGAGGTTTCAGCATGTTTTGGCTATTTATTTTTTTCCGTACACATTTTTGCACTGTTGCCGAGTCTCATCTGTTCCCCACAGGACGATTCTGATGATGAGCCTCCCTCCACAAAACGAGCTCACAGTCGCAGTGACGCGCTTGAATACATTGACTTGTCGTGTGAAGAGGGGGAGGAAAGTGTAAGCTCGGAGGTGCATTCTGAGGTATCACATGTCCTGCTTCTGCTTCTACTTTGGGAAATTTTTGTTGTTTTGGTTGTTTTTTTTATTCTTTGGGGTTTTCTCTGTTCAGGACAATGAATTGGATGGCAGTGACCTGGATTCTTCCAATGATGATGAGGAGTGGAATAGTGACAGCTCGAGGTATAGCGTCACATAATATTGTGCAGTAATTTTAAGCATTTGTTTGAGATTGTTTAGGGAACCAAATACAATCATGAAAGACACGACGAAGACTGACTGATGCTAAACTTGAATCTTTTGTGTTGTGGGTTAAAACATAGTAATCAATAAGTTTTTTTGCCTTTTCTATGTAACATAACACGGTAACCATCAACTGCTTTCGATTGGACAGCAATACATCTGGCGACTACTCGGACTGGACGGCAGATGCTGGTATCAATTTGCAGCCCTCCACTTCTCTGTCGTCTCGGAAACGAGTGCGGCGCAGACTCAGCACCTCTGAAGAGGAGGAGGACGACAATGAGGAAGAGGAGGAGAAACAGCAAAGTGATGACGAGGAGAAGCCTGGGAAGAAGAGCAAAGAGAAAATCAAGAAGGCAAAAAATAAGTCCCCCAGGGTGAGTAGTTACGCACGGCGCCCACTCATTCTGCTTCATATGTGATACCCATGATCCTGACGTTAACTGTTCAATTTAATTTAGTTTTATTTATATGGCGCCAATTCACAACAGACCTTATCTCGAGGCACTTTACATTGTACGTTTTTTACAAAAATAGGTAAATACATAACAATATGGAGAACCCAACGGTCCTATTTAGATTCTAAATATAATATAGTGGTGAAATTTGTAGTGCTGTCAAAATTAGCGCGTTGACTTTAATTAACTAATGTGAATCATTTAATGCGTAAAAAAATTAACGTAATTAATGCAGGTTTTTTATTTCCTGTGATCTAAGACCTTAAACTCATGAGCAGCTCTGAAGGGTGTCAGCATTGCGCTATGCTGGTGTTTGAATAAATTAATTGGACGAAGTAGAAGAATTAGCGATACTACTTCGGCTAACGGACGCAAGCATGGACAAGAACGGACTTTTGGTGGAATGTTTTACTTTAAGAAGTTGCCTGATGGCTTGCTTCAGTTACCACAGAAGCAATGCGTCTCTGGTGTATCACAAAACACCCAGCTGAATCCACGTCCACGGGACCTCGGCAGCGCGTGGGCGTTTGTTTGGATAGCTGAAAACTGCAGACCAGTTTGCACAGAAGAAGATGATGGACTGAGAGAAGTCATTCGCGCTGCATCAATCTACAATCTACCCCCGAGAGAAACCATTGTGTGGAGACTGCACACTTTGTATGAGGACCAGAGGGCTCAGCGGTCCAGCAAGTAAGGAATGTCGCTCTCACAGGTGACCACTGGACTTTGGTGAACAACGATAACTACTTGGGTTACACAGCACATTTTGTTGATAATGACTGGAGTAACAGTGAGTAAAACTAAAGAGTGTTGCAAACAAAAGGAAAATTAAGGACAAGTTAACCACGCTTGGCACCAACAGTGCTCATAACATGACTGCAGCCACCAGACTACTTCCATATGAACTCCTGCCCTGCACGGCCTACATTCTGCAAAGAACGGTCAGAGCTTCTCCTAATGACACTGGATTTGAATGTCAAATGCCAAATGTCGCAAGATTGTTGGACATTATAAGCGTAGTCCAGCAAATGCTCAGGAATCAAAGAAACTGTGTTTGTGCACCCTTTTGAAATTCAGCTGGTATAAAGATGTTACACTTTGTTGTTTACATGTCTGTTATTGTTAGATTTATTATTAAAGCTAAAATCTCAGTTTAATGGCCTTTATTGTTGTGATATTCTGCTTGCATTTTAACCTCTAGGCCTGGGTTCAGTATAATTTCTTATCAGAAGATACTAGAAAGATGTCTTTTAATGTGAGTCACTGTTGATGACCTCAAAGATTTTTTTTAAAGTTGTATTTTACAGGAGAGAACCTGTGTTAAAAGTTTGAAGAAAACTATTAAGCATACATTCTTTGTATTTATTCTGAATTTAGTTCGTTATATTGATTTAATGTCTGTTACAAGTGTGTGTGTGTGTGTGTGTGTGTGTGTGTGTGTGTGTGTGTGTGTATATATGCATTTTTAAAGATTTAATTGCAGCCAGGCAATCAATGAAGAAATTGCTATTAATCGCAATTAATTACAGAAAACTTAGCAATTAGTTAATTTTTTTTAATCGATTGACAGCCTTAGAAAATTGTAACAGTTACTTTAAAACTGGTTCATCTTTACTTGCACTTACATCTTGCAACATTGTGCTTTTTTCAGCGTCCAAAGATCAGACCATCTATCAACAGAGAAGTGTCCAATGAGTTCAGACCCTCACCGTGGATTACTGACGTCTTTCCCAGAAAGTCTCCATTTGTTCCCCAAATGGGTGATGAGGTATGGAAGTAATGCATTATAAGAAGCCAATACAAGACCACGAGAATATGTGTTTGAAGTGTTTCTAGGTAACCTCAATACATTCATATTGAACAAAGGGTCATTGCTGTAGCTGAACACAGGTTACTAATCGTTGGGCCTCTCTGTGTTTCTCAGGTGATTTACTTCCGACAGGGACACGAGGCCTACGTCGAGGCAGTGAACCGGAGTGAACTGTACCCCATCAACTTGGACAAACAGCCCTGGAAGAAAATGGACTTACGGGTAATACAAAGTTAATGAGAAAGTAAAAAACAAAACAAAACTCAGAATCTATAAAGAGTTCAATGTAATGAACAAAGTCATGACCAAGTTTTTAAGACGGAAAAAAAGGATAATTTGTAGTGTGTGTGTGATTAAAGGTGAAATCACGTAAAATACTTCTGCTGTGTATTTTTTAGGACCAAGAGTTTGTGAAGATCACTGGGATCAAATATGAAGTATGCCCTCCAACACTCTGCTGTCTGAAGCTGACTCTCATTGACCACGGCACTGGAAAAATCACAGACAAATCATTTTCTGTCAAGTAAGCAACTCGCCGAGATCCCAATTAGTGAGTGTTAAATTGCGTGCGCATCACAGGGGACTTGCTAAAAAGAAACGCAGTAGGAAATTTGATCCAGTTGCGGTTAGTGGGAGAGGCTAGTAATCCTGGGTGCAGACCGTATATAACACTTCCTCTCTTGTATCGAGTGAATTAAACATAAGGCTTACATTTATTGAATATGCAAACCCCTTAAAAACTGTCCTTCAATTTACTTTTTATTCTATTACCAACCCAACATCAAGGACTGCCATTTGAACTGACTACACGAAGTGTACATGGTTATCCATTTATTTGTTGCTTTCTGTTTTGACATGCTGGCCTGTTCTGATAGATGGAGGGCCATGCACTAGTTTGATTCAGCTGCAGTTTCACATAAAGCTGACTCTTATTTCTCCTGCAGGTATCATGACATGCCGGATGTGATTGATTTTCTGGTATTACGGCAGAGTTACGATGAGGCGCTACGTAGAAACTGGCAACCAAGTATGTGAGCTCATTACTCCAGATAACATTATGCCAGATCACATTTGTGTCTTATTTATTCACTTATAGAGCACTGACTCTCCCTCATAGTGAATGTTTATCATTGTTTATTATGCATGTTATGCATATTCATAAGCATTTTCGTAAAAAGCTTGTTACTAATGTATTAATCATTGCAGCCAATGCAAAAAATGTTTTCTTCCTCTTCTGAAATTGCTGCTGTTCTCCTCTGTTGCAGATGACAGGTTCCGCTCAGTGATAGACGATGCCTGGTGGTTTGGGACCATCGTCTGTCAGGAGCCCTACCAGACAGATTACCCAGACAGTCTCTTCCAGTGCTTCAAAGTCAGGTGGGGGAAAACACATCTAGTCAGGACAGGAAGACTGAGGATACTGTGGTTGTTGCACCAACACCAGAACAAGATATTAGCAAGTTTCTAGGACATTTCTCCAGACTGTCACTGTTTGAATCAGAACCTAGATGCTGTTACTAGACAGCTGTGAGTAAAGACTCTGTGGTCGGAGTGTCTGCGACACTGTGGTAAGAGGCAAATCCAAACCCAAGCATCCAAGTATTTTGTTCTCTAAACTGTATTTGATGCTTTTTTTTAACCATACTTTTAATCCAGGGTACTTTTAAAGCTCAGTCAGAGTTAGTCTTTCTGCCCCCTAGTGGTTATTAGGACTTATTAGCATGTCATGTCTATAACACAGTGTTCTTTTGAAAGACAGCAAGTCTTTTATTTGTAACATTTGGTGACAGCATCTTATTATTCTGTTCTAACCAGATGGGACAATGGGGAAATTGAGAAATTAAGTCCTTGGGATGTGGAACCTATTCCAGATGATGGTAACTTAGAGTTTTAACTCACTATCACATCCACAAATGCACATCACAGTATCAGTGTCTGGTCACTGTCTCTGAATCCTTGTCTCTGCTTTGCAGCCCAGCAGCCAGAGACAGAAGGAAGTGGCATCTCTGTGACAGCAGAGGAGATGACTGAGCTGATGTACAAGCCAGTGCCAGGAGAGTGGGGGGAGAGAAGCAGGGATGAGGAGTGTGAACGTATCATTGGAGGCATCGAGCAGCTCATCACTGTTGGTTCGTAGGAGTTTATGTTCACTTAATTGTGAAACAATGTCTACCCGGTTACATCAACCCACCTTACATGAAATCTCTGATACAGAGATTGCAGCCCCCTTCTCTGGTCCTGTGGACCTTGTCCAGTATCCCACCTACTGTACTGTGATCGCCTACCCCACTGATCTGGGCACCATCAAACTACGACTTGTGCATAGATTCTACAGGTCAGTATCACCAGTTGTTCCTAAGCCTGCTTCAATTTATGTTGGTCAAAGTTAATTTAAGTAGTATTGAAATTCTAACAACTATCTTATCACCTCTGGTGATCCACAGACGTATTTCAGCATTAATCTGGGATGCCAGGTATATTGCACATAATGCCCGTATTTTCAATGAGCCAAGGAGCAAGATTGCCCACTCAGCAAAAATCATCACAAATGTCCTCCAGAGATTTGTCAAGTAAGTTCTACTTGTAGTTTGTCCTGTAGACAAATTTAAATATTTGAACTTCTCCAATAGAAGAGATTATCGTCTTTAATATTTATGATACTTGTGTGCTGGAACACCAACAGTGTAATACCTTTCCTAATTTCCTCAGTAAGCCCAGCTGCACAGATATCATGGAGATTTACAATGCTGTTGAAGAGATGGATGACGATGAAGAGGTGAGTGATTTCCCATAATTAGAAAAAGAATGGATAGATGGTTGTTTTAGATTTTTATGACTCAACAGCTGTTTAAAAATTAACAAGCAATTTCAGTGATAAAATCTAAGTAATCCAGAAATAATTGCATACAGGATGAGGATACAGAAGCGCCAGGAACCTCCTCTGGACACAGACTACGTCAGGTAATAAAACAGAAAACTATGTATTACATTATTGTTAACGTTGCACTGAGGCAAGCGCTTATCTTTTGAATGACTCGGAAGCATTTAATGTGATGTATTGATATTTGCAGCGTTCTGTAGAAGTACTGCCAGACAGAGACGCCTGGAAGGAACAGTGCAGGAATCTGATGAACTACATCTTAGATTGTGAGGACTCGGAGCCGTTCAGACAGCCCGTGGATCCTCAGAACTATCCAGTGAGTTGACACAGCACACTGAGGTCATGCAGATAACAAAGTGACATCAGTAGGTTACGTTTCGTGTTGTGTATGTTTTGGGTTAGGGTACGAAGTCTGAACCATGTCTTGCATGCATTTCCAGGACTACCATGACATCATTGATACACCGATGGACTTTGGCACAGTGAAAAGGACCCTGGAGGAAGACCGTTATGAAAATCCTGTAGAGCTTTGCAAAGATGGCCGGCTAATATTTGCCAATGCTAAAGCTTACACACCGAATAAACGCTCCAAGGTAGGGAAGTAATTTCTGTGGAAGAATGTCAGTAATTGCCCTTCAGCGCAGGATATAAAAATAATTATCTATTAACCCGACGTTAAACCCGACGGACCCGGTACCGGGTCCACTTCCGACTTCCGGTTACAAAGTCATTCTGTGTTCCGAAGTCATT
>JAUMHF010000005.1:10176891-10202887 GCA_032359275.1 Microctenopoma steveboyesi | reverse complement strand
GATATATTCAATTCATTTTGGGTACGTCTTTTTCAAGCAACTTCCTATAAAATGGTCTAGGGTTCAACAGGTTAAAGCCTTCTCTGGATTCAGAAGTGATGCTATGACTTCTCCATTTTTATATTTGCCTGTGTGTTGTAGATTTACAGCATGACCTTGCGGCTCGCTGCCTTCTTCGAAGAGCAGATCAGAACAATTGTATCTGAGTATAAAACTGCTGTCAAGAGCAGCGATAGGCTCCGCCGCAGTCAGAGGTTCCGCAAGAAAACGCAGCAGCAGCACGATCAGTCCACGACAAGGTGTGTTTGAGGTCTGCCTGTCCTCGGTGGGCACGCTATGAATGCAGAGATGTCACAGTCTGTTGCAGCAGGTAAAAAATGTATGTTATAAAATGCTTCTCTGTGTCTGATTAGAATGTGCATTATTTCTTTCAAGTCATAAGAGGAGTGCAGTCAAAACTCAGGAAAAAGTGGAGTCGGCGTCAGTGACCAAGTCTACCTCAGCCAAAGTGTCTGTTCCCGAGTGTGAAAGTGAAAGTGAGCTGAGCGAGTCAGAAGAGGAAAAGCGTCCAGGTTTCTCTAAGCACCATCAGCGCAGACAGAAATCAAGAGTTACTAGAAGCAATTGTGCCAAGCAGAGAAAAAAAGGTCAGTATTAAGTTTGAAATATGCCTTGTATTTATATAGAAGCAACATTTTTAATAGTAAAAGTATAAAAAAATGTCCCTGGAAATATGTTGCTATTGCCAGTGGCAGAGAGCGATAGTGAAGAGGAGGAAGACGACGAAGAGGAGTTTGACAGTGAAGTCGAGGAGAGAGAGGACGGAGAGGCATCCTCCCAGTCTTCAGGTCGTCGATATCCCAGCAGGAATCAAAACAACAGAAGTACACGACTGACCAGAAACAGCGTTGCTGCAGACAGGAAGCGAGCAGGTAAAAGGCGACGTCTTCAATTTCAAAAGCAAAGAATGAAGACAAAACTCTGCAGCTGATGCATAAAACGTTCTTTTAAATGGCCTGTTTTCAGAGGGCAGAGTGGATATGAACGGTCACAGTAACAGGTCGTCTCGCAGCGAACGACATCAGAACCGTAACTCTGACAGAGACATGTCCCAGGGTTCAGACGGAGAAGAGGAGGAGGAGGAAGAGGAGGAAGAGAACATCACAGTTCGCAGGTCACTTAAGAGAAAGACAGCGAGGGCAGCTGTAAATAAGATTAAACTCCTAGAAGCTTCTGATGAAGAGTATGAGGAGGAAGAGCAGAAGCCAAGAAGGAGCAGTAGCCGCCTTCGCCACACAGCCCGGGCCAGCAAACGCACAGCAGTGATCCAGAGCAGCTCCGATTCAGATGGAGAGTCATCAACACGGGGTAGGCAACATGCTTTCAAACTCAAAATCCTTTTAGTTCAGAAAAAGTAGGACACACAAAATACAGATCTTTTCCTACATTCACATTATGCTGCTCAGAGAGTTATTACTCAGTCCTGTTTTTGTTTTTCTTTCTAGCTACGAAAGAATCTGATGAGTCCAAGGACGAGGAGGATGCCAATGGCAGTGATGCTTCATCCTCTTCCCAGAATCAACAGAATGGAGACATGAGAGCCAGCAAGAAGAGGACATCAAGACAAGCTGCTAAGAATAAGGGAGATGGTGAGTAATGTTCTTATTTTAGTTCAGATTTCAAGCTGGTATCGTTTCTGTAATCACCCTTTCCTCCTTTGTTCTGCAGATACTTTGTCCCATGTGAATGGACACAGTTCAAAACACCACAAGCCAAACAGCGATTCTGAGGAGGAGGAGGAGGAGGAAGAAGAGGAAGATGAGGAGGAGGAAGCTGAAGAAGCAGAGGAACGGGCAGCCTTGTCTCAGAAACCCTCAAGAAGCACAGCAACTACTCTGGCCAGGAAGAACAGGATTACAAGTGACGAGGAAGAGGAGGTGGTTGAGGACGCACTACGAAGGACCACACGACACAAACCTCCTGTAGGCTCAGCTGACGACAAGGTCTACAGTAATCAGAAACACCCGCACCAAAATGGTAGAAATGTGGAGAAAGCGGTCCACAATGACTCTAAGAAAAAGACGAAAGTTTCACCATCAAAAAGCCAAGAGAAACAACTACCTGCCTCAACAAATAAACTGGACGGTGCAGAATCAGATGAACTCAGTGATTCTCCAAAGAGAACCAGCCCACGCAGGAAAGGACTGAAAAAAGATGTGGAACGTGAAGAAGAATGCAGTCACTCAAGTGAGGAATCTGAGGCTGGAACAAAGACGAGAAGGTCAACGAGAAGTAAGAGCAGTTATAAACGGCCTCGCAGTGACACCTCAGCTTCTGAGAGCTCCGAGCAGGAATACAAACCCAAGGGGAAGTCGAGAAGGAAACGCTCCACCGGCTCATCAGATGAAGAGTCGGATAATTCTGATAACACATCAAGTAGACGGCTGAGTCTCAGAGCCCTACCAAAAAAGAAATACATCAGTGACAACTCGGTTTCTGAGGACGATTCTGCCTCTGAGAGCCAGGTTAAACAGAGGAACGGCAACAAAACAGCCACAGCTACGAGAGAAGACATGTATAATAAGAGAGAGTCTACCAGAATCTCATCCACTGAAACCAGGAATCAGCTGTCTTCCAAGAGAAAACGCATCTACACCTCAGACTCAGAAGATGGGGAGGAGGAGGAGGAGGATGAAGAAAAGGAGCCAGTGCCCAAGAACAATCTAGGTAGCAGGCCACGTTCCTCAAAGCATCTAAAAAGGGAATCCCAAGAAAAAGATGGTGACAGCAATGACTCCAGCGAGGAGGAGGAGGAGTTTGTGGATCGTTCAGGGGGCGGGACGAAGAACATGAAGCAGACGACACGGAAACGAAAGGAAAGCTATAGCAGCAGCAGCAACCACAGCTCCGACTCAGAAAGCGAACGTTCATCTCTTGTCTCTGAAAACTCATCTGCGAGGTCAGGTTCCCACAGCAGTCCAAAGAGAAGTGTAAGACAGACTGGAATTGGTGAAAGGACTGCCAGCCGCCAGCTAAGGCAGCGCAACCAACGGGCTGCCTCGGAGGACGAGGAGGAAAGTGACGAGTCATACGGAAAACCCAACCGTAAGACGCGTGTGAAGACCCGGAACCGGGGGAAACGGACAATAAACTATCACGATAGCGAATGAAGGACATGGGGGCTACAGACTTTAGAGACTGACATAAACTGGAGACCTTGAAGACACTTGATAGCCACGTTATGGTAGTAGCACTGGAGTCCTTTGGAGAAAATGCTGTGAATCTGTTTCATTCAGGGATATTTATATTTTCTATGAAAAAAAAAACACGTTTATAGATGTAATACAAATTCAAGCATTTGAACTGCTGGTTTTCACAAGGACAGAGAGCGAGACACCACCTCCCATACTGCTTGTTGTAATTTGGCCAGCAGAATAACCATTCTGGGGAATCGTATCAGCTTGGGTGCTATCTAATATACCTCTGTTTAATCAAGCATATTGCTGGCTTGCACTAAGATACACTGTAATGAGGTATTTCATACACTAGTTTTGCATTAGAAACTCAGGGGTCAACTAAGTTTACTGTAGTCTCAGACATGCAGTTGTTTTTTGAGCTAAGGTAAGGGTTAGAAACAATTCCAGGTCGGCAGGTGTCCAAGCACACTCACTGGGACAAAACAAATCCACGTTCAGACTTTTGACTTTGGCACTCCTTTGTAAATCCCACATTTAATGCTTGACTGTATTATGAGTTGATATGAGCCAAATGAACGTATATGATTTTTCTCCCCCCATACCATTTCATTTTTGATTAGTTTTGTGTTGCGTTCTAGTGAATAGGTGTAAATATGTGATTGATAATGACATTGTCTGAAAGGTTTGGCAAACAGTCAGTAGCAGAGCATTTATTTAAATACAAAGGTTTGGGGGGTTTGTTTTTTTTTACATTTACCTGCATTGTCTTGCCATATGTCACAATTTGGTACCTTTTGCCAAGTACAAGTAACCAAAAGTACTTGTTGCAAAATACTGTGATTTCTCATATTGGGAAGACTTTATTGTTGTCCTGTGTTACCTACTTTCAGTATTAAATTCTTTTTCAGAGTTTTGCCAGTCACATGGTTTAGTTTAAGGGGAGTTTCTAACTGCAGTCGCTTTATGACATTTTGCTTAATGTTTTTCGTACTACACCTTTAATAAACAGATTTCACAGGAAAAACTTAACACAATGTGGATGTGGAGTGCAATGAATGAGTTAATCCGCCTATTAATAGACTCTTTCAAGGTGTTCTGTGTTGAACTTGATCTCATTCGTTGACATTATTAGGATTGAACATCTGTTTAGAGTTATTTTATGTTGCAATATGTCACGGCCGTTTTCATATTTAGAATGTGTCTTTTATGGGGACGCTTTGAGCGTAAGTGTTATGTAATCAACCCCTATATATGCCGTTTCTGCTTAAATCAAATTTGGTGAGAAGCAGCTTTTGTCTATCGACTACAGCCATTGCCTTGGTGTGTTTGTTTACAGCTATAAATCTGGTAAGAAGTAGAATAATGTGGATTATTTAAGAAATGGGCCTTGCTGTGGCTGGAAGAAAGGTGGTAAAATTTGGGGCCCTAGGCTAAGTTCAGCATGCAAAATTAGGACAAGATATTACATTGTTAATATTCAAAGCAGTTTAGTAATTTGTAATGTAGTCTTAAAGAGAAAATGTTGTTTCCCGATTTATTCAGTTGCATATACAACTGTCAAAATTAAACAGCTCAGAGATAATGCAGCATGTATTTCTGGTAGTCGGTGAATGCTGTTAATGTCTTATTAGATTGACTTGCTCGATATTCTTATGGTTCGAGCAATATATATAAATTATAGACATCTCTTTGCCTTGAATAATAAAATATCCAGCTTCTAGCTAAAAATCTGTTTTAGGTTTTGCAGTTCGGGTGATGTCACTTGGGAGGATTTTGGAGGAGCACGTCGATCAGGAATGCAACTGCCCTTAGTTTAATAGAATATGCTGAACATGTACCCAACTCGCTAAAATAAGCGAATTCTACTTTGGTGACCCTAAAGTTGATCTTTTCAATGAACTGTGTTAGTCTTTCTGTAGTAAGACACATTTGTTAATTAGCTGTGCATTTAAGTCCTCATGGCCGAAATGTGTGAGTACTGAGCGCATTTATGTAATAATGTCCTGTACATATAAAACACTAATGGCTGTGCTACAAATTGACCTACTTTTATTGTGAAGGGTTCCAAAGAAGTGCGTAACGTCGCTTCCGCGTGACGACATGACGTACTGGTTGCTGTTAGTCTATCGCACTTTCGAGAGATTTTCTAGTTAGACAATTTAATGATGGTTTCTTTGCAACGTTAGAAAGAAAACGTTGCAAAACTATTCAGATTTGACTAAGTAGTTGTACTAAGAAAGGGAGTTTCCTCATTCACTAATTTGTTTCATTAGTATATTTCTTTTCACGAATATACCAGCAGCAATCGACATGTGGATTGACATTGACAGGCAGCAAGCATGTGAACACTTTTGTTGACGGGGTTGAATAATACATCGATAAACACGAGATATATATATATATATATATATATATTTCCCTTAAGGCATTGGTGTACACTATATTTACGCTTTTATAGTATCTATTTATTTCGGGCTTATACAAACACGCTAGCACTGAAGCTAAATGTAGCATTTCGTCTCTTGGCCACTCTCAGCACCATTCACTTCCATAGATATCAACAGGACTTTAGGACGTTTAGGACAAAATGTCTGCGTGTAAAAGGCTGCTTTACCTTGTGAAGCACAGAAGCCTGTGGACACATGTTAGGAGACAGGTCACAACATGGTCACCTGTTGGAGCTGCGTTCAATGCCAAACCTCACAGGAGACTGGACCTGTTGGAGAAAAGCGTGGTTCGTATTTGCGCTTTATATTTAACTACACTACTGATATGCTAATCAATACAGCTTCAGCGAAAGCATAACCTTGCGGTTGTGGACATGACAGTCATAGTTTGTGTGACCTCTGGTTCACAGGGTTTGTTCGGGGTGCCAGAGCTGAGTTGTCCTGCAGGCTTTCAGGTCGCCACACACCGAGCGCTCAAAAGCACCGAGCTTCTGGTGGAAAAAGTTTGTAACTGTCCTCCAGGGACTGGCACAGTGGAGTCCTTTGACCAGCTGTCTGATGGTTTATGTAAAGTGGCCGATCTGGTAAGTCCAACTCACAGAATCTGCCAAAACTTTTCATTCTTATCAAACTTGTTCATAGATTGATATAGGTTGTTATTTTGTGACCAGATGTTTAGGCCTAAAAATGTAGTGATGTACCGTGTAATTATGTGGTTACCAAAACTATGATACTTACCTTTTTATATGTTGTATGGACAATCTCTCCAAGCCTGAAAAGACCGGCTTGTTTATTTATTTGACAACTTTGTCATTATTACCTGAAGCTATAAGTGAATTGATTGTTCTCCTCATATCCAGGCAGACTTTGTGAAAGTAGCTCATCCAGATCCAGCGTTCCGTGAGGCTGCAGAGAAGACCTGCATAGAAATTGGCACAGTTGTGGAGAAGTAAGGGGCAACATATTGATCTGACCTTTAGAGTTTTTCATATCTGCACATATAGTGGATCATTACCAAAAAGATGTGTTGTATAACACAACAGTAAGATAATGCTAGTTATTAAACATTTGTTTTTGCTTTTGAGAGATCTTGAGTAGCACTTCAAAGATGGTCAGGGTTGTTAACTCTATGTTTCAGGCTGAACACTAATGTTGAGTTATGCAAGAGCCTAAAACGTTTGCTGGACAACCCGGATGTTGTGGGTCAGCTGGACTCTGATACGAGGTAATTTTACCCATTAGTCTTATTTATTTAATTTGTGGCTCTACTCTTGGATCTGTGGAAGGTATTAGGAGCACCGTATATAAAAAAATTGTCAATATCTCATATTCATTTAATGCCTGATGTTTTAAATATTATTTTTCGTTTGCTATTGTAGACGAGTGGCAGAGTTATTCATGTTTGACTTTGAAATCAGTGGAATTCATTTAGAAGAAGATCAGGTGAGTCACTTCACAATAACCTTAAATTATATGTATGTAAAAATAGTTTTCGACATTATAACAGTGTTTAGTGTAATATATAAATAAGATTTTTGCTCTTTTTGCTGCAGCGGAAGGAGGCGGTTGCCCTTCATGTGAAGCTGCTGGATCTCAACAATGAGTTTCTGGTCGGCTCTCACATGCCTAACAGGATCGCAAGATCTGCAATTCCTGCACATCTACACCTGCATTTTGAAGGAAGTTTCATTCAGATTGAGGGATTACATGCAGAGTCCCCTGATGCTTTGGTATGTGCTTAGTTTGGTGTACTGTGTTGAATATATTTAGTTTTTTAACCAGCAGGGGGCACCTTTGCCACATAACAGATGATAAGACTGTAAATGGGCAGGATATGTTCTCCAATTTCCTGTAAACATCTGCCAGAATTCATAATATAAATCAATACCAAATAAAATAAAATTGTTTTAATAGTTCTGTTACTCTTTGATCCTTTCACAAGTTTATGGAAATATGTTATTTGTTTTAACAGATGTTATTTTACCTCATTATAATGGTTGTAATACAAGATTTATGGTTAGTATTGTTTCATGAAAGGGATGAAAGCACACTTAGTTTAAATTAATTGCATCTGTCACAGCTGCTGAACTCTGCCACATTATACAGACACCATACTACCATATTTAGAATAATTTGACAGTTTAACAGTTCTTCAACATTTTCTAAGTGCTTTGGTAATTTTTTTGTCGTATACCATCACATCCTTGTTTATCTGTTAATTCAGACATCATGCGTTGTACCCCAATCACCCTTTGTCCTTTCTTTTACATATAGATACGAGAGATAGCCTACAGGATTTACCTCTATCCTAATGCAGAACAGATGGCGTGCCTGGAAGAGCTGCTGAAATGCAGACACAAACTCGCTAAACTGGTGGGTTACCAGTCCTATGGCCACAGAGCTCTTAAGGGAACAATGGCAGAAACACCAGGTTAATGCATCTCTTTGCCTCAGATCCAATAGAGTTACTGTAAGTGATTGTATTAGATCTATAATATTTGGTAAAACTTCAGCAGACTGCAAATAATCCTGATTTTAGTGGAACAATACAAACATTTTGAGAACAACACTCGGATAGTTTTACATGTTGAAACTTTACTTGTACTGGCCTTTGCAGAGACGGTGATGAGCTTTCTTCAGCTGTTAACAGACAGGCTGTCGGACAGGTACACTCTCCTTTCACACGTTTTTTGATCAAAAATGTTAATATTAGATATTTAGGTAGACAGTTTAGGTGGCTGCCTATTTCGTGTTGTTGATTAAATCATTGTTTCTTGTGATAGCAGGCTTGGTAAAAAGTCCAACATATGCAAATCACGTTGATCTAAATTACTGACGGGTATAAATGTGCTAATAGCCTGGCAATACCTGTCCAAGGTGTTTCCTTGCCTTCAGTCAAATGCATGCTGGGATAGGTTCTCTCAGAGGGTAAAGACTGGAATGAATGCCTCCAGTCAGTTAGCGCATAACTTGTTTTTTTCACCTTTTATATCACAGAACAGCCCAAGACTTTCAGATGATGAAGAATATGAAGGAGAAACTCAACCCTCACAATTCTGTGAGTGTTTTCACAAATTCCATACCTACAAGCTTATTTTTATTTTATGATTTCTACTACATCATTAATTCATTCATTAATTTTCCAAACCACTTTATCCTCGTTGCAGGGATTTATCAGTGTAACAAAATGTAATGTTGAAAAGTAGAATTATTCGGTTTTATATTGCTTATAAATCAGTTTTATCTTCTTTTATTTTGACATCTGATGTGAATACAACACCACTGGCTGTTGTTTCTTTATAGGAGCTCATGCCCTGGGATCATCCTTTCCTCAGCGGTGTCCTGCGTGCTGAAAGGTGAGTTTTCAGGCTGCTGTAACTTGAACTTGAACTGTGATTTTTGTGAATGTATTAGATGCTTGTATCTTCATATTCCAGCCCTTTATAGGTTGTTAGTGGCTTTTAGCTCTTTCTCAGGTGTTCCTGGTTTCAAAAAGGTGCTATGGGAAATGTATGGGAGTTGCATCACTTACCTGATTCAACACAAAACGAGCTTTCTTCAAACATTTAACTTTAATTAAAAGCAGATAGCAGTGTTAACCCTGAAGCAGAATCACACGTTTTTCTGATCTCTTCCTGTGATATGTGTTGTTGTTGAGAGGACATTCTTGCTCTTTCATCTTATTTTAAACGATGAAATGTCACTTTTTTCTGCCCATAAAGTTTGAAGGCCCTGTTCAGTGTAGTAGTTACAGACTCAACCCAGAAATAAAACAAACTAACATTTCTTCAAAATCTAGTTGTCCAATTCTAAGTTAACAGTACTGTTGAATTTCTCGAACCTTTTAGGTTTCCGTTTCCTTAATGAACTGCGCTTTTCTTTCCTAACATTCACAAGAGACTAATAGCACCCTAGGCCTGAGGTAAATATTTATTGCAGACATTATAGATCCCTCATGTGTACTTTAGATTTAAGCAGCCACCAAATTATATGTATGTGTGTGTGTTGGTAACTGTTCTCAGGGGCTATGTTAGCCTTTATTTTTGTCATGGTGCCACTCCTTCACAAGACAAATTTCTAGTCTGCTCCTGTTCCTGTTCTACGTTTTTTTAGCCAAGAATAGAGGTCAGGAGACAGCCTGGTTGCATTAAAAAGCCGATTCATGGTGTTCATGCTGTTTCAGTGTCCTTATCTGTATCTAAAGTGCCTTCTAGCAGCATGAATACATTCATTTTGAGCATGGGTGGTCTTCAGACCCCCTGGCCTGAGTTCTGTAAGTTGTGTGGCTTTGTCTAACAAGAAATCACATGTAATGGTCTAGTTAGTCTTTTTAGACCACTCAGTAGCCTATAATATACCATTTATAGAAATAATTTGCCTGATTGAAACATTGCGATCATTGTTATTCTTTATTTTTTATAGCTTTTGAATGAATTACCTGTGCACAGGAAGGAACAGATTTGTCTGCATTTGACTAAAATTCAAATAGTTTGAGTTTATTATATATTATAGCTACCAAATTCAGCTAACGCGTCTTAATAATAATAAAAATCTGTCAGGTATTATGTTCTGAGTTTTACATATCGTTCCAGAAATCTCCCTGCGTGTAGGAACATAAAGATTAAATATTAATAATGACGGTTGCTGCTTCCATTTCTATATTTCGTCTTTGTCAGATACAACATAGAGCCCAGTCTGTACAGTCCGTACTTGTCTCTGGGTGCCTGTATGGAGGGTTTGAACATCCTTTTCTCTCAGCTGTATGGCGTCTCCCTCAAGTCTGAATTTCCCAGTCCAGGAGAGGTGTGGAGCGAGGACGTTCGCAAACTGGTAAATTTCACCACTGCTGTACATTGTCTGGTGTTGTGTAGACTCTTTGCTAACGAGGCCCCTGGATTATTCTAATATGTGTGTGATCTTTTTTCCGCTGGTTGTGGTGTGCTTTAATATTGACATTAAACCAAAGACAGTTTTCAGAGATCGTGTGAAGTGTGAAGATGCTGTATATGTAGTTAATGTGTGTGTTTCTAGGCTGTGGTACATGAGACAGAGGGATTACTGGGATACATCTATTGTGACTTTTTCCATCGGCCAGACAAACCTCATCAGGTGTGTACACATACACAGAAGAGAAGTTCTTGTGAACAATATTTTTTGGTGACCTTTTCTCAGTCCATTTGCACTTTTCACATTTTTGTACCTCCTCTTCCTCTTAGGACTGTCACTTCACTATCCGCGGTGGCCGTTGGTGTCAGGAAACGGGTCAGTACCAGCTCCCAGTGGTGGTGCTGATGCTGAGCCTGCCTCACCCCACCAAAAGCACGCCCACGCTGCTCACTCCAGGCATGATGGAGAACCTTTTCCATGAGATGGGGCACGCCATGCACTCCATGCTGGGCCGTACTCGCTACCAACATATTACAGGTGAGGCGTGGATGCTGGAACCATGTGCCAAAATACGCCTAAAAGTAACGCATTGTGAGTGACACATGTAGTAAGGAGCACAGTATATTGTTACTGTTAACATAACTGTTTATCTAGCAGAGAATTTAGCAACGTAAAAACAACCTCCCATGATGCGGGAGGTGACTAGCGTTTTACATTTAGTTGTCTGTGTATCTGAAAACGACAGCTTTGCAGTTCCCAAATGTCACAAGCTAGAATTATGTCGTTGAATACAGAGCTACTCTGGCTGGTGAATTCACAACTGTGGGTAAATCCGAGTGAAAGCCCTAAGGACGGGTTTAGATTATACTTGGCTACAAAAGCTGTCATTTGACACCGTTTCACTTGTCAGACTGTTAATAGATACCCTCACTGGTAATACAAGATCCCTTAAGTATTTATTTTACACTAATAACAGTATCTGTTCACTCAACTGGAGGCTGTTTCTGTAGTGGACACCATGTTTACACCTGTTTGAACAGGTTAGTGGAGTTACAGTTGTGGCTGATGAGCTCACAGCTGTTGCAGTAACAGTAACTTGATGCTATATTATCTTTGCATTTAATATGTTATACTTTGTTTTTCCTACTTAATTTTTTATACTCTGGTATAAACATGAGGATAGAAAGACCTGACATAGTTTCTCAGTTTAAACCTCATGTAGGTTCAAAGTTTTATGTCAGTGTCTGATTGGACTCTTCTAGGAACCAGATGTGCGACCGACTTTGCTGAAGTCCCGTCCATCCTCATGGAATACTTCGCTACTGACTATCGGGTCATCAGCCAGTTTGCACGCCATTATGAAACTGGACAGGTAAACCTAAACCCGCTGACTTAGGTCCAGTTTAAAGACAGATTTATATTAAGACATGGTAGAGCGATATTTTCTTTTTGTTTAGTTGATACTGTCCCTGCCTTTTAATTCATTTGTATGATGCTTAACAGCAGACACAATGTTGTCATTAATCACTTAAATAAGATGGACGTGGATGCATCGATGACATGACAGATGTGTCTATGTCTTCTCAGCCTTTGCCTGAGAGTATGGTGGCTCGCCTCTGTGAGTCAAAAAAGGTGTGCGGAGCGGCAGACACACAGCTGCAGGTACAATTACCAGACTCACACAGGACATACTTTTAAAGGGCCAAACAACCACATCACAGTTTGACTCACATGTCTGCTAGACTGAGCTGTTCGGTAGGATGACACAAGGAATGACACATGCTCACTATTGATGTATAATTTAATTCAATAACAGTTATTCCTCTCCTAAAATGTTGTTATTTATCAAATCTAATCATATTTATGTAGCCTGGTGTCACTCATAAAGGAGATAATGTTTATACAGATAAAAGAAATGCAGAAATGGGATAACATTTGACAGCATTTAGTAGTTTTCATTTTCTGATTCTACTGCTGCATTTGTCAATTGTTGGGTCATTTATAAAGTCAAATTCTCAGAAACAGTGAGTAGATTCTCACAGTCAGTTTTTTGTTGGTTTCAGCCTCTATGTAGTTTTAAAAATAACAAAAAAAACAAACTAGAAAACCACTGGCTGCTTATTCTTATTCTAAACATATTCTCTATGTGACTCAGTAATTTATTCTTCTGGGCAGATTTTCTATGCAGCGTTGGACCAGATCTACCACGGCAAACCTCTGAAGCGCTCCACCACAGAAATCCTGAAGGAGACACAGCAGAAATTCTATGGCTTGCCTCACACGCCCAATACGGTACTTCTTTATACACCCTTATTTTCTTTCTCTTCCTAGCTACTGTATCTTGTGAGAACTTACAGTTTGATGATAATATGGGCCTAAAAATGCTTCTCTTGCTGCTCCTCTAATCAAACCTGAGCTTTCTACAGCCTCCTTTTTGTCATCTCTTCTTCTCGTTCTCTCTGGTTTTATATCTTTACCTCAGCTACAGCAGCATTTAGGGGTTAAAGCCTTTTTTTGCAGCCCTGCTAAAACAACAAAGCAGAAGTATACTTTGAATGAGGTGTCCCTGAGGGAAATATTTGAAACTATTTTCCCCACTTTTGCAGCTGCGGTGAGCATATGGGGCCAGGAGAGAGAAGAGAATCAAAACCAGTCATCATTTAGCCAGGAATGGTCTTCAGAGAGCATTTACTCTGGGCTATAATTATGTGGGGTGGCATCAGGAATAGAGATTATTGAACTGCTCTGTGTTCTCCCAGACTTTAGTGTCCAGGCCAGCGTTCCTCTTCACAGGAGTCCTCCCACACTCCTACTCGTGTCATGCTTTGCAGGGGCCTCCCCAGAGATTGTGGTCTATGTTATATGGTTTCTCACTGTCGCAATCATTTTTCTTCAGCTTTTGTGAGCTACACTGAAAGCTCTAACAGACACTTCACCTCTAGAGCAGGATTGTTTTCCTCATTTGAACACAGAGTGATTGTTGTGCGTCATTATCAGGGATTGGATCATTTGTAAAAACAGATTTTGCTACGATTCTTCAGTAACAGATTCTACTTATATTTGACTTTCTTCCTCTGTCCATCCTCATGGAAGCGTAGTTAAATAGGTTTCCAGAGTGAAGTGAAAGTTTGAGCGGCTAATAGGTTACAGAGAGCCACAGATTATAAACATTAGGGTGACGCTGACATGTGTATAGTTTATAGAGCAGGGCTATCAGTTCCTGCTGTGCGCTGAGAGGGAGGATCAGCTGTAAGTAACACAGACCACATGCTCGCCCTTGAGCCGAAGATAATATTTGGAAATAAATGGCACAAAGCAAGATGTTCTGCTTGCTGTGTTGACATTTCTTTTATGTGCAATTCTTGACCTGAATGCTTTAGGACTGAGTATTTGTTCCTGTTTTTAAGCGTTTTTGTTTTTCCCACATCCTCCTGTAAAAGTGTTTAGCTGCACCTTAATACCACCAACAAAACACCACAAGTTCTGTTTGGAAAGAACAAAAACTCTTTTATCTCAGATACAAGAGAACCGGAGTAAAAACCCTGTGCTGACTTTGTCTGCTTTGTGTGTAAAGATCAAAAGGATATCTCGCTGACATGTGACCCACTTGCACTCTCACAAAAGTCGACATTAATCATTTGATGTGCGGCAACAAAAAGCAGCGAGGAAGTCAAACTCATTTATGCGGCGCATAGTGATGAGTCTTCGCATCAAAGACTGAGATGTGAAAAAATATGGAAAAGTTGATGAAAGCCAGAAAATGACACCTGGTTTCCCCAAAGGTTTAAAACAAAAAAAAGAGCAAAGTCTAATACTCTTATACGAATAAGACAACAAACCCCTAGCTTGTGACCTACTTGACCCGAGGCACTGCATCACTGCTGCGTTCAGCTGACAAAGCAGACCCAGTCAACTTCAGGTATCCCACAGTTTCATGAGACATAATTTTCTTTCAGGGTTGCTGTTTACTCCCATTAAAGTCTGTCAGGCTCAGAGGAGTTTTTAATGTGGTTAGATTACAGAGACCAGATCAGATCAGGTCATGGAGCTCGCTCAGTGCTGACGCTGGCATTCATCCACTGCCCTACCAATTTCCAGTACCCTGCTATTCATCCTGAAGCATACGGGTCATCTGTATACAAACTCATCATATGCCGTGTCTGCATCCTTTGATTCACACCCGCCTTTCCCTCGCAGTTGTAATATAAATCATTAACGTGTTTAAATAAATGCAAGATGGAGGGTGGCGTCTGCAGTCTGTCTTGGTATTATCAAGAATGGCTGCTGCTGCCTTCTCCAGCGGGCTGAATGTTTGAGTTTATGCCAGCTGAATTCCCCCAGAGCCCCTGTTTGCGAAGATCATAACAGAGTGCGTCTTTATAGATAAGGAATGGGGCCCCCTGAGGCAGCTGCCGGGAAGATGGGAAGAAAAGGGGGCTTTCTGCCATTTAGGAATTTCCACGTTTTATTCTTTAAAGGTACGAGCAGGCAGGCTGTGACTTAATAATAATGATGAACACTTTATTGATCCCCTTGGGGAAAGTGTTGTTTGGACAGCTGCTAGACCCGTGTCTGCGCTACTACAGGGTATCGGTGTCTCGTCCAAGGACACCTCGACATGTAGCTTTTGTGGATCCTGACCCTTAGATTGGAAGATGACTGCTCTACCTACTGAGCTATCATGCTGCCCCATTTAATGTTTTGTTATATGGGTTTGTTGGAGATTTGCTTATAGATATCGGTGAAGTTGGAGGAAGCAAACGTGAAGGTGAGGAGTGCTTCATGATAGGGTTAGGGTTCTTTTTCTCAGCGTTTGGTCTAGAATAACTAAACAAAGTTGACACCGAGCATCTTCTCTCAGCAGGTTTTATCCTCCCTCGCCACGTAGTGTACTTTTTGTACATCCTGTCTGATGAGATAAAACCTTATGATACATATGTTATTCTCAGCCACTGTGTCTTTTTATTTAAGACAAAGTGACAACGTTGTGACTTTTGTATTTTTGGCATAGGCATGGCAGCTGAGATTCAGCCACCTGGTTGGCTATGGTGCCAAATACTACTCCTACCTCATGTCCCGGGCCATCGCCTCAATGGTGTGGAAGCAGTGTTTTGAACAGGATCCTTTAAACAGGTGAGAAATGCTGCAGGCTAAGATCAAATGACAAAAAGTAATACTGATTTATTTCCTCTGGGTAAAATGCCACTTAATCAACATGTGTCTGTGTCATGTCAAGCTTTGGTCCATGTTATTTGTCAGAGGTCATAGAGAAAACTTGATGCTACTATTCAAACAGGGCAGGTGTCTGCTAATACAAACAACCAGTTTGCCCCTGGACAAAGCACAGAAGCTTTGTTTTGAAAAAACAAACCTCGCCCATATCTTCGTCGCCTCGAACCCTGCAGCACCGAGGCTATCTTCCCTCTCCCTGTAAGATTGTTTTAGTCCCACCTGCAGTTGTCAGATCTCATCTTCCTGTCACCTGTCTGTTGTGAACAGGCAGCTTAGATGTCTTTGGCCCCTGGCTCTGAGTGCTGGCAGCAGAGGTGGAGGGGTTGACAGACTATGAGGAGCTGACACGTTTCTGTAACCTTATCTCTCTCTCTTCCGTGTCTGTCTCTGCGTTGCTCTCTTTGTCTTTGTCAGGGATACGGGTGAGCGTTACCGCCGGGAGATGCTGGCCCATGGAGGAGCCAAAGAGCCAATGCAGATGGTGGAAGGTAACTTAGCATGTCTGCCCAAATGTTGAACAAATCAAAGTCATGAAAGTGAATAAAACCCTAGTACGTCTTCAGGCCTTAGTTCTCCCTTAAATGCGACACGACAGCCTTCGAGAAACATTTATTTCAACTCAGAAATAACAAACTCATTCTTGTTTGGAAATGATTGAGTGCTATTTCGGAAGCAATAATTAATTCCTATATTAAGAAAGATTCTTTTTGTCTATTAAAGTCCTTCAATCATGGTGTTACTCTGAATTTGTCTGACAGAAGCAGCTGAGCATTTATTAATCAGGATGTGGATTTTTCAGGTGTTGCTGTTGCCGTTTGTCTCACACGCTGCCTCAGCAATATATTTAACACCTTCTAATGTTTCTTAACTTTGTTTACAGGAGCTTGGTCAACTCAGAGACAGTACAGTTGAAGTTGCTGAGTCAGCTCCCGTTGGCACATTGTTCTTCTTATTCCAGACCTTTTCTGGACCAAGTTATTTGATCTTAAGCAAGTCACATTATACAGTATTACGTTATATAGAACAAGCAGACCTGGATGATTATGGGTTTGAATGATAAAGGCTGCTGATTCTGCAGAGCTGAGACATTTCAGTGTGCTTTTACCTACTTCACACCTACACGCAGTCAAACCATGCTAGCAAAGCTAATTTTGCAAACATGTCAAATGAGTACTGTTCGCGAGATGGTTTGTAACCGTCGAGTTGTAGTGCGTGAGCTTGACTGTGGCAGAGAGGTTATCTTTTTGTGGGCTTCACAGAGAAAAAAAACGACATTCCCTCGTTGCCATCCACACTTCATCCTCCCATCGCTTCCTCCTCTCCTCCCTACCATGTGCACTTGCTATGGCATGTCTGGACAGGACAACAAAGGAAAAGGTGAGAGAGAGGACTAATATCAGGTGACATTTGGGAGTGTACTGTAAAGCTCTCCCCCAGGGACACCTCCTCCTTTCAGATAGTCCCTCTGACAGCTCCAACCAAGGCTGCGCCCAACCTCTGAAATTACAGCCACCAACAGATCAGATCTTTGTTATTATATCAGCTGTCCAATTAACTGCTGTTGGACTGACAATATTTGCTTCTATGGGTCCCTTTGAAGTGAGTGCCAGTCTAATTATAGATTTTATCAGGGTCATATTTATCCCTCCAGTTGTCTTTCTCAGCCATGAGTACAAGGCTCAAGAAAAAAATATGCGCACCGACAATAGTGGTTTAACAATAAAACCTATACATTCTGTGACCCCTTCACTAGATACACCTGAACAATCCAATAATGTAGTATTAGATTGTACAGGTGTGCTTCATGAAGTGGCCAGTGAGTGTATGTTAGTTGAATCTCAGTCCTGTAATCGAGTTTCCAGTCTGTGCGCTTGTATTTATGATATTATTTATATATATTTATGATCATCTGGAAGAACATTTATTATTTTTTTTAATCATAATAAAATCCACTCCATGTCTGCAGAGATGCTTAAACTGAAGTAAAAAACTTCGTTTTGATGGTAACACATTTTGTCATAATCGTCATTGACGTTAGCATCGTGAAAGCTGAAGTTCTAATTATGAAACCACATCAGAGCATGTGTCGAAACGTTTAGCTTTCACTATTCTTCTGTGTGGGGTTGAGAGGTTCACAACCATCTAGAAATCTTACTGGAGAATGGAAAATGTATTCTTCTTAGTTCTTTTTTATTTAAAGCAATATTTAGGCCAGGAGAGACCAGACGACTAAAGGACATCCAAGCCTTTACACATAATACTTTCAGACAAAGACTCCTGTAAATGGAGGTGTGTAACATTTCCCTTTTCTCCCCGTCGGCAAGGTGGCACAGTGGGCACAAGAGCACACTGGGAACTGGAGCAGGCCCCAGTAAGGCTAATCAGAGGCCAGTCTTTATCTGCATGACTCCCTGTCGCTACTGGATGTTTCCCAGGAAAGACTGTGTTGAAATGTAAACCCCGGTATTAAATCCACAGCAGCATTGGGGCTGAGTGAGTGAGTGAGTCAGAGAAAAAGGGAAAGAAAGGCAAGGAGGGAGTGAAAGGCGATCAACTCGCTGAACTGAACCTTGGGTCCTGCTACACTGAGGGCTTTCATGGCTCAGACTGTTCCCATAGTTCTGATCGGCAAGCACAGAAAATGAATCTACTGGCTTTTTTGTCTAGGCCCAGCATGACTGCTTGCTTAGTTGGAAATAAACACCAAGAGCGGTGGAGTATACAGTCCCACAGCACTTCTGTGTCAGTAATATACAGTGTAGGTGTCTTTGAACTCAAGCAGAGGATTGGCTAAACTTCACAGCTGAGATGCCAAATACATCATTTATAGCCCTTAGTTAAAAGCAGAAATGAGTGCTCCATAAAAGTCCAGGTACAGAGGGACGTGTCTTCTATTTGATTTAGTGACTGCAGTGCTGTGAAGAGAATGGAAGCTTTGAGCTACATGTCAACACATACAGTGTTTACGTGTTGGTGTGAAATATTTAGGGTGTTTATCAGGATGTTTAGGGCATTCACATATGAACGTCTGCTGGTTATTAGCACTGAGAGCAGCTGAGACGTGTTGTGTTAGAAGTTTAACAGGTATTCAGTTGCCAAGTAAAAACTTTATTACAGATCCAAAATGTCATTAGGATTTTCTTCCCCGGAAATCTTGAAAGTCACAGGCTAGCATCAGTAATCTGCATTGGTACAGAGATTTCTGACACACGATGTAAAGCATCAGTAAACATCATCATTATTATTATTATTACTGTTAGTCAGACTCTTCGCCTTTCTCATTCTGTAATTGAGGAGAAAGCATCCAACTGTTTCCAGAACCATTTCACCAGCCAGGCAGAGCGAGCAGGGTTTGACTCTTCTCTCTCACCTGCCTCGTGTTTTTTCTAACATTTCTAACATCTTGCTCCATTATCGGCACCGACTGAAGGGTGGATGCATGTTTTGGAGCAGGATGAGGTCAAAAAACGAACAGTTTGAATCCACAGACTCTCTTTGGAACTTGGAAACGTTTAATTTGGGGGAAAAGGTTTGTACATTGTTGAGGTGAAGGATGTGCCTCGTTAACATTGCTGCCTTTTCTCCTTTTCCCTTTTGCGAAGGCACTTACTCAACAAAGAGCCTTACAGTGCAGTGTTTGTCATCACCCTTGTCTTGCTTGCTTTCTGGGCCTGTCTACCTTAAGTATGGTTTATAGAAAGAGCTTCCTGAACTTCAAAGGTGTAATTACAGAGGCAGTGAGCCGATAGCTCGCCTCAAGGTCTGACAAAAGTAACAGCTTCTCACACCTCGACATGTTTCGAATGGTTATGAGCAGCAGTTACGCAGCTTCTGAAGCGGCCAGAAATGTGTTTTGAAATGCAGAACTTGACTTCAAACTCTACGTGCTAATCTGCGCGTGTGTTCACATTTTAGGTTTACAAATGTACAGCGTAAAACTGCTGCTCTCTTCAACTTGCAACTGGGTGTAATTGGCCTATTAAAGCAACTAATTAAATCGTGAAAGAACAGGACAGAGCCAAGCCCATGGGAGTGAGATCAATACCTCTTTTATAACATCAGTCTGCTCTAGCTGAGCCTTCTGATTGGTTAAAGACAAGAAACACAGTGGTGCTAATTAGTGCTATTAGAGAAAGATGCAGGTAAAAATAGAGATGCTTGCTTCATATACTTTCAGAGAGTCAAGATCGCAGTTTATTGGTTGTTTTTAGACCCTTTACTGCTGTGGAAAAGCCAGTGTGCATATTTAAATAATAATTAAAGTTTTTAAATTGTAACCATCGACAATGTTTTGCAGAAAACTAGGAGTTCTGCTTTACTAATCGGGTGATAGAAGAATGCAGGTTATGAGGCAGTTTACTCCAGATTTCTTTCTATGCCATAACTCGGATGTTTGAAAAATTCAACTTGCTTTAGCTGTAGGTTCGTCAGCCATTTCCCGACATTTTGCCTCAATTCATGTCCCCAGAGCTGTCATTAGCAGGGCTCAGAGCTCTTAGCCAGCCACAGCGGTCTTCATTTGAGCGATATCCATCACCCACCACTCTTAAAGTAAACAAACAAGTCATTTTGTGCATGCTGTTATGTATTCCTTGAGGAAAAGCCAAGAACTCCCGTTAAGCACATGTTCAATTTAAAGCGCGTTTCCATTTCTCAATAAGAATCTCTCTGTTCTGTGTTTAGTAAATAACCATCGATGATAAAAATCAAGCTAAATAAGAGGGTCTATGTTTTAAAAGTTGCCAGAGCAGCTTGGAGAGATCGGGCAGGGATAGAAAATGCGTACTACACTTTCCTTCCTCATGAAGCACCCTCGAGCAAAGTGCTGTAGTGCCAGTTGCTCTAATGAGGCTTTTCTGTGGCCAAATTGCAAAGCAGGGTTATGGTTTAAAAGGTGTCTTTGTCTCAGCACACAGTGGTTGAGAATGATCCACAGGTATTTTGAATATGATGTTTATTATATGTCCTCTAACACCAAACTCTGCTGGCCAGGTTGGCTCACGGATGGGCCCTGAGCAGACTGTAATGGGTAGAGGCCTCGCTCCACGGCGACTGTATTTGTGCTCTTATGAATAGAAATGGAAACTCTTAAATAGGAGATGTCTCACATGGCAAAGCTTCTGTCCAAAGGCTCTAACAACAATGGACACATAACGCAGCCAATGTTTCCTTTGGCTCTGTGTGTAGCCCACTGTGTGCTCTGGAGAAACCAGAGGGAGCATCTGTTCTGATGAGATGCTGTGTCACACAACAAGCAGCTGGATGGTCTGTGACAGTCGATCATATGTGACAGTAAAGTGAAAATCACTGGTTTAGCAGAGGCCTGCTGGTGTAATTAGTTCAGACACACGACTGAAGCTCTCTTTGTAATTAGCACTGGTTCTTCCTTCAGCCTGTTTTGTCTGACTCAGCCCCTCCTCCTTGTGTGTATCTATAGAGGCAGCTTCTCCCATCAGATACTCCTCCTCAGTGTTGTTTTGACTTTTGAGGTTATCTGTGCATTCCTCGCAAACTCTCCCAGGGGGTCTGGGAGAGCTTCTTGTTGTTTGTTTCTTTCATCTGCTCCGGGTCCCAGTGTGAGACTCGGGCGCAGACACCCTGAGCTGTTGGTGGTGAGAAGCTGGTGAGGGTGCGATTGTTTGCCAGCTGAACCTCTTTTCTGACCACACCCCCCGTTCCAGCTTTCTCTCTCTCTCTCTCTCTCCATTCCTCTGCCTCTCTCATCACCCTCGTCATGTTGACTCTGTTTGTTTAACACACTAACCTGTGGCAGACGAGGCTCCAGACAACAGATCCCACATCAGGAAATTAGCTCTGTTAAAGAAAGTGCTGATGATGCTGTAGACGGTGTGTGTGCAGCGAGTTCAGCCCACAGCTCTGCCTTCTTACTCACTGTAAAAAGTAAACGTGTCGCTTCACGCCGTGAATGAGTGTACCTGTTTTCATGCTGCCCACACATGTAGCGCGTTGGGATATGAGTGATATTAATAGCTGTCTGTTGTTAGGATTTGACGGAGCTATGACTCCAACAAGGAATACAATCAGATCTTTGTATGTGCATTATGTTAGGAGCATCAGGGAATGGTGTCTGAATGGGGCGTTGGTCTTGTTTTTTATCGTTAAATGAGTATAAATTAATAAAAAATCAGCAGACTGAGATGTTGTCTGCAAGAACACAGGGCAGGAGATTACGTCCGGAGATGAAACAGCCATATTCATGCACTATACTGTATTATGAAAATGACATATCCTCATTCTGCGTTTTCTCTGAGATGGTGGAGGTGTGTCTTGATAAGCTTCTGTAGTTCATTATTGCTGCTTGAGGTGTTCACAGCGTTCCGGTCTGCACTTTAAAGCGTCCGTCAGATGTAATAGATGGGAACAGTTGTCACAGTGAAAACATCCCGCAGCTCTTTATCATCTACGCTTGGAAATCACGACTTTCATGTGGGTGCCTTGTTCTCGGGGATCCAAAGGCCTTGTGGTTATGTCGTGTCCACGTCGGTATCATTTTGTAGCCGAGGGGCAGGGTGCGACAGGTTGGTAAGAGGAGATAATAAAGCCTTCTTTGGTGATCTCATTCAAAGTGAATCACTGCAGGCTGGGCCAAACCTGCGCTCCATGTCTACCAGCTGAGACAGTTTCAGGATCAGAGCAGCGGGACCTGCGCGTGTATGAGTTGGTTCTGCCGTCGACCATCTCGATGTGTGTCTGTGCATTCAGGAGCGCTGTGTGAATCTCTTTACATCTCCATTCACGCGTGCCTGTGCAGACGTGCACGGGTGCATTAGTGTGTTTGAGCGTGTACGCTGAAGGTGACCCGTGCAGGAAAGGGGGGGGGGGGCCTATTTACATAGGCATTTACACAAGGGGAAATGAACTGACTTCAAAGCGGGCGTGCAGCTGAATTGTAAAGCGATCAAGGGAGCCCTCCATGCATGAGCTGGCAGACAGGCTCTCAAAACACAGACAGACATTCCCAGGACTTGCTCATGGCTGCACAGTCATATTTGTTCTGAGTCTCACCTCTATAAAATACACAATACACCATTTGGTTTTAAAAGGTAGAATTCAGAGATGTTACATTTACAGCTGACACGCACACCCTAAAAGCTGTTGCTGTGTTTTTTGTGTGACAGGGATGCTGAAGAGACGGCCCACCGTCGAGGACCTCGTGGATGCTCTCGTGTCTGAGCTCAACCCAAATTTTGAGACCTTCATCATGGACTCTGAAAGCTGAAAACGTATTTGTTTGTATGGAAACTCATCAAGTTTGGACGCTGGAGATTCAGACACAGAGATGCTGGGCCCAGACGTCTTTACTTTGTCGACTGTCAACACACCGTTACATTATGAAGTCACCATGAAAAACTGACTGTTGGGTTCTCATGTGTCACCATCAATGGTGTTTAAGCGTGACAAGTGCCAGCCACATATTAATATCATTAATATTAATTTCATTTTTTATTTGTACAAACGTTTCTTTTATCGGCACTACTATGAAAAATGTACCATGCAGTGTGACATATACCTGAAAATGTCGCAAACTTAGTTTTTTCCCCTCTTCTACGTTAGTAATCTTTCCCTGTTAAATAAGGTTTTTCTGAGTACAACATATTTTCTTCCTGATCAAATCAGCGTGAGGAAGAATACCTAATCTGCCGTTCCTGTCATATGATCATTGCTTAGGCTTTAAATTAATAGCACTCCATCTGTTTTGTCTGGAGGAAAAGAGAGAAGCTCAGCACTTTGTGGTCCTCATAAAACGTAAAGTCGAGAGCAGGCCTGGTTTGGAGCTGTTGTAGAGTCTGTTGTGTTAATATTAAAAAAGTTATTATAGTATATATAAGTTAGTATTTTTATCAGATGTACAAACATTAGAGTTCCTGTCCTATTTCAACACAGACACTGATAATCAGCGGTCTCTCAAACACGACGGAGACAATGTAGAGCTTCACCGAGTCATTCGTTATACATCGTTTCACTCTGAGAGCTGAAACCAAACTGAAGACAGAAAGTCGAGCATTAAGTGAATAACCTTTTAAAGCCTGTTTCGTATCCGTAAGACATTCCATACCTTAAATACAGAATTGAATCCGCATATTCCTCCAGTTTGTGAAAGTATTCAAGTGTTTTATTTACAAACATGATGAGTGGACGTGACCATTCACAACCATCAACACTAAAGCTGGGGAAGAAAAGCAAACGCAATACATGTCTATGTTACAAAAATATGGAACTGTTTTCTATTTTACAGTATCTACAACACATTTATCACTTAAACAAACGTCTTCAATGTGCAACATATTCACGTTTAGATGCTTTTCTTCACACCTTTACACACAAAAGCTTCATAACACCAGCTGCTTGGTCGGGGGTTCAGGCTATGTTCTCCTACACGTGAAGATGCGAGACATTCTCAAGGCAGAGCAGAGGCTCCCTTTGATTCACTTCGCTCCACGATAATAAGTCAACACTCCTAACGCTTCAACTTCATGCAGCTTTCGCCTTCTGGGCCAGCGAGTTCACATTCTGTATACGTTGTGTGCATATTTCTCTCTCTGCCGGGGACTTGCTTTCGTAGGCAGTGCTTTGTTTGCATGTATGTGTACGTTTTCCTTTTCACACGGGGCTCTGAGGTCAGCAGCAGGCACCAAAGGTTGGTGCAACCACACTAAAGAGTGGCTGCTGCTGATCTGTGTGTGTGGGGGAGAGAGAGGGGGGCTGGTGAGTAATCTGAAACAGGATCTTGACTGCGGCTGTCATTAAGTCCAGGGTTTTTTAAGAGTGGTAAACGAGCCAAAGAAATACTTGTCATCCTGGAAAGAGGAACACAGGCGTTCAGTGATTAGTTTTCATCGACTCAGAGCCAGGATAGTCTTATCTACATCGAATAACGCTCGCTATCTCGTGTCCTGAACATGAGGGTCGTGTCACTTGTGGCCTTCAGCGGGAGTGAGGTGTCTCCTCACCTTCCTGAGACAACGAGCGCTGTTTGAGAAAGAAGTGCATCTGTCACAGCTCCACAGCATCTGTCAGACTCTCTCAGGTGACTCCTCCCTTGACCTTCTACTTCACCGTCACCTTCGCGCTCCTCTTCTCCTTCCACCTCCCATCCTGCTGCAGGTCCTGTGCTACGCTGTGGCATCCCGAAACACCCCAGAGGCTCTGGGCTCCTCAACGTCCCTCCACCATCTTCGCAGACGGACTTCGGATGTCCCCCAAACTCTGCAGGGGTGCCCTCCTCATTCAGGTTTATGTCTCTACAGGAGCATGGTAAAGAAAGCTGTGGTTATTATCACCACAAATCTCTGTTCACAGCCACACCCTGTGGTGTTTCACTTTTATGCAGGACGCCTCTGTTTGTTCTCAGTACTTCAAAGAAGCTGCTTTAATTCACCACATTAAATTATGTCTACAGTAACGATAGCAACTGCTCTACTGCCTCAGGCATCGAGCAGAGTGACACTGTATCTGTCTCTGGTTCTTGTACGTATATTCATTTTTCTCAGTGTACGTCCCTTACTTTACATATTTCAGTGTATAAACCAAATCATTCCAGGCAGTTTGGAACATTTACTAACTACGTCATTTGTAGTCTTATGCTTATTCACATTATCGAGACGTGCAGAAGAGTGCGCATGACGGTTTCTGTTTGCTGAAAGTTTCATGTTGAGTTTAGCCAATACCCAGCTGCAAAGGTTCGTCTCAATTAGCACAGCGTGCTGCAAACAGTGTTTTAAAGGTAAATGTATGTAGTCACAGTGTTGCCCAGCAGTTTGGATAAAGGTGTTCAGCTGTTCAGCCTCAGAGTTTCTTCCTCTCGGTTCTCTTCAGAAAAGACGGCAATAAAAACATGACCATGCCGGCCACAGCTGGGAAATAAACGTGCTTACCCGTCACTGAGGCTGGGCTGGGACTGAAAGGGACTGTTGTCGTGGCTTCGGCCCAGACTGTACTTCTCATCACAGCACAGAGATGGGATCAGGTGGACTGAACCTAGATGAGTGTATCATGATGTGATAGATAAACGTGACAAGCAGTATGTGCGACACGTTTAGGTAAGTCACAGCTGTAGCATAAACTCACCGCAGGTATGTACAGGACCCAGGTGACAGGGACAGCAGGGTCTCTGGGGAAACTCGTGGAGCCAGCGGGGGTCCAGGCAGGACAGCTCTGCCCCACTGTAGGGACAGTCCTGGTACCTGAGGGAGGCTGCTGAGGAAACATGTT
>JAUMHF010000005.1:10114982-10176791 GCA_032359275.1 Microctenopoma steveboyesi | reverse complement strand
ATAAACGTGCTTACCCGTCACTGAGGCTGGGCTGGGACTGAAAGGGACTGTTGTCGTGGCTTCGGCCCAGACTGTACCTCTCATCACAGCACAGAGATGGGATCAGGTGGACTGAACCTAGATGAGTGTATCATGATGTGATAGATAAACATGACAAGCAGTATGTGCGACACGTTTAGGTAAATCACAGCTGTAGCATAAACTCACCGCAGGTATGTGCAGGACCCAGGTGACAGGGACAGCAGGGTCTCTGGGGAAACTCGTGGAGCCAGCAGGGGTCCAGGCAGGACAGCTCTGCCCCACTGTAGGGACAGTCCTGGTACCTGAGGGAGGCTGCTGAGGAAACATGTTGGACCAGTCAGTGACTGGCGGTACCACAATAGTAATATTTTCTATTCTAGGTGAATAAATTGTCTTTATAAATAGTTAAGCAATTTTTACCTAAAGCTTTATATATCTGTTACACAGTTATGTAAAATCCATTACACTGTCTGGACTGCAAGAGCTCTTGTTTTCTCTGCCAAAAAACATTTCTAAACTTTGGCTCAATGGCTTCAACAGTTCCAGACAATAACACAAATCTTCGAGTTGTGGCTGTCAGGTGTTTAGTTTGAATTGAACTCACTAAACGTACATGCTGATTAAAATTCCTTTGTATAATTAAAAAGAAAACAAAAATCCTGTGTTAGCGTTTCAGGTGAAGGGCGCGGTGCATTCTTGGACTGTGTTAAACTACAGACAAATATCACCTTGGTAACTTCTACCACACTCTTTGTTTTAGGTGAGTTTACCAGGGAAACATGATGTCATTAGTTCTTTCTCTGAAGCACTTTTGGTCTTAAGAACGCTGCTGATTATAGAACTTCCAATAAATAGGCAACATCAGGGTTTAATAGGGCTCAACACTGACGATCACAGCTGACAGGTGAAATATCTCTGTTTTGTATAGTTAACAAACGAGTGATGAAATAATGCTCATCCAGTTAAACATATAAGCATTTCTTTGCCTACAAAATTCCTTACATACTTAGCGCTGTCCCTGTATCCATTGCACTTACTGCCTGCTCAGCACTTCTCATAGCACGAATGAAAAACACAAGTGACATATTTCAGATAACATATCACCAACATATCTTCATTGTTTGCTAATTCTGCTGAGGTAGAAGTAGGAATGTTTGAAGGATAAGCTTTTTTTTTGGAAACCTTGACTAGAGAAGATATGTAGGGGGGAATTCCCTGGCACCTGGGGAGGGGGTATAAAGTTAAACACCTGCTGCATACACCCACATTGAAGTCTGATATGGCAAAAAAACTTAAGAAAGTAATTTCAGTGGTGCATGAAAGTATTCTAGCCTTTCACTGAAAAGTGAGTATAAATTTAGAATCATGTGACTTTAGCTGAACTGCTTGTAAGACAGTATTCTGTGAGTAATAAACATGTCCTAATCCACCCAGGTGCTCCGACTCACCACTGGGCTTCTTCTCCAGAAGCTGCCTCTTGCAGTAGATGACACAGAGGACCAGCAGCGCCAGCACCACCGTAGCCAGAGCGCTGCAGATGACCGCAGCCAGAGCCATGTCCTGGGGGCTGGTCACCACCGAGGGCAGCGGCACCAGGTTGACTCGCCCGCTGCCTGTGGAGGAAGGTGTTGGGAGAAGAAATGGTGACCACATGCAGTAGGGCTACGGAAATGATCAAACAAACAAAAAATATGACGCAGTGCAGTTACTTTACTATACAACACTTCAGCACAGGGAGAGACAAATGATTCCTTTCAGCCGCGAGCCAGTCATCTCTTCACTGGACTCTAATGAAATAAGCACAGGAGTTCAAAGAAAAAGCGCCTGTGGTAGATCTCTCCTTTTCTGCCTCAGTCTTGTTCTTCACAGAAGATGATTTACAGACATGCCCCCCCCTCCTCCCCCACTCCCCCAGGGCTCCCTCACTTGCTGAGTATTCACACTGCCTTAAATAACATATGGTACGTTTTTTAAAAAGGTTAGATTTAAGAGTGTATCCAACGTGGACACACAATGAGTGTGTTCATTGTCTGATTTCATGACACACTCGTCCTGACGGAGGAGAGATGTGTTTGTCTTTAGTATCCGTCACACACACTTTCACGTGTAACTTGAATGATGCTCATTATACAAGTCGCCACAAATACAGAATGTCAGGGTTTAAGATGACTTAATGCTATATACATACATACATATAACAGATTAAAAAAGATGACACAGTTAATGAAAATAGCTTCTGCTGGGTGTAATTATCCTTTCAAATACCCTGCAGAGATGAAAGCACAATGTGTGATGTAAAATTCAAAACGTGACTTGAACTTTCTGTTGCTGTTCGAATGAACATCTACAAAAAACCATTTATTATGAGTATACTAGTTTAAAATGCTGATTATCCTCTGTCCACTGTGTGCTGGTAAATATGAAAACAGACACAAAAGAGAATCAGTATTCATGTAGGGTCATTTTAGCAACTAATGAATGTAAGTCTAATATTTAAATATATATAGGACATGAATAAATAAGCTGTTTTGTGCACACACACCCGAAATACTTCCACACACAAACTATTCACATTCACATATATACATATGAAATATTCACAGAAATGCATAAAAATTCATGTGAAACACTTAAAAACTCCAGAGTATATCCAGACGGCATTCCATTATAACTGGAAGGTCGTCAGCTGCCAATCAAATCAAGTTTAGTCACGCAATGTACAGAGCTAGGACAGTAAGACGAAAAGAATTCTTTTTTAAATTTAACAGTAATATGTATGCAATTTATTTTCTGTTGTACCTCAGTTTTATGTAAAATATGAATTTATAATGGTTGATTTGCATGAATCTTTCTTGCTAACGGAAGATTTCTAAACATAATAGAGAAAAGAAATTCTGACGAGTAATAGTCTGGATGGTCCTGGACTCATGTTATCGTCATCATCACCATCCTCTTATGTTTAATCAGACAAACAACACTTTGTGGTTTTTTAAAAGCTGGTATATATTTCGACAGCCTGCTCATGTTCGGGTAAATGTGGTTTTAAATGAGAACGTCTCATTTAACGTCTGGTGGTGGTGCTATTTGTGAATAGACATTAATATGTTGTTGTTGATGTTTCACATGTGCATGTTTGTATTTAACAGGCGTGTATGTACAAAACTGTTTATATATTTCCTAAATACAGAGACAGATGTTTTTGTAGCTTTAAAACAGAGTTAAATAGAAAAGTAGCATTTCTCTCTCATTATTATTATATTATTTTCAGTAATAAAATATAATTTTATGATCAGTGGGGAGGGTGTGTGTTAATGCAGAGCAAACAGTGAAAGTATGCTGTTATGCTGTGTGAAGGAGCTCGACCAGTTGGCAACAAAATAAAGGTGATAGACTCTACTATGAATATGGTAAATATAATGAGTTAATTTTGTTTGTCAGCCCGGCTGTTTGCTTTTCAGTGCATTACTCGTAAAAAGAACTGGTTTCAACCTTTTCACAACCAAGAGTACTTTGTTATGCAATGTAAACATTACTTTAGCTTTTGGGTTTCAGCTAGATAGGGGATAAGGGTGTTTTAACATTCATCCAATGAAAAAACAAAGAAAAACTCAAAGCACTGCTGTGAAACTATGTTTGACTCAAAGAGCACGATGAAGTAGTGTTAAAATCATAAACACCGAAAAGTTCATCATGTCAAACACAGTGTACACCACTTATTGTTAGGCAAAATCACACAACTAAAGTAATGTCAAAATCTGCAGGTTATGTACAGTTAATGTTAAATGACTCGATTTAGAATCAGTGGACGAATGGAGACACGTTCTTCTTTGCATTTAATCCTCCTGACTGTATGCAGTATGACTGAAACAGAACTGATCCAGGGTTGAGTATCATCCTCAACGGCTTTACGATTATCTCCACATTTTAAATGCTCCTTATAACAGACTTACATGTCTGAAAGTTTTTTTTCCTGTACAAACTTTCAGGAGGTTCTTTGGAAGTACTGAGCAGTTTTACCCAGAGCTAAAACAGTCAACATTTTTTGGATTTATAAAATTAATCTTACTCAGTTGTCATCTTAGATACAATGAAGGTTTTGTTTGGCTTGCATCACAAAAAGAGAAAGATACTGGAGAGGAATTTTGCAGGAAAGGAGAACCAGCATAAGTGGATTTTCTTGGACAGGTTTCTCAGATAAAAGAAAATAATATAAGAAAGAAGGTTAAACTGGGAATTCAGTTTCTTCTCCAATAGCAACTAGAGATGCAAACACAAGTTCATATTTAACTTTTACTGCATTACCAGTGTTTGCGTTCCTCTAAAGTGAAACTGGAGATGTCTGCTGGACTGATTTAATACATCCAAAAGCATTGGTGTTGTGTTTGTGGTAAAACATTTACCAGTCATCACGTCTCGTAATGTGTCAACACCAAACATTATTATTGCCGTGAGATGTTGGGTTTGATAATAGGACGATAACTTAATTAACAGCTTGAAGTACATGAAGAGGTTTAAGGTGGCAGTGGGGAGAAACTGTTCATCATCCCAGTGACACTGCTGGATGTGTTTTTGAATACCAGGGGGCTGTATGTGTTAGCGTGGGCTAGTCAGCTGAGATCTACCGTAAAAAGCTCTAGCAGATGAAACACATTAAAGAGGTTGAAGAAATCCATATAACACAAGCTTGTTTTTTTTCTCAGCTCTGAAAAGTCACTTGGGGCAAAGAAGGAGGAAAAAGGAGGGCTGGTTTAAGATTTACAGTCCACCCAGTCTGTGGCTACCCCCTGCACAGCTGCACCATTACCCTGGGGCCAGTGTGGCCTATTAGAATGATCTGCCCTTTAAGTTTTCACCACCCTCCTGGAGATAACAGTGGAGGGAGGGAGCAAGACTTTCAAACATTTGGAAATGCTCCACCGAGGGTCTACCAGTTACGTTCTCAGACACAATGGCCATTTTGTTTCACAGGACTCTTCCAGTATCAAGCGGGAAGCTGCACAGATGGACAAGCAGACAGTGTGAGGCCTGTTGTCCCAAGGACGGCTTTCACTACACAAAGCACAATGCTGCTCACAACAAGCCATTTTAAAAATAGAAAAGACACTAAAAGTAAAACAAACACTGAGACACAGAGCCGTCTCCTTTTGTTTAACATGGCAGCACTAAGCCTCATGCTGCCAACAGCCCCGTCAGAAGCAGCTGCAGCCTCCTCTGTGATCAGGAAGTCACACTCAATCACCAGCGGTATAACTTTACGTGCCCGTTGGTTTTATGTGGAAACCAGAAAGCCTAAGGTTGTATTTAAATCTATAATGGCCAGAGAAGTGAAGTTAATTGGACCTGTAAGCTACTGGAATGCGATCCCTGCTTTTTGTGAACATACCGTAAAACACCTCCTGGATTCTTTCTACATATTGGATTTACACAAAACTGATTAAATGCCACAACTTCAAAGACGACACACCGTGCTCTGTTTACTGTGGAAACAAGTTGTTGTATGTAAATCCAAGTATTTAACCATAATAGGAAAAAATAAGGACATTTACTCGCACTCATTAAAGCAGTGCTGTTGGGCTTTGTGATCTTGGTGAAAACTATGGCTCACTCCACCCTAAAAAGGCTGTGATTCTGGTTACTCCACAGACTTTGTGCTGGCATGCTGTGTGTGTACAGGCTTTGTGGCACTGCTGCCTGACTACTGGTTCTAGTAGCACTTGGCCAGGAGTTCAATAGTGTGTGGTAGCTGGTGGTGTTTGCTTTTAGACTATTCTATGATGTTGTTTCATCTTAAAACATCACCTATTGTGGGACGCGATGAATAGCCTGTATTCATGAGAGCATCTGACAAAATGTCCCACTAATGTTAGGCCACCTGTTAGAAGAAGTAAACGAAAGATGAAGTGCTTACAGTGAGGCTCATAGGGAGGTGGTGGGTCCCCACAGGGGATACACTCCATGTCTTGGAAGCCACTTAGTTTCGTCTTCCTGTAATATCTGTTGAAGACACAAAAGTATGTGTTTTAACCTTCTTTGTCAGAGTGTTACTGTGAAAAATAATATTAATTGTACGAATGTGTACAAGTGTCTCACCCCGGCAGACAGTCGCCACACACTGCATTGCTGGTGGTGGAGCAGTTGCCCTTCTGGAAACGGTTGATGAGTCCACAGTCCAGACAGGGCTTGCACTTCTGCAGGCTGCGGTCCTCCTTGAAGCGACTGCTCCGGCAGGGCACACACTGGGCATCCTCTCCATAACCAAAGCCACATTCCTGGAGGGATTAACGGGAGAAACACACCGGGAAAGAGGTGGGGTTGATGGTGTGGTATGGTGTGCAGATGATGAAAAGAAAGCTTGAATGTGGACTAACGGGGGTCTGAAATTAAAGAATGATCTTGGCTCACAGGATCAGAGGAGAACAATAGCCTGCCTCTTTTGAGAGTCCATCTTACACTGGCAATAATCTCCCTGACTCTTTCAGTTTGAATAAGCTGCCTTCCGCTGCAAGACCCAGAAAGGCCACACATTTGAATGATAAAGGCCTCCGGGGACACCCACTGTTGTATTATTGCACGTTTATTGCTGTGTTTTTGTGTGACTCCTTCTTGAAGCAGACTCAGTAAATGTCCCGTTGATTGAGAGGCTAGCAAGCAAAGGAACGCTACAGGAAGGGGGCAAGGATTATGGACTGGTATATGGAGAAAATAAAATGAATACTCTTGGTGTTCAGCAATTGAAAATGCCACTTAAAAGCAGAGCTTTGTACTGTGTGAATGATCTAATGCTAAAGCACCTCTGGGGAATTTGTTCGTCTGAACCAAGAGAGCTGTGAAAGTCATATTGAAAAGGAATATGAAATATATTTTATGTTTCTCTTAAAGAAATATAAATAGAATGTCCAACACTGTGCGTTTCTTTTGGTTGTACGGGTTTTATACACATCAACGTCAGCCATACAGCAGCCGCCAGTGTAGAAACATTTTTCAGGAGAAGAACCAAAATGTTGATTCTCTCTTATTGTAACTATTAGTCCAGCTGCTCAATTCTATCTGCTAATGTTAGTCTTGTTTTGTCTCTTTGCTAATTGGATCTGTGTCACATCCATCCGCTGGTGACCTCAATGTCAGGGTGACATTTACATGACAGCTGATGTGACTGTACACCGCACTGAGTGAAAAGACCCTGCGGGGATGACATCACACATTTATCATTCATCTTCAGCCCTACAGCAGCTGTCCTCCTGTTGTCCAGTGTTGCTCATATATCATTAAAGTGAAGGTCAGCTTCAAACAGGGCTTCTCTCTTCTCTTCTCTCTTCGCCCGTGTCCCATTTCACTGCACGGGCATGCAGTCTGCCTGGAATGTGGGCACAAGAGTCTGATATGGGGGTTGGCGTCAGGGAAGCAGGCTGGCAAGAAATGAAAACGGAGGCTGGAGGCAAAGATGTGATCGTGCGATGGCACAGCGGAGTCGGGGCTAGAAGACAAGGAATTCATTCCTTCCAGCCAAACACATATGAGCCTGACACTGAACTCTTGGGCCAGGTCTGGCCTGAGGTGGACTAACTGGGGCCGGACTATTGCAGCTGTTGTTATGAACTCTCCATATAAGGCCTTGCTCTCCAGCAGAGAGGCAGGGAACTGTGGTGGTGGGGCTGGGCTGAGGAAAGGACGGGAAGAGCCAGAGAGAAAGAGTTAGAGACAGAGAGGGGGTGGTTGATGAGTGATATGGAGGGGAAAGGTGGAATAAGGAAGATTTGGCTGCCCATCATTACCACAGCACTGAAGCCTACGGCTCTACAGCCCCAGCCGCCACAAAGTAATAGACAGTGGTCCTGTGACCCACTTCCACCAGAAGAAAGCGGCCCAGAAATGATTCCTCATGAATAAGCTTGGCACTAACATAAGCACTGTCCGTGGGGCACCACATGGCAGGATGGGGGCTGATGCCACACACTCGACACGCAAGCAGGTCAGAGCCCTGAAACAATGGAGTCAACTTCTGGCCTTTGAACCAGGCAGTACAGAACATCAAGGAGTGACTTTCAACTCTCAACGGAACAGACAATGTGACTAGTTCCGAAGCCAAAACAAAGGCTCTGTGGTAATCTTTGTTATTGACTCTCTTATTAAATGAAAAGCTGAATACGCAAAGTATAAGCCTTCTCCAACAATAAATAACCTTAAAGCATCTACGAGTATCAACAAAAGACAACATATTCAATCTGTTAAACCTGCCTGAAAAGAGCATATTTTAAGGGCGTGTACATGTTTAAAAAACACAATAAATACCACAAAATACACACATACACACACAAAAACAACCAGGCAAGCTAAGTCTGTACATCAGCTGGCAGATACAATATATTTAATGAATTTGTACCTTCTTATGAAAGTATGATCTCAAATTTGTATCAACTATTCAAATGTGCATCATAAAACAAAGCACTTGAGCAGAAGACTACCAGTAAATCTATACAACAACCGCATGGAGAAAAATGTTCCCATTAAAACATGACAAAGTATAGCAGGCACCCCGTTTTCATTTTCCTACATGTGGATGTTTCACCTCGAAGCCATCCTCAAAAGCAGATGCTTAACATCTCGTTTCCCCGTCCTATCTCCTGATCTAGGTTGGATGAGATTGCCAAACATAACAGCAATGTGAAAGGGAGAGAGGAGGTGAGCTGGCTGGAACCTGAAACATGTTCAGACGCAGAGATATTTCGGAGATTAAGAGGGAATCACAAGGGGGTGGGGGTGGGGGGGCAGTCATCTGATCTGGTGGTGAAACAACGCTGTAAATAGCAAGGTTAGTTAAAGTAGAGCTGTGTGTAGGATAAATCTCCTGTTTTCTATATACACATAAACATGAATTTACATGAGCAGATGATGTATTATCATTATATAATGATAATACATCCTCTGCTTGTGTCTGGCAACTGACACAAATGACACCACATACCAAACACTTTCTTTACTATTTGACTTCTTCGGACACGAGAACATTTGAAACTGGCGTCTGACCGCTGTGATTTTTATCCTTGTGCCCTCTATGCACTCCATATAAATCTATCTTTCTATTTAGCCAAAACTAACCAGGCGTAGTTTACCCTGGCAGTGTGACCATAGGAAATGTTACACTATTGCTAAATAATGCGAGATGTTAACACATAAAAGTTGTGTTCCCGCCTTTTTCGCCACTGGCAGCTGTCCAGCATGTCCTGGAAAGCAGTTTATCTCTGTTTCTTTGTGCATGACACAAGAGACTAAGCAACTTACTATGAATGAAACCCAGAATGAAATACAGTATGTCAGAGGGAAAAAGAATAAGTGGTTCAGATGTTCCCTCTGTGTAGGTGGTGCCTTTAGCTACAGTTAGTGTGGAGGGACTAATTGATGTTTGTCAGCCTGCCTCCAGAGCAAACTGGGCCACATTCCTTTGGGATCTCTATGGCAGCTGCACAGAGGGACTCCAAAAGTCTGCTTCCCTCCCAGTTAGTTCTGTCTTTCAGAATATGAACACCCTGAGCTCAGATCACAAGTTGTGTCGCTGGGAACCTTTCTCTGAGCGTTGGCCTAGGTCTCTACTGTGAGCCGGCATCCCGCTACCTTCAGAGAAAGAATGAGGCAGCCAATTATTAACTAAGACCCCAGGATGGCTTGCAGTATTCATGCCTGTTGAGCTGGCAGAGGACTACTGAAGCGTATTACCAACCACAGAGTGCATGTCCGTGCGCACTGAGATTAAAGACAACTGGGCTTAAATGCATGTGTGCAACAGATGTCAAGGGTGATGCAGAGTTTTTTTCACCAGTGCTCGAAGATGTAGCGAAGTGAAACCTACCTACAGTCCATTTACCAGCCTTTTTATTTGCCTAAAGCTGCCATTTACTCCTGTTATGTAAATATATACAGGATACACTTGCAGTGTAATAAAATAAACTGAAATTAAGTAATGGGGCAAATCCAGCTCCTGCAGTAGTTTAGTCACAGCTGAGTTGCAGTTTGTTTTCTTAGGCCCCATCAGTATATTCTCACAGTAAATCCAGTTTATTAGCCACACAAGCTGGTCTAATCCAACAGTCCTGTAATAAATTATGACTCATAAATATTATAACAGCCACTTTTTTACTTTCCCGTATATTTTTTGTAAACTTATTTGTAACATCACTGAGGGTTGGTTAGCTCCTTCTTTACAGACTGTGTCTTTAACAAAGAAACTATTCTGACAATTGGTTGTATATAATACCTCACGAGCTCCTAATTTAATTTACCCTGCGTGAACTCACACACAATCATGAGGCTTGTTGATACTCCTGCAGCAATCTGGCGTTTGCTGAGGAAACAATCTGGCTTTTGCCAAGAGAAACTGCATTAGGAAGACGTAGAGATCTATCAATATTGTTTGTAAATGACTTGTGAAAATGGAGAGGTTTTGCACTGTGGCGTTAGTCACTCCTTCTGCTAACTAAAAAAGTTTTAAAACGTTTGCCTAATGATCATTATTTATAGTTCACTCACCTTTACATCACTGTCTACACTTGCAGAAGTAGGTGCACACTGTAGTTGTTGCCAGAGAGGAACGCCTTTGCTTACAAACTTCAACTGACACTATAGGGGCCTGTTTGTACAAAGCACACAAAAACCTGTGGCTAAAGTGGTGGAAAAAACTCTATTCCCAGCCGAGAGAGCAGCAAGCTTAGGCATGGCATGCTTCAAACAGCGAAGACAATGAGTTGGACTGGGCGCATTGGGGAAAAACAATGGAAGCTATTCAGCTGCTGAAGGTCAAAAGTATGGGTGTGACTGATTAAAGAGGGGTCGGTGTTCTACAGAAGCTAATAACGGCCTGGCTGTTCCCTGCATGAAGGAGAGGAAGTAATAAATAATGTTTGTTCCCAGGATAAGACACACTTTTCTAAACAGTGGTGTCCATTCAACAGCAGGATTTCTTTTACCACAGGAGTAATCCATCCTTTTTGGTTCCGTTTAAGGAAGCTTGATTCATCTGACCTGTTGGATCCCTCGTGTTGTTACATTTTCCTTTTTCCTAAATGAACATGTGACAATACCCTTTCTTGTTCTGTGGAAAACGAGACAGCAGGACTGCTTAAAACAGAAGCTTTAGTTCAAAAGGTACGAAGGTGTTCCAACCTTTGAAAGTTCCTGTCCTGCTTCACACTGCTTACAGGGTTTACAGTTCCCAAACTGGTCCTTGTACTCCTGTTCTCTGCAGTCTCTGGTCTCCTCCTCAGCCCTCGCAGGAATCTGAGACGGACAGTTATTTGGGAGAAGTTAGAAATTCCTGCATTTCATCACCACACTCATCCATAACAGTCTAAGTCTAACTGAGCGTCATCTTTCTTATGCTAGTTACAGCGGATCAGTTGTCTCCTTTGAGTCTTTCACCAAACAAATCCCATTCAATAGGATGAGATAAGACAAACCTTTAATGAGCCCTCTGAGAAAACTGCAGCAGCAGAATCTAAGTCAAAGGCAAAAATCCTCACTACTACACCAAAACCAGAAAGAAAAACCAAGTAGATGAGGTTTCACCCACTGAGAATGTATGACTCTCATAAACTTACAGTTACAATTGGCTGCTTGAAGTGAACAGTGTACAACTGAATGAAGGCCGAGCAAACACCAGTCACAGTAGGTTGTGATTAGATAAAAGGTTGTAGAAATGATCACCAATAAAATACCTACCAGAGCTGAATATATGACATGCACAGTAACTAGAAAGGGGAAGGTGTACTGCAGCATCCACACCATTTTGAAGACCCACTTGCTGCTTGTAGCTGAAAATATGAAACAGTAAGAAATATGTTATTGTATTGTTAATTCTACACAACGCATCAAGAAGAGAAGCAGGTCAAGTACGGCTAACTCAAGACTTACATACTGTCCCATTCGGCTAAATTCAAACTGCAGCAACTCACTGATGTTTAAGTCACTCTGCACACACACACACACACACACACTTAGTCCTATCTTCATATTAAAGCTTACACAATGTCTGCAGCTTCCATAAGTTCGAGCTTTATTAGTTTCTTTATATAAAAAGCCTCACGTGCTAGATTATTGTCACAATGTTCACAACAAGTGACTGAAACATCCCCCCGTCCGTCTGCTGCAGAGTATTTCTGTTTTGCAAACTCCCTGCTTTAAAAAGAGACTTTCTGCAGAGTCTCCACAGCCTCGCAGCACCGTGAGCTGAACAGAAGCCGCCAGCTGCTCGTCCCGTGGGGTTTGTCCGCTCTAATTGTGCGAGTGAGTGCTCTTCTTACCTGCTCAAAAGACGCGAGCCTGCGGATCACAGTGTCGACAGCAGACCGGTGAGAGGTGTGGTGCTGCGTATCCCGCACCGGTCTGCTCACCAGCCCAGCGCGACGCGAAGCGACGCGACGCGGAGCCGCGGCCGCGCGTCGAGGACAAGCCCCGGGATCAAAGGCGGAGAGAGGGGGGCGGGTTTATGGAGCTGATCTGTGATCAGCCAGACCACATCCGAGACTCGGTCCCACACACACACACACACTGAACACTGGGATCGATAGCGGCGTTTACACTTTATTTATGGTTTTCGACGTGGAAGAGATGCAGTGAAATACACTTTTACCCGAACCCCTTTTGATCTGAAGTTTTCTTTTTGTTTGCAGCCACTGCTCTGAATATTGAACACCAGTCAAGCCTGCGCTCGCCACTGGTTCACATCATCTTCCAGAAATGATGAAGTTAGCCCACAGACACACGGTGAAGTCACGGTGGTTCAAACACTGCTCTCGTGACATGTGATGGGCGTTTAGTGCGCTGCCTGTCTGCTCATATGAGCTGCAGATGTCATGACATCAGTGCTTTATTTCACTCCTGGTTGCATCTGAGCTGACTTTTTAACCCATCTGCTGGGGAAGAGGGAGGAAGAGTAGGGTTCACTGTCAGGTCAGATTAGAAAACACTGCAAGATATGTAGCACATCATTCATTCCGGATCAAATGTCCAGTGTCCACCTCTAAAGATCTTACTGGAATATTGGAAACAAATTGAATTCCACTGAGTGGGATTTAGCCTCATTTCCAGCATTATTAGGAAAATATCAGTTGTTCTGTTGATGCAGAGTTAAACCGAACTGGCTAAAATCTTTGTCCAAACCTTTTTTCTGACAAAAAATAATTTCTGAAGATTTTGGCAACAAGCTTCCATGAGTTTGACAAAGGCCACGTTGACACCAAAATGTGCACAATCATATCCACATCGGTGCACGGTGGTGCGTGTATGTATGAACCAAGACAAAGACACAGAGGACAAAAGTTCAACGCTGCAGTAAAAGTGGCCAATTACTGTACATGTCTGGACATGTTGTGCGTGAATTCCAGAAAATAACAGTCTACTTTACTAATGCATCTGAGCCATAATACTGAAATAATAATATGAAAGCAACATGCGACACATGTGTCATTTTCATGAATCTCTAAGGTAAGAGTGAGTTATGTTAGTTTCAGTCATTAGACTTTCATCACCTCGCCCATTTCTATCAAGTCACGTAGATCAATAGTTTCTTATTGCAGCAGCCACACAAATGTACTTTGATTTCTCCTGTTATTTTTCATATGTTTTTGTTTTTTTTCCACTGTGTTAAGGTCAAATCTGTGGCCTGCTGACATGTATGCTGATATGACCGAAGCCATCTAGTTGTGAGAGTATGATGCTACAGTTCCAGGTTCACCCGTTATCAGCAGGAGATTCAGGCTTTGCTGTTGTCTCCATCTGCTGGTAAATTCAGTGGTGTTCATGTTTTGGTCTTTACTGTAGTCTGTTCTAAAATAAATGAATAAATATTGTATTCCGGAGTATTATGATCATAATAAACACGTGTGGGCGTCTGTGTGAACCAGAATATGTATGTATATGCCTTAAACCTGTATTACATGTAAAGTTTTAATCCGCAAATGCAACAACCAGATTATCTTTTTCTTTGCTCTACTGACTTTTAAAGGCTATGCTTTCTGTATACGTCCCTCGTCTATTAGTACTAGTGTTAATATTATTATTATTATTATCATCATCATCATCATCATTATACTCTTTCACTGCATTTTCCCTTTGTAACATACTATCATCATTTGTTCAGTCAACTCAGTCTAAAGTACTCTTATTATCCTTCATCTCTAAATTCAGAATTAGACTGATGAAACGCAATTTCATGTAGTAAGGTACTGTGAAAGTATAAATAGAACTGTGATTAGAAAAGATGGAATTATAACAATTTATATTTGTAAATTATGTGGGACAAGCCTGTGCTACAGGTATCCAAATAAATAAATGAACATCCCGTGGTGCTTTATCTCTATTTACCTCTGTATTTACCAAAGTCTGTATTTGTGATGTTTAATGCTAAATTTCTATTCTATTCTACTGTAGTTTTCTAAACTGTCTCTAGCGGTTAGTAGATAACCGGTGGGTCACATATCCAGGTAGATATATATTTAATTCTGTATCATCCTGCCCCCCCCTGTTCGCTGGTGTGGTGTGTCCCATCGGGCTCAGCAGAGACAGCAGCTGTCGCTTTAAGAGACCCGCGCGTTAAAACCTGCACCAAACTGTGCAGAGGTGTTCACGGCTGAGAGACATCGCATCTATTAGAATATTATCACGTGGAAAGTGCTCGGGTCGGGCACCTTGCTCTACATCTACGTTGTGTAGATGAACTTGTGTCTCCGCTGCGGTGCTGAGGACGGGACGATGATGCTGCACTGATGGTTTCCTACTGTGAGTCTCTCTCTCTCCTATGCGGCATTAGGATGTAGTCTACCGAGGTGACAGGGCATCAGGGATGTGTTCCAGCTATACAGATGTTTTGAGATGACAGAAGTACGCATGGTTGTATTTACTAAACAGAGACGAGTCTAGGGAAGAAAATCTTTGATTTGGCCTTGTGACTACTCTGGTAAGTTTGACGTGATTCCGTTTGCGTTATGGGTCTTATTGTACAGTGTAATGACCAGTGGGCTGATTAGTGGTCTTATACTGGATAGTGTGGGAGTATCGTGTTCAATAGATAGCGTGCAGGAAACCAGGAAGACCAAACATAATACCGTTGGATGATGGGAGTCCTTGACTTAGAGGGGGTGATGTCACTTTGCTACGTAGCAAAAAGCATTGCACCACAATGCAAAAATCTTTTCAGAACAATATGGACATTTTGCAAAGGTCGAGGCTAAACCAAGGCTGCAACCTCTGCAAGGTGAGATGCACCAGATATTAGATTTTCTTATTATATTGATTATGTTCCATTTAATATAAAAGCCTGCTTTAAATCTGGGTCTTAGCAAAATCAACTTGAGTGCATTGGTCATGATCTCAGTCTGCAAAGTTGACTCTTACTGCAGTGTGCAGTACAAATCCCATAATGCAGCGTCATGGAAGCAGTCATTACTAAGCAAAAGTGCAAATACTTGCCAACAAAACTATTTCAAGTAGTGTTTTACAATATGCTATAAAATTGAAGCTTCTTTCAGTACAAGTAAATTAATAGTATATTAATAAACAATGTATTTGAAACTGTATTGAATTTCATGGTGTTGATAACAACCTAAATGTATGTCTAGTCCAGATTGTTATTTCACCAACTTATTAGACAGTGCTGCTACACGTAAGCTGTTGTCTGTTTGAAAGTCATATTAATTAATTAACCTTAAATAACCTTAAATAGACTTCAATAAAATCTATTTAAGGTAAATGTATGTGTGTGTAAATGTATGACTGTGTAACAGTTCTTGAACACAGTAGGTTCAGAGCCTACATGCCCACTAGTGGCCATAAAAACCCAGTCTTGCAGCTTCAAGTCTATCAGCTAACATTTTGCACACAGGAGATTTTTGTTTGAATGTACAATTTAATGCCCATCCAGAAAAACTCCTTGTAAATGCACACATTACAGACACTTAACACTGGAACATTGGTCTGGTGAGAGCTCATTGATTGCACACAGTCTCTGCAGACTGTGTGACTTTACTGACCTATGGATAAACTCTCATCATTCTATTTGTACAACTTTGCAGTGTTTTGCAGTGAATATAGATGATAAAGAAAGCCAAAGACATCTAAAGTGTGTAACAGTGACACATACATGTAGTTATTTATTTATTATATAGCGTGAGCATACTTCTACTCGACTACGCATGCGCAAATGTTAATAGTCAGCTTAAAACTGTTGATTTTAAATAACCAGGCGTGTATACGACAAAAAAGACAAAAAGAGTCCTCTCTCGGAAAAGGCATATTGATTATTTTCAGTAAATCACCCTCGACGACTACCAGCAAAAGGCAAGAAGCAGTTAAGTTTATTAAGTCTGTCCGACGTGATTTAAGACGATGCGGAAGTAACCGGGACTGAACGCTCTCGACACAGTTTTTGCTCGGACATGCTCTGACACTGTAATTCATTATTATTAGAACATCGCCTTTGAAGGAGTCAGTATGTCGTTGGAGGTAAAATAGTCATGTCACCTGCTATTGTTTTTTCTCTTCCTTCCAGGATCCCGGGCTGCGGTGACATGTGTCAGCGTTTAGAGGGGACCATTAACGAGTGAGTCGGGGTTTGTTGGGATAACGCTCCTAAAGAGGCTGAAGTACACGCCGGCGGCATACGGTCAAAGAAAAGCCTCTTAGCCACAACATTTAGCGTTTACGTGTATGGTGTAAGCCACCAAACGAGGCTTGGTGTTTATTCACTGCACTGTTAGGTGTACCGAGCAGACAGGTGTTTGGAGAAGAATAACGGTGCTCCTCCTTTGTGATAGCCGTTTCCCGGGCGGAGTATTCCTACGCTCAGTGCAGAAGATAGTCCCATGAATGTACATGTGCTGGGACACCTATCTGCAACGAAATGGCCAACTGTCCGCACCCGTGGTAAGGTTTATGTGTCCTCTAATATATTGCTGTGTACTGGATGTTAGCATGTAAGGCCTTAAAGTAACACTAGTTGTGATTGATCAGGTTGTTCGGCATGAACTCAGCTGACAGCATCAGAGAAATCATATTTTCTTATAATGCATCTTTAATGCGTTTTAATGCCATTCAAGTTTTCCAGGGTAGTTTAGTTTGGGCCTAGTAGCTTTGCTGCCACACCCACTCATCTTCCAGTGAATGCACCATTTAGACTTTGCTGCATGGGTCCAGTGCTTTGCTGCTGAATAAGCAAAAATATTTTTGCGTTACTGGTGTTAATGGGATGACTGGCTGACTTATTGGGTTGCCTTACACATACAAAATAGCCGTATTGTTCCTTTGGACACCAGCAGCTGTGTGGTATTCCATGTATTGGTCTCTGAGTCAGAGCTGAGCAGCAGCAATGATTGAGTAGCACGCCTGTAGGAAACAGCACAGCTTGACGAGGTATAATTATCATCGATTGGGATCACTGTTCATTGTTAAAGGTTTTGTTTTTTTAAGAATTGCATATCACTCTGCAGCACTCAAGTGCTGTAAGGCTATAGCCTTTGTTCACATTACTAAAACCCAGAGCTTAATACAGATGTCAAAGTGGTGCTGATGACCCACTAGCAGATCGATCCAGTGAGGTACCCATTCTCATGTTTCTTCCAAACCTCAATCAATACTTATCTTATGTCCTCTGCAGTAGAGATCAAATTTGACTCCTTCGTTGAAATACAACAGCTACAGTATGTAGTCTTGTCAGTGCACCTGCCTGGGGGGTGCTCTAAATGAATCTAAAGTAAAGAATTTAAATCTTAATCGGTTTTCAAAAAAGTCACATTTTGATGTTACATATGTACAGAAGACACTATCATAAACTACCAAGCTTTATATGCAAAAGTCTTAATAAAAATGAAATGTTTCCAGTAAGGATTCTGCTTGTTGTCAAACCTCTAATACACATTTGTTTCCATTTATTAGGTTTCCATGGGTGACAGTCCGTCATGAATACATTGGCCTGAGATCCTACCAGGTTACTCCAGACACATCTGTTCAAGATGTCAAACACCTTCTCTACGAGGACACAGACCTCCCAGTCAAAGAGCAGCGCCTGAGCTACAATGGGAGAGTGGTAAGTGTTCAGTTCAGTTTGTAACAGCAGGACCAACGCTGTCCTAAAATCTATATAAAATTGCAATTTCATATTGCATCAGGTATGGATGGGATAACTTGCTGACTCTACAACTTGAATGGATGTGTTTATTGGCCATTGCTTTTATTGTTTTCCAATTTTACTTTCTTGTTCATTGGGTTGTTGTGTACTGGACATGCTTCACTGAATTTAGTTTAGTTACACAACTATTAAAATCAACAGAGGCGAGTCATAACAATTTATTATGAGGTATTATAATTTATGCTGCAGCCTTTTTGGCCAATCTAAAGACTTGTTTCAAAGTTGTTAAGTATTATGCATATGCCATATAGATTTCATTCAATTCAAGATTCAAAACACTTTATTAATCCCAGAGGGAAATTGTTTGCCATGAATACAGCCGCTCTCAATATAGAAAAATTAGAAGACCCACAACCATAAATAGCACCAACAATAAATAATATAGAAATAACAACTAAAAAAAGCACAATAAACAAAAACAACAACATGATAACATCCATCATTATGGTTGTTGAAACCCTCTCCCCTTACTTACTTCATAAAGCTAATGCTACTCTATACATTATATTAGATTACATTAGAATGTATTTTTTAAGGGAAAGGTTTATTAAGTTACTTGTGTTCAGCCTGTTTGTCAAATGAAGTGTTCTGGTTGATAATCTCAATATTCAACATTTTGCCGTGGTTATTTTAGTTTGAATGCCTCCTTTAATGTTACATAAAGATTAAAGTGCCAGCTCAGATGACTGCAGTCAAATGATCTGACTCATGCTTTGTGTGCAGCATGACCTGGCACCTCGTCATCGCTGTATTGAACAAAAGGCAATGCAGTCTCAGCACATAACATTTTTATTTTTACATACATACAACATAATTTATGAAAAGGTATGAATCTGAAATCCTGAAATCTTACACTTCAGTTATTGTATTTTTTATGTATTTATAAAGTTTTGTTATTTAAGAACTTATGATTGCTGATTATGTTTTGTGCTTTTTGGGTTAGGGTTAGATGTCTCAGTATGTTAATACTTACCACTAGTAATTATCACTTTTTTGGAAGAATAATTTACAGCATGGCTCTTGTGTGGTAGTTTATAGTTCCCTTAGCGAGCAGACCTGCAACATGACTGCAGCTGACCCTGTGTATTCTGGCTCACTTGAATGAAAGCACCAGGTGCTGGTTTGTGCTTGGCAGCCCCCTAGATCTCATATCAGACATTAACTGCAAGCCACTCCTATAGACTATTATCAGATATATTACCAGTACATGGCCAGATGTTATAATTCAGGCAACAATTTTAAACAGTAAAAAATAATAATGACTGTGTCCTTTATATGTAAGTCTAAACTACAAATTACCTGGTATTCCTGGTCTGCCTGATGCATGTGAAAATGTGCAGCAGTGTGATTGATAAGAGTTTAAATGTATTTTATCAAATCTAAATCCAGTTCCAAAAGCACTTATTAAAGCTAATTTCTTTAGAAAGTGTTTTTTAATAAAGTTCACAGTGTCAAATTAATTAAACTGTTTTCTGTACGACATCATGTTTCCAAAATATTGAAGAATTTACCACAGGTTTTTCTACATACAGTATTGTGTTGCAAGGACCAATCACTAGACAGGTAGGACACTGTAATGAAAGCTATGGTAATGAAATAAAAACAAATCAATTTGCTGTTGTTACACAGTAATATCGATTCTTCTTTATTGTTCAGTGAATATAAATTATATATACATTAAATAAATGCTTGATTTGTTAACTTAATGCTCTGCCACAGGTCACAGAATTGTACTGGAATATAGCAAAACACCATCAGTAAGCCGATACTGTCCCACTGTTGAGTTATCAAAGATGCTCATATTAGACAGTAATGAATAATTAAACTAATGAATTATTAGGCACCTGTTTGTCATCTGTATTGTGCTAACCAGATTGTGTTTTAAAGCTGTTTCACTGACTGCAGAGAATTTAAGCTGATATGTCGCAGACTGTGACACAAGATCAGATTCTAAACGGAACCAGCTCTCAGAGCCCGTTCTTTTTGATGGAACAGGCACTGCACCTGCCAGTTTCATGAATATTATTCATTATAAACGCTTGAGTCTGTCGGTACTCCTAAATGCAGTAAATATTACATATGTGTTAGAAAAATATGTGATACCTTTAACATTTGCATTCATAAAAATTATATTATTCGTTAGAGACATACCATATTGTATAAACCAAGAAGAAGTTATCATAAAAACTTTATTACTCATGTATCATGTACTGTATAAAGGTGAATATTACAGAAATAAATGATCACAACATATATGTATTTCTTACTTACTATTTTAATCTCAATGCCTCATTGCATTAATTATGAGGACATTTATCAATTTAACTGTACCACTACTGTAAGTACTCTATACTGCTCCTATATTAAATATTAATAAGACTTAGAACCTTCATTATAAACTGTAAAAATAAACACTGTGTGGTGCAGGGAGCATGTGGAGGATGATGACTGAGGGTTTTGCTTGTTCAGAGCAACATGCTGATGTGCAAAGACTGCTGAGTGCAGTGGGTCACACTGTCACCTTGAAAAGCCATGGACAGCAGCAGCACTAACAGGCCTGGAGCCGACTGACTCCCTGCTGCATTGATTCTGAAGGATGCGCTGGAAAAACATTGTTGATGACATTATTGTTTGTAATAACAGTGTACAAAAAATAAAACGGCATCTGAGATGCTGATGGTGACAAATAATGTTAAGACAAGTAATGTTGATCGTTATTAGTAAAATTGTGTTCTACTGTTTTATGAGTATTAAAAGGAAAGAAACAATGTTAATATTTTTCATGAAAGATTAATTATTTCTTAAACACACAATAGTGAGTAATTACTTATTTAGTATTTTTCTTTAATTGAGAACTGCATTGAATTTATGTGGATAATGTTTCTATATGACATTGATTTTTTATAGCTCGATGATAGTGTGCAGATTGACACACTGGTTCCTGCTGGAAGCCCGGAAGTGTCTTTCAAGCTGGAGGGAAGAGGCCTTAAAGGGGGAGGTAGGATTAATACTGCCACATCTCTGCAAGAAACTAATTCTCACAGCAGTCATCATCTATATTGTATCTGTCTTGGCTTTTACAGGGAGGTTTGGACAGAGTACACCACCGCTAGTCGAATTTTTAAAAGATATACTAAGGAGGTATCCTGAAGGTGGACAGATTCTGAAAGTAAGTGTGAAGTTTTCCCATAAAAAGAGTGTGTAGCCAACAGTGCAGGGTTTGGTATGGGAAAACATAGGCATAGTTCTGTTGGAGCTCAATCCGTTGGCAGCAGCTATATTACCATATATGGTGAAACTATTGCCAGGGCAAAGTTCTACTGACTCCACCTGCACTAGTAATACATTAATTATTTACTGTAAGACTAAGACAAAACACCAAATATGCTGATGTTCATCATGTGCTTTCACTGTGAATGTTCTGCCTTTTTGCTAACAGGTTTGTTTCATTTTATTTTGAAGGAGTTGATTCAAAATGCTGAAGATGCTGGAGCGACAGAAGTCAAGTTTTTGTACGATGAAACTGAGTATGGAGTCGAGTCACTGTGGTCACCTGACATGGCTCAGCATCAAGGTTTGCAATTAAAGTTAACAGTCGAGCACTACAGGACAACCTAATGCTAGGTGACGCAATTTAATAATTTGAGGAGACGATTCATGTTAGCAGGATATACTAGTTTTTATTATTTGTTATTATTAAACGTTTTTGTTATTATTATTATTAAATAATAATAATATAATTTTTTGACTTGTTTTTGCAGGTACGGCATTATATGTCTACAATGATGCTGTGTTTACTACGGAGGACTGGAATGGGATTCAGGAGATTGCAAGGAGCAGGAAGAGAGAGGATCCTTTGAAAGTTGGTCGGTTTGGGATTGGCTTCAATTCTGTCTACCACATAACAGGTGATGGGTCTCTTGAAATGCAAATACCAATAACAATGAATGTTATGGGTGTTGCAAATGTATATGTATAACTGTTTTCCTCCTGTGGGACCAGTCTTGAGAAAGTAAAGCACTCTGTACATTTATTTCTTTCTGTGACACTCAACTGGTCTGCAGTTGTATTAAACACATTTTCCATAGTATGATAGGATATCATTTCAAGAGTTTGATGATTACTCAGTATTGATTGTAAATTAGTAGGCAAGGTATGGACATAGGTATTTGCATACCATGTGTTGTTTTATATAATGCAATGGGGTATTTATAGTTTTTATGTTCATATCGTTTCAGATGTACCCAGTATATTTAGTGGGGACCAGATTGCCATGCTGGACCCTCATCAGACTCTGTTTGGAGTGAATGAGTCTGGACAATGTTGGAATTTGACGACAGACAATAAGGAGATAAGAGAACTGACGGACCAGTTTGCTCCCTACGTTGGGATGTTTGGGAGCTCTGAGAAAACCATTAAAGATGGCAACTTTCCTGGAACGCTGTTTCGCTTCCCACTCCGCATGAAACCCTCACAACTCAGTGGCAACATATACAACAAAGAAAAGGTTTTGGAGCTCTTTGAGTCTTTCAAAGTCGATGCAGACACTGTGCTCCTCTTTCTCAAAAGTGTTCAAAAAATCTCTTTGCATGTGCGTGAGTCCGATGGTACAGAACGCATGTTGTTTCAGGTTACAGCAACAGAGAATACTGATGATAAGCTGGAAAGACCAAATGCACTAAAAACGTTGGGCCAGGCAATAGACAGCTACAGTAATGGTGTTCCCAGTTCTGCCGTTACATGTGTCACTTACCAGGTCAACATAGAGACTCAGGATGAAAAAGCTAAAGAGACTCAGAGGACAACTTGGCTGGTGTGTAATGGAGTTGGGGGCAGAAGCATGTGTGCTGAGTTGGATTCTCTGGCAGATGATTTAAAGTTCATGCCCACCATTGGCATTGCCCTGCCGCTTACGCTGATCAACAAAGAGGACGTTGGTGCCACATCTGGTTTCTCAGGACGAGCATTTTGCTTCCTTCCTCTTCCACCTGGGGAGGAGAGTGAGACAGGGCTTCCAGTTCATGTCAGTGGCTTCTTTGGTCTCACAGACAACCGTAGGAGTATCAAGTGGCGGGAAGTGGACCAGTGGAGAGATCCAGCTGCCTTGTGGAATGAGCTACTTATAATCACTGTCATCCCTAGGGCTTACTTCACCCTCATAACTGAAGCTATCAAAAGGGTACAGACAAAAAAGGACCAAGACTTTCCATTGTCGTCCGTAGGGACCTATGGGGCGTGGCCAGACCCTAAGCAGGTCAAGTCCCGCTGGAAACCCATCCTCCAGCCACTATTTAATGACTTGCTACAGCAGGAAGTAATCTTTTCCCTCAGTGAGACTTGGATCAGGGCGGACCAGGCTGTGTTCTCAGAGCTGGACACAGACAGGGACATTTCAGAGACTGTGATCAACTACCTCCAAAGCTCAGGAAAGCAGGTGGCTAGTGTGCCCATCGCTGTGGACTGTGTCTTGGCTACCTACATGGCTGGGTCTACTGAAGTGAGGAAGGTGACTCCTTCTTTGTTGCGACAGGTGATCAGGAAGTGCAAACACAAGGGTTCGTTGCAGGAGAAGCTACTGTTGCTGGAGTTTGTTCTTAGTGATGCCAATTATAGTGATCTCATTGGACTGGAGCTCCTGCCATTGCAAGATGAGACCTTCACTACATTTTCATCCTCTGTCAGTGAAAAAGATGCCATTTATATTGCTTCTGAAGATTACCCCAGGTAGTTATGGCCAATTGTCTCTTTCCAATATAATGTTTGCAAAGATAATCTGAGTTTCAATCAAGTTTTAAGTCATATAACAGGATTAGTCTTTTTTATTTTTGTTCTTCTGCTCTGTCCTAAGGTCTCTGTATCCAGGACTTGAGGGTCGGTTTATATTAGAAGACATCAAACCTCCAGTAATGGAGAGTTTAAAGAAAGCCGCCAAAAGCAGAGGTAATGTAACAATTGTAAATTCTTTTCTGAATCTGTTGTGTGTAAATAGTTGTATGTAAAAATATTTTTGGTCCCAAACAGTGACCGGAGAACTATTGTAATATTAACATCTGAATCTGAATTTGTCTGATGTAATGCACTGTGCTATATATAATATAGCATAGAGTAGAATAGACTGGAATAGAATGTGTGGCAGGACTGTATCTAAAACGGAAACCGTTAAATCTCTGTTTGTGATGATGCCTATGTGGGTTATGTGAGTTCAGTATGTTGTAGTAACACTAGGTCATCTTACTCTCCTGCAGTGCCAGCGGCACATCAAATCTGGTTAACTGCTAATAAAATATTTAGGAGTGCCAGATAGAAAGGCAAAGACAGTGATCATAATGTTTCATGGAAGAGTGGTTTTTGCGCCACACATTCCACTTAGTACACAAGATCTGACTGCACCCCCTGCCATACTCAGCCAATCCAATAAAAAGAGGGCCATAAGCTAGAGAGAGGGGTAATATGCTCCCAAAACACTTTATTAATCCCAGAGGGGAATTGTTGTAAAGTAATTTTAATTTAATATAAACACGTTTTCCAGCAACTATTCTTTCTTTAGGAAGAATACGCCCATTAGTTTCGACGAAGAGCTGAACAGTACATAATTTGCAGATTCTGAGCACAGCTGTTAATGTTTTTAAAGATTCTCAGCGATCCAGGTGTGGATTCCTTAAGTCAATAGTCCTTGATGGTCGTCTGTGGGTTGTTGCTGTACATTGTTATGTATGAGACAGGTGGTCACAACAAGGGTTTATAATCCTGCTAACCCTGCAGCTGAGTCAGACTTGAAAAATTTCTAGGAGGGTGAGAGGTTGTCAAGAAACTAAAACAAGTCCAGTTTAATTAAATCAAGGATATAGTGTAAAATTCATTACCTTCTCTAAAATGTCTCACTTGAATTACAGTGCAACAGTACCTCTGGGGCTGCTCAGGTAGGTATTTCAAAGTAGAAGCGTTTTAAAATTAACCTGTACTAACGCAAGAGCAGAAATTATGTTCGGTTGGTGCGCTCTCGTGTAGGGTTTTCTGGTGCATTTCATGACTTGCTGTTTTTTTACTAGTCTCTTTTTTAAATATCCTATACACTTTTATGATCGTATTGTGTTGAATTCAGGACTGTTTAACCAATTAGGAGCCTGTGTGTGTGTGTGATTTGTGCTTGTGTGTTTGGTTTACATCAGCAATATGTATTAATATTGTATTAAATATGTCAAGTATGAATATACACATTTTGTCATTTTAATTTCTAGTTAATCTATTCGCATGACATTTTAGGAAAACCATTTATACTTTCTTTCTTCAAAACTCTTTTGAAAAAAAAGGAAACTGTATTTATAGGATCTTGCTTTGTCCTTACTGCATCATGCAATAACAACAAACTTAACCTTTACAGTGTTGATTGGTAATCTCTATATATATATATATAAATATATTAATTGAGGCTAAATTTGTTTTCTTGTTTATTTAACAGGAAGATCTTGCACTCAGTTGCAGGTTTTGAACCCTGAGCGATCAGCTCGGCTTATCAAGGAGATTCTATCAACAGTTTGGCCAAATAGAGACTTAATGGTTCAGTGGGAACCTGGAAACAGGGAGCTCAAGCATCCTACAGTTTCTTGGATGAAGATGATTTGGAAGCACCTCTATATAAATTTCGCTGAAGATTTAACTACTTTTGAAGACATGCCTTTAATCCCGCTTGTACCACTTGAGGAAAGCATGAACACAGTTAAGCTTCTGCGTCTTAAAACTCCATCCCCCATAATCCTTGTGGATGAGGAAGATGCACCTCTTTGTGACAACCTTGTTGATATCATGAAAAAACTTGGAGGAGTAGTGATAAAAAAGCTAGATTCATGTTTGCAGCACCCATTGCTAAAGAATTACATCCATCTTTCCTCTCCTGCTGTCCTACTTCAAATTATGGATAGATTGTCAATACAACGATTATCCAGCCAAGTCTCTTCCTTTTCAGTGAAAGAGAAAATTGTCCTCAGAAACTATCTTGCCGGACTGTCTGACATTACAGAGAAGGAAAGGCATACTCTACTTGAGCTTTCCATCTTTGAGAAAGTGGGGACCTGCCTTGAGGGTACCTCAGCCTTTATATCACCGAGAGGAGCTAGAGCTTTACACCATAGGGCCAAGTATCCACCAGATGTTAAGTTATCCGAAACTCTTGTGGGTTGCTCTGATGAGGAGTCAATTCGTCTCATCAAGATGCTAAATGTAGAACAGGTGAAAACAACAGAATGTTTTAAGGTGATTGTTCAGGATATTGAAAGAGGATTCTACACAATTGGTGAAATAGACCAAATCATGCTATGGGCACTTAAACATTTGTCCTTTCTGAAGAATGAAAACTCAGCTGTAATTAGGTGGCTTTCTGCTCTTAAATTCATAAAACTGCCTTGTGGGAAGTCAGTTAAAGCTTCGGAACTTTTTGACCCTGAGCTGGAGGTTTTGCAGAACCTGTTCTACATGGAAGAGAGCGCCAGGTTCCCAACAAGTACATTCACATCTTCTCCTGATATACTTTATTCACTCAGACAACTGGGATTGAGAAATGAAGTACAGCTCAGTGAAAAGGATGTACTCACTGTGGCAAAGAAGATAGAGGAATTACAGAGCAGTGACCAACCAGACTGGGACTTCATAATGAAAAAGGCAAAGACATTGCTGCAAATACTTAACAGACAAACCAAGCTGGTTAAATCAGTTGATACTCAGTCATCATTACTAAAACTGAAATGGGTACCGGTCTGCAAGGAAAGACCATTAACGTATCCTAAATCTCTTGCCTGGGTTGGAGATACTCTCAATATATGCTCACTATCTGAGATGTGTGACATATCCCATGCAGTGCTTGTAGGATCATCAGTAGCACTGGTTGAACACACATCTGCAGGTATGAAGAAGGCACTGAAACTGACTGTAGAGCCACAGGTGGATCAAGTATTACAGCACCTAAAAGCAGTGAATGACTGGCATAAATCACAAGCATTCACTACCGAGGACTGGTATCAATTCCAGCAGATCTTGTTTGAGATATATGGCTTCATGCAGGCTCATCTTGAGGATGCAAGAGAAGCAATGAAATCACTGCATTTTGATTGGGTGTGGACAGGGAAGACATTCTCATCACCTGGCCAGACAGTCCTAAAACCACTCCCTGATCTAGACTTGCAGCCTTATTTATACTCCCTACCAAAGACAATGAGAAAGTTTCACAGGCTTTTCAAGTTTTGTGGTTCGTTTGAAGAGGTTGTACCAACTCATGTGTTTGAAGTCATAAGTACCATCCAACAAAGATGTGAGGAAGAGATTACAAAGGAAGAAAGCAAACATGATATCCTGCTTTTAATCAACATCCTGAGATGGCTGAATAACAATCAGATAGCTGTGGATACTAACATGTATGTGCCAATTCTTTGTTACAAGGACCCAACCAAATTAGCAATGAAGCCCATTCATGAATGCACGTACTGTGACATAAAGGTTGATGATTTAAATGACCTTCTTGAAGATGCGTCAGAACCCATTATATTAGTCCATGATGACATCCCAATGAAAACTGCTGAGTGGCTGAAAGTGCCATGTTTGAGCACAAGGTTAATAAACCCAGAAAACCTTGGCTTTGAGCAGTCAGGCCAACGAGAACCTCTAACAGTGAGAATAAAGAACATCTTGGAGGAATATCCTTCTGTAGCAGACATTTTTAAAGAGCTTCTCCAGAATGCTGATGATGCAAGTGCAACAGAGTGCAGTTTCCTGATTGACATGAGAAAGAATGCTGACATTCGAGAAAATCTCCTGGATCCTGGCATGATTGTCTGCCATGGCCCGTCCTTGTGGTCTTTCAACAATTCTGTATTCTCAGACACAGACTTTCTAAACATCACAAGGTTAGGTGGATCAGTGAAGAGATGTGAGGCAGACAAAGTTGGTAAGTTTGGCTTAGGCTTCAACTCAGTTTATCATATTACTGATATCCCCATCATATTGAGCAGAGAGTTCATGATCATGTTTGATCCAAACATCAATCACATCAGCAAGCACATCAGAGACAGATCTAATCCAGGAATCAAAATAAACTGGAGCAAACAACAGAAAAGGTTGAGAAAATTCCCCAACCAGTTCAGACCATTCATTAATGTCTTCAACTGCCAGCTTCCCCTAGCTCAGGACTCCCCATACAAATACAATGGTACACTATTCAGACTGCCATTCAGAACAGAGCAAGAAGCTTCAGGAAGTGAAATCAGCACTCTGTACTACAATACCACAGACATCTATTCACTGGTTGATGAGTTCAGCATATGTGGTCATCGGTTTATTCTGTTCACTCAGCATGTTGGGAGTATGGTCTTGAAATACTTAAAATATGAGGAACCCAATCCAGCGGGAGCACAAGATGTTGTCACCATCAATAAAAGTGTATGGTCATCTAAAGCCTCATATGGACCTTTGAGTATCCTAAAATCTGCAGCAAAGACTATGAAGAAAGTAGCAAGCACCAACAAAGTGCCAGCTGATGTTCCAAAGTCTGGCTGTATCATACGTGTTGTGGTGGAGGAGTTTCATAATGTTTTTAAACGTATTGTGGATCTCCACTCCCCACTTTTCAGAGGATCAGAAGACGATCCTAACCAGTACTTTGAGATGGCTGCTAAAGGTGTTCAGACTAGAAGACTCACTGATGAAATGCCCCAAAAGGCAGTCGAGGTCACCAACTGGCTCATCTGCTCATGCATGGATGCAACAGAGGCACTCAAGTTCTCCCTCAGTGACAGTGGAAAAAGACTTGGACTTGTGCCTTGTGGAGGAGTGGCTGTTCTGCTCTCAGAGGAAGACAATCGCAAATGGACAGTAAAGACAAATGTGATACCAATTGGAGAGGTGTTTTGTTATTTACCTCTCAAAATCAAAACAGGCCTACCAGTCCATATTAATGGCTGCTTTGCTGTGACTTCTAACCGCAAAGAGATCTGGAAAACAGACACCAAAGGACAGTGGAATTCTGTGTTTATGAGACATGTCATTGTCCAGGCCTATTTAGCAGCTCTCGCAATGCTACGTTTCATGGCTGAAAGTGGAGAACTGCTTGATTACAACTATTATGCAGCATGGCCAGATCCAAGTCAGGTGCATGATGACTTCTCACTGATCAGCCAGGGTGTGTACCAAGAAATTGCCAAAGGAGGGGATAGCGATCATGCAAAGGTTTTTTCAGATGGCAAAACCTGGGTGTCAATCAAATATGTCAGATTCCTTGATGATGCCTTACTCTGTAGACCAGACATTGGACCTGCTGCTTTCAAGATATTTTTAAAATATCTCAAAAAAAGTGGTTCCCAAAACCTCTGTGCTGTTGAGCTACCTGATTGGATAAAGGAAGGGTTTGATGATGCTGGATGTAAAGGAAAGTTGATGGAAAACACTCTGACAGAGAAGCAGTTCTTTGCAGAAGTCTTTTTTCCTCACATCCAAGATATTGACAAAGACCTCCGCGATCCCCTAATGCATTATGTTTTGAATGAGAAACTGGACGATTTTGCATCAATCCTCCGGGTTACTCCTTGTGTTCCATGCTCTGGCCCCAATAAAGAGTTAGTTGTGCCTTCTAGACTTATTCACCCAGAGGGTAGAGTTGCTAAACTCTACAACAGTGATGATGGAAGATTTCCAGCAGGGACGTCTAAAGACTACCAGAATCCTGTGTGTTTATTGAAGCTTGTGCAGTTGGGCATGGTAAAAGATGATCTGTTGTGGGAGGACCTGATTGAACGCGCTCAATCTGTTATTGATCTTAATGAAAGTGAACACACGGCTGCATGCTTTCGAAGCAGCATAATACTCAGTCTCATTGATGAGAAACTGAAAATGAGAGACCAGGCAACAACTGAGCTCCTAGAAAAGCTGCAGAACATCAAGTTCCTTCCATTCCTTACTAGACCTGCAGGCTTCTCACTGCCATGGCATGGGAACAACTTTTCCCCAACAACAATGTTCTCCGCTAAAGAGGTCTTCACAACTGAGCACCAGGACACTGTGTGTCTGATGAAGCCAATCCTAAATGAGAATTCTCCCTCTTTCAAAGGCTGTGGTGCAATGTCATTGGCTGTGAAGGACTATCTTGGTTTAATAAGGAAACCCTCAGTTGGACTGGTCATCAGTCAACTCAAGAAACTGTCTCAGTCATTTGATGGTGTTACACTGTATCAGGAAAACATAACAAATGCCTGTTACAAGTATCTACATGAAGAAATGCTACAGGATGAGAATGCTAAGGTACAAATTACTGAAGAACTGAAAGCATTCAGCTCCATTTTAGTGGAAAACACATATGTCAGTCCCTCGAAAGTTGCATTCCACCTGAATTTTGATGCAGCTCCTCATCTCTATCAGCTTCCTAACAAGTACAGAAACAGCTGTCGTGAGCTCTTTGAAAATGTTGGTGTGCAGGCAAGCTTCACTGTTGAGGATTTCTCAGTGATTCTTGAAACTGTAAGGCATGAATGTGGGCGAAGGACTCTCACAGAGGAGAATTTCCAGTTGTGTCGCAGAATTATTAGTGAGGGAATATGGAGCTTGATACGGGACAAAAACCAAGAATGTTGCCAAGCACTTTATGGTGGGATTCTGTTACCTGACTCCAATCTGACACTGCAGCCATCAAAATCACTGTGCTATAATGACTGCCCCTGGATCAAAGTCAGAGATTCTTCCGTGAAATACTGCCATGGCGATATTCCAAGAGAAGTTGCTGTGAAGTTAGGAGCAGTCCCAAAACGTCACAAAGCCTTGGAGAGGTATGCCTCAAATGTCTGCTTCACACCACTTGGAAGCGAGTTTGGGCAGAAAGAAAGGCTCACAAGTAGAATTAAAAGCATTCTCAATGCTTATCCATCTGAAAAGGAAATGCTTAAAGAGCTGCTTCAAAATGCAGATGATGCCAAAGCCACTGAAATCTTCTTTGTTTTTGATCAAAGAACACACCCCACAGATAGAATCTTTGATGATAAATGGATCCCAATGCAAGGGCCTGCACTTTGTGTATATAACAACCAGCCTTTCACAGAAGATGATATAAGAGGTATACAGAACCTTGGAAGAGGAACAAAAGAAGCAAATCCAGGCAAAACTGGTCAGTACGGCATAGGATTCAACTCTGTCTATCACATTACTGACTGCCCATCCTTCATCTCAAACAATGACATTTTGTGCATTTTTGATCCACATGCACAGTATGCTCCTGGAGCTACATCTGTTAGTCCTGGAAGAATGTTTAGAGACTTGGACTCTGACTTCAGATCTCAGTTTTCAGATGTTCTTAATCTTTATTTGGGAGCGCATTTTAAGTTAGAACGCAGCACAATGTTCAGATTCCCCATTCGTTCTACAGATATGGCAAAGACATCAGAGATCAGTTCAGTCCCTGCATCAGACAGAATGGTGCAAAACCTGCTTGATAAGCTAAAATCTGATGGTGCAGAGCTTCTGATGTTTCTCAATCACATGGAGAAAATATCAATCTGTGAAATTGATAGTGCAACAGGAGAACTTAAAGTGCTTTATTCAGTTAATGCCAAAATAACAGATGGTGACCGGCTTAAACGCAAACAGTTTCATGCTTCAGTAATTGATAGTGTGACTAAAAAGAAGCAACTCAGTGCTATCCCTGTCCAACAGATAACATACACCATGAACATAAATGATTCTGATGGAAATCTAACTACTTGGGTGATCTGCAATAGATCTGGCTTTCCTAACATTGAAGATATCTCAAAAAGTGTGATCTCAGCTCACAAAAATGAAGACATAACGTTATTTCCTCGTGGAGGGGTAGCTGCATGTGTGAGTCACAACTACAAAAAACCCCATAGAGCCTTCTGCTTTCTGCCTCTTTCATTAGAGACAGGCTTACCTTTCCATGTCAATGGGCATTTTGCCCTAGACTCTGCTAGAAGAAATCTATGGAGAGACGACAATGGAGTTGGGGTGAGGAGCGACTGGAATCACAATTTGATGACATCAGTCATATCACCAGCCTGTGTGGAACTGCTGATTCAGCTTAAGCGTAGATATTTCCCAGGTCCTGATCCCACCATGACAGTACTACAAGGGACTCCACTTCATGTTGTTAAAGATACATTGCGGAAATATTTGTTCTTCTTCCCAGTCAACAGACTTGATATACAACCAGATTGGTACTGCTTGGTTAAAGCGATATATATCTGTATCCATGCTGACCTAAAGCGTCTTCTTCCTGTAGTCAGAGCTGCACAAATGGACAACTCTGACATGCACTCTGCCATTTTTATTTCATGGGTGAATACATCTACAGCAAACAAAGGTAGAGCCTTTTTTGATAATCTGATACAAGATGAGCTTCAGCACTTGAAAAACACAGAATACAACATCACATCAAGAAAGTCTGTGGCAGAACATGTCTACAGGCTTAAAACGTTGCTTCTGGAAATTGGTTTCAACCTCATTCACAGTTGTGATGAGACTGCAAATCTCTACTTCTGTTTGGAAGATGCAGGGATACCAGTTCATTATGTGACGCCACAGGATGTTCGCAACTTTCTTCACACCTTCTCATCACCAGACACATCTTGTCATGTTGGAAAACTGCCCTGTCGTCTCCAACAATCCAACTACAAGGTAGTTCATAACTTGAAACTTCTTGTTGACTACTGCTTCAAAGATATAGAAGTGGATGAAGTTAAAGTTGAGGGTTTGCCTCTGCTGATAACAATGGACAATATGCTGCAGGTGTTTGATTCCAAGAGACCAAAGTTTCTGACAGCACATCATGAGTTAATTTCATCAAGGAAAGACATGTTCATGAATACCTTATATATAAGGTACAGCAACATCCTGTTAAAGGCAGGCATTGCAAAGACCTTTGATATCAGCAGTTTTGGTGAACTCCTTGGATCCGTTCTCCCAAGAGAGTGTCAAACAAGGATGCCTGTCAAGTGGAAAGACAACTTTGCAAGTGAATCATGGCTGAAGAATGTGTGGAACTTCATCAGTGAGAATATTGCTTTTAAGGAGGACCAGGTGGACATAAAGCCCAGTTTCGATACAGTCTTAGACATTTTGAAAGACTGGGCTTTGCTACCTGGAACCAAATTCATGACAAGAGAAAAGATAGTTGTTCCTGAACACGATGTGCTTTTACCTTTGAGTTTGATGAATGTGGCCATTTTTCCACATGGCCAAAATGACAAGGTTTTTCATACCCTAATGAAAGCAGGATGCCTTCAGCTTGCAGTGAACAAAATCTGTGTCAAAGAGAATGCCATTATGTCTCTTTTGGTACAACACACAGCAAACATTGAAAATCCATCAAGTGTTTTAAAGGCTGTAGAGTTCATGATTCATACATCTGCATTCAAAACAGCTAACCTGTCTGACAAGGACTTTGAGGCTCTTCTGTTGTATTTCAACTGCAACCTAGCCAACCTCACACAACAAGATGCACAGAGCCTAAAACTTCTCCCATGCTTTAAATCTGTTAGTGGGAAATACATCAGCATTTCAAACTATGGGGCAAACTACGTCCTTGCAAAAAGCATTCCTACTGCAGACATAGATAAATGGGCTCAGACAGCCTCTTTTGCCTTTCTTGATGACAATCCACAGCTTAAAGAATTGTATACCTTTCTTGGTTGCATTCCAATTGATGACTTGGAAATTTACCTTCATCATCTGCTGCCAAAGTTTGAGAGTCTTTCTTTTGATGCCAAAGTTGAACACATTGTCTACTTAAAAGAGAGACTTCTGTCAATGGAAGAAGCAAGTGAGATGAAAGATCAACTCTATGAAAAATTGGAGGGACTGTCATTCATCTATGACTACTCAAACAGACTCAGGCCAACCAAGTTCTTTTGTGATGAGACAGTGAGGGTGTTTGAAGTTATGCTACCTGCTAAGTCATTCATACCTAGTGAATTTTTTAAGAAGGTTGAGCAAGTGTCAAAACCAAAGAATGGCACATTGTTGCTCACCTCTTGGATAATCTTTTTGAGAAACATTGGTCTCAAACATGAAGTGACTCAGCAGCAAGTTCTTCAATTTGCTAAAGAGGTCAGCATCAAAGCACAAACAGAAAGCTGGACAAAAGAAAAAGTACAAACTACTGTTGATGTTCTCTTGAACCACATTTTCAGAGAAAGGATAGACCTGTTCCAGGGTACTTTTCTCAAAGAGCTCTCAATGATACCCTTTCTGTGTCCTGAGAGAGCCCCTAAAGAACTTGTCAAGCTTCATTCGCAGTATCAAGAGATGAGTGGCACACTTCCACTGATTCGTTTCAGTGGGTCTCAAGTAAATCCAAAATTTAAGCAAACAGATATAATTCACTTGCTTTGGACATCTTGCCCAATTCTACCTGAAAAGGCTACACCATCAAGCATAAAGGACCAGGAAGAAAGTACTCTTACTGGACAAGAACAACTTGACCAAGTTCTTAACATGTTAGGTGTCAACTTGGACCCACCATTAGACAAAGTCATAAGCAACTGCAAAAACATCTGCAACATATCCAATCCAGATGATGAAATGGTGAAAACCAGGAACAAAGTTTTAAGGTCCACTTATGAGTTTCTCAGTGCAGATAAAAGAGATTTCCGATACCAGCTCAGAGGTGTGCCTTTTGTTATGGTTGAAGAGGGCTGGAAATTGCTGAAACCTGAAGAGGTTGTCATTAATTTAGACAATGAATCTGACTTCAAACCATACTTGTACAAATTACCTCTAGAACTTGGTACTTTCCATCAACTGTTTAAACTTCTCGGCACAGAAGATGTTGTGTCAATCAAACAATATGTTGAAGTGCTGTGGCGAATTTACAGAGGCTCAGAGGGAAAGCAGCTTGACCCAAATGAAATGAGAACAGTAAAAAGGGTTGTTTCAGGATTTTTCAAGTCTCTCCATAATGATCCAGTTGAAATTCGCAAAGATCTTGAGCGTCTCAGAGATTTAACTTTTTATCTGCCAAGCCATGATGGTAGATTAGCAAAATCCAATACCTTGGTGTTTGATGATGCTCCACATTACAAGAGCAGGATTCAGGGTAATGTTGGAGTTCAGATGCTTGTGGACATGAGTCAGTGTTATTTGGGCAAAGATCACGCCTTCCACACAAAGCTGATCATGCTGCTTCCACAGAAGCTAAGGCCTAGACTTTTAAGTAGCATTCTTGAAGAGCAACTTGATGAGCATTCACCAAAAATGTGCCAATTTGGGGCTCTTTGCTCACTTCAGGGTCGGCTTCAGTTGCTGCTCTCATCAGAACAATTCATTACAGGACTGATTAGAATAATGAAACATGAGAATGACAACGCTTACCTTGTGAATGAGGAGAAAGCCATACGTCTGTGCAAAGCACTTTGCGAAGGATTAAAAGTTTCCTGTTTTGAGAAGCTTCAGACCACCTTAAGAGTAAAAGGATGTAGTCCCATCCCACATAGCCGCAGTGAAACACTTGCCTTCCTCAAGAGGTATGGGACAGCTGTGATTCACCTTTACATCCAACATTCGGACAGTAAAGACATTAATTTTCTCTTGGCACTTGCTATGACATTAAAGTCTGCTACAGACAATTTGATTTCTGACACATCCTATCTGATTGCCATGCTTGGCTGCAATGACATTTACAGAATCACAGAAAAGCTAGACAACCTTGGTGTTAAGTATGACTCAACAGAGCCTTCAAAACTTGAGCTTCCCCTTCCTGGAACCCCTATACCTGCTGAGATACATCATACACTCCTCATGGATCCAATGAATGTATTCTATCCAGGGGAATATGTCGGTTACCTCGTAGATGCTGAGGGCGGAGACATATATGGATCCTACCAGCCAACCTATACATACGCAATCATTGTTCAGGAAGTAGAAAGAGGAGAAGAGGATGAAAACACGAGTTTCCTTGGGAAATGTTTCCAGATTGACATAGGTTACAGTGAATACAAAATTGTCAGTTCCCTTGACTTGTACAAATTCTCAAGACAAGATGAAAATACACATGTGCGAGACACCGGTGCCCCATCTACCCCTAAAAGCAATGACAGTCATTCATCTGGTCTGAGAATGGTCCCTCCTCTTTTTGCTGGCAAGGAAGACCTCAGACCACCCCCTCAGAAACAGTCACCAAAAAAGATCAAGCTTCATACATTACCGGAAATTCTGAAAGAAGTGACCTTAGTGGTTGAACAAGCCTGGAAGCTTCCTGAGACAGAGAGAAAGAAGATAATCCGGCGATTGTATCTCAAGTGGCATCCAGACAAAAATGCAGAGAACCTCGACATTGCCACAGAAGTCTTCAAACACTTACAGAACGAGATCAACAGGATGGAGAAACAGTCTTTAGCTGATCAGCAAAATACAGACAGAGCTTCGAGAAGACCATTCTCCACATCATCAGCCCGGTTCCAATCAGAAAAGTTCTCGTTTCAAAGATTTTATTCATCGTGGAACCAAGAGGCAACAAGTCACAAATCAGAAAGGCAACAGTTCAGGGAACATTATGCTAGCTATGCAGGCTCATCACACTCCAGCCGTTTCTTTGTGCCCCCAACCTTCAAGACAGTAGGAAACCCCGTTGAAGCCCGCAGGTGGCTGAGGCAAGCTCGTGCAAACTATTCTGCTGCTCGCAACGATCTTCATAAAAATGCTAACGAGTGGGTTTGTTTCAAGTGCTACCTGGCCACAAAGCTTGCACTGATAGCTGCTGACTATGCAGTCAGAGGAAAGTCAGACAAAGATGTAAAGCCAACTGCTTTGGCTCAGAAAGTGGAAGAGTACAACTCCCATTTAGCAGGCCTTGCCAATGATGTTCAGATTCTGGAAGGGTATGGTGTGGACAGCCTGAGAACTCGCTACCCTGATATCCTTCCATTTCCACAGATACCTAACGACAGATACACATCTGAAGTAGCAATGAGAGTGATGGAGTGTACTGCACGGATTATCATAAAGCTTGAAACTTTTGTGCAGCAAAAAATATAATACTCTCGTTAAGTATTACAATGAAATTAGAGTATGCAAAGTTAGAGGGCACCTGTGGCTGTGTGCAATACAGATCACGCAAATAAAAGTGTCCTGCTGGCAGCTTGTGGTGCACATGGTATGCAGTTTCTACCCGTTATGGTGGTGCTGTGTCTCATGCACAGTAAATAAATGTATGGCTCCTATAAACCATTAGCCTCTCAATATGCATTTGCTGTAATATGTAAAAAAGTGCACATGCTGTACATGCATATGTTTCAGCAATGCATTTTGCTCTCCAGAGCCCCCATTTGAACCTACTTCTCAAAGTTATTAAAAAAACGCTGCTTTTTTTACTTTCTTTTATAAAAGAATATATATATTTTCATGCTCAAGAAACCAGCTGAGTGTAATTAAAGGATGTGCAGTTGAAGAAGAAATAGATTAACTCTAAATGTCAATACAGCAAGATCTCAGCTAATCAAGAAAATACAATCATGTTTGTAAATGATGTTCTTTTTGTATTTGTATGGTTGATTTCATATCATTTCTGTAAAACTTGTAAATTTTCTGTAACATAGCCAGTCAATCGTTAATGGACAAAGCACTTTTTTTGAAACGCTTCATGTAATCACACTTGCACTTGTACAGCGCTTGTGTCAACCAGGCAACTGAGAGATGAAAACTCTTTGTGTTAATTTAAACACATTTTTTTATTGGGGATATTTTTTTCGTTTATTGTAGCTTAATGTTGTTGTATTTAGTAACAATTAATCTTTTTTTTCTTATCAAAGACAGTTTGCTTTGATAGCTCCTGAAGTCCTGGATGAGGAAGTGATAACTGTAGCTAAGCTTTTGCTTAAATGGCCATCCTTTATATATTTTGTTCTGTGTTTTCCAGTCATGGGCTGTTTGGCGATACTCAGTGGGAGAATGAGGTAAAATAAAGCCATATATATTCTATAAATTGGGCACAACCCTTAATCTGTTGAAGTAATCAAGTTCACATATTTCTGGAATATTTTATCAGCACCAGGCCGTGGTGCTCACGTGTTTTTACATATTTCCTTTTATTTGAAGGTCTATACACACACTGACCACCATATCATGAATGTAATTTCTAAACATTATTTAAAATGTGCTTAATATAGTTTTCATTATGCAGCATCTCAAGCTTGAGATGGCTCGGCTGGAAGTGTCTCCTTGAATAAAGTATGGAGAACCTATCATATATGTATCATATATGTTGATGTGCCATAGGACGGCCTAATAAAATCCCCTTAAATACAGTACATTGTGTCAGTTTTTGTTTTTAGTTTTATTAAGGAAGCCACATGTTAACAGTCTGTTTATGACTTACACAATTTTGGAACTTTTAAATTGCCACAGAGTGATTGAAGTGTTGAAATCATTAATTGGGTTGAAGTTGATGTGAATGTCCTTAGCGCAATTATTTTAGAGCTAAACACACAAATTAAAAAAATATATTATTTTCTTTATTTACTCAAATCTGAGCAGATGCAAAAGGTTAACTGTATTCTGAGCATGACTATAACCAGGGTAGCTGATACTGTGTAATCGCGTGTCCTCACTGCAACATTGCAATTTAATTAATAAGATTAGAAAATCTGCTCTGTTCATGCTGATGTTGGACCATCTGCTTCTGGTGGTATTGCAGAGCTTTTCCACTAGAGTGCTGCAGAGACTCAGTCAACATTATAAGGAACTATGTACCAAAACGATGCATCTCTGCAGCTTTAGTGCACCTCAAAAAATTAGAAAGAGCAGAATAATGTGTCAATTGTATGGTGCCGTTTTGTGCAGTTACATTTAATTAGATAAATAAGATGAGAATAAATAGCTCTGACAGACACATAGAAGAATAGCACAAGTTTATTCAACATACAAAATTAATAAATATACACTACACACTTTATCAAAATATGCCAGTACATAAGTCAGAACTGCAAATTCATGCCTATAAACTCAGACAGTGGTAGCACAACACTGTGCTTAAATTGCTGCTCATCTATGTTATATAATCACAAAACATTTGTGGTGAACTGACAAATAAAACCATACACTAAAGACTAATACAAGATAACTGTATTCAATGTTGCTTAAAAAGAAAATAACATTGGGGAACATTTGACCCATGAGGCAGAAGCAAAACTGAAATCTGAATCCCTATATTTTTACACTCAAATTCATAAGCTCATAACATTTATTAGACAATGTTTGTTTGCGCAGTCAAATGTTTTATTAGTTATAAAACCCTGGTTGTAGGTTAAGTTAGTGAAAAAACACAAAGCAGCTTAGCAAGATGCTACAAGTCTGCCTTGTAGCTAATTGTATTATTACAAGTTTATACGGGGCTTATAAAATAACACACCATACATGGCCTAAATGAAAAAAAATGTAATTACATGTGGTAACATAATATATTGTACCCTAAGGATTGGTATTTTAACCTTAGCCCTATAAAGCAATTGAAGCTAAACAAGAAATAAATCTGTTGCTGTATTGAATTTGAGTAAGAAGAGAGAGAAAGGACATCTTTGAAACCCGAAAGTGAAAATGACAATGACAGATTATAAACAAGAATTTCTCAATTTTTCCCCATTTAAATAAAACATGCACACACAAACAGTGCATACCAAGGGCTTGGTGTCAAACAGACACACATAAACCAAAACCTATTTATCTATGTCACTATGTGAGATTATTTATTAATTTATTTAGAAACAAAAGAGGGTTTGGAATAAACCCTTGATATACAATGAGGTCCAAAAGCCTGAGATCAGAGAAAGTTGAGTATACTTTCCTGAAAATATGTAAATAATCATAATGTTTTTGAGAAATTATGATCCACATGGAGTTGTAAAGCATAAAATTAGGAAGACATATATAACATTTAGATCATTCTAAATATGGCTGGTTAAAGTTTCCAGTAAAATGCGTAAGTGTAATATTAGAAACCTTAACTTCAGAATGAAGTTAGAAGTCAACTAGTTGCTGTCAGAAAAGAGGGGACGTGCCAAGAAGGCAGTGCATGAAAATCTAAAATACTTAATGTAGAAGATGGATCAGTGTAGTCAGGCAACCCAAAAGTGTACATTAAATTTTGCTTCCTAAGAGAGAGAGAAGCCGTTTCATAACAGATACAGAATTAAACTAACAACACAAGACTCCAATCCAAAACGGTTTAGTAGTGGTCTCACGGGACAGGTAGCAGTCTGTAAGAGCCCACACTAAATGGTTTCAAAACTGCTGATGCTGTTTAATGGAAGAAACAGGCAGCATCTCATAACGTCGAGTTTCCACATCACCAAAGTTCCAGATTCAGATGAAAATATGACAGAGGAGTATTCGCAGACTTTTGGCCCCATTGTCCTGTCATTATCAATTATTGCACCACAAGATAATATTGCATAGGTTGTAAGCTGTTACCAGCTCCTCATTGCCCAGCCATGTTATTGTGTGTGTAAAGAAATTTTCCACAAAGCTCTGATGGAGATAAATTGGGTACTGCATGCCAATTTGTTTTTAGCTGAATAGTTAGAAGGGCATTAATGCAACAAGTAGAGTTGCATTTCATGACATCTCTAACATGTACGCCAGCAGGCATTTGTACTTTACAGGCCTCAACATGCCAGTGGGATCAAACATAAAGTTATAAAAAAACTCTCTGGATACAAACTTTTGTGCTTGTTACCTCCAAGAAAACGCATCTACTGAGAGCTAGAAAATGGATTACCTTGTCAGAGTCTATCTAGCACTCCTGATTCTCACTGCATGTGGAGGTGACCCCTGCCTTGGACAGGAAGAGCTTGCCACTGGGACAGACACAGACCTCGTAGAGACCCTGACCATTTCCTGGAACCCCTCCTTCGCTCAGAGGCAGGCTCGGCATGCGCATCGTCTCAGCATCCAGCACCAGCTGCACAGCGGACAGTGTGGAGAGCAAGGACGATTAAAGGAGAACAACAGAGTTGCACTGAACCAACAAGGAAATGTCACTGGGCTTCATTCTTTCCACTTAGGCTGCGTACACGCACATGCATCATGGCCTAGAGTAGCTAGAATTATAAAAGCCAGAGACATTACAGGGATACATAAAATGTAATATGAAGACCGCTGTCCTGTGGCAGAAAAACCTCAGATAATGACCATTCTGATCATTTTACTGCTATCTCTGACATGTTCTATGCGGTTTTCTACCCCATAGCAAGAGAGCAAGAGAAGAGGGTTATACCCTGCAATGACATTGTCGTAGGAATGTGCTGTAGTACTGAGAATGAATTCAACAGTGTGAGTGTGAGTCTGAATGTTGCTGAAGCATCACTTTGGTGATCAAAATAATTAACAACAGACCTGGAAAGAGTGTGACAGACATCAGGGGTTCTTACCAATCCCACACTAGACTGCAGAATGACATCCATGTTGGAAGCAGCTTCAATGTTCCCAGCCAGCGCTTTGATATGAACTCCTTTTGGTGCGTCCATGCTGAGAGAACGAGTCGGAGACTCCAACCTGAAGAAGGACATCTCAGCATCATGAATTACTTACTGCACATTTCCTGTGTGTCCACACGACGCGCTCGACTGATCATTTACACTATCAAGGCTATGACCCATCTGAGATGCCTGACGTGCTCACCTTAGGTCTTTGAAAAGTTCCGATCTCAGCAAAGGTACTTCCACTGAATGCTGGAACAGTGCTCCTTCAGGACCTGATGGTAGGTGTGAGAAGTGAGGTTGAAGGGCTACAGTTATTTGTTACTGCTTATAAGTATTGGTGGTTATAATTAACCATTACAGTAGTATTTAGAAGTAAGTCGCTCGGACTGATCCGCATGTTGGTCCAGACTAGAAGAGCAACAATTAGTCACTTATCAGCAACTATTTTAATATTATGAGCAACAGACAAGTCACAAAAGAGAGACAAAAAAATCCAAGGAATAACAGGGTGAAATATGCATCCAAAGACTCTGTGGGAGCATAAAGTTGTTTTTTTTTATGATTTTGGAAAACATGTTCCTGATTGCTGCAGCTGCCTGCTGCTCTCTGGGGACCAAACAACCTCAGGCGTAATGAAGCCGTCTTCTGACACAGCCTTCAACATTTATCAGCCATCACTGTGGTCAGTGACCTACACCACCATTAATGCACACAGTAGATGGAGACAACAGGGCAGAAAAAACAGTGAGGGGCGGGTTCAGCCTGATTAACACTTGTTTGTGGCACTGAGGTGCGACAGTCTTCTCTCAAAAAGATGATAAGAAAAAAAGGCTATACCATAATCTTGTATTACTGTGATGGATCTCACCTCCGTGACTTTAATGCAGGCTCAGGTTGAGATAACTGAGCTACAGAGGCTACATTTATATCGGTGTAATGTAGAAATACAGTATCTATGCTCTCAACGGTGTCACATGAATTATTGGGAAAATTACTACACTTGTCTTTGTTCTTATTAAAAAACATTTCAACAGGAGATCTGTGATATTTTCCGCGGAACAGCAGGCCTTTGATCTACCTGTGACTCGCAGTTTGTCGGGTCCAATCACAGCCTGGTCGCCATCTGCAGTGAACAGCATGTTGTCATTGTGGGAGTTAATGAGCAGATTTCGAGCATGTCCCTGAGCCTCCTTTGGACCTGCAACAGCAGCAACAACAAGAATACCTCAAGGGGTTTGGCAATATTACATGAACATATTAAAACATCAAAATCTAATCTTTCTTTTACTACTGTGCGGCGCTTGGAGAATATGAGACCCATACTCGCTTTACGGGAATGAAATGAATAGATAAAAAACAGGAAAGTAACACTTTAGCCTTCATTACATGAGTGTCCACGGCCTTGTAAGAACGACTACGAAGCAGTGGAACTGGCAGGTAATATTACCTAACAAGCATTTCAGATTCAGGGGTGGGAGGATGCAGGCTACTGGTTTTTATGGCTTAATGATCAAGGACACAAGTCCCTGTGGAACACTGCAATTAGCTGGGTCATTCCTTGGCCTTTTAATTATGACAAAATGCTCCAATGTAGCCGTTGGTGAACCATAAAAGACACACAAAAATGAACCTCTGCAGGCCTCATGAGCTTTGTGTAATATAGAAGGATCCAGGAGCAATGGTAGAGAGAGGAATGTTGCGTTTAATGGAGTTTAAATGGAAATGTAGGAGATAATACATGAAAAGATGGATTCTTAATATTGGATGAGAAATTCCTGCAGGACATGATCATTAATGACTTTACTATTGTCCTCATATATCAATGGGGTACTTTGTAATGCATGAATGTTGCACGTCTGTGTGTGTGTGTGTGTGTGTGTGTGTGTGTGGGGGGGGCTCTTACCCACTGATACACTCCCTGTGACATCGCCATTTTCATTTCGGGCATTAAGAGAAACATTTTCCAATGAGTGCACTAGAAGAGAAGAGTCCTGAGAAAGAAGCAAGAATGCCACATGACACCATGAAATTCAGCCGACACACAGCTGCTGTAAAGGAGAGAGATCTTAGAAACTAACTTTCACTAAATTCTCAATCTCATTAGAAATCCATAGAATACATTAGACCAAGTGCCCGTCCATAAACAGGGAATACACAGCATTTTAACGAGGCCCATAAAGAAAGAAAAATGCTATAAAATCGCTGCAATGAGCAAGAGAAGTCATAACATGTAAACAACTGCAGCAAAGTGTTCCCATCTGCTGCGAGCAGGCAGGCTATAAACTACTTTCCACCACAAATATCCCCGAGGTTAATGGGAAGCTCACTGCGCCACCACTTGCACCGTGTGAAACTGCCAAATCCAGTTTGTTCTGAAACACCCCCCTGCTCCCAGAAATATAGTCAGAAAAGTTACTTTACTCTCTACTCTTTGAGAACAACAGCTCACATGTCCACGGGGAATCAGATGAGACGATAGATGGAAATGCTGTCAATCACAATCAGCTGGAGCGTGTCATACTCGGTCACTAAACAGACAGCACTATGAGCACTAGCTGGAAGCCAACTTACTTCTCTGGAGTGGATCTCCTGAGTGTAGACAGGGAAGAGAAACTCAGACTCGCCCTCCTCCAGCTTGACCCCATCTGAGTGTACTTGTAGGAGTCCCATCCCTTCCTGTAACGGCAGCCAGAATGTAGACTCAAAGTTATGTAATCAGACAAGACGAGAAACCCATTCAAATGTGAATCAATTAAAATGCTTTGTCCTCAAGGGACGAATATAAAACGTGGCAGTTTAGGAGAGAGGAGAGATATTTCGCTTTCATCATTCATCCACTTCAGAGCGTTCAACGTATGAAACACATGCAGCAACGTTCCCGGCAGGACGTGCGTGTGTGTGTGTGTGTGTGTGTGAAGCCAACAAGATCTGGCTGTTCGGGCACCTCAGTGTGTGTTTTTGTGTGTGTGGGGGTGGGTGTGTTGCATCTCTCTACTTCTACATAAATCCACAGCTGCCATCTGTACTTGAGACAGAGAGCGGACGATAACAAACACATGACTTGACCTGTTCAGCCACACAACAAGGATCAATTATTAAACAACTAAAACTGTGGTAATTCACAGGCACAGGTTTATGGCAGTACAATAGATATACTATTAACAAATAATGTTGTTAATATCGCACATTTTGATATCAGAAGGGTGATACTAATTATTACCAGAGCACAGATACTTAGGAAAGCATGTAAGGAGGAACGTGAGGAGAGAATGCAGTGAGAACAATCCCCAGCTGAGGACACAAACTGCCAAAGCGAGTCATGCGTACCGTGTTGAACCACATCACCCTGAGGATCCAGATGGTGAGGGCAAAGTTGACCACCAGGATGATGATGAGCAGCAGGACAAACAGGTAGAGGCAGCGCTTTCTCCAGCCATAGATGCCGATTTTGTAGACGTGGTCAGGCACCGACGTGGGCGCGCTGCTGCCCTGGGTGGTGGTGACATACTGCTCCCGCACCATCTGCTACCTGCGCACAGCAAACAAACACAGGCAAATAGATTTTACTCTAGTACTTGTAATTCCTGTTGATGCTTATATTCAAAAGTTTTTTCATAACTGATAATTGTTTGTTATATATCACTGTCTGTTTGAACGTGTTCTCTAAAGCTGCTCAGTGAAAAGCAGATTTACAATAATCTGAGCAATCTAAATATGTTTTACAGCAGATTAACAAAAAAATGCACGTGCAGCATCAGCGTTTATGTCGGACTCATCATTTTTTCCAGCCTGGCTGTATACAGGCTGTTTTTCTTAACAATGCCTTGTTCACACAGTGTGCCATTCATGAGAGCCGAGCTCATTCACGCAGTCAGTGGATCTCTGGCACGGTGCACCAACAGAAAACTTGACTGAATTTGCAGCAGCTTTTCGAAAAGGCAAAGAAAAAAGGCACTTATTACAGAGCGGCGGTCATCGATGGCTGAGAAAACAAACCAAGGAGGCGAAAGTCAGCAGGCAAACTGCAGCAAGTATTATAGGTTATGATACAACCGTACTTTTCTGTAGTCAGCTCACGTGACAGAGCTGCAACTGCATGACTGCAGAACCTGTGGGCGAGCCCCCAAAGTCAGCACATTTGGAGCTTCTGACGCTGTGACAACAGGGAACCTCAGGGACACATTTCACAGCAACGCAGAAATGTGTGTGTTCGAGGACAGTGGAGCCAAAGACCACACAGCCCCACAGGGCTGCAGGGAGGGGGGTGGTGTCACTTTCCATTGATTAATCTTTATGAATAACCAGACACAGGCTGCAGAGGAAACACAGTTATTATTATGGGTCAACAAAACAGAAAATAAACAAAGACAAACTGTAGCTTTCTCCAAGCAACAAACTGCTCCAGAGCATCACGTGCCCACTTTAAAGGTGAAGTTATCTCAGCAGAGATGTATCTAGGTTGCCTCTGCAGTGTTTTCTGACCCTGATAGGACCCGGACTCCAGTCAGGCTGATGTTGGGTAGATGTTGCATTTTACTGCCACCGTAAAAAAGTTTTCACTCATGTCCCAGACATCAACAGATGTTCAGGCGGGCACATCATTCTACAGTATGCAAAAACAGACTCTGCATATAGCGACATGCTGTATGCAGATAATGGAAGTAAACATTGTTCCACCCTCACAGCAAGAGGCTATGGTTAAAGTAAACACTCTTAATCCTGGGGTCTGAGCTGTCTGAGGTTCGGGAGAAGACGGTGGTAAAGGCCTACAATCTCTGAGGCTCATTTCCTGCTGTTTGCAGTAAACACAGGGAGGACACAAAAGGCTGAGAGGGTTTCTATGACCTAATCGTCTTCTCCATAGGACCTGTCACATGCCCCGCAAGCCCAGCTGTGATGAATAGCCCTTATTTCCCAACCAAATAAATGAATGTTGCCAGAAAGAAGATGACTGGGTATTATTTGCAGTGAAAGTCGATATGGAGAAAGTTATGTGAAATGTTCATTTTTTTCCCGCCTCATATCGCAACACATTTAGATTTATTAATCATATTTGTTGTGAGAATGAGTCATAACTTAATCTCAGCAATGCAGCAGAGCAACGGCCGCGTGGAGAGAGAGCGAATGCTTCAGCGTCTCTCAAGTCTGCGAGCTTTTGTTCACTTAGATGAATTCAGATGAGTTTTGTGTTTTTTGGGGGAATTCTCCATCCAATTGAAAATCAATGTCTGGAAAATTGACTGATTCCAATATCCTTACACTACTACGCTATTAACAAGCACACATCATTTGCGTGTTAACATGTTGATCAGCCCAATTCTGGCTGATGACTGGTGTAGATGAGAAGAGCTGTAGCTGTTCATTATGACGGTAATGGATTTGAGCTCAAACGTTCTAATTGCTTTAAACGAAAGCTTTAAAAGGCTTCTTTACTTCAGCAGCAGCTGCACGATGGAGCGGCTTCGAGGCTGGACCCTTAAGGGGATCTTCCAGCTCCAGTTTCAGTGTTAGCACCAGCCCTTCAGCCACAGACTGATCCTTCCATAGCAACCCAAATAAACAGTCCCCGAGCTGCCTCGCTACGCAAGCACCAGGAATGCTCAATTTATGGGACGTTATAATCGGAAAAACAGTCTGACCACGGAGCCATTAGAGAAAACAGTTTTTAATGGGGCCCATGCTTCTTGGTGATAAGATGCTTTGTTTAAATGAGATTCTGAGCTTTATAAAACTTTATAAATGTGACTCTTACAGGTTTCAAAAGCATCTCTCTGTTCAGTAAGAGGAAGTGCTGTTAGATGGTCTATTAATCCCAGGCCACCATTTCAATGAACCTTAGTGCCCCCCGTCCAGCTTGTTCTCTGTGTCTCTGACCTGTGCATGAGAGGGAGGGCTGTGCTGGACAGGAGAAACTCGCTTCTCCACACGGTCTGGCTGTGAATGAGAATCCAGGGTTCCCTCTTAACCGAGCGCTGACCTGGCCGAACGTTTCAGTGAGGTAGTCATGTGAAATTGTTTAGCTGAAGGGTTTTTTGGCAGAGAAACAGGGAGAGGAAATCACTATTGTGTGGAGAGTGGGGCGTAACTGAAAGCTGAGCAAAGGGCTGAAGTTTCTGTCTGTCGCCGGCGTCATGTCTCCCCTCTGCTGTGATGCTTTAACTTCCAAAAATAGGACCCAGCATTGTGAACTCAATTTAAAAAAAGCTCCACAGGGCACACACACAAACATACGCCGAACAGACATAACCAGTGGGAATGATAAACACCGGGGTTCATAACGAACACAAAACATCACTCAAGTGAGTTATTTTAGTATTTCTATATTGCTGTCCATGTATGGTAAAAGTGCTGACAGCTGGCAACTGAAACATTTTCCAAATCCCAACCTACCTCTGTGAGGATTACAAAGTAATTCAGCACAGGTCACAAAGAAGGAAGGAAAATAGAAGAAGTGTAGTAAGTGAAAATGTTATGAAAACTTAATGAAACACTTTCAGGAGAAGGCTTTGAAAAAACTACTGACAGCATTTCTGTGAGAAAAGGCAGAGTACTCACCGGTGTGTTGAGGCACAGCAGTCCTCTCTCGTACGCAGAAGTGAGCAGAGCTGGAGCTGGAGCTGGTATGAGCAGCAGTGCTTGTGCTCCTCACACGTCTGTCAGCCGCTCAACAGCTGCGTGCCATAAATCCAGCTCTGGCAGTGCCCAGGCTGATCACCACAAGACGGTGCTCCCACTCCCTCTGACTCCCTCTGCCTTTTTAGTCTTCCTGCAGTCATTTAAATATCATCAGTGTGCTTGATCGAGAGGAACAGAGAGAGAGAGGGAGAGAGGGGTGCAGTTTCTCTACCGCACATAGAGAAAAGCCAACCATTATGGACAGAGGCAACTGTTCGTAGTGCACAGCAGTGTGTCAGTGAAGTTAAGCTGGTGTTTCAGACAGGCAGCGGGGGGGGGTGGACTTTGAAGAGGTCAGTTAGTTGAATGTTGCAATTCATGAAATAAAAAAAGGTTTTAATACAACTCCTCTTCAAAAAGTTTAATGTATGTGAACAGTATCCTCTAATATTACTAAAAATATTTTTTATTATTACGAGTTCCTTGTTCTGTTACTAAACATTTATATATGCAGCATTTACAAAAAAAACATTTACTTTAGAAATTGTCTCTAAGATAACATTTATAAAAAAAATCTTAACTTCAAATCTAAGAATTTACATAAAGCATTCATTGCATTACTTAAGCCCACATAAATCAAAAATAAACACTATGCACAATAACAACGGAGATATCAGCCGGATTGACGAATCGCTGGTGACAGGTTAGAGTCCTGAAGCTACATGAAAACTGAATACATTTTAAAAAACTGTTTCAACATAAAACAAGTTCATTCTTTGTTTACTGAATTTGTTTTCTTTGCTTCGACAAAAGGCAAATGTATTCAATTTGTGTCTGTAGAATTCAATTCAATATTTCATTAGGTGTCTGAGAAAGCCTCATCTCCAATAAAAACAGTAAGAATAATGTGTTTGTGTCCTCACAGGCAGATGCTGGAGGAGCTGATAGGAGGTACATCTGTCAGTAGTGAACATCCTGCGGTTTGTTTTCCACTTACTGCTGGAGGTAGTGCCGTGCCGTGCAGCATCCATCACAGGAGTCCTCCACTATCCTGCCCTGAGCAACAACTGACAGCAGATATAGGTCGTTTGTTTCAGGACATTTCTTATCAATATCTCATAGCCTTTCTCTGCCCGTGGCTTTTACCAGATAAATGGAAGCTATGCATTATGAATATCTCACATCAACTTAAATACATTTTAACCTAAAAATAAGATGAGTGGAGACTCGGCATGCTTTGAATTGACTAGATAACACTCAGTGCGTGGTATAGGTGCAGAACAGTTTAATTTCCAAGGACGCAGAAGAGTAATTTATTACCCACTAATGGGGTGTAAATGAATCCAGCAGCAGATGCTCCTGAGATGGTACAATACTCGTGCTACCATGGACAAAACAGCTTGTGTGCAAGTTAAAGCACATCAAACCCAAACAACATATATAAGTGGTTCCCACAAAATGACCAAAGCATACTGAATGATTAAAACACATCTCACACCAGCAAAACTGTGTTCTTTAATACACCCAGGATGTCTCTGTTTCCAAAAGAACAGCTCACTTCACTTTTCCGCTGTCGGAACCAAAGCAGCCCCCTCCCTGTGTTTTGTTTCGCGATCATTTTAATGCGTTTTCTACCAACAGCTTGTTACCAACGGTGATGAGTAAAACAAGGAGTACATGGCACAACTTGGTACACTTCTGACTGAAGACCATGAGAACTGCCTGTGCTGCTTTTTAGTGTTAACCCCATCTCGTCTTGCTTTAGTAACTTCTAGCTGTACCAAACAAACTAGCACAAAGACGCAGAAGACACAGATGAGATTTGTTTTTTTACAGTTTTTATTCATCTTTCATTATAAACAGGAAACAGGGGACCTGCAAGAAAAAAAACAAACTTAGTCAGAATAAACAAAAAAGAAATCTACATATGAAAGTGGATACAGATGTACAGTTAATTCTTGTACCTGATTATGCCTTCTCCGCTGCTGCCTCCTCATCACCACCCTTGGTGTTACGCGTGTAAATCAGCTGTGCTCTATGTTTGGACACCAGTTTGATCATGCCTGAAGGATAAAAATGGAATCATATTCTGAGTCAGTATATTCTTATTTTCATCCACCGTGGATTTGTTCTGAATGCGAGTCTTCTGGGCTAGTTGGACACTGAAGTATTAAACTGCAGCTTTTGGGTTGACGTAGCAGTGCATCCTATAAATCATCATTGCTCCTACAATACGTTAAATATCAAAATGAATTGCTGAAATTAAACTTTGGACATTTTGTAACTACACAGGAAACTAAAACACAGCATCTACCTTTCCAGTTCAAGCATTAGCATTACTGTTCTTAGCAATAGCTCAGCGTTAAATCAAACAAACCTGACACCCACTGAAATGTCATGGCTGACCGTTTCTAACAGGGAGATAAAATACAAATAAATGCGTCACGGAATAATAAATTAACCTGTTATCCTTTAGAACAAAACTTTTTATCATTCATATTAGAGCAGACTACCTGCAGATAAGGCTTCCCCTGCAGGACAACTGATACCAGTTCATCTTTCTGACCAAAGCAGCACAGTGTGGCGAGAACTCGTTTACATTTCCCATAGATTTAGGTGATTTGAGTTAATGGTTATGTCAATACAAGTAACTGTAGGAATATTGTTGCATATGCATCGATACTAAAACAGATTCACAATTAGATATTTAAAAATGGTTTAGAATTCACTTTTGCATCCCCTGCTTTTATTAAGCGATATGTACATCGACACTGACGACAGGCAATGTCAAAAAGTCTCGAGCTATGTCTAGTGACATTAGCTGTTGTCATTCTGAATATTAACCACTCACTTCACTGTCATTCTGTGTGTTAATGTAAGGTCTATTCCTGGGATTAGCTCAGCGTTGCATCACAATATTGTAGATGATAAAACATAGCATTGACAATAACCGAGCACTGGACGACTGACAGATTCTCACTGTTGTAATTTTGTAGTGTTGAAGCTAAAACCATATCCACCTCTGCCTCCAACAAAAAAGTCTGGTGGATGAGATTACACCAAAGGTCATAGAAAACATTCAGCCAAGTTCTCATTTATAATGTCTAATGGATTTTTCTCCCAGACCCATTTAACAAATCATTAATTGTAAACATCAAATTTTTCTTGCTTTTTCTGCTAGAATACTACTTCTCAACAAAACACTTTTAGTGGACATAAACCGCAAATCTGCTGAACTCTGCAGACACAATATTTGATATGATGTATGGAAACAAACAAACACACACTGAGCATTACACAGCAGTGTAATTGACTGAAGTAATTAATGAGCCAACTATGTAGTATGACGACTTCCTATTGATAAATATTTTTTATCCAAGTCAAAGTTATCCATAAGTAGTGAAGTTCACCTTTGGCAAGCAATTCCTGGAGAGCATTCCTGGCCAGGGAACCACGGATCTTCAGCCTCTCTGACACAACAGCAGGGGTGATGAGCTTGTAGTTGGGAACCTCTTTGTACAGCTTGTCATAGGTAGCCTTGTCGAAGAGGACCAGGTTGTTGAGCTTGTCCCTGACTTTTCCCTTGGACCACTTCTACTCAAACAAATATTGATCTTGTTGTAAAAAAAACTCAGTTTATTTGATCAAGACAACTACTCTGAAACTCAACATGACAATCCGATTTCGATTGACTAATGCGTACCTTCTTCTTGGCTTTGCCTCCAGACTTGTTGACTGGGTCCTTGTCCTTCTTGGACTTCCCGGTGTCCTTCTTCTTGTCTTGCTTGGGAGGCTGGAAATAGAAGAATAACCCTTTATGAGGTAATCTCACATTCAAACGAGGCAAACATGTCGGTCTTGTCAGCAAAAGTTTCAATATCATAATATGAATGTTTGCAGAAAAGCAGCGATTGGAGAAAACCGCCTGGCTACAGGAGAAACAAGCAATCTGAAATTAACTCGGGCGCCCGGCATGTGATGGCCTTGTCTACGTAGACCGTTTATTGATCACATTACTGGTTATTCACGCCGTTACAATTCGCATAAGTTGAGTAATATTATATTTATGAAGTGTAACGTGTATATATCTAGACATACTTGTAATGCAAGCGATGGTATAAGTGACAAATGTGCTTGGATCGTTATCAGCCTGCACACAGAAGCGTGGTGGAATTAGCTAGCTAGCTACCAGGATGCTAAATCAGTAAAATTTAATAACTGTTTGCCTCATCGACACAATATCGGTGTGTTCAAACACACATTCCTTTTGCAACACGTTTCGAATAATTACAAGTCACTATGAGGGATAGAGACATGTAACATTTTTATGAATTTTAACAAAACGTGTTATAACTATCCTCACCATGTTTCCTCGTCAAGATGTCGGAGCGAAAGGAAGTCCACCCGTGCAACAGCACCCTTGACAACCCGTACATGCGGAAATGACGTTTAGAATTCTGGGAACTTGAGTTTTTCCTGTCCTTTTTCGATGTTATTTATTTTCCTAATAAATATCCGCTCGTCAAACTGTTTAACGTGTATTTTTGCTATTAATACAAAGACAATACAAATAATAATCAATTTGGAACAGATTTAGATTTTTACACGCTTTCATGTCATCAGTTTTAGTCACATGACCGTTTTGTCAGCTGGGCAGGACGTTGCCAAGATGGTGATCTTCAGTGTGTATGTGGTAAATAAGGCTGGAGGTTTAATTTACCAGTACGACAACTATGTCCCACGAGCGGAGGTCGAGAAAACGTTTAGCTTTCCTTTGGATTTGGTGCTCAAACATCACGATGAAAAGGTCGTCGTGTCGTTTGGGCAGCGGGACGGAATCAGAGGTATCGTCTCGGAGCATACGTTAGCATGTTTTACTAACTTAGCTACCGTTAGCTTCAACGGGAATGTATGTTTTATGTGTTGTATTTGTCGACATTTACTTATGGACATGTCTGCACGACAGTTGAATTTAATAATAAAAGTTTTCATAATATTGTACAGACGGTAATTCATCAGGCCCCCGTCCATGTATCTGATCATCAGACTGTGATGCTTTTGGAAATCTTAACTGTCTTGGTGTTGTCGTCTTGCAGTGGGGCACGCAGTGCTGTCCATCAATGGAGTTGACGTGTTTGGAAAAAACACTGCAGATGGAAAGGACATCCTTGAATATTTGAAAGACGCTTCAAATTATCCGGTGTCCATTCGTTTTGGACGAGCCCGCCTGAGCTCCAATGAGAAGCTAATGCTGGCATCCATGTTTCACTCGTAAGTTATTACTGGTGTTTAACAGGTACCCTGGCTTCATCTGAAGATCAAGTGATCTTCTGTGGCTAGTTTGGACGTTTTTTTTTTTACCTGAAACTAAGATTACATTTGTCTTACATTCTCACTGACAACTTATTTCAAAAGGAATAGTTGTGGGTTTCGTGTGCTTTAAACTTGCCTGTCTGTCGATGTTTTTATATCCAGGCTGTTTGCTATAGGTTCACAGTTGTCACCAGAAGTTGGCAGTTCAGGGATAGAGATGCTAGAAACAGATGTCTTTAAACTTCACTGCTTCCAGACTCTCACAGGTGAGTGGTGTTAACAGATGTTATTGTAGGTGAAAAGTCCTTTTACAGAAATAGTTTTTCTATCCTGTATTTGTAAAAACCTTTTGGGTCCAGGTATAAAGTTTATTGTGCTGGCAGACCCTCGACAATCTGGGATTGATGCACTGCTGAAGAAGATTTATGAGATCTATTCAGATTTTGCCCTGAAGAACCCATTCTATTCTCTAGAAATGCCAATCAGGTAATGGTCAAATAGTTTCCCACATCGTTAAATTAGCACTTGTTACAGTTTTAACACAGACAAGCTCAGTTACTTGTGTCCTCTGATGTTGCTGTAAATGTATGATTTTCAGGTGTGAACTGTTTGATCAAAATCTGAAAAGTTCACTGGAGATAGCGGAGAAAGCTGGCAACTTTGGAACTGGATCGTGAAACAGAGAAAATGTTAATGCAACATAATGGGGATCTAATTACAACTACAAAATCTCTTACTGTGGATCCTGATGAGGGAAATGAAGCGGATTTCCTTTGTTATTTTGGAGTGGGATTGTAAATACAAAATGTTTTGTAAATACTTTGAGATTAAACTAATGTGTGTTAACATGTCATATTGTGTGGGGTTTTTGGCCACATTACATCATTACATCATGTAGGTCTGATCAGCAAAATCATTTTTAATTGCAATACTTTTAAAAACACTGTTTCATTGGTTTCAGTTACATTTTTAATATTTCAGGTTTAGGTTTTTTATTAATTTTATTAAATTACATATAATGTGTAGTCACTGCCATCCTTTTGTTGGATTACTGATGATGATGATGATGTAGACTGTTAACACTATATAGAAAAGCACCTTGGAACAATTTTCCGTTATATTACACATATGTCCTTTATGACTGAGAAAATACATTGGTATAAAAAATACCAAGAAAATATGAAAACACTTTCTGGCTTAAAATATTTAGTTTTCCTTTGAAGATGGAGGAATAAGTGTTGTGATGTTTTATTCTGCCTTTTTGGACACGTGACCCATCTTGGTTCGAACGTTGCGCAGCAGGAAGAATCCGACAGTCATTATACCACAGGTTATCTCTGCTACCCAGAAGGCCATTTCCCAGCCATGGTGCTTGGCGATTGTGCTGAATGGTAGTCCAGACAGGAAGCCACCAACTGAGCAGAACATAAATAGAGTGAGTTTACTCCAAAGGATAGAGAAAAGTTTAGTGAACATATCTTACACAAGTTATTTATGGCTCAATTTGTTAGAGTTAAAGAAGTGGATCACTTTTAAAGGTATCATACTGTCTGTAACCTGCAGTTCATACGTAAAGTTGATTTGCCATTTGGTCATTCTGAAATGAAAACTGATAAACTTACTGTTGGCCATCAGAGCAACAATGGCATGTGACGTCCCACAGTAGTTGGACGGAGCACTTTCATTGGCTATTACTCCAAATAGTGCTATTGGCCCATAAGAGCAAAAGCCAAAAACAACACCCAAGCTGAGTATCCACACCTGAATATACAGATGAGAGATAACCTCCATAAGTATGACCAGGTCTGACTTGCATTGAGCTGCATTAAGAACAAAGCAGAAATAAATTACCTTTGAACTGTCTGCAGCAACCGTGACTCTGAACAGGTACATAGACGCAAACATTCCAGCCATCATGCAAATCAGGATGAAATGACGAGGATTTCCATATATTCTCATGCCTTGCTGTACAAAAAAGCAATACACAGGGAGGGAGGGTTTTTATGTAGTTACTACCATTGTACTGGGTAAGTTACTGTGACAGGTTGTATGAACCACCTCTATATGAAACACCGGTATGAAGTCATAGTGCCAAATAATACATCTACATTATTGCTATTCCCTAAAAAAAATAGTAATATGCCATAAATCTAGAGGAATGAGAAGTAGAATAGATGGTGCCCTAAAAATACAGAAAATTGGACGCTAAAGATGCACACTGATGAAATTCTGAAGGATCTGTGATATAATGAACAAATGCATTTCTAACGAGCTGTTGCTAAATGTCATTTTTAAGTTTGTGCAACATACTGGTCATTACTGATGCACGTACAGTTGATTAATGGTATCACATGTGCAAAAGGAATATATGCAGGATAATCCACAGGACAAAAGTATCATCATGATCAAATGTAACATAACAATATGTACAATATGCAAACTCACTTTGGCCACGGCCTTGTCAGAGAAGTAACCTGCCGCGAGACTGCCCAGCAGACCTCCAACCTCCAGAGCACTCATGTATGAGCTGCCTATAAAGGAGAACACAGTGATTCACAAAAAAGAATAAACCAACCAACGTGACCGCTTAACAGAAGCTCTACCCGTTTTTCATACCCATGAGTGTTGACTGTCTCTTATCCTGAATGAGAAACAGCTGGCCCCAGTCTGTGCAGGCCGTCTTCACCCCAAAAACCACCAGGTAGGACACAGACAGCAGCCACAGGTAGGGAGACAGCAGGAACTCAGAGAGGGTGCTTTCATCACTAGAGGATCCTGAACAGGTAGCAGGCAGAAGGTCGAGTATTATTTGGCAGTCTGCTGTTTCTGTATGCTCTTTATGTATCTGAAACATAATCATAATCATCAACAATGGGTGCAGCAAATCCCCATGATGGAGGTGGGGATGAGAGGAATCTCTACTTCCAACCAGGCTTGCATAAAATAGCTACCACACATATTGCATTTTAATTTTGCATGTACACACACATCTTACACACATTGCATGTGAGGGGAACACTAGATACAAAGTCCTCTAAGTCACTGACCTTTAGTCACAACACACGAAGCACATGATGTACAAAAATACACTGGACTGTGCTAAGTTATGTGTGAGATGAGTAGTGTTGTTATCAAGCTGAAGGGTTGTTAGAAATCACGGAGTAAAAGTTGGTCTCACCCCCTTCGCTCTTCTTAGCTGCTGCCTCGATGTTGGGCAGCCCCACATCCTTGGGCTCATTCTTGATGAGGATCAGGCAGACAAATGAGACCACGACGCAGGTAATTCCAGAGACTGACAGTATTGTCCTCCAGCTGTAACTTTGGGCCAGAACTGTGGCAATAATAGGACCCAAACTGCCAGCCAGATTCATGCTGCAGGAGAGGACTGCCCACCATGTCCCAAACTGAGAGGGCTCAAACCACTGACAGCCGAGAAGAGAAAATGAAAATGTTAAAAATGACAGCACTGAAGTTCTACCATTATCTTACTTTTTATATTTGACTATAATAGGAAAAAATAAAAAAATAAAAACAGCAAGTAATTGATGCTGATGCCTCTGTGGGCTTCAAAATATGTGGTGCTGGAAGATTTAAGTTTCACAATTATATTATTACAAATGTAACATGAGTAAAGATGTAGATATTCAAACAATAAATTATCCATACCTAATAAAACATTTCACTTCTAATATTTTTATTTTTAGTAAAGATAATAATTAGCAATTAAAAGAACAATTCTTGCTCCAGTGACCCGTTTCTTTACTTTACTTTACTTTACTTTACTTTACTTTGCTTGGCAGACGCTTTTATCCAAAGTGACTTACAGGGAGCTAGCGCTGGGTGTCTGGCTCAGGGACACACCTGGTAGGAGATGGACTAGGAGTCAGGTGGGGATTCGAACTTGCGACCTTCTGCATCTCAGTCTGACACTTAACCCATTGAGCTACCAGGCCACGTTTCCATGTTAACTACCGGTACTTATTTTTTGTGTATACTGTAAGATGTATAAGATGTGTAAGATGTGTAAGATGTCTTTCTGCCTATAAATTAACCCATGTGTGTTGTGGTATCTATGTTTAATAACACAAGAAAAGAAAGCCAAAATAAACATTTTAAATAACACATCCGTACACTGCAGCACTGATATATTGGCATGTGGCCTCTGGTACCTTGCGCAGCACCCTGCCACAGGGAGGCCAACCCAGACCCTGGCCAAGGCCATTGAGAAACCACAGGATAGAGAAGACGGCAACAGTGGAGGACCAAGAGAAGACCACATTAATACTTCCCACCATGAACAAGCCAACAGAGAAGAGCCAGCGGGCACTGATTTGGTCCGAAAGCACACCACTGATGAACTTACTGATTGCATAGGCTAAGGACTGACTGCTGGTGATCATGCCTGTACAGAGAAGTGGAGGATAGTACATGAAGCTTTTTGTTCCAATATCTCAGTCATACAGCACATAGCTAATACACTATCAATCAAAAATTTGGACATGTGTAGACTTGAGAATCTTTTCCTTTCCCATGTCTTCAGCTGTCAGCTGTGATTCAGTCGATTACCATCATTGCAAAGTGGTTTTATAAAGATCAGTTAATTTAATATATAATAATTAATAAACCTCCATTAGCAAACATAATGTGCTATTGGATTACAATATTAATGTTTGATGATTATAGGTATATTTATAATAAACTTTCTCTAAAGACAGCGTCTATATACAATAGTAATTTTTAATATTACCAATGTCTACGCTGTACTTTAGATTAGAATTTGATGTTAAAAATCTGCTTCTATTTTAAAAACATAGCCATTTCTGTATGCGTCCAAACTTTTATAGCGGATTGAATGCAGTACTTGAGCTGAATAATGAAAAGGTAAAATACAGTACATATGACAATAACAGCAATTATCAGGGGATTTGCTTAAGTTGTCGACATATTGTGATGATGCGTTAGGTCAGTGCAAATCCAAGTGTCACATACCCAGATCATCCTTATCCAGTTCAATTTCCTCCATTACAGAAGGCATCACGAAGGAGAAAGTCTTTCTGTTGAAGTAGTACAGCGTGTAGCCCACAAACATGGCCAGAAATATAGTTCCTCTGTAGTATTCATAACCCGCTCTGGCCATGGCTGCAAATCTGGGAGAAATGAAGGAGAATCCAGAGGAGAGAGCGAGCTCCAAGCGTGTGACAGACTTCTGCTTTCTGTGACAGTGAACTTTGATCCTGGATCCACTGCACACAAGGTTAATGGTCAACTTCTCCACTGCACAGCTGATTTACTCTGCATTGTTACCGTCAGTGATATCAGTGCTGTAAACGACCTGTTCTCTCCTTCACGCACACAGCAAAAGATCCTTTCCACTTGTACAGTGACATTGAGGACTTGCTGTGTGTCCATCTGAAGATGTTGTTGAAGGATTTTTCAGACTAACGTGGTTAATGATTCACTGGGGAGCCCAACAATTCGTTACTGCAGTGACGGGGGCTCTTTACAGCTGATAAATAAGACACACGTGCACAGTGAATATTGTCTGTTGTTTTAAAAAACCTATAAAAAGCTCTAAACGTCCAGCTATATATTACGCGTCATCAAGTAGTAAACACATTTGCAGCTACCTCTGTTTGTCCATCTCGGCTTTCCTGTGTATAAAATACGTATTTTCATTAAAGCAGAACAAGGAAGTAAGCGAGGAATTGAGTGTGTGAGGTTTCCGCATCATGTGGACTAAATGGCGCCGCCCAGAGACGAATGCTACACAACGCGTACAGGCACAACTTTCTACACGTTTAGACAGTTGTTGAAAATCCACGTGTGGATGAAAAGTACGTATCTATTGTGTCTCCGACACGCCGTGGCAGCCTATATCGTAAGTTATGGTTGTGTGTCAGGTGCATTTGAACAAAAACAATGACGTGAAGGTGAAGTTACCTTGTTGCTCCTCCATTCAGCCCTTCCATTTGTTCCCATGGCAACAGACGACAAACATTTGCAAAATGTTCACGGACGCCGCTCAATCAGTCAGGTTTACGAATTAGCTTGTTACAACTGCCAGTAACATTATCCTAACGAACTGTTGCTGTTCAGCAAACCTACTGAACTTCTATTGTGCTGGACGGCAGTGAACGAGGATCATGGTAAGTTAGAGATTGAAACATAAAGGAATATGCCACGCCACTTGTTTTAAAAGATATTTCAGGATGTTGTAGATATTAAAAGACGGTTATGTATTATATGTAATTTCTACACCTTACTTAACGCTACAAAATATTAGTTGTAGCTTACTTTATTAAAATGTTGATTTATCGTGTATTTGTCATGGCAACGGCCAACAAACAACTAGCGTTAGCATTAGCTCCTAGCAGCAGTCTGTGAAAATGGAAAGATATAAATGGTTGTGGAGTGCCAGGACATGTTAAAATTGCTTACTTGCTCTCAGTTTCAAGTTGAAAAAACAACAGAAACACACCCACGTTATTTTTAAAGACATTAGTTCGTCGTAGCTTATGGAGGATATGAGGTTATGTACTGAAACACCTGTTAATCCTTGAATAGAGACTGGCATCCAGCTCCACTAACTCCCGGAGCAGCTCTCACACCCGCCGGTACCGCACGCGGGCCCTGACCTCTGAGGTAGATGAGACCCTCTTTGGGAGCCCAAAGCCAGTGAGTGAACATTTCTAATGTTTATCATTAGTATGCCTTTTGTGGAGTGTAATGTATGTAAGTGCAAAGGTTATGCATGGGTTTGTGAGATGTTACCGAATAACTGTGTCTAGGTGCCATCAGACAGACATGGAAACCCAGCCTCAAAAGTTAAGGATAAGTCACCAAAGAGCCAAGAAGAAGAAACAGTTCAAATTATCACCAAAGACCTTATTCGCAATCTGAGGTATTGCCTGTGGTTTTTAAAAAGTATAATTCACATTTAAGAGATACAAATAAGATATGCAAATTACATTACTTACATGATATTGGTATTTTATACTGGACATAGAACTGAATATATTGTACAGATAATAAAATGAATGTCATCAACATAAAAATGCTTTTAATTCTGTAGTGTGACTTAACGAACAATCCCTGTACATGCATTTTGTCAGGATCCCTTTTACAGATCCTTCAGGAGAATCTATAATTCTTCCATCAGCTGAATTTGAGCGACTCACCTCAGCATCCCGGGGTCTCACAAAGGAGGAGAGGGAGGCCATGAGGCATGCTTACCAGAGGAAGAAAGAAGAGGAAATTGTAGGAAACACAAAATAATAAAAAAGTGGTCTAATAGACAATAAGACAAAAAGCCCAACTCTTATTTTGTTAATATGACTATTCTAGAAAGCTGCAGAAGAAAAGAAGCGTCAGATTTATGTGGCAGACATGTCGCGCAAAGAGAACCAAGCACTGACTGAGCTAGAACTAGAGGCCCGGGACCGAACACAGCGTTTGCTGGAACGGGCCAATGCCTTGAGGATGGAGCAAGAAGATGAGATCAAAAAGCTAAACCAGGTAAAATATGCAAGGAAGCAAATCTCTATGAATGTGTGAACATCAGTGCCTGAGTGTTTGTTGTCTGTTCAGCTGGTTCTGAGTGCTCAGTGTCAAGCCACACGCGATGCCCAGATCCAGGAAAAGAAACAGATCCAGTTAGAGATGTCAGAGGAGGAGAAGCGTCTGGATGCCATGATGGAGGTGGAGCGCAGGAAGGCCTTGGACACTGTGGAGCAGATTGATGAGCTGCGTAAAGTGCAGAGAATCAGGTAGGGGGGGCACTGCTGGGAAATACACATAAATGAAAAAACACAGCTCTCCAGTTTAGCATATTCATCATATCTGTGTTGTCCATATGTTATATTCCAGTGGGATGCAGCAAATTTACAATCAGATCCAGCAACGTCTAGAGGACAAGCAACTGCAAGACGAGATGAAAGAGCAGGAGAGACAGCAGATAAGAGAGAACCAGGAGATAATGAACATGGAAGACCTCAAGGTGCAAACACAAGGGGGAGACACAGCCCATGCAGAGACAAAAACAGTCTCTCACATGCTTAAAGGCATATGCATATATGTAATATATATATATATTACATATACAATAATATACAATAGGTGAAGATCCAGACTAATTCGATCCAAAACGACCCTAATGGAGAAGAAAAAGCAAGGAGCGGCGTTTCCCTCGCCCGGGAAAGGGTACCCGGGGCCCCACCCTGGAGCCAGGCCCGGGGTGGG
>JAUMHF010000005.1:10066431-10114882 GCA_032359275.1 Microctenopoma steveboyesi | reverse complement strand
CTTAGGCTACTGCCCCCGCGACCCGATCCCGGACCAAGCGGAAGATAATGGATGGATGGATGGATGGATGGATGGATGGATTACATATACAATAAATGTGAAATCTGACTCTCTCTGGTTGTCAGATGCTTGAGAAGAAGAGGGCCGAGCAACAGTATCTGCAGGAAGAGGTCATGCGTATCAATGCTGAGACCATGCGGGCAAAGCAGCAAAGGAGAGAAGAGGAGAAACTGGCTGACATGAGAGATATGGAATACATCCGCAAAAAAATGGTCAGATGAAAAGCAAATTATCTCCTCACAAAAAAGTCATTCTGAATTCACACACTTAATTCGTTAATAAAATACTATTTCTTTTCTACTGATATCTCATAACATGTGCAGGAGCGTGAAGCTGAATATGAAGCAGAGCAGAGACGAATTAAGAAAGACAAAGAGTTGGAGATCTCCAGGCTGAGAGCCCGGCAGGAAAAAGCGAAAGACTACAAGACAGAGCAGGTATTAAAAGTTTCATCTCATATTCAGAGGTCGATTGGCATAAAAGCACTGCACGTCCTAAATGTGTGTTTCTGTGTATTTGGCAGGATGAGCTCCGTGCTCGGAGGAACCAGGAAATAAACGACAGAAAATGGAGGATGAAGGAGAAGGAGCTGGCTGGAAAGAAAGCACAGGAGGAAGCTCTGCTGAGGGCAGCTCGCTTGGAGCAGGTTCACCACAAAGAGCACTTGTTGTCCATTGAGGCTGGTCGGGAGAAGGCTGAATTTGAGAGAGTACTGAAGTAAGAGATGTTGGAAATTATTTACATTCCTTTAAGATATGGCATAAAAAGAGAATGTCACTAACAAACTAGTAGTAAAATATTTCAATACTTAAGGTTTGGATAAAACCTTTTTTTCCTGCACACAGAGTACAGCAAGAAGGAGCAGTCAGACAGAAGGACGAAGAGGAGAGGCAGCATCATAAAGCCCTCCTTTACTCGGAGGCCATCCGACAGCAAATGAAGGAACGTGAACTCTCAGCCATAGCCAAACGTAGAGAGATCTTTAAGGAGGCTGATCACCTGATCACAGAATCTCAGCAGAGGCGAATGCGTCTTGATGAGATCAAAGAGAAGAAGCTGAAAGAGCTCAAGTAAGTATTTGTGGGTCGCAGTGACCGACATTTTGTCAGAGCGAGTGTAGGAACGTATTGAAATACAAGCGTTCTCTATTGTGCACGTGTATTAACTGTATAAACCAAACTTGTGTTGATGTCAAGGGCTACAGGGCTCTCTGAGAAATACTGCTGCGAAGTGGAGAGGAAGGCCAGAGGCTGCATAGCGTGATTCCCTCACAACTGGTCTGAAGTCATATGAAGCACCACCACAGTAAGGATGACGAAGATGTTCAAAATACTAATAACAACTTGAACATACATAAGAATGTACCAATAAAGTTTTCAGTGGCACTTTCCTTACGAAGCTTTTGATCATTTATTATTCATACACATTGTAGCTATGTTACGGTGGCTCTTTGTATGGAACCACTGAAAAAATAAACCGCGACTCTTGACATATCTTTGGTTTGTAACAAAAACTGACACCCACAGAAAACGGGATACAATTTTTAGTTTTTATTTAGGCTAGTATTTCCCTTTCTGTTAGGTCATATTATTCCACTTAGCAATGACAGATCCCTTTTTATTAATATGCATGACAACAGAAAGGAATTCAACTTATGTTAGGGTTAGGATGACACACACATAGCTCAAAGCATGTAAGGAAGATAAGTACATCAAGGTAAATACAGGCTCTTGTTTCAAACCATTCTTGACAAAGAACTGGATGAACTAAGCCCTAATTTCTTTATCATAACCATTTAAACACACAACCTACATGAGTGTTTCTGGATCTAATCAAGTTGTCATTTGGACACAAATGGTTCCACCAGTCTGTCATGTTCTGTCTCCTCGCTTGTTCTCGTCACCAGGAAACAGGACAGGGGAGTGGGTGGAGAACAGATGGATGGGGTGTTCACCTAAAAGTTTTCAATTCATCGTTTTCACATCTGTACACTCGAAAAAAGAAAGAAACGTAATCGTGACCGAGGGAAACACCACAACACCTGGCATACACGGACCTCAGTACGAGAAAGGTTCAGAGTAAATACACACACGGTACGGTTATGGGCCCTGGGATTTGGTAGCCGTGGTCCCGTCCTTGCACATACACAGATACAGTCTCACACAAGCACTGTACACGGCACAAGAGGTCATCTAAATACATGGAGCCAATGAAGGAGTGCTAACATCTATCAGAGTGGATTGATAGCCCAGTACAGGCTGAGAGAGGGGTTAAAATTCTTATTTAGACCATAAGGTCAATCAAACACACACACACACACACACACACAAACACACCCTCATTCACACAGTGACATACATCTGTATGCATTTAAAACTCCATAAAGCTACACGCTTGTGCAGAATATACTATCATTACTTAGTGTTGCTAGCTATAGCCACTGAAATGGCAATATATGTTCAAATATTATATGTAACCTTTTTTCTCCTCAGAATATACAATGATGAGATGCATTATACAGACAAACAAGACAATGTAAGCTGTTCACATGTTCAGTACATCAAAAGTAAGAGCTTCTCTACATGAATTCCTTCACAAGTGCAAAATCCAATGCTCCTCCACCTACTTCAAAGGTTCATTGCTGAGCTTTAGCAAGTCCAATTCCGCACAAACCATAACAATAAAAAAAAACACATGACATGAAAATAAACACAAAAGAATCTAAGTAGGTAGTCATAAATATGGAATACAGAGAAATATGGTCCAATTTCTTTTCAAACAATACAAATAAAAGTCCTTCAATGCAGGTAAATGTTTTGTCTTACTGTGTGACAGGACAACAAAATAAAAAAATAGTACTCAAAATGAGAGTGGTCTGTTGCTTGCTTGTGGCCCTGTTGTGAGTAGAAGACCATGGGAAGCTGGTGAGGAACACAAAGCGAGAAGGACAGATGGAGGGAAAGGATTGGGTCAAATTATGGTGGGGGGGCGTTCACATGCCATAACCGAAGTTGGGCTGTGGCGGCTGGCCGTAGCCTGGTGCTGCTGTGTAGCCATAGCCGTAGGCTTGCTGGGGAGGCACAGCCACATTGGGTCCTGCTGTGAGCATAAGCTGAGGGGTGCCTGCAACATAAACACCCAAAAAAAACTAGTTAAAGACATGGATGGCTGCATGTCAAAAAGAACGTTTTGACTTCAAGTGTCAAACAATTGTAACGCTGAGCTAGAGTAGGAATAATCATCATCATCATCATCATCATCTCATTGTATTTTTACCGTAAACAATGGGTTGAGACTCTGTAGCCTGCTCCTCCTGTTTCCTCAGAGACTCTGAGGCTTCGAGTTTGTCCACCTGTGAAAAACACAACAACAGAGCTTGTGTCAGACATCAGCTAAACTGTGGATGATGGGGCTCTTGAAGAGCGAGGGCTGAGTCGCCGGGTTTGTAAAAACTGACCTCTGGGTTATTTCACTGGCTGACGGATGGGACCATTCCTGACAGGCGAAGACGAATACAGTCCAGAATTAAATAAAGAACAGGCCTTGCCAATGTCTTGGATGGCCTCTAAGGCAAAACAAGTAACTACAATGACAGAGATACTGACTACTCTATTAAGCTTGGCTACAGCAGTCTATCAGATCAACATCCACTTATTTGTGGGGAATATTTAGGATCAGAGGAAGACACAGACAGTTACTGGGCAATAATGGTCCCACCATCCAGCCACGCAAATCATCTATTCTATCATGTTGGAGAAGTAGAGTATGTAGAGAACCAACCACCAAAAAAGTTTTTGCCCCCTTCGTGACTTTTTCCCCCTCATATTTGTCCCATTTATCCTGAGTAAATACAAAATGCAGTATTTAAATGATGGTTTCATTTATCAAGCCTGGCCTATATGAAACAACCTCAATTTCATTTCAGATTGAGCAGTAATGTAGTTCCATTAACTAAGCTAATTTATTTATTTAATGTTCATTACTATTCATTTCATTGCCGTTTTTCATGTAGGTAAAACATTGTGCTCAAAAGCGTTAATGTAACACACGTGCTTCTTAACGTCTTGCACAGTTAAGTCATTGTTTACATGCAAACAGCTACAAGAAGCATATAGCAGAGAATCAGTTTGCCACAGCCGCCTGCCGTTTCTTCTGCGCTGCAGTGTTTGAGCAGCTCAGATGCCGAAAGTGACGGGCAAGAACACAAGACAGAGGTAAAACAAATTAAAGAAAGAAGCTAGAAAAAAAAGGCAGAAAAAGGTTTCAGAGACCTTAACCTCCGCTGTGATAGTGTGCAGCTCAAATATCAATTCAATGAGTAAAGGACAGTGGTGGCGGGTTTGGGTTCAGTTCTCTACATACTATATGTTCCTTCTACAGTCAGTCTTGTTAAGCAGGCTGCCTTAAGAGAAAACAGGCTGAGGCTATAGTTTGGTTTCAGAGGACAAGGATTGAGACACATGCTGAAGCAGCAGTTTAGTTACTTTCTTCTTGAGGAGTGCATGAGAAAGAGAGACCGAGAAGCAGAGAGCCATAGTGGAGGGAGTGTGGAAGAGGGTGGAGAGGATGGTTATACAGCCAGTTCAAGGTTTCCAGAAGCAGGCACAGCCAACAATAATGTCTTCCAGCCTGACTGCTGCTGATGCTACCACGGGAGGGGGAAATGCATGCTTGCTGCTCTACACGTTACGCAAAATGTGCCCAAAGAACACACGTAAAATACACGTTATTCGCCCTTATCAACTCAAGTTGTTTACCACTTGAAGAGTACAGACATAAATTATATGGTATAGATTGATATTGTAAAAAAGAAATTATGAAAATATCTCTCACTACAATGATGGCTCAGTAGCTGTTACTGCAGTTATGGCTTAGACTTAGCTGCAGTCTCCACTACTACTTCAAATACAGATTTAAATATGTCCCAACCCCCTCGACATAAGGTTATAATTATTAATGTTACACTCCCCCATTTCTCTACAAAATACATAGTTCCTAAACTTATTCTGAACTAAGGCAGGATGATGGCAAGCAGCAGACTGCAGCTGAGTGGTGTTACAAGACAGTTTAACGTTAGGACTCTTCTACTAGTCTGTGAGAAAAGGACCTGACCACAGCAGGTGAGGTAGTTATCCAGAGCGGCACTCTTCACCCAAATCTACAGAGAGCTGGAGATGACTCGGTGTGCTTTGACAGAAAAATATAAAAAGCTCTGTGGAGCTTAATAACATTAGTGTTTTACCATCACTGTGCTCCTATAGAGCTTTTCCACAGTATGATACAAAAACTCCTCCCCTTTGTTTGGTGAAAATCATGTCAAAGTGCAAACGTCACTGCCATGTTTTGCACGGTACCTTATGATGTGCAGGAACAATAGTAGGTTCTGATTTACAGTGGAAAATGATTGACTTAAAACTAAAAGTGAAGAGAATAGAATGTTACAGTTCAAAAAATGATTTCATCTCCCGGAGAAAAATAAAGTTGATCTATGTCAACAGTCTGAACTGTAATCTTTCAAACGAAAAGTATTATTGCTAACTATATAGACACACACACACACACACACACACACACACACTATAGATCCTGTGTCAGTGCAGGCTAGCTGTAGAAATGGTTTCTACTATATTATATACGGACATGCCTGAACAAATGTGGGCACCTGACAGCAACATGCAACACTTATTACTGACTGAGTGGTCCATGACACCAGCGACTCCCACAGCGCCCTGAGGGATGAGTGTGAAAAGCCCCGCTCTGATAGTCTGTGGTTTGGTAGGTGGTCAAGTGGAAATGTGGACTTCACATTCAGAAGCAGCAGAGTGACATGGAGGGAGAGGGGACATGCAGTTTCTGCTACTTTCACTCCTCCCAACTACAGGCTACGAGGACAAGGGAGAGGGGTCAAAAAGAATGATTAGAAAATGGATTCGACTTTCACCTTTTCCTTTATCGCATCAACCTGGAAAGGAAATTCAGAGAGGCAACTTAAGGAGGAAAAAAACAAATGGAAGTCTCCCAAAATAGAAACTGACAGAGAGAAAAGAGCAAACAGCACTTGTCACTTACAGAAAACAAAGGCTGGTAATAATGCCACTTTTGATACAAATGCAGCCACAACAAGTGCCAAAATGTAGGTACAAGAAAACTAGAATTTTTGTGCTACTAATAGTTTGTATGACCAACGGAATTATTTTGATGCAACAAGCTGAGACCTGCCGTCTGTTATGAAAGCAATAGCTGTTTGCCATGTAAAAGAGATACAAATGGCATAAGAAGCAACAATAGCACTTATGAATCTCGCCTGGAACACATTTGTATAGAAAAGCAGCTTGAACGGATGGAAAAAACCAAATGAAAAAGAAAATACCAGTGATGACGTGACTGAGAGAAGCACAGGAATATGAGCATGAATGCAGCAAAGGATGGGCAGTACGAGGGGAGGGGCTTTCTTTCTGGTTCTGCCTATAATTCAATAGTATTTGCAAACACATTTTAGCTGTTATTCAGCCATTTAAGTTCTAGTTTGGTGGAAATTCCAAGTCAGTGAAAAGGTTTTAAAGAAAGCATCCAGCTAATAAGATAATGGATGGATCCGGCTAATAATTTGTTTCCCCTCTTTTTTTTACAACATGAGCTGATCTGACGTGACGAAATTGTGGTTTTCCTTAAGCAGGTCTACATTTGCAAATACTCTTTCACAAGTTTTAACAGCCAACAGCTAACAGGAGGAGAGAAGAAAACTTTTACTTTCACTAAGCATTGCTTTAACACTCTCTTTCTTAAGAAGCCTTCTCACAAAAACATCCACTCTCCTCTGACACACCACACACCCTGGGTACCTCTGACCAACCCACCTTGCTGAGATACTCCCTCATGACTTGGATGAAGTATGGCATAGAGAAGTCCATGATGTTGTGCCGCCAGGCAGTCTCCAGCACGACATCGGGCCGCAGCAGGTCGTAGCAGGTGAACAGGCAGGCGGCAAAACATTCCTTCTTGTCTTCCTTCAGGAACCAAGCCAGAAGCTCCTCTGCCAGCTCAATGTCTTTGGACTCGGAGGCGTACTGCATTGCATCCTGCAGAGTGGAGAGTGCAATTCCTGTTCCGTAAATTGAACTGGGCAAAATAACCACATCAATATTTGATATATACTCAATTTTTACAGAACCTCCACAAGCTGTGTTGGTCTGGCATAAAGTTGCTAGTGCAGCCAGTCAGTACGGCGATGTTTATTCTCAATAAATGAATAATGTAAAATATCAAACATTCACTGTCACAATAATCAAAGTGTGTTTTTCTTGTTTCCAATGTTTCCTCTAGCATTATATTAGCAAAATAATGTTTCCTCTCGTGTCATTTCTGTCATTCTTCACTGTCAATATTCTCTGATCTGTGTCGCGAGCGTTCTGCAGTGAGTGACACGTGCGCGCGCACACAGGCGGTCAGAGCGCGCGCGTTAAATAATAAGCTGCGTCACAGACGTTCCCTAATCAAAGTAAACGACTCTAATCCCAAGTTAAGTAAAGTTACACGAAAACTTTATACCTCATGAAATGACGATTAATACCTTTTAAGTGATTTACTATCTTTTAATACTTTGTAGAACCCCGCAGACACTGGTATATTAAAAGCTATTTGATTAAGCAGCCATGCACCTTGTACAGTTTGTCCTTCTTGCAGAGCTCGACACTCTGTTTCCAGCGGTTGTTGCCCTTGAAAAGGTACGCCGCGATCCTCCTGAACTCAATCAGCTCATGCTTCTCCAGGCTTTGGGCCAGTGAGATGTTGTCAAAATTGTCATAGGCATCGATGGAAGTGCGCAGTGCCTGGATAAGGGCAAGAATATATTATTATATTAAGAAAAAAAATGTTTATTTCTTAATAACTAATACTAAGAAATGTAAAAATAGATATAACACAACCCACCACATAGTCTTCCTCAGTGATGAACAGGTTGTTGAGTGCCTCATTCACTGACTTGTTGTTGTGATTCTGGACAGATCTTAGGTAAGGTTTCACCAGTGGCAGCTGTTTCACCTATATCAGTTCAGAAATAACATTTACATATAGAATTCGCTTCAGTTTTATATTTAATTACATAATTACACATTGAGAAACATTTATACAAAACAACAACGGCTGAGGACCTTGCTGAAATAGTTGACAGCACGTGTGTGGTCGAGCCTTGGAGAGAGGACAATAAGCAGGTCGTTCAATAACAATGGTTTGAACTCCAGATAAAACTGGACGGCCTTGTAGTACAACTCCACATTTGCCACCTGAAACGAAACGCACACATATACTCAGTTGAACAACAAAAAATATATTCTATCACAGCAACTGCCACAACTCATTAGTTTTATTACCTTGGTGACAATATCTTTGAACTGGCCCTCCTTCCAGGCGTCTGATGGATGGTTCATCATGGTTATAATGGCGTTATCATATTCCTCGTACTTGTCGTAGAGGAAGACCAGCTCTGCCCAGAGGTGGGCCTGCTCTGCTGCTCTGAGAACCTGATGAACACACACACACACACACACACACACACACAGTTTATTAATTCAGACTTAACTTCTACAAGGGGGAAAGTTACATATGTACGTTGTGAAGTTTATTTAAATGCTGTATCTCTACCTTTGGAATGTTGACACGAGACCAAAAAAGCTCCAGGTGCTCCCTCATCTTCTGGGGTTTGAATTTTGAATAGAGGATGGCCAGCTCAGTGAACATACCCATGTGAGCACGCTCTAGGCCGAGAGCAGCCTCTAGCATGGTGATGAGCTCCTCGAAGTAACCGCGGTCCTGGAGAGCAGAAACACATTTCCTGAGTTTACCGCAAAGTGTTCAGTTCTTATTTAGCATTGATAGTCTGCTACCAATTCATGTACCTGATAGTAGTTGATGAGTTCCTCGAGTTCATCGGCGTGAACAACAATATGTAAGCCACACATTTGAGCAAGGCGGAACTCCTTCCCATCTACACACGCAAAACACACCTGCAAACGCAGAGAATTTAATCATATTCTATACAAATACACAGGAGATAAAGGACATCTGCACCCATCTGGTTCTTTACTCTTCAAAATAAAGTTTTCCGTTGTATGAACTAAAATAAAAGTCACTGTCATTCCTCACCTCCTTCCATGTGCGGGTGCTGTTGGCTTTGCGGGCTCCGTCCACAGCTGCCTGGTACTCTCCCAGGTGAACCAGAGTGGAGGCCAGACGGCCAAAGTTAGACACGTTGTTGTAAAGCAGTTTAGCTGCCTCATACATCTTATCGTCATAGCAACGGTCACCCACCTGCAGTACAGAGAACAGCATCATGCACACGGTTCAAGAACACAACATGGTAGCGTGTGTATGAGTGAATGCTGCGCGTTTCCCAGGACCTACTTGCTGAATGTGAGCATTGTTGGGTCCATTGATGAACTCTTCCAGCTCTGCCAGGCGGTTGGTCTTGGCCAGCGCAAAAACAAGTTCTGTTTCAACATAGGACTCGCGAGCCTTCTTACGGGCCATCTGAAGAAATTTAACCAGGTCCTCCCAGTTCCCTGCACACATCATGTAATATCAGTTCAGTTCACTTTTCATTTTCCGATATTCCTTCTTTCCATTAAATGTGAGACATCGGTCATAATTTGACTGTAACTGAGCTGATAAAAAGTGGAAATACATCTATATCCTCAGCTTAGCACCTCTCTGACTTTAAACCATGACGACAAAGTATTAATTACAAACTATCACGGAGGCAACATTCCAGACATCCACTCGGGTAGTGGAAGCAAATCAGACCCCACTTGCCACTTGCGCTCCTGGTTTATCTTACCACTCTGAGCTGCAGCCTGTCCCACTTCCATGTAAGCAGAGGGGTCATCAGCTTTGATGTAGGAATCAATAGCTTCTTTGACCAGGCCCTTTTGAAGCTGGGCTTTCGCCAGCTGACTCCACACCGGGGGCTCATTGCAGCGCTCAGCAAACTCATAAGCTCTGTCGAGGTTACCAATGTGCTCAATCAGAACCTGGACACAACGAGAACACGTTCAAATAACTCAATATCAAGATCAGCCAAATTATTCCAAGACCATTTACCAGGCTCACAAATGTAAGTTCTTAAAGATAAAGAACGATGCCTCACCTGCACAGCAGAGGTGTTGACATCGAATTTCCTAAAAATAGCAAAGGCCTCCTCAAACAGCTCGTTGCTGATCGCAATGTTTGCAATGTCTGGAGCATCATAGTTGTCCAGACGGTTGATGTACTCCATAACACGAGTCCGATCAGCTTTAATAGCCGTCAGGATGAGCAGGTTCTGGAGGTTTCTGAATAAGACAGAGGGTTTTCAGTGAGTCAAAGAGCTACATGCCTTACACATGCCGCATGTGTTTGAACAGTTGTAGACGCATCATAAAAGGTATCAAGGCTCGTTCACCTGTGCTCACTAAAGACAGAGTTATCCAGGACAATCTTCTCGAGCAGCTCAATGAGCTCATTTGGAAGGTCAGCAGTCATGAAGGCCTTCACCGTGACAGATACCTCCTCTGGATCTTGCGTCTCTGACAAAGCTGTCTGAACAACCTACACCACAGACAGACAATAAGCTAGCTAAGTTAATTCATTGTTTATGATTTAATAAGACTAACATGTAACAGGCAGATCAGAAGATGAAACACAAGTACACTCGCTACGTAGCGTAAGTTAGAGTTATCAAATATAATAAAGGGGTCAGACCTGATCGATGAGCGGTCTTCTGTAGTTGTTGGTCTCCAATAACACACTTGCCCACAACTCGGGATTTTTGCGACGCACAAGGTAGCGGCTCAGACTCTTAAACAGCGAGTTCTCATTGCACACCTAAATGTGTTCAGACAACAAGTAACAAAAAGTTTTCCTGTGATAATATAGAAATAGTAATTATTCATGTAGCAAACTGCAAAAACTAGGAAAAGGAACAATGCACATTAACCGTTTGTTTCTCCTCATGAAGAAAAAATGATTCCACTCTAAACTCACATTTATCAGTTCTTGGTCACACTGTCCTCTCTCGTAGGCCACACAGGCAAGATGAGGATCTCTCTTCTCGCAGTACTTTCCCACCACACGGCTGTCATAGTAGGGATTCTCTCTCAGGAACCTCTCAGGGTTGTTGTTGCTGTCGATGTAGATCTTGGCCAGGGCGTTGTGGGTCGCAGGCTCCTCGCAGCCTTCATGAATACGAGCCTCCAACCAAGGCAACAGCAGCTTTAGACTGGATAAAGTTGCAAAATAAGATGTTGAGAATTGACACGGGGCAGTCTGAAGGAACAAATGCTCAGCTTTTTGCAGCTTTGCAGTTAAATAATTCTCTTTCTTCATACCGATTTCTTTTCTCCACTTCTGCGACTAGTTCATCTGTGGAGAACTGTCCTCTTACAACCATGATCAGGTTCTTAATCACATCCTCAGCACAGTCTACATCCAGTAACCCTCCAATCACTACTGGCAAACGACTTGGGTTCACCTGGAAAAAATAATCAGGCTGTTAAAAACACACGTCTATTCATAAAAGATACAAAGCAAGAAAGACTCCACACAACACTTTAGATTAAAGTGAGGCGGCTCACTGCCTATTTCTAGCCTCAGTAAAACATTTTCATGTTACAGTGGATGTGGGAGGCTGGAGGTAGACGAAACAAGTACAGTATGATGTTATTACTCATAAAATTACGAAATCTAAGTTAAGCTTTTACTGTTCTGAGTGCAAAAGACTAGTGTCCTAAAGCCACAGAGAAATTTACCTTCTGCACATAGATCTCAATGTATTTCTGCAGGCTGTTGCGGTACAGGTACAACACCAGATCATGGACAAAGTCAAAGCGGTCACACACAATGATCAAAGGCAGCTGGTCAGTCAGCTTTGCTTCCTGGAAAAAATGAAATTGCAAATGACTTTGTGTCTGTTGATGTTTTTATGGAAAAACGCTTTTTCTGCACCGGACCATTTCTGACCTTAAGGAAGTTCTTCACACGCTCAGGGTCATAGCAGTTACTCTCTCTGCAAATTCTTTCCACCTCTTTGATCTGTCCCGTCTTGCAGGCAGCCTGTATATATTTGAAGTGGACCTCTGGATCCTGGCTGAAGTTCACAATGGAACCCAAGAAATAGAACAACCCTAAAAGATAAAACATATCAATGCTAGCGAGGAAACTATCCAAAGCCATCATTTGGAACATGCCGTTCTTATACAGTCAACACGAAAACAAGCTTGCTCCGGACTGTTATCGGCAGCTCACCTTCAAAACTCTTGAACGACTCAAAAAGCTCAGTAAGAGACTGAGTGCTGAGTTGCTCGTGGTACTTCGACGCCACCTGCACACAGATCTGCAGGTTCTGGCGGATGTTTGCTGACAACATTGCCCTTAAACACTCCAGAGAGTCCTCCACTGACAAGGATCCAAAGAAATTTACCAACCACTGCAGAGACAAAGACAAAACAATCAACTATACAAAAATACAAAAGCAAATACTGGAAATCACACACCAATGCATATAATTAGATTTTTATTCTTTTACATAGTACAACACATAGAAAACAGCATTACAGAGTTCTTTGGGTACTCTTTGTTAACCTCTTTTTTCTTTTCTGTGTTGTACCTCTGGGTTAAGAAGGTGTGTGTGCACTACAGCCCGCTTGATGTCATACAGGTCAGTATAATGCTCCAGTGCCCTCTGCAGCAGACCTGCCTTCTCACACAGCTGTGCCACATGAGCACGATCGTAATGGGTAAACATCTGATTGCCCAGAATGGCATCTGCAACCTGTGAGACATGACACGAGAATAAATATATTATGACATTATAAAATGTTATGATCAGAGAGAAAAACAAACATAGTGAGATACATTTTAAAGGAGAAAGAAACCTGATACCGTGAATCTGATAAGCTCATTTCAAAAAGTATGATGTCTAAATTTTGAAGAAATCTAACTTGTTATCTGGATTAGTTTACAACTTTAACATTTCATATATGATGCATTCACGTGTATGTACCTGTGGCGCATGGACCAAATTCATTTCCAGCAGGCGTGTCTGCAGTGGTCCTTCCATGGGTCTGTTGTTCTTCAGAGCATCTAGTAGGAAGGATGTGCATTGCTGAATCAGGTTATACTCCATGAAGACATCAACAATCTGCAAAGACAAAAGACAGAACAATTATATACAATTCTTGTCAATTTACCACTGACATTATATTATTGGTTTGTAATTAAGTTTTTAAGTTGTCATTGTATAAACCTGCTTCTCAACTAGTGACATTTAGGTCGCCACAACTACAGTAAGCAGAACAAACATTGGCGGAAGTAACTTGTGCAAATAAAAATCTATTTGTGGCTAATGTGGCAGATAGATAGGGTATGAATACATGGTTCATATGTTTCTTGCCTGTGTAATGTCAGCAAGTGGCTCTTCATCCTGCACCAGCATCTGTGAGAACTGAAGGCCCTGCTCTGGACTGATGCGCATTACGTTCCTCAGCAGGAAGATCCAGTCTGGAGTGTAACCCACCTACAGGAACAACTGATTTTTAGGCACAACAGCTCTGGAACTAAGGTTTTGGTTCCAGCTCTGATTAAACACCACATATATGTGAAACAAAAGTAAAGACAACAGTGGAACTGGCACAACTAACTTCTCGTCACAGTAGATTTATGGATCATAAACGTGGATATATACACAGTTCACAGAAAAAATTAGGAGACCACTGCAAGGAAGCTGTACACTAAATATTGATTTCCAAACACTTCCTAAGTTACAACATTAGTAATATGTTTGTAAAAATGAGTATGAACTAGTTTTGTTTTTATTTAAAGTCTGAAAACATTTGACCTTTCTTGTTATTTGACCATTTTTCATTTTTAACAAATACATGCTCCAAATTTGGAATTTGGAGTTGTGTTGTTGTCAGTAATTTATAGAATAAAACAAAAGTGGAATTTATCTTTAAATAGCAAAATCAGAGAAAGTGTTATTTTTGTAGTGGACAGCAAACAAGAAACTTACATGTAAAAGGCAGAACAGAACAGAACAAATAGGGAAAGGTCTGTCTGCTTCCAGTGAGAGAAAAAATAAATAAATTGGGGTCTGCCAAGTGAAAGCTATGTGTGGGAATCACTTATCAAAAAAACCAAACAATTAACACAGGAATCAACACAAACCTTCTTGGCGTAAAGGACGATCTTCTGAAACTGGCCAGTCTCTGCAAAGCACTGAATGACCTTGTTGGGGACATTGGCTCTGAGGTAGACACTGAGTGCAAGAGTAGGATCTACGGACTTTACCAAGTCTCCAAGCTCCTCTGAGCACTCCAGCTGTAAACACACACACACACACACACATCACTGAAAAACAATCTAGGCTTTTAGATGAGATAACTGTGCAAGATAAAGGATGAACCAAATTGAGGAAATCAGAGCAGTACACAAGTACACAAAGTTAATGAACTTGTATTTACATACATTTACCAGGACGGTGATATTTGTACAATAGGACAAACCGACAGTTATGTCAACGTGCTAAACCCCAATGTTTGGGCAAGATGCTTGTGTGTGTGTGTGTGTGTGTGTGTGTGTGTGTGTGTGTGTCCGTCCTGAGTGATACTTGCTTTGAAATACATTTTTGGAATTGCAGTTGCTTCGTCAGTGTAGCACTTACTCTTGATAGATTTCAAATAGCAGATGTGTTTGCTCTGGTGTAATGTGATCTGACAAAAGTAATTTCCCCTAAGATAACAAAAAAACTGTCCAATATAAAAACCACCCACTCTGAACATACCTTGTCCTCTTTCAGCCATTTCTCTAGCAGCTGCTTTCGGCCCTGCTGGAGAACAGGTCTACACAGCTCCAGAGATTCAAACTTGTTAAGCTGGCCTTGATCCAGCAAGATGCCAAAGTATTGGAGCAAAGGAGAAGTTTGGCCTGGTTGAGCTGGAACACTTTGGAAACGACGAATGGTGTCTGGGGTTCGTAGAATACCCTGAAAAAGGGAACAATTTAAGTATTTACTTGACGGGGGAAAGTCACCTGTTAGAAGCTTTTTAGACCATTGCTGTTAGGAAAAGATAATAGATTTTGCATTTTGTTGTGCATATCTACAGGTAAACCCAGAGCAAGACCATCTTTTTTTGACCCTGTCCTAATTTTGAACTTGATGGTACCTTTGGTGCGTTCGCTGCAACTTTAGCAGCTTCTGAGTAATTTCCTGCTGCAAAGAGGGTGTTGAACTTGCGGGCAAACAGCTCCTCAGCACCAGCAAGGTTGTTGCGTACAGCCATGCGCAGAGCCAGGTCAGGATTCTGGAGTACGTTTGTGATGTAGGGTATTATGTTTTCCTCTTCCACGCACACTGACAACACCTGTTTTATTAAGTGTACACAACAAGACATGGTTCAACCAATTATTTAAATACAATTACCACCTTATCAACTAAACAATTTTTATTTAATTAATATCCAAGTTATTACTTGTGGTTAAGTTAGTCTTTATCCTTATAGAAATTCATCCACACGCTAAACCATACATGCATAAATACACACAACTCTGTATGTATAAATATATTTAAGATTACATCCCAAGACGTGTACTGCCACGTATACTTTGTGCGAGTGTGTACACTCAGACAAGACGTGTAGGTGAGAGCCAAGAGCAATAACGAGATTAGACTGTGTAGTCTGCCTGGCCAAGCTTAGATCTCCTGCTGTGCCTGTCACATGCTGCCTGACACTGAAGATGCTGCTGCAGTTTGGTATTTTCACAGAGATTTCCTCAGTAAAGGTCACACAACACCCAGCGCCCCATGCTGATACACAACAGTGTGTCGCTGGGGGAAATGATTCACTCACTAACGTCAGCAGAAACAGACCAAGATTCAGAATAATCTAGAATGAATATGCATACTGTTTCTCATATGTATTTATATATGTGCAAACATAGGTTACTGTATTTTGTAGGTAAGGTTCATTAGGGCTCCCACCTATCATATTTCTGTCCCATTTCAAACCTTAATAAAAACATGATTTTGGCATGAAAACTGTCAACATATGTACCTGGCCTTTCCTGTTAACCCCAATGATACCAGCAGTAGGTTCATGGGGGGCAGTGACAAAAATGGTCTCCCCACTAATCCTATTCATGTAGATACAAGTTCCAGTCTCCAGGTCGTACAGGTGGATGTAGCCATATTTAGTGATGAGAAAGACTACATCTTGCTTGGAGCTGATCTAAATGCACAGGAAGAGATTAGTTAGAGCACATTTAATACTCGTCATTGTCAACTACAGGCACTAAATTGCAGTGAAACAGCATCTGACCCATGATTGTTTGTCTTTGTCACGTTTATTTACGACAACAAGACGCATAACTTTATATGAAAAAGTTTTTGTCCCCTAAATCTAATATCTGGTTATGCCACTTTGTGGCAATAACTGCAATCAAGCGTAAACGACTTTTTAAATTCAGCCATATTGGAGGGTTTAAAAGTCATCCCACAACGCCTTATACAGATGCAAGTCCAGACTTTGGCTAGACTACTCCAATTTTGTCATTTTTAACTAGTCAGAGGTTGATCTGCTGGAGTGTTTTAGGTCATTGTGCTGCTGCGGGACACTTGAGCTTGAAATCAAAAACTGATGGCTGGACATTCTCCTTCAGGAGTAACCCCTTCCTGAGATATGTAATTACTTTGTTTCTCATCTATTATAGAATCTCTTTAGATTTAGCGGCATGATATGTTGCTTTACAATTTCTATTAGCATGCTTTACCTTTTCAGACCTTCAACTTAAGTGATTTCCTCTGGTCTGGCAGTAATCATGTCAGAGTTTAAAAAGTTAAATTGAACTCAATTTCCAAATAATGTAGTTAATCATATTTCATGATTTAGCAGGGGGGAGTTACATTTTCCACAGCCACGGCCCGGCAGCTTTATTTTCTATTAATTAATGAAATCATTAGTTACATTTACTCAGGTTTTTTGGTTTTTTTTGTTAAGTGTGACAAATGTGCTTAGGGATTCAAAATAAAATTAAAAAAGGGACAAACACTTCACAGCATCGTACATGCTCATTCATTCAACAGTGTTTGTACCTGCATTGCAACAGGGAAGTCATTCTGGGCTTCTGGAGGAAAGAAAACATCCACAGCTTTCTTTGGAAAAGGTTGATTCCCAGTCGGTGGTGTCCCCACTTCAATAATATGCAGCTAGTAGCAAATGGGCAAAAGCAGACAAATTCAGGCTTAAAGGGTCATTGTAATGTCTTTCTAAACGATGTGCATTTGAATTTTGCCTTCTCCCAATGCCTATTTGGATTTCTATTTTGAAATGACTATGCACGTCTCTTCATTTCTTACTTTTCCTCCTGCTTGTCCTCGTACAGCAAAGCAGAACAGAGTTGATTCTTCAGCGTTGCCCTCCATCTTGAATTGTGCAAAACCAGCGGCGTGTCCTTCAATGGGCTGGGACACCTTCCTGTCTACCGAGTACAGCTGCATGGCTCCGACCACACGATTTTGCTGAAGAAGAGATAAAACCCACAGGTTTGGCCATAGGCATGTGTGGTTTACATTGCATTAAATTTGTTGTTATTCTCCAACACTCTACATTTATTTACCTGTGCTGAAATACCAATGAGCAGCAACCACTTTTGTTTAGCATCAGTGCGGTAGTTTATGATCTGGCAGCCCGCAAGACTGGAGTGGCGGTCAAAGACTTTGATCGGCTGAGAGTCACCCTCCATGCTCCAATGGTAGACTGCGTTGTCTGTGACCAGGGCAACAGTGTTGAGAGAGATCCACTTCCAAAAGGTCACATCATCTGTCATCGTGTGAGCCTTCATCTTGCTCTTCATCTCAATGTTGAAGATCTGCAAGGTCTTTGCCGCTGAAAAGATCCAGAGCCAAGATTAACATACGATGATACAAGTGAGTGGTTTGACCCAAAATTCCAATAACAGTTTTTGAATAAAATAAATATATCGACTAAAACTACCACACACAAACCACAGCAGACTTTGGGACCATTTCAACATAACAATTCCAATTGCTGGAGAAATGCTGGTAGTCGGTTTGCTTTGAATAACACCAAAGTGACATACAAAAAGGCAGTACCAGAGTCAAAACAAGGCAAGACCAACAAAAGGGCAACCAATTACGTGGAGGATCTGCATTCAGTTAGGTCCGATGAAATTAATTCTGAACACATAACACAGTCATACTGTACCTGATAATATGCAATGAAATTTTGAAAAACAAAAACTATTTTGAATTTAAGAAACAAATACACTGTGTTCAGCAATGCGAAATAAAAACTGCAACACCCTCAATCACTGTTGACACACCGATGGAGGGCAAGTTGACCATGGCTCAATGTTGACCATAAAACAATGTAACGTCAAAAGACGAGGTGCTTTGTTCGCCAAATATGCACAAGTAAGCAGTGGTTGAACTAGAATTATTTACTACGTGAACAATGTAAGTGTTAATGTGAATTTTTCCATTATCACATTGGATAGAAAAAATAATGCCATTAATTTACTTTGCTTGGCAGACGCTTTTATCCAAAGCGACTTACAAGGAGCTAGCGCTGTGTGTCTGGCTCAGGGACACACCTGGTAGGGGATGGATTAGGAGTCGGACGGGATTCGAACCTGCGACCTCCTACTTCCCAGTCTGACGCTTAACCCATTGAGCTACCAGGCCGCTAATTATTTCATATATAAATTTATTTTGGTTTCTGATTAGTCTTTAAACTATTATCTATGTACACATCCACTTTCTTGTGTTTGACACAGGGCTAATTTAGATCTTAAAACTAACTTTAAGATATTGCTATTACTAAACGTCCTGTGATTCTTGACTTAAAACATTTTATTATAATTTGTTTTTGGCACTGGAGCTATTAAAAGATTCACATGGAAATGTATTCCTAAAAGAAAGAATGCCGTAATTTGGGTTGGGTCTGAATGCAGATTAGCAAAAGAAATCCACAAAGTACACAAACAGATGTGATGATGGGAAGGATGCTGGATGGATGCACTTACACCCATTCTGTTTTCTTTCTCCAGTTCACTCTCACTGGAGGAAAGAGGTTCAATTTGGGGGGGTATATTTCAGATCCAATCAGGTTCAAGCAAGTGTCAACTATACTCAACTTATAGTTAACTGTTCTCATAGGGATAACTATCAATCTAAACTGTGACAGTGACATTTCTAAACAAATGGTTTGTTATAATATGTGTATAGGACTGCCTACATAAAGTGCAAAGTGTCATGAAACCATTTAATCAATCTGAAGCACAAATGCAATAAGATGGTAACAATAAGGAAAGTCCTTCAATTAACTTGTGTTTAAGCGACACCTAAAACAGAAGTTATCCTACATATACCAAAGCTTAGGTTTTCTAAGCTACTTAGACCTAATCCTCTCACAAAAACTGAAGGGTCAGCAGACATAGTCATAATACGGAATAAAAAGATATGCAAGTATTGCTATATGCAATGAGCTAGTCCAAACACAGGGCTAACGTAATGAAGTGACCAAAAGGAAATACAGCATCTGTCAACTGCTCAGATAAAACTGTTCTGCAGAGACGGGTATCACGAATGAACCTATGTTGTTCATCATTTTTCAAACAAAGTTGACATATCAAAACCAGTAAATTATCAAAGATAGCTTCATAATCACGCTCTCACAACTAATTTATATTACTTACTAAATGCATCAACCAATAAAAGAATGCATATCTGTTTTTGCTATTTGTTGTGAAATTGTTTATCTGTAACTACTGTCTAGTGTTTAATTATTTATGATGTGCTATTACCTACCTCTAGTATCTTGTAAGTACAAGCCCAGGCAATGTATAAATATTTAGAGTAAATTAGTTCACCAAAGCATGTAAATTACACCTACATTACAGGAACATGTCCATAACACAATACGAGTAAATACTGAACTCCTACATATTCAAGCCTGACCTATATGTCACTGCTTGCTTGATTTCAACAGTTTTTCGTGCATGTTTTAGTCCTATTACTACATACATACACCTATACATCAATACCAACCATTTTCCAAGGCACATGATAACCCCATCCCTGAAAATTCATTTGATTTACCATTTAGGGTCAAAATTTACCCTAACCCATAGAGGTTTTATATTAAATTCAACCAAAGACAGTCATTTCTGACAGATGTTCATTTTGTTCTGTTCTTTTTACTGTTAATTTAAAACTAAAAAACAATAAATTAAAGAAGTTGTAATTATTATATGCTGAAATTATTTAAAAATGACAAAGCAGGATTTACATCCACTACCTATGTTTCCCTTGAGGTAAACTATATTTAAGTCAACTTGTTACAGGCGTTCAACATTAACCGTCTTAAAAATGTTTAATAGCAACTGTGTACTTCTGCAACTAAACCGCTAAACTAAATTAAATTAGGCTATGAGTGTACTGTACTTTATTAGCTTTTTACAGTAGTTGTATGCCTTTATGTGCTTACTATCATAGTGTGGTGAAGTTAAAAGTAACATGAAGTAAAATGTGTTTTGGAAAATGGTCAGCTGTAATGTAAAAAATATGTACATTGTAGCAAATGGGAGAAAAACACATGCGCGCTGCGCATATACAAACAGATACAGCCCTTTAAGCTGGCCTTTTATTTTTGCTATGCTCTGCTTGTGTATATCAGTGTACTGTGCAAACATTTCAAGACAGTGTATACAGGATTACACTTGGACATGTAAAATTCAACTCACCGTCTGCAAACATAAGAAAGCAGTAAGAAACGAAAAAAGAACAAAAACAAGCAAAATACACAAAGCATCCGTGATAGTATGACATTTTGCTAACACTGATATTATGGCTACTGTTCTTCATATATAAATATCTTGAATTTGTTATGCTACACGTTAGCTAGTCAACATTTTTGACAAACAGAAATGGGATGGTCTACATATGAACATTAAAATGAAAAGCAGACTGTGACAGCTAAATAACTGACTGACAACACAAGCACAATTTACACAGATGGTCCAGTGTAATAGAAAAACGCCATAGCAAGATATGTGAGTGGCAAAAAGCTTAATATGTTTACTTTTTAGTCTGTACGCCTTCATAAACCTAGTGCACTCCTCTCTAGTGGCACTACAGCCATGTGTTAACAGACCAAGATCTGAATTTAAACTTACCTTTAAGGGCAATAACTTTGCTGGCAGGGTTCATGATGGCACTATCTGCAGAGATGGGCCTGCGGATGGGATTGTTAGGGTCGGCCAAATCTATGATGACAACCTGGGCCTGCTCACCCACTTTCTCCCTGATACAGATGAACTTGTCAGACTCCATGGTCAGAGTGCTGAAGCCAATGTTGGCTGGGTTGACTCCCAGGTTCTGGAGCTGAGAAGAAAGAATGCATAACCTGCATTAGTAGCAGCCCTGTCTACATAGTATTTCTCAAACATTTGGTGTCATATAATAACGTACAAGACATTGGTGTCCTTTTTGGAGAAAAAATGCTCACTCTATTGTCATAATTGTCACAACTGTATTGCATTCTACTGACCACTGTTTATATAATTTAGCCTATCACTGTGATATAAATACAGACAAGCTAAATAACCAACCGATCTCTTTGTATAGGAAAAATCACAAGATGCCATCTCAAAAAAGAATCCACATCTATCTGAAAACTTTGACACTACACGATTGTAGGATTTCCATGGACAACTAAACACATTAGATGTACTCAAGAAACTGGTAATGCCCCTGCGAAAATATCATATGGTCATAAGAAAAAAACGTTTCCTGTGAGGTTTGACCCTGAATTTAAGAATGAAGCGAGAACACTTAAATCAACACTAATGTACCAGCAGAGCTTGAACTTGATTAAAAGGACTTTAATCTCTTCCCAGGTGACGACTTAATGTCGTATATGCTTGGGAGTTTAATTAGGCTTTTTTGACAGTCTGCATCTCTCTGCATCTGGATGACCCACCTCTTTTAACCGTGGATGAGGAGAATGTATTTTCCATTTCAAAAAACATAAAAACATATTTTGAAATCGGCCTGTCGTGACATAACCTTATACATTATAAGGCGAACCGGGCAGACTGCAGGTTACCGCTTTAACAGCTCCTAGCTAGTAGTTTAGTACATGACTCGCCTTGAGGATCAGTGTGATAATAACATTACTGCTGGATGAAAGCAGCCTTTTAAGTTAATGGGTCAACCACTAGATATCTCACATAGCTACGACTAGATGACGTGATTGCAACACCCCTCACGACACAAACTTACGTTGGTTAACGTCACGGCGAGCTAGTGTTCGCTAAACCGACGTCTATTAGCTGGCTAAATCTACCCATACACAGGTCAATGCTGCAACGTTGAGTTCTCAACCGGAGTGTAAAGTGTTCACCAGATTATCCCCATGGTCAGCTATTATCGGCTAACACTGAATATGCTAGGCAGGAGCATCAGTGAATAAAAGAGAGCTGCTTGTCGTTAGCTGCTGGCTAAACGGGGGATGGGAGGTCATTCATTTGGTATTGACGCTTAATGTTAGCTTAGCTAGCGAGCTGTCAAAGCCCTGATAAGGGGAAGATCGATCCGTAAGAACGACAGTAGCGGGTTGCCTAGCTATTAGGTGTGCAACATACCTGTAAGTGCTCCTGGAAGCGTATAGGTAGGATCTGAGCCATGGTGGTTGCCTTGAGCTTCTCTCGAGTCCCGAATTTCTAGCTAGCTAGCTAGGCAGTAGCACCCCGCTAGCTACGACCTCTTCACTGTACGTGTAGGTCGGAGCCACACAGTGAAAACGAAAAAAAAATGCACAAGAAAATGTTTTAATGCAACGTTGTCAGTCGTATTTCCTCACGTTGGTGTCAGTAAAAATGTTAACTACGCCCCTCGCCTGCGTGTGCTTTCTTCACTGCATCGATGGATAGCAGTGGCTGAGATTCTGTCGAAAATCCGCAATGGCGGCGGAAACGGTTCAGAGCTTTTCCTCAATCCGGAAGCATCCAGGGAGCTCTGGAATGACACTGGCCGTGGCCTTATATTGACGATGAGTGTGAGCAACGCGAGGTGCTCAATTCAAGCAAATAATAAAACATTTCAGTCTCTGCTCCCGACGTTTTCACAGATTGAACGGAAGTCTGTCCTGCAAAAAACAGCTCTCAATTTCCCTACGTACGTCAGCTCCATTACAAAAGTGTTAAGTTTTAGTCTTATGAGAAAATATTAGTATGTAATATAAATACAAACTGTCACATTCAGTGAAACCATACTATTAGAAATTCCGTTTTAATAAGCAGACACAGTAGTGCACATGTTTTTCTTCTTGAACTCAAAATTCAGTCTTAACCTGCATCATCTAAAATGTCAAATTTCACGTTATTCAAACATCTGCTAAACGTGTGGATTTCAAGCAATAAAATGTCTTTAGTTTGAATCAAGACATCTTGGGTTGCATAAAATGACTCAAGACAAAGTAATGCATTTCATAAAGCAGCTGTATTTCACTATAAAGGCATTTCTAGTCCAGTGTCTCTAAGCTGTTTTATTTATATTTCAGTGTAAAAAGCCTAGATTCTATTAGAAAAAAGAAACAGTAAACCCAAAATAACATTTCTTTAGAAAACAATCACTGAAAAAAAGAAACAAAATCCCCATTCACCAGTCATTTCAATTAAAATAAAAAACACCATTTCATTTTGCTAACATTTTCCCTCTAAACAAATATATTTTTCCTTATATATATATTTATATATTTATTCTCAAGGCAGTTGGTCTTGGCCAAATTAATTAACCTCATCATGGCCATTTATCTTTTTTCAAAGTTAGAAAACAGCTAGAATGAAAGTTAAACTAGCAAAAGCACAGTGTAGGTTCACTGCACTGGCCAACAAAACGTCTCTTTTTGACTGAAAGGGAAATGTTTGTCAAGGCAGTGTGGCACATAGACACACTTCCTTCAGAACAAGTGCAAAGCAATAAGAATACATTTCTCGCACATCATAAAACTACAACACACTCCTTTTTCACAGCACTCAGGTTGTCCAGATTCCCTTTGCCCGTCTCCTCTTCCTTTAACGCCTTTATTTTTGCAGCATTGAAGGCTTGTGTTGCCCTGTCGTAGCCATCGCTGGGAGCTGTAATGTCCATTTGACAGAGAGACACTGCAATAGTCAGGGAGTCTCGGATCCATCCTCAGTCATTGATATTTTTTCTATTTCGTCTACCATTACAAACAGTTCGCTACACGAGGATATTTGAGCTGAAGTAACTGTTGCAGTGTTTCAGGTTGGACATCTGTTATCCAAATGACAGGGAAGAAGGATCCCAGCATCTTGCTATTACAGTAAAAATGTGACTAGTATGATGTCCCTGAATACTGAAGACTGCTCTATCAGCAAATGTTGCATCTGACAGCAGTGGAGAGAAGACACAAGTAGCACATTTTCTGCAGAAAGGAGGTTTATGAAACAAAGAGCAAATGTGCCTGTAATTATGTGCTCTGAGTTGGTTCAGATGAACAGAACATGCAAAGGACACAAGGAGATAGAGTGAATGAACTGGGCAAATTTGGGATAGATGATCACAGCAGTACTGATGATGTGTCTGATCATCAAAAGTGCCTGAATGGCGATGTGAGGAGGTTCCCTGGGTTACCATTTACGTGAAGTAAATGCATGTTGTACACATAAGCAGATATCCTCACATATGTTTGTGTAAGAGAAAGAAAAAAAATGAAAATGTGTAGGAGAGAAGGAGAAATCCCTGGGCTTCGTGGGAGGGCGCAGTGGAGGAGGGGTCCCCAAGAGACCTAAACCACCTCCACCTATCATATCCTCCTATCCCTCCATTACACCTGACACTGAGCAGGACTATGTGCTTCTCTTTTGCAGCTCCTGAATAAAGGCTGTGAAAGAAAAGACGATAAAGAAACTTTAGGTACTAAGGCATCATTTTTTATTTTCCGAGATTGCAAAGTAATCCTACCTCCAATAATTTCCTCCTTGACTTTTTGGAGTTCTTTCCGCACCTCCTCCAGGATCTCCTGCACACATTTAAATGAAAAAAAGATATAACCATCAGTCTTTACTTAGAGAAACCAGTTCATGCAGAGGATGAATGCTTCACTTGTACTGTATAACCTGAATACCGGTGTTTTTTCAGCAGGTTGGCAATCTGCCATGTTCCCAAGCTTATTTTGGAAGCATGAATTTCTTAATTTTACCGTACCGTGATAGACGTCTACATTGTTTGTGGTATACTGGATGTGTATATGTAATGTTTGTCATTCAGGTTTAACTCCTTTGGACAACAATGTGGCTGGGCTGATGGAAAACTTACTTGTTTCATCTTTTCTAATTCCGAGTCATCCATTCCACCTGCGTCGTTACTGTTGCCTGCACACTTCACCCTGCAGCAAAATACAGGAAAAAATGTTTTTGTCGTCTTTCACAAAACGCTAAAAAAAGGTCCATGGCACTGCATTGTCAGGCCAACTATCACATCACACCAGCATATCGCCAACATACCAGTGGAGCATGATGGTATATTCATCAGAAACGTACAGTGATGTCCACATACCCAGAAAGGTCAATACGATTAACGTATCAAAGCTGATTAATCTGTCGCTTTGGATAAAAGCTTCTGCCAAGCAAATAAAGTAAAGTAAGAGGGCAAGTGGTTAGGATAATGGGTGGGTAGTTTCTATAGGGGCTACTGTGGAAAACAGCAATTTTTTTCCTCTCTCTATAACAATGTGCTAATTAGATTTGATCTCCACCACAGTTGTGTACACATACCTCCACTCTAGCTAGGACCCGTTAGGCCATCGGAAAGTTTACTTTTAGGACAGCACCTATCCAGCATTCAGAACTCGCCTAATTACACTGTCAAGAATTCTATGTTTTTATAACACACTCAGCTGGCAGACCTTGGGTTGGGTGCAGGCCACTCTCTGCTCCATTAGATGGTGCTATCAACTGTAAAATAGGACACCCTACTCTAAAGGTCGTAGCAATGATGTTCTATCCTGAAGAGAAGAGAAAAGGCCAGCTAAGGGCACGAGTGATGGGGACAGCATGCACATGTATACCTGGGACCTTGGGACAATGAGGAAGTGGAGTCCATGTTCTTGGTGATGGAGTTATTCCTGTTAGTGAAGACACATACACTCTTTTCTTAGAACAGAAATGGAGGACGATCACACACAAAAGCAGGCTTGTCCGCAAGCAAACATAGATGCACATATGGTCACACAACCACAGTCACACTGATGGAAACTAATCTCAATACGACTTCAAACATGTGACACCAGACATCTGGGGGTGGTGGATTTTCTGATTATGGCAGCGCAGAAAGAAGAGAATCCTGGATTACCTGACCATAGATGACTTCTCCCATGGTCTTCTCATTGTGTCTGGGAGGAAAAGTAACATGTGTTATTACCATTGATTCACTGTATATCATGTACAATTTGTACCACAATGAATGTAGGTGGAATTCTGCAGATAAAATGTTCTCACCGCTTTGACCTTGAGGCTCTGAGTCATCCTGTGTAAAAGACCAAAACCATTAGTCATCTTACATCTGTTATCTATTTAACTATTTATCATGTATGGTGTTTGCTCACGTATTAAACACATTATTTGTTTCAGGTTTTTATAAAGACCCTTACATTATCTTGTGTCTTCACAGGTGGCTTCTCTACAGTGTTGGCAGCTTTTCTCCTGATGTGAAAAGTTTCAAGAGATTTTACGGATACTTTTAAATGGTTATTAGTTGAAGGTAAAACTGGTTGAAATTAGGATAAATGCGAATTAATATAACATAACAGTAAGTCCTATGATCTACTTCTAGTGTCACACACCTTCGCGCCAGGATGGCACTCATCTCACCCATCAGATCACCACCCCCCCCTCCAATAGATGAATTGCTGCTGCGGCTGGGGTCAGCTCTGCCCACTGGAGTTGCGGGAGCTGCAGGCGCTGCGGGGGCTGCAGAGGCTGCATCCTCCTGCTGAGGGCAGCAAATAACAAAACAAAAGAAGATTCAGGGACACGTGGTGTGGGCTGATAACTCAAACACTGACAGAAACGGGTGTAACAGCTCTGCCACTATGACCTTTAGGATATCCATTTGCGTTATCATCCTATTGACATGATAGATAATCATTCTAATGTTACATGAGTCTGATCAACCATGACTCCAGAAATCTGTTAAATGTAACATAATCTAAAATCTGTCAAATTGTTTTGTTACAAACTTACCTTGGATACTTTGCGGAGTTTAGCTCCTGCTAGGGCAGCTGCCAATCCCCCAGCTCCACCACCTAGGCCACCACCATTGCCACCATCTCCTCCTGCAGCAGGCAGGGGTGGGGCCGGTGGTGGTCCTGTGGGAGGTGGTCCGGGCGGTGGCGGAATGCCAACAGCCGGAGGAGGGCCAGGAGGGCCAGGGGGGCCAGGGGGTGGAGGTGGGGCTGGTGGAGGAGGGGGACCTCCAGAGGCCAAAGGTGGAGCTGGAGGAACAGGGACTAAAACCAGAGACAGAGGGCCATCAGTGATTGTAAAAAAGTGTTTTTTGAAACATGAGACATTGCTAAGTCTGAACTCTTTTATGCTTAAGTGTAGTAATGTTGACCAGCCCAGGTGTTTCCTGACCTGCTGCAGCTTGTCTCTCTCTCTCCAGTCTCTCTCTTTCCTGCCTCTCTCGCTCTTGTCTCTCTCTCTCCTGTCGCTCCCATTCCTGCTGTTCAAGCCTCTGTTGCTCCAACCTGCAGACAAACACACGTCTCTCAGAGGCAAATAAATGTGAAGCAATCCTTAAAAATGTGGACGAAAGAGACTAATAGATTCGGAGTTTATGATTATCAAATGACTGCGGCTATAAGACCATGAGACAAACCATGCTGGCCAATGTGTAAATGTCATGTAGGTGGTTTGATTATCTATGCATGGCCATAATTTTTTAATGAATCTTGTCTAATCATAGTATATATATACTTGTGTGCAGAGCTCAAACGTGTGAGATTTGTATAAAATAAATGTTTTCCCATTAGTGTAGAGCAGAAATGTTCACAGCTGGACACTGTGGCCTAATTTGAGCTGCCTCATTTGCCTACTGCTCCCTCCCATCTCCCCTCAACACATCTGCCAGCTGTATACAGACCAGCACACATCCAACATACATCAACACCCACTCGATGATGCACACATACACACATGCATAAAGATATACAGACTTGCTGTGATTTAAAGCGGAAAAGTGCCTGTGTAAATGCAGAATGATCACCTTTTCAATGGCTGTCTCCAAGCCACAGCATGTGCTCAAACTACTAGTAACTTCTAGCGGCGTTAACATCTTTACCTTTTAGTCTAAATTAGGTTTCCTAATATGTGCAAACACGCATGGTATCACTATCAGGTCTCACTGGATGAAAACATAAATTGATGAAGAGAAACTGTGGGGTTGATCTGAAGGGGGTTTTGCGTTCTTCTGCTGTTTGGTTAAACTTTAACCTACAGGAGCTGACAGAAGCTTTAGCAGTGTCAGGCTAATGCCATCAAATCCTCTACATATGCGTGTGTGCAAAAACTGTGCCAACAGGACTGATGCAAAGCCAAGACAGCTTGACTTTGTATTAATTGTTATGCAACTAAGCCCAGATGGTAGTTTGCTTCTGTCAGGACTATAACTTTAACATGACCTCGCAAAACACCTAACAATTACCGATTAGTATTGTGACATGAATGTGGGTTTCATTTAGAAGAGGACTGAAGGTACCTTCGCTGTTGTTCAAGCTCTTCTGGAGACGGGCCATTTGACACTGGGCGGGGAAGCGTTGCATAGCCTGCCAAAACAAAACACAGTGAATTAGATCTCGACATGAATCAGTTGCTCTTCAAACAATCACTTTTTCCCATTTCTAACTGTGAACTGAATCAAATCCTTTGTGTGCCTTCAATGGCATGCATGCGTTTCGACCCTGCTGGTGAGTGTACAAAGTCTGAAGACCATGTCACAGGACAAAGAGACCAAGAAGGTCAGGTTTATTCTCTTCCTGGAGGTTAAACAAGAAAGAATTTCAGTTTCTATGACTCATAGAAACAGCAAATGGGGCAAAGCTCACCAAATATAATGTAACCTCAATGAGCAAAACTGGGAGGAAAATGAGAACCAATGTAAAAAGTGTTACATTCATGTATGAAACTCAAAATTACAAGTACTAAAGAAACACCAAGTAAAACATGTTCTTTTGCACAAACTCAACCAAAGGTTTGCTCTTCTTCATTCCTGAAGACTGCAGAAAATATTACTAATATAACTAAGAAACTCCTATGTAATAATAGTTATCCTGTGTCATGTGTGTGAAATGTAATTGAAGAAACTAAACATTAAAACTGTGAAAAGCCTTATTATTACATATATGGCATCCTCTGCTATACAAAGCACGGATATAATTTTACAATCCTACTAGTGATTATTAACTACTCCAAAACCACGAGTGGCCACGAATAATAGCATGTTCGTATGTGCATATTTACATATGTCTGAAAACGGGACAAACAATTAATTACCTGCATCTGCCATGGAGTTGAGCACATCCAACGCATGAGCCATGCCATTGGCAAATAGAGTAGCATCCTCCTTGCTACCAAAGTTGAGGCCCCACACCTGTCGGGCATCGCGCCATTGGTGGAAAATGGGTGTGGCCTGGTTATATTTGAGACCTTTTATGATTGGACAGTTTATAACTACCTGAGAAAGGGAGAGAACAGGTGATCAATAAGATTAGTCAATGAGCAAAATGTTATTTGGTTAAAAATGTTCAAACAAATGGTGTCAGTTGAAGTGAATCTGAAACTGAAGTTTAAAATAAGCAAAGCACAGATTCTAGAAGGTGGCTCCTTCATAAATCTGGAAAAGGTTTGGTTTAAAAAACAAATATTCAAAAAATTATAGTGTCGGCTGTATTTTTGCTAGATTATCCCGATTTATTTTCCACCCAGCAGGTGGCATGAAGCCCATAAACCACAAAGGAAAAAACTGTTCTGGTTTGAGCATTGCCTGAATGTGCTGACGCACCATTTCACTATTTGTTTAACAGACTCTGGATTCCACAGAGCAGAGAGCAGGCGAGGAGACCCTGTCAGAGCGAATATCGTAGTAGCTAACGAGCACTGAAAAGAGACGATAGCAAGATCAGGTACCGTTGTAGACAGTAGTATTCCTACATTATCTGCAATGCTATCAAACGGCAGCACATGAAAACTGAGGACTGACCTGAAAAGTATTACAAATCTGTCTAGATAATGTGCATAAAATCCTCAATGCTATTGTTCCACTGGTGTTTTGAGTACAATTTAATTATCACCAGGGTGCATATGTTAAAGTCAAGCATAAAAACAAAAAGTTACTCTATATGCAGACATCCAGAGAACCTAAAGAAAATGAAAATGAATTACTCTTATTAGCTCCCTGATGCACTTATTCATCATCATCCTAAACCAAGTTGGCCAGACACAGATATAGTGTTTATTGGGTATCAGGCTTCTCCCTAAATTGTCACAGGAAATGGTTGAACAGGCTATCTCACAGGAAACATCATCCACTTTGAGACCTATCTCCAGGGAACATTTCAGAGTTCTTGATGTTTAAAGAAGAAACGAGACACTGGCCAGAGCTGCAGTCAAGAATAGACCCACCCAACAGCAGTTTACCCAGCTTTTCTCCTTTTACTTTGACTCTGCCCACCTTTATCTACTGATGTCTGGTGAGTCACTATCTTTTGGGAGGAAACTCTCTTTGTTCTCTAATCACTATGCCAATGTCTCCCCTACAATGAACAACACTAGTTCCTCAAAGCGTCTTGTTTAATCCTCAGGGTTTGATGTTTATGTTGTGCATGTGTGTGCGTGTGCCTAAGCAGCAAATTAAGCTTCTGAGAATGTAGGACATATTGTGATAGCCATGAAGCCAGTCTGAGAGCTTTGTTCAGTCAGACAAGTAGAGCAAGAGGTGGACAATAAATCTGATACTCTCATCAAGACCTAACATTAAATAAAATGTGACATTATGAAACAACAAAGGTAACGTGCTCTTGCCTCTGCTGACGCAATAAAACACTGAACTCTGGAGTAATAGTTCAGTAGGTCACACGTTCACTAAGGTAACAGCAGTATCAGGAGACTAAATGTCATGTTGGTACAGTCCAGGCTGCCAGCTATGCAGCAAACGCCCACAGATGAAATACCTACCTACACACACACACACACACACACACACACACACAAAGTCACACAGTCAGCCCACAAACATCAGATGTACCTGCTGGTCCGCCTGCATCTTGCGTCCTACTACCCTGAAGGCATTGTTGGTGGGGTTGTGATAAATCTGGACTCTGCTGAAGGACTGAGGTCCAGTGCCTGCTGGTAGCCACTTCTTATTGCCATCGTCATAGATCATCACAGTGGCCCGAGCCTGGCAAATACTTGACTCACTGCAAGAGAGAAAGAGATTAAATTAATTTACAGCGGGGGCGAGAAAACGAGGATCTCACTCGAGATGCAGTTAGTAAAACCGATATTTGATACGGTGTACGTTCAAATAACTGGCCATCGGGCATCGTGTTTAAAACAAATCTAATTATATGTATCTGGCTTTAAGATGTGTATAAAGGCATCATTTCCTCTGCTTGTCCAAGCCATGTGTTCACGTTGCAGACATGAAGAAACTCTGCGTAATGCAGGAAATTCAAAGCAGAAATGACAACAAGTTCAAAGTTTAGCAACAAATAAATATCTTTCAATGAGTCATACTCCAACAACATGTATGATCAGGTGAACTTTGTGTCTGATTAGCTGATCTTCATGATGATACATGAATGACGCCCACAAGAACCCATGTTTATATACTGAGGGCTTAAAGAACTGAAAGTTACATACTTTGTTTTATATTACGTATGGAAATAAGCTGTGCGGCCTGGTAGCTTAATGGATTAGGCGTCAGACTGGGGTGTAGAAGGTTGCAGGTTCGAACCCCGTCTGACTCCTAATCCATTCACTACCAGGTGTGTCTCTGAGCCAGACACCCAGCGCTAGCTCCTTGTATGTCGCTTTGGATAAAAGCGTCTGCCAAGTAAAGTAAAGTAAAGTAAAGAAAGTGTGGAGCGCAGCTGCAAGGGAAGAAATATACTCTAGGGGAGCTGAGGAGGAAGCAAACCAAAAACACTCCATTATAAACAAACCATATTACAGGTCAGCATCAGTTCTTACGAATTAATCTGGCCTCATCTTGTCCAACGCACTCCACTATACTACAACACGTTTAGTACTGATATAACTGGTCGTCCATTAACTGTTGAGGACTTTAGATGTTGTCTGACATCAGTCAGTTAGAAAAATACAATACGCAGACTTATATATATTAGGTTTAGTGTTTATCCTCTATACAAGTGAGAGGATGGAGCCTATCAGAAAATATGCGTTCACCAGATAAAGACCAGGAGAGGGAATGCAGTAAACTGTTGATATGATTGGAGAAAAGGAGATTAGTTTGATCGCAAACAATAAATGCCGACAAAGACAGGAAGCTGAGCCAAACGCTGTGAGAGAGCGAGAGAGAGAGAGAGAGAAGCTTATGGAATCCTCCACCTGCTCTACATCAGCCTCCACCTCCACACGCTCTGTAGGGAAACAGCCACATCTGCTTTAAGATGTGGTGACAACACATTTATTTCTAGTTGCAAGCAGACAGGAAGCACAAGTTACAGCACACTGAGGAATGTTGGCACCAATGCAAGTTTAGTTAAGTTCAGTGTCGGAGGCTGCAGAGCGTGTGATTGTTTGTCTTCAGATCTCACTCAGAAATGCAACCAAACCTTTCCTTTTTGATGTACACGAGGTTACACCTATACCGAGGGACAGAAGTGTGTTTTTGATAAACATTTAGTGAGCACAGACTTGGTGAACAGAGAAGAACAAAAGGTGGCTCGCTGTCATTTCCAGTCCCTCCCCCCTTCCTACCCCTCCTCTCCTTATTTGCCCCCATGCTCTCCCTATAGTCGCCTAATCCATCCCCTCCATTTCTCCCCCTTTCCCTCCATCTGTCCCGCCCATGATACAATCTGCTACTTCCTGTGACACAGGACCAAAGCCACAACCCACTTCCTGCTGCCAACACTGCCTAACAAGGACTGTCTCAGCCTGAACAATCAATGTCCTCCACAGGTCCACAGCACAGCTGAGTGAAAGATGCAGATTCTCAACTGTCTCCAGCCAACAAACCTCATCTGTAATAACAGAAATATTATAATTCTCTATAATTAAGTGTTTTCAAATGTCACAGAGCATCAGGTAAGTTTGGGTCAATCATAGAAACATGTTTTAGAAACTTTCCTGTGATTGTGTGAACTTTTTATTTATTGCACTCACAGTTAATGTTGATCCAATTTTCCAAAGTACCTTTCTCTCCAATATGATACAGCTAACGCCAGCTAATCTCTGTCATATCTAGCTCCATCACGGGATTCGGGTGACTTTTCTTCTTTGTATACTCTCCTTAACATTTCATGAGAAATATTTAAACGCAGAAGACCGTTGGACATCTGCTGAGAGAGGGTCGGAGTGCTGCACGTGGCCAGCACTTTCATGTGGCTAAGACAGGGACATCATAATCTGAAAACCCTGTGTGCTGCCATGCTCATAAAAGAGATGTGAGACAGTCCATGCTAAATCTATAGTATATCCGGTAATATTCTAAATAATTCAAATAAATTAGACTGCAAATCAGTTTCTTTTCACAAAGGACAAGCTTTGTTTACCAGTCAACCACAGACGCTCTCGGGTTCTGTGTATGTAGCCTCATTTGTGCAGTGCCTTGGATATTTGGTTTAAGTAACTGAACAGAAAGGAACAACTGCTACACAAAGGAAATTATCTGGGTATTAAGTATTTCAACAATAAAGAAAGTATTTTTACAAGGCACACTGGGAACCGTCTAAGCGGCCTGAAATCCTTGATCAGGCAGTGGCCTGCCCAGTGGTCACTTCAAGCAGATTAAACCCACCTACAGCTGGTTGGATTCGAGATCACACAGCGCTGCAGTGTTCTCTGACCTGTTCCCGGATCAGCGTTGAACACGCTGTTGATGTATGGAGCAGAGAGGGACAGGACACGGACTTGGAAAAAGGGAAATTGATGCATATTTAATTGTAAAGAAAGCAAGGGCTCAGTAGTGAGAGTGAACAGCTGCATTATTGATGGATCTACGGACACTGAGCTGCATTTAAGAAAAGGACTTGCACACACCCTCACACCCGTCAATCTGGCAACACACGTGCCCATGTGTTGGCCCAGTCCGTTGGGTATAACAGGCAGCATAAAAGCTCGTAGCTGGGTTTGCCTGGACACTGTTTTAGAACTGGAATAAACCATGACAGGCACAGCTATAAAATCTATTCCTGTCCTTCCTAGGATGAGGACCGCCAGTGCACTGGTGAGGACTCTAAGGCTGCCTTTGGAGCTAAGCTAACTTAGCTTTGCAGTGACCAGTTGACTTAAGAGGTTTTCTCTTACGCATATATAGGTCACTGGCTGATGTCCTGAGAGGGATTTGTGGCACCAACCTTTAAATTACTTTAGGCAAAGGACTACAATGCTTCAGTTCATGAAAATAATCAACACGATGATATGCACGTTTCTCATGCATTTGGAAAAACACTTAAAACCAGAAACCAGTCATCATTACAGGCAGAGTGGGTTACTCATCCCTGTGTGGTTTCTTGGTGAACGAAGAGTTAACAGGAAACCGCAGTGCAAGGCCGGGGCACATGCTCTCTTGGAAATGTCTGTATAAGGCTGTTCTCCCAGAGCTTTTCTCCAAATGTGCTGGCAAGCACGGTCAGGCCCAGTGGCTGCCTATCTTCCCTCCTCCACTTACCTGACCCTCCCCCCCACACTTCTCCCATTCTTCCTCTCGGCCTTTGCATTTCTCTCTGAATCAAACTGTTTAATCACACATAGGATCAGCACGGAGATGCCTCTTTGTGGCATCCATGTAAATATCTTCCTCCCTTACTACTGCAGAATATACGGCTGAGGGAATAAGTAGACCTGACTTACAGTTCCCAGAACTGTGCATCCATGCAGTAAAGATAGTTTAACTAAAGATCGATTACAAACACAGTCCGTCACTCCTAAGGCTGAGACCATACAGACTGAAGTTACACAGCAGTCGAGCTACTCATCAGAGCAGTACCATTTGTCTGCGTGTCTCTGTGCATCCATTCCTGGCTCCCTCCAAACTCGCCTGGCTACCTTCGCTTGCAATACTTATTAATACCACTCTGAAAAGCCTTTCTGCCCTCACAACTACAGCCAGATATCATTTTTTAATGAGGCTCAGGCTTTTCCAGCTATTCTTGCCTTCGAGAATAAGTGACATGTGAATGTATGACAAATAAGCCTGTGGGAGTAGCTCATGCACAACATTTGATAAGCTACTGCAATCAAACAATAGCAACCATACAGATCCATGCGTCAGGGGTAGGTTTTCTCACAGCTTTCAACAAGTGTTTACACACAACACACAGACAACTATGCACCACAGCAAGAGAAACAGGTGTCACATTGGAATTAGTGAGTGACAGCGCTGCACCTTTATGAAGGAAATATATTCAACGGGGACAATAAGTCACTTTATTGTGACTGTGTGTCACAGAACCACTTCTTCCTGGTACTTCTCGCTCTGATAAATATAGAAACCACATTTCACAGATGGTCACGCATGATAAATATTAATACGGTCAAAAAACGCATCATGTGAAAGAACAACTTGTCTTTTTTTGCATGACCATTTACAAGTGTTTTTATTATATGATGATCAACTAAAGATAAAAAACAAAGCTGAACAGTTTCAGTCCGTCAGCATCATTTTCATTCAATTGGTTTAAGAAAACAAAAACCAGACAAAATGATGTTATGGAGAATAAATATATATAATAAATAACTACATAGAGGGAAATGTCCCTTTTCCACCGCAGCACTCAATCACAAGATACAAAGCCAGGAAAGTCACACTCCACAAATATACCTGCAGACAAAGCTGACAAAGGGAAGAGGCAACATGTGAATGTCTCGCTCTGCACAGCAACATTTGCTTTGCAGAATATAAAAACAGGCTCCCCGATTACACACAATGATCAGAGGTCATGCCGCTTATAGAGGACTCTGATGACGTCTCGGATGTGAAGAATTCCCACAATAGCCCGCTGACGCTGGGCTTGATCATCTACACTGTCTTCTAACTGCCCTAAGGACATGTATATGAATTAAAGTCACTCGGGTCCTATCTAAAAAAGCACAAACGGAATTTTGATTCTGCTTCCGAAACCCAGAACCAATGCTGTGCATGTCATCTGGTGTCATAAAACGCAACACACCGATCTCTTTTGCAATAAAGGAAAAGCTAAGAACGGTCACAGTGTTGAGCAGTCTACATCCTTTCTGAGTCCAATCTGGTATTTACGTAAGATTAGGCAAGACAGAAAACTTTGTAGATAGGTTACTTGTATGGCAAAATATGTTGCCATTACTGGCATTAGCTTTTTTATTGAACCATTTTGGAATTGAAACAGGGAATTGATAAGAATCGCAACTGATTGAATTCAAACCATACCCAACCATAGTCCTGTCTGAACAGTCGTGTCAATATTCAGCCACTATCAGTGACGGTAAAAGTTGGTGCAAGATAAGCTTTCAAACTGCAAGGTGCTGTTCCTGTTCCAGCTGCTCCATAAATGTTAATATGTAGCTCGACGTCCAGAGAATAAACGCCCCGGCGATACATGACAATAACAGGAACAAAGATGTGAACATTAGTGCAAATCTAACATTTGATCACAATATGGTAAAACAGGGAAATTATAGCAGAACTAATCATAATAATAATAATAACAACAACAACAGGATGAAGTCAAATCTGTTTTTTATGTTATCAATGAATTAGAATGCAAATTTTACTTAAAAGGTGAAGAAAAACTTTGTTAGAAGCTTAGAGACAAAGGACGGGGTTGGAAACGTAGATCCCTTCTAGCCCCCTTATCGTCCTCTTCCTCAGTCCTGTTCCTCATGCCTGTTTCTCCTCACACAGGTCCTAGCATGCTGCTACAGACACTCACCAAAACAGGCACTTGCTGCAGGCTACTGCTTTCTGGCTCCACGAGCCAGACACACATCCAGGCTACCTCAGCTATTCTCTTTTTTTTTTTTAAAGAAACACATATTTCTGTGTGAATCAGACATCTTCAGCTGAAGTTGATCTGCCAAGAAAACCCCATGGCATGCTCGAAGTGATGACTCATTTGCCTGGTATCATTTATGGAGCGTTGTGGAAAAACTGAATGGCCACTTGGCCGTTAACTTTCATTTTGTTGTTTGACCACTTCAGGAGCAGATGAATTCCTTCCGGCTGCTGAGGCAGTGTGAGGCCGTTCTGCATGTTCATGTGCGTATGTGTGTGGGGGGTTCAGCTGGCATGCTCATTGCCCATATTTGGTGCCGTTTCACCTCCGTCTTCCTCACGGAGCTCAATTCCCTTTACAGGTTGGAGCACATCCTTCCTGACTCGGGCCAAGGAATAGACAGGCCTCCTTCTCTGGAGCAGAGCAATCCTCTCTTTTCCCTCACTTGCCCTGACGCGTACATCAGAAATGTTTTTAATCCGTTATGAGTACAAAGATGTGAATAGCCACGGAAATAAGATGACACCTGAATCATATTTCCTAATCTTCACTGAGTGTCTACACTTTGACCTGACGTCAGTCTACTTCACAGATAGTAGCAACATAATCCTCACACCGGCCCTGCTGGGACTCCCGCACTCTGCATGCGTCGCTCTTTAAAACCCAATTACAATACAATACAATACATGACACCGACAACAACAAAACTGACTGTGCCACTGCAGGCACAACAAAGCACAAGTTTATCACATATCACATCTCAAAGTTACTATTTATCTGTACCTATTATTTGCAGTGTGGAAGCAATTTTAGGAACTTTGGGTATTTAGTGCAGCAATAATACTAACAGACTAATTGGCATTTTCCATTTTTCAATTCATCGAGAAAACAATCAGTGATAAACGTGAAATAACTAAATAATCTTTGATCATAGCAGTACTGCATAGATTCTTCTCCATCATTCAACAGCATCTGATCAGTCCCAGATTCACTCTGCAGCACGACAGCAAGGCCTAACATTCAGCCACAGTCATGAACAACTACCTTCAGTCAATGACATGAGCAAGCAGCTTTGCAACAGATGGTTTGGCCCCCACAGACCCATGATCTCAGCATCAGGGATTACACAAAGAGACAGAAGACAACGAGTCTCAGAGATGTTTGAAACAGCCTACCTGTATAGTACTTTTTTTTAAAAACCTGTAAAATGACATCCAAGAGAAGAACTGGCACAGGTCCTACAGGAAGTGGGGTTTCACAACAAATACTGATTTGATTTGAGCCTCTTTATGTTTCCTACACTGGTAATAAAAACCATTCCATGGTTTATCTTTAGCTCTCTGTAGGACCTACCACTAACTCCAGTGTTTATTGTGATACTGACTGAAACATCACAATTAACATTCGGGTCAATATTCACCCATGACTGATTGTTAGGCATGAACTATTTTAACAAACTAATAGCTTGTGCTTATGTCACAGCAAAACATAAGATACTCACTCAGAGGAATTTGGTTCCAGACACGTTTCCTCAAACTAAAGTGCCTCCTGAATGGGAGAGGGAGCCGCATGCAGCGTCCAGGACAGTGAAAACTGTTTTGTAAACAATATTATGTGCAACACTATTCATGCCGAAAATGTCAGCCATGCAGAAATATGTTTGGTCTTCAACAAAAGTCAAAACAGCTTCTCGCTTTAAGTCCGTCTTTCTTTGTTTGGATACAAACCAATAACATGCTTTATATCTCAGAATAGGTGGGGACCAACGATAATGTAAGAAAACAGTAAAGCAGCTGCTGGTTTTCCTCCCGTACGCTTTTATCTAAGACTTCTGTCACTCTGAATCTTTCTATCAGCATCACCCGCATTACAGAGAAGTCAAGTTAAGATCAGAGGTTCTGAGAGAGAGGAAGATTTACAATGGCCGACAGTATAATGCCGTCTTTAAGCTAACTGGAATCCATTACACTCCATTAGACACTAAACCTCCAGATGAATCCGATGTATCTTTGTTCCCATTAGCAGCACTGGCCATACATCACCACTGCATTTCTGCCAACGAGCAGCTTGGGTTTCACCATTAGATCAAAGGTCTACGTCAGCTCTATTTGGCTGATCACGAGGTTTGGAGATCTATCGGTGGAACACCTACAGAAGTGCCCGTGCAACAACTTAACCATACGCATCTATTTATTAATTAGTCAAAATTAAAAATGAACACTTATCCTAATTTCTTAAGTCCAAGGTGTCATTTTCAAAATGTTTCTTTTACCCAACCTATAATCCAAAACTAAAAAATATTAAAGTAAGGGTTAGGGGAAACATTTTAGGTTCAAACTCTCAACAGTTGTCTGTGACAAAAGATTCAACATGACATTCAAAAACACTAAACTTGTGCGTGAGACATGACCAGCGAACCTGTTACCTAGAAGTATTAATAGGTGACCGAAGGCAGAAGTAAAAATACGACACAGAGAGAATTCAACAGGCCAAAAAAAGGAACCTTGGTCAGTACAGAGGTAGCTGAACACAGAAGGTTGTGTGTGTTTAGCAACGCTTGTAGTCTAATCCAAGAAGCGGGTCGGCCTAACAGCCTATTTATGAGCCTGAGAGGGGGTAAACTGTTTGAAGGGAGGGGTGTAGTCACAACTGGGTGCTGTGGGAGACCAACTCACAAGGCAGATCTGTTTTAATAATGGAGTGTGTGGAGTGATGAGGCATACAGGCTTTGTGATCATTTAGACACACTGTCACATCAACTGTATGTTGATGCACTGAAGAGTCTTTTGAAGTGTGTATCAACATGCAAATCTTTATGGCGCACGAAATAAAGCTATTATTCTTAATTTATAACAGTCCCCACAAGAACAACCTAATTACCTCCAATTGTTATTGCGTCTGTGGGCACAGGGTAAGTGTGGATACGTGGGGGGTTGCTGGTGGAAAACAAATTAAAGGAGTAAAACTATACCATCATTTCAGTGCAGTCATTCTGCACTGAAATGTGTTGAAAGTAAATGAGGAATTTGTCTGTCTGCTATAACAACGCTGTTTCACAGAGCTTTAACAAATCCTGGCATTGAACTGAAAATTGAATTGGTCCTGGTGTACATAAGCGTGTGTGTGTTTTCCCATCTTGAATTCTAAAATAGATTTTAGAGCCCCACGCTGATTACAGGGACAAATATTAGAGTTCTAAAGAAAAACAAAAAACTGACTGTGCAAAGGAATTAAGAGAACAAGTGGAGACATGCAAAATCTCCACACACACACACACACACACACACACACACACACTGTAATGAACATTACACAACACCGTGGCATGATCACAACATTGATCGCAACACCAACGAGTTCTTACATGGACGTATGCAACTTATTGCCAAATGACTCAAATAACAGCCACTGCTGTGTTGGGACATTAGGTCAAGACGAAAAAAGTTTGAGAGCAAAATTGCAGATCATTGTTGAAGCTGCATTCCTTTCCAGTTACTGCTGCACAACAAAAAAACGCGCCGAGACACAAAGGAGACCGAGAGGGAGGCCATTACCCTGCTTTTATGGCTGATCAATAATCAGCTCATGCAACAGTGTGAGAAGAAGACTGGAGGAGCCCAGTTTGGCATCGCTTCCAGGCATGTAGAGTCCTAAACTGAGCACGGGGAACGCGTCAGGCTGCAAAATGTGTTAGGCAGATGCATTTCACCTGTCTGTGCGCTTGCTCGCGTCACATGGCTTTAATTCTTGAGCCTGAGGCAGCCGTACGCCCGGTGTCAGACGGGACAGGTCCTTTAGTCACAGTAACCCAGTCAGTGAGTCACAGTGAGAGACGGGAGTCACCTCCCTGGCAATAACAATGAATCACAACGCAGACGGAAGCACTTCCTGGGACTCTCCATCTAAAGATGAGACCGTTTGATAGCCTGAAACACTGATGTTTGTGTTTAGTACAGTACACATTAACAGAAAACAGGAACGTCCATACATTTCTACCGGCTGGAAACATCATGGAATGAGTTGCTGAACTGGGTCAAACCAACTTTGATCAACTGGCTGCGCTTCTGTGTCAACATTTACATTCCACAGCAACAAATGACAAAGAACATTCCCCGCTCAGACCTTTCCAGGTGACACGAACTGTGTGATGTCACATTAGTGCGTCGGCAGTAATCCAGTTAGAGCAGCAACTAACAATCATCGAGTCAGGTGCTACCCAGCAACTGCTGTGGGACACTATCTGCAGTAGGTGGATGAATATAGACAAGAGCGATTATTTGTTATTCGTGCAGTTTAGCTGCTGCTGTGGTTTATGATTGGGGGAAGGGGGGGGGGGTTTACTGTGCGCAGCTGAGCCGTCTGACCATAAAACAGTCATCTTATTGTGTCATTTTTAACCAGTGGTAGCTCGCTCTTACTCTCACTCGCGTGTCTTAAAAAAACCAGATGCTGTTGTCTTCTGCGCTTAAGACTCATTTAGCTTTACTAATGTTTCAAAGCATTACTGCCTGTGCATTACTATGCTAATGCATACGGCTGAACGTTGCATTAACTTAATTAACGGCCTCATAAATAGGGTAGGTTTAATGCATTAGTTTGACCATGACCAGATTTCAGGCAGCTTAAGTGCCTCCTGTTTCGGCTGCAATCAAAGTTACTATGCAGAAATATGTGCAAAACAAACATAAAGCCTGGACCAACCCATGTGTCTGAGCAGAGATATATGGTTACAGAAAGGGCAGCACAATCAGTCTGAGATAAAGAACTAGTCACACAGGTTATCAGCCCTTCACCGCTGCGCTCTGCAGCACCTCATGACCCAGAATCCAACGTTGGGCTTTCAAATGACAGAAGTTGCTCCTTCACAAGAGTGGACCGCATCTATGTTCAAAAGTGAAGAAGTAAGGACGATGAGGAAGAAGAAAAGAATCCGCTCCAGAGAAGCTCCAACCAGCAGTGGTGCCTTCAAAGCATGTAATTGCCAACTGCACAGGCTGTGACAGGATGTGGAATTTGTGGACATGAGCTTTCCACACAGCAATTTTGTTCCCAGTGCAAACGTCTGTGCTCCCAGAGGGAGAAATCCCACAGACATGGGGTGGGGGGTCGGTTTAATGTGTGGCTGTGGAATGCATGACATGATGTAAACTGCACATGCACTTGGAGAAGCAGGGTGGCCAAGTGCCTTTTGTGTAGCTGAAACCCCCTGTAAACAGAGGAATCCACCCTGCCCTACGTGCCAATGAGCAAAACAGTGACTTTTCAAACGTCCTTGATCTCTCACCCATAAAACACAACTCTGGTGATTTGATTATCTTTCTTAATACGGTGGGTTGTTTTAGTGGCTGCAGCCAAAAGGAGCAAAGCCAAAAAGTTCAAACTGACACTAAACGGCGTGTTGTTGTCACCTGACCGGCTCAACTACCACAACTTAAACAGGCTGGACTGGGTTTTCCATCAGAGCCACGCAAACACGAATACATGTTGTTAAAGTTGTTCGCTGGGAACGCGCACACAACTCGCCGCGTGTGAGCGGCGCCGCAGCGGTGAGCGGGCAAAATGCGCCTCGGTGCGCGAGGAAGCGCCGCTGGGGCCGACGAACCACGGCGGGGACTCCGGGCAGGTGTTCACGGGGTCCGTCGCCTATGTGAAAACGCTCAATGTCGCCTGGAAACACAGGGAAGATGAAGAGATTCGAGCCGCGTTTACCAACCTCATTGTTCGGCCAGAGTGGAGCTCCTCTCCGCGCAGGCAAGTTTGTGTGACCTCACAGCGGAAGCCCCGGCTCGCAAAGTCACACCAGGCGAATTAAAAACGGATAAAACAGGCGAAAAAAAGCCCGCAAATGGGGTAGCCACAGGCGGGATAGAGAAGCACACCTCGACGATTTCCTGGTTGTGTGCAGCGGGAGAGGAGGAGGAGGAGGAGGAGGCGGAGGAGGAGGGAGCAGATACAGTAGTGGAGCGGGCTTGTCAACTCCAATCACTGACACACACACACACACACACACACACACACACTGGTTTCTACACGCTGAGGAGGTGACGCCGAGCAGCACCGGGTCCGCACCAGAACCAGAACTTTTCCTCTCGCGCTTCGAGTGAGTTTCCCGCGGACTTTGTGGAGGCTAAGGCGGTGTGTTTGCGCCAGTCGTCCCCCGCTCCCTCGCTCGCTCGGCGGCTCTGTGTGAACTCATTGGAGCCTGGTTCAACCCGCCAGCTTCAAAGTAGGCTACCATCCTATGAGGCGTTCAGGCGCGCCCCGTACAAAACACATCTCCACAGAATGGTGCTTTAGTTTTTACTCTCATCTACTTTTGATTTATTTTAGAGTTACTGAAATTACAACAAGTAGGGGAAAGTTTATAATTGAGCTTATTACTTAAATGTACTTCTTAGTATTTGTATTAGGAGGGTCCATTCTTATAACTACTCCTACTTTTGTTTTTTTGAATGTACATTGCTGTTAATACTTTACTAATACATAAAGCGATATTTTATGATATTAAGATATTACAGTAGAACATATTTTCTAAAAAGGATATTTGAAAAAATATAAGGCTATTTATTCCTACCAAGCTGTTACTTTCAACACATTATACGTTTAATACCAAGACCAGTTTATTTATACAGCACATTTAACACAGCAGCATGGCTGACCAAAGTGCTGCACACTCAAAACAAACAAACAAAAACAGCAACACAATTTAAAAGACACAAACAAAATATCACAATGAACTTTACCAGCATAGGAAAATGCAACAATAAATTGGAATAAATACATAAGAATAAGTTGAAATCAGTCAAGGTCTCACGTGGAGTGAAAAGCCAAAGAATAAATGTGTGTTTTTAAACGTGATTTAAAAACAACGAGGGAGGGGGCCTGTCTAACATTCAGAGGAAGCTCGTTCCATAGTTTTAAGATTTAAAATTATTACTTTGTAGTATAGTCTTACAAAACACTTTTATCAACATTTAGTCCTCTTTAGTTATCTTGGCCACAGTTTCATTATATCTACCAACTAGCATATGAGCACATTAAGCAGGTAACTTTATTATACGTCAAAACCTTATTGAGAACATTACGATGTGACGGACAACATATGGTAAAGATTGACACACATTTAGAAAAAAAAGAACAAATTCAGACAAAAACATAGATCTGTTAATGCCTCAAAGGTATGAGCGTGGCAAATCTGGCTGTAGATATGTTAAGAACTCTTCTCTAATTATATCTACAGCCATCTATACAACATATAGAACATGTGTGTCTTACCTTTCGATGTATCTCTGTTCTACTAGAGAAGCAAATTTTGTCAGACCGGGCTTTGACATTTAATCTAGTGATTAATACATCTACTGTCTGTACACTCTGATGTTTTTGGAACCAGCTGGGTATGATTTTGGTGGTTGGTGTTCAAATCTTCCAACTGCACTTTAAGGCAGCATTTCATGCAAGCCAGGCACATACTCCCAAGCCCTCCACCTTGCCCTACTGGCTGTCTGGATAACTTATTATCTTGTCATTGTTCTGTAGCATATCATAATGAATGTTTTGGGAATAAAGAAATAGGCAAATAACCACAGCTTTGATTGAAATAAAGAACACGCAACAACAACCCTGAAAGACCACCTACAACATGTGATATACCAAAAATATTTTCCAGTTCTGTTAGGAATAAATGTAAAAAAAAGTCCAATGGCTCGGCTTTCAGCACTGAGATACTGTACACACTAAAAGCACTGTATATTCCTAATGGGGACAGAAGCAAAAGAGAGGATGAGAAAGGAATGCATTACGTCTGCACGGCATGTGTAAACATCCAGAAAGCCAATATGCCTTGTCTCACTACACACACACACACACTTAGACATACAAGTTGACTGCTCTGAGCAACTGCTGGTCTGGTATTTATTTAGCCATGTGTCTCGTTTTAACCCCAGTGTCTAATGATAAAGAAAACTACTGATTTCTTTTCAGTCTCTCAGCCCAGATGATGTGTAAGGTGTTTCTGTCATTTGTGTTGGTCCAGGTCCCAGAATGTAGTCACTTCAGGAGTTCCTCCTCTTTAACTCAGCTTTAGTTCCACGGCTTGACCTTATTTTGGTCTACAGCTGGCTGTCTGACAGAAGACTGCAGCGATGAGGCCTCTGTGAGACATGCAGCTAAGTGGCAGTGATTGGTGTTAAAGGTCTCAAACTAAATTAGATATATAAGTGAGTTTGAGATGGAGAAGCTGAAACATGGAAAAAAAGGCAGATGAAGCAGTGGATGTGCTCGGTCTACCAGGCTGCATTACACTTCTGTGTGTCCATCTATCCCTGTGTGTCTGTGGAGCAGCTATTATGTAAACACTGCATTTACTACGTCTTACATCAGAGAGTCCCAGATTTGTTTAAGCGCACCGTCCTGAGGCAGCCTCTGAAAGCCACAGTCTCCATTGTTGCTTGAATAGCATAAAAAAAGAATTATACAAGTGAACTTAAACCAAGGAAATGAAGTGTCAGTCTAAAAAGGAGTTCATTCAGTATCAACTCTTCCAGAGTTCAGTTGTGTTTTCTAGGAACCATAATGCACAGCGGGAAAAACCAGTGTGTTTTAATGTTCACTCCATCTCCTTTTGACAGGTTAGGAATGTGACCGGAGGAGGGTCAAATCTGCAAATGGGAGTGAGACACTACTGTTTACTAAGAAATCTGGGCTAGAGGCCAGTTCAGTAAAGGGCAGCACAAGGACTGAAGAAAGGACTCTAAATGACATGTCCTGAACTCTTCAAAAAGGAAAACTGGGACCACTGCACAGTGACAGTGAAGAAGTGACGACAACATGAAATTGAACTTATGCTTTAATCTTAACGTCTGAGTGTTGTGCACTGACGTGTAAAGCAAACCTTTTGTTTTGATAAACATCAAAATGAATAAAACATGATGATTAGGTGATGCTTTAAAGCTGCATTAATGGTGTCAGTTTACAGGACAGGCTGGGAAATGAAATGAACATGATAAAACGGGCTTTGTTAGAAAACGGCGTTACTTTTATTATCCACTAGATGGCAGTATATGCATAAGATTTTATATTGAACGTCCACTTTTCTTCATAGTGTTTTGTTAGTTTCTCTTGTTAGTTTCGCCTTTGATTAGACTCAGGGTTAAAAGAAGTACTTTAATAAAAGATCAGTTGTGTTTTATAAGCTCTGTTTCTGAACAAGCATAGATTTACGTGCATCTATTCTTTCATTATACATACTGTACGTTTTTAAAGCCTGGCATTGACATAAAATGTGCTGTAGTCATGCACCAATGAATGAAATAATGATCAATTTCATTATCCACACAATGAACCCACAACAACAAAGATACTGACGGAGACAATTCTCGTTGAGTCGGTGCAATCATGTGCTGAGATAAGCATTTCACTGCATATGTGTATGACATGTGCATGTGACAAATAAAATCTGAATCTGTTTTGTCGACTGGTAACAGTGAAAGACAATCCACAATACGTCATTAAACCTCTGTCATTCAAAATGAACCTAGTTATACCCCGCGGTTAGGATGATGGGTGGATGGTGGTTTGGGCGGACCTTTATATTGGATAAAATCCTGCTGGCCATGATACTGTAACTTTAAAATAACCACAGGTACAGTGCACAAAAGCTTCATTGATTATTATATACAGATTGTTAAATAGACCCCCCCCCCCCGCGTGTGTAAATAGGTCCAGGCCTGCGTGGAGCTGCTCGGTTCACCTGATCCCTCATGTTTTGGTTGCCACTAAATGTCTTCTTGCAGTTTCTGTCATTCCCTCTTAAAGAGAGATGAGTGGAGGTGGTGTTTGTGTGTTTACAGAGCTGATACCCTCTCCCTCTCCCTCAACCTGGCCTGGCGGCTGTGACACCCCGACCGTGGCTCTGCTTGAAAACAAACTGCGCCGGCGGCTCCGGTTTCCGGGCCCGATCGATGCGCTGCAGGGTGTCGCGTTGCTTGGAGGTATCGATGGATGGCCGATCGCTATCATAATCACACTTCCCCCCTCTTATCGCTCACCTACTGAATAAAACATCTGCCTTCCTGCCCATGGATCGCTCAACCACCCCCCCAAAAAAAAAAAAATCTGAAGTCTTCTCGAAATGTCTTTGAGATGAGTGAAGTAACACGAGAAAAGCACAAATGAGGTCCCCAAAGTTTGTTTTTTTGTTTTTGTTTTTTTTTTTATCTCAGGCCATCATCTCTAAATAGACCAAGCAACTATTTGACATGATTCTGTCACAGGATGCTGCAACAGATTCACCGTCATTACTGACTGATTAAATACACAAATGATAATTAATGCTTTAGCCGTGAGTTAGAGCGGAAACGGTTCAGGGCCTCAGACTTTTTAAGGCCTCATGCAGCTGTAACCTGGCCTCAGGATTCTGTCATTTCAGCCATAGATTTCACAGACAAACAGAGAGACTACCTTACACATTATATAAATACTTACAGAATATAGAAAACCCAACAGTTCCAGAGCAAGCAACAATTCAGAGGAAAAACCCCCTTTAACAGAGGAAACCTCCAGCAGAACCAGGCTCAGAGTGGGCGGTTATCTGCCTCGACCGGTTGGGCTTAGAGGACAGAGGAAAGAGAACAGCAGACAACAGAGATCATACCAACAACGAGGAGCAGCAGACTGGGCACTGGACAGGTTGGCATGAACAGTAGCTCCAGCTCCAAGGTTGAGTATACCAGTAGAAAGATAGACAGAGAGAGAGAGAGAGAGAGAGAGTCAAGGTCAAACTTATTTCTATAGCACATTTAGAACAGTTAGTGCTGCCCAAAGTGCTGTACAAGCAGACAATAAATAGTAAAATAGTAAATAGTAAAAAAAAAGCCACACAATATAAATACAGGAAAATATCAAACTAGTTAAGAGAGAGGGGGCAAAGCACAGTTAAAGCAGAGAGGGGAAGAAACAAAGCTAATAACACATAATGAGGGCTTAAGAGTGACTCCCGAACTTTACCTGGCAGCTGCTTCCATAGAAGAGCTTGATAGCTGAAGGCTCTGCCTCCCATTTTACATTTAGAAACTCTAGGAACCACAAGTAGACCAGCACTCTGA
>JAUMHF010000005.1:10055414-10066331 GCA_032359275.1 Microctenopoma steveboyesi | reverse complement strand
GGCTCTGCCTCCCATTTTACATTTAGAAACTCTAGGAACCACAAGTAGACCAGCACTCTGAGAGCGAAGTGCTCTGCTGGAATAAATATGGTTCTATATCTTTAAGATATTAAGGAGCTTGAATATTTAGAGCTTTATGAGTGAGTTGAATGATTTTAAACTGTATTCTAGATTTTACAGGAAGCCAACGAAGAGAAGCTAATGTAGCAGAAATCTGATATCTCTTGTTAAGCAAGTTAATAATATTTAGTCAGAACTCTGTCTGCAGCATTCTGATATTACTGGGTGAAGTTCTAAATATTTCTTTTATGCAGGAGATAAATGACATATCTTGGTCAAAGACAATTCCCTATAGTAGTGCTTAAGTCCAATGCAAAGTCAACTAGAGTGAAAAAACATGTCTCTGAGATTTTTAGGCCAATTCATGTTAACCTAAGTTAACCTAAGTTAACATGAATTGTTGAATTAAGGATCTATTTTACGGAATAATATGCTTCACTAACATCAAAAGACGATGAATCTTTCATCCCTTGAGCAGAGTAATATTGCGTTGTAATGACTATAGTATTTAATGTGATGTCTTAATTGTAGATAAAACACCTAATGAACAATAAAAAATATTGGCCCCATTTGTTGTATTAGTTTTAAATGTGATTTCATTTCTAACTGGGTTTGACTATTTTTTTTTAGAGTTCAGTTTGTTATTCCCCACAAAGCATGTAATCATCATAGAGATCTCTAAATGTATAATATTTATTACAAAATGTATCCACTCAGTCTCATACAGGAAAAATTTGTCCTGGGTACTTCACTGGCAAATAGGAAACTGACTTCTGTGATATGTTAAGTAATCTAAATCTGCTTTTATTTTGTTGATACATAAAAATAAGCATAAAATGATTAGTAAATGAGTAAGAACATTAACAGTAACTCATGCTATTATGCGTAGCAGCAGTTTACTGCCAGGTTTGCGGGTACTGTCATACGAGCTATGTTCTCAAAATAAACAACGAGCTTCTCAAATGCTAGGAATATTTGTGACTGGATGACTCATGTTGGCCACGGGGCCTTACGCCGCGGGCAGCAACTACTAAAAACTTGTCAGTTTTCCAGCTCCCACAAACTTTTAGTCAGAGCAAAGGTTCGCCTGAAGCGGGAATACATCAGATACAATTACATTAACTACAAAGGTCATTGGAGTTCACTTAATTAACTCAGATTGTTTCCTTCTTACCCAGCAGTCTTACCCTGAATGCCGTGATTTCGTGTTAGTATTTTTAGCCACACACAGATCTTACTAAAGGTGCTGAGTTAGGCATGGTGGTGTTAATTGCAAGCACAGTATTGGGATATTAGGCCACCAGTTTTGACCATCACAGACACGAGATAGACCCAAGATGCTATTTGACACACAAGCTGTCACAGGGTGATATTTAAATTTTTTGACTGTAATAAGAGTTTAGAATCGATCCATAAATGTATGTAATTTACCTAAAACGTGTAAAATACACAGGCATGTATTTTTTTTTTACTGCAGTCAAAACCCTGTACCACTAAATCTGAGAGCACCAGAGAGCAGAGATTAGGTGGAACACGTTAGCGTTGAGTAAGGCGAGACTAGCTGTAAAGCTATTAAGACAATTAGACCAACAGTCTAAAATGGAGAGAGATGAGGGTGTGAAGTGACAGTCAGCACATCTGGTCTCATCAATAATGCAGTGGGCCTTTAAACGGCAGTTTGTCGCATATTGAGCGCTGCCGACTGAAATCAAACCCGACACCTTAGATGCTGTCAGGGGAGAATGAAAGGGTGACTGTGGGGGAAGGAGTGTGCATGTGTGTGGAGGGTGCCTACGAAAGAGAGAAAAAATAACTTTGCTGTAGCGTCCACTGATGCCTCTGATGTAGTGTGACCGCGTACTGAAAGCTAGAGGAGCAGACAAACAGTTTAGAAGAATCGTGTATCGCTGTAATAATCTGTAATCTCCAAATACTCAGTAATGACTTGAAGATAAAAGCAAGTTGATAAATTAAAAACACAAATGAGTCTATGAATCTCTTTTATTATTAAAATGAAAAAGACAGAGGATCTTTGTAGGGAAAGAAAAATCAGGCAGTTGTGCCTAATCAACTCAGTATATTGGAAACATTTTGTCAACACTGTGTTTTAGCTTCAGTGAGAGCAGTGATCCAACAAAAACATACAAAAAAGTTTACATTACTGATAATCCACTGCTTTCAAAGGAAGAAGAAAAATATAACTGGTTAAAAAGTTCATTTTCCTGTGATTAGAGGATTCCTCAGGACGACGATGACCGAGTCCCCTCTAAGGAACATTTTAGAAATGTAGCGGTCCTTATTCACAGGCTTAGACTTCTTCTTTCCCTTCCCGCTCTTGGGAACTTCTGTCCACATCTCCTTCACATTCTCTAAAACCATGTTGCAGTGTCTGCAACGACAACGAGGACCAACATGTTAAAATATATCACTTATTTCCAAAAAAGGAAAAAGACCTACTAAACAATACAGATACAGTATATTTAAGCATTGGTATACAGTATATATGTACAGTATATTCTGTGATGCCGATACAAAGATGACTGACTTACACATGCACAATAAGACAGGAACACATTATAATGCTTAACGTGCAAAATTATCTGAAATCATCACATGGACCACTTTTACTGTTCTGATAAAAACTATCATGCTTTAATTCATGCAACAATGTATGTTCTGTTCAAGAAACTAATTTTCTATGTTAAAAACATGCCTAAAATGAAAATGTTTAAAATTCCATGCAGTTTTTTTTTATTTTAGTTTTTGCACCTTTTTGAGACACAACATGCAGTAATAGAAAAATGTGTTATGCTATCGCTACACTTCAAAAGCAACAGGAGGTGAAATACACTGTAAGACCTCTAAAAAATCTCTTGAATGCTGTCAGTAAACATTCATCAATCAATAATACTTTATTTAATGTTAGAACAAAGCAGAATCTTGGGTCACTTTTAGTGAAAAAATAATTGTCACTCTCATATTACATTCTCAATATTCAGAAGTAATTAGTCAACGACTGCGCTTGGTACCTGTCAAAAGCCTTGACTCTTCCGAGTAGCTTCTTGTTGTTGCGACAGTTGATGAGGACCTGTGTGTTGTTCTTGACAGACTGAGTGAGCACAGACAGGGGGCCAGTGTTAAACTCCTCTTCCTCTCGTTTCTGCAGCTCCTCAGGGGACATCTCAGACTTAGGCTTTGTTAACAGACTCCTGAAAACCAAACACAAAAAAATCTAATAAAATTTGGATAAAAGTATAATCATGAATTTGCAAAAGAAGAAAACAATTTTATGATAGCCTACTAGAATCCACTAGATCTTTACATGTCTAAGTTTGTCCAACTAGCCATCTATATTTCTCAAATCCATTTAATATACTTCGCAATATGTTAGTTTTTTAAATTTATAATATGCCATTTTGCTGCAGTCGGTGTTGCCTGGATGGTTCAACAAAATACTTAGAGAATAAAATTAGAACATATATTTATCTATAACATTCAAAAGTAAATTGGTACACTACACATGTAAGACACGTGTACGAATCCAGCAGCAACAAAATAGATGATTAAAGTAACTATGTATTTCAATAAAAAGCCATAAAAAACAATTGAAATAGAATTTGACATCGACTAAAAGTTGACTTCAAATTCAAATAGAGATCATGTTGCTACAACTTTTCTAACACATAGGTTTGCATAAAACTGTACGCGGTAAAAAAAAATCTATTTAGATTATAGAATCAGAAATTTAAACCAAAACTCAAAAATACACAAATAATTGATACCAAGCGGGCTTTAAATTGTTTCCATTTTAACATATAAAGACAGTGATTACGTTACATTTTATTAACTCTGATTTCTGTGGTCAACAGAATATATGTTATATCTTATACCTGCACGGCTCCACCTGAAAATATACTGGAAGCTGTAATTAAATATCTAAAATAACAAAACACCCACGAATGACGAAACGCTTGTTAGCATCTAGTTGGCTAACTAGCTTAGCTAGCTCATTGCCATTGTGTGATGGTTGTGTGGTGACTCGTATATTTCAAACTTTGCACTGAAGCACATCAAAAAGTGTTAACCATGTTTTTAACTACTTACCTGTAACGTACGGTACATGTAAGTTTTTAAGACACGGAGAACCACAAAGAACAGCAAAATAAATACAAATGGTTTATATGCTAACGTTACCGTGAACCGGACTCCCTACCGCTGCTAACGCCACAAAATGCTAACAAGATTAGCACCGTAGCTACACATCAAACCATAGCTATTCATAGTCCAAATTCTCAGAAGAGAACTAAACACACACAGAGAGGATGATCGTGAGTGGTACTTACATTGTTGTTGGTTTATAGTATCAACTTTCTCAGATCGTATATCACGGTTCTTCACCAAACACCTCCGTATCTGCAACGATCCTGCCCGACCAGCGTGGATCCAACTACTTCCGGGTGAGCCACAGTACGCGCTTCAAATTGTGACAATAACCACCGGGTTATTACATCCGCGGTGAAAATGTGATTTAGCAAACATTTTTTTGATTTCCGTACCAGTCGTTGCGGACTTTGTTAATCCATTGGATCTACTTAATATATTATAAAGTTACCAGTGATGAAAAATAATTAAGTTTTAAAGTGCAATTGTACTGCAAGTACTAGTAGTATTAAACATGTAAAGTTTTATTGTATTTATTAATAGCAAGTAGCGCACTGTATGCAATAATATTAATAATTATATGACATTTCGAGAGATTAATTCATTTAAAAATAAGTTTAAAAAAGGCTGCAGTTTGCCAAATCACTCAGTAGAGCCAAAAAAACAGCTAAAAGTAACTCCAAATTAACCTTCTAGAAAATCCCCGGTAAATGCTTGTTGTCATGGCCCATATTGTATGCTCACTCAATGTGGCAGCCAGTACTCCACATCTAAAGTGATTAGTTAGTCATTTAATGGAATATTGTTTTAATAAATGATGATTTTCCTTTTATGCAGAAATGCAAAATAGCCCACACCATCTTCGTGAATCTGCTAGTTGTAAACTCATCTTCTTGATTTGAACATGTTGCCTTGTGGTAATTAATTTAATTATCAGAGAAAAGAACTGTCAGACATGAAGACATGCATCATATTATTTTTGTGTGTTAAAACAGAAAAAGATCCTGACAACAAATGGCAACCATTAAAAAGCTTCTATTCTACTTCAGTGATACAAATTTCAGTTATCTGCGAATTATCTACGACCACATGATATTAATTTGTTTGGCTATTTCACGGTATGGGCGGGTAACTGGACTGTTCTGCAAAATCTGAAGCTGATTTACCAAATTAAAAAAACGTTGTTCTTTCTCTTAAAGACGTTGTCAGAGTAAAAGTAATACCACACACCCAAACAGATGAGTCTTTGTTTTTGCTCTTAAACAACAAGAAGGGGAAAGTGTGAGTGTGTGAGTGTGTGTGAGAACGAGAGACAGTGGTGTGGGCTATATTATGAACAGCAATGAGACATTGAGAGATTGGCTTTCTGGCAAGAGACAGACAGACGCCTAAGGGTGTACAACCCACCCACTTTATTTCAAAGGGTGGCAGATCTACCTGTGGAAGCCACTTGCTGCAGATAATGGTTGCCTGTGTGCTGTTAAGAGAGGCGAGCACAGGGATTGATTTCCAGAGCTGTACTATATCTTTATGAAGCACACCTAGCTCCTGAAAACCGAGCTGCGTGTTGCCTCACACTGTGTTTGTGTAGTGATGCAGTAGAGTATTTGATGGGATTGCAATGATATGAGTACACATTCGCTGTTGCAGGAGAGCAAAGATTAATCCACAGCCGTTAAATCAGATGAGCAGGAAGAGAATGACTTACTGTGAAACAAACTCAAGCTATTCATATCATAATGCTCCTTAGGGATTGTATGAAAAAAAATGCTGCTGTAAGCTTGTAAAAACATGCACCCAGTTACTTGACACAACAAGCTTGACATTTATTTAATGCACAACAGTTTATTGCCTACATCATATATTTCATATTGTACTGTTATGGACCTCATGCACAAAGAAATAGTTTCCTGTCTGTTTAGTTTTTCCCCAGTTTACATTGTAGATTTTTATATTGGACCTTAGCTGAAAGTTTAGATTGGTATATTTTATTTGTATATACTTTTGGTTGCTTACTCTGTATGCCCATTTGTTCTGCATTGATAAAGCTTCGTCATCTCGTCTCTCTCTACAGATGACAATACAATTTACTCTAAGAGATAACAGATCTGTGACTATTCAGTTTGTAAAAAAATGTATCCTACAATCTGCCATGAATAAGGCCCTGACTTTTGAGTTTTTTTTCATACATTAAAGATAAATTACTTAACAAGAACCCTCTGTTGCTGTAAAAAAAAAATCACATTTTCTAAATAAATATTGTACAAAATAACTTGATTTCCTTACCCTTATAATTTGCAAACAGCCCTGTAGTTCATCACAACCTGTATCATCATACTGATTTTGCTGGCATCCTTTCACGACTTTCTCCAGCTGTCTCAGTGCAGCCTGTTAGAGCCACAGTGAAACAGCGGGGATTTATAGCTGTGTGATTATTGCTGGAGTTGTCAAAGAAGGGTGGTTATTTATCACACTAGCAGCACTATCTTCTTACTCCTGCCGCAGGCTATCCTGTGAAACTCCACGTTTCATCCTAAACTTCTGCAGCCCTGTCCCCCTGCGCGAGCACAATTACTCACGTCGGTAATGAAAATATTTTTTTATCTTCGCATCTATCTAGACGTGGAGTTTGCCAACAGTGCAGTTACCTGATCCAGCCCGGTCTGCTTTAACCACAGGCGACTGTGAATGTGACCGTGTTTGGAAAGGTGACGGGCCGGGGTCTTTTGAAATAAAGAGTCTTTTGTTTAACGGAGGCATTCGTCCAGAAAGCTGCTCCAATCTGTATCCTCCCACATCTATGTTTTATTAATTTCTATCTGAGACGGAGGTGAGAGCGAGTTTAACAGGCGGTGATGTCAGCGCCTGCTGAAACACAAGACAGATCAATAAGATCAAGCAAGACGGGAAATGTCCACGTCTACCTGTTGAAGTTACATCACAGTCTGCGCACTGGCTGCAAGGAAGACCGTCACACGTTTCACGCAGAAAGTCTCGATTTCCCAATTACAATGAATCTGTTGTCCCTGTGTGGGCTCAGATCTCCAGAGGAAAACATCTAATAACACAGCCAAATAAGAACAATCAACAACAGTAAATCTTAATGAGGCAAAAAGAAAACACAATTAAAAATGCATTATTTATCGTTTAATTAGATGTAGGCTAATTAAAAAAAGGAATATCATATTTTAGTTGCAACATTAAGGAAGTTGAAGACAATAGGCTAAGTGCAGTAAATCATCAGTTTACCTGTCATTTAAAGGCATGTTATAACCCACACTGTGCACCTTTTTACGCTTTCAAACGATTGGACACAAATACTCACTTCATTAATTATTGGGCCTATTTCTAAATTAAGCGACATGCAATTTTTCTTACTTTTTTCTTGCTTATATCAGAGCTATTAACCCCAGTAACATTAAATAGCTTCGAGTGTTGGGTAACATGTTGGCTAAAATAAATCACTTCAGACATATAATGTTTGTTTTTAATCTCAGTTTATTTGATTTATTTATTTTTGGGATTTTGCAGTAGGGTAATACCAGGCGACGGCGGTAGGCCTACACCAGTGACATGCGCGCAAACATCAATTCAGTTTCCACACTACAGACAGGTGCATTAATCTATGTAAAAATAATGAAGGAGAAAAGTTATGAGCATGAGCGAAGAAAATAGTTTCTAAAATAACAAACCAAGGGGCCATTAATTATGCTACATTGTTAAAGTGATTATTTGACCCTGTTCTTTGTGGTTTTTAAATAAATACTGCGCAAATATTTATATTATATTTGCACATTTGAAAACTATGATTTTTTAGAGGAAGCATTTTGTTTTGCTCCTTACATAATGTTCAGCTAGTTCCATTTTTGCCAGATTATTTGATCTAACATTTATAGCAATATGTACAATCTTAGATTACAGGTATTTTAACTAATGATTTCTTATTTTTCTATAATCCAAGACGAATGAGGGCTTGAGCTGACTTGCGGGCAGTAATTTGGAAAATCATTACAACAACCTCCGAGGTCTGAGTGACCGCTCTTGGATAAAAATGGTCCCGAAGGTGTCTTGGTAGGTGCGCTTTCCTCTTGGCAAGGACTAAACGTTGTGGCAAAGGGGATCTGGTGGGAGTAGAAGTAGCTGGCTTGTCCGGAGAACATGTTAAAGGAACACGGATCCGACAGTGGGAGGGTGCAGGCAGGGAGAGACGCGGAGAAAGCGGCGCAGGAAGTGCCAAACTGATGGCGACGGGATTGCGCGCAGCTGACTCCAAAGTAAGACATCTCCTGGTGCGTCTGCATGAAGCGGTCGGCGTCTGCAGGACATGCCGCACTCAACCGGGACCGCTGGGAAAGTACCGATGTGGCACGGTTGGAGAAGTGGGGGTGAGCGCTCAGATAAGTCCCAGAGCCAACGTGGGTGCGCACCGGTGCTTGGAGAGGCAGAAACGACGGTACCGGCCAGTAAAAGGAACCCGCTGCAGCCAAGGTCACGCTGGTTGCACCGCTGGAGGACATTAGACGCCCTCCTCCTCTTTTGAGGGCAAGCTTGGCCCTCGAGCCAGATGCTGCCCGTCGCCTGAGTTTGCCAGAGGTGCCACCTATGAACACGTCCTCGCTGCAGGGGTCCAGCATCCAGTAGTTGCCTTTGCCCGGGTCATCGTAGTGGCGCGGCACTTTCACGAAACACTTATTCAGACTCAGGTTGTGCCTGATTGAATTTTGCCAGCCCTGTCTGTTCTCACGGTAGTATGGAAAGTTGTCCATAATAAACTCATAGATGCCGTTGAGTGTGAGCCGCCGGTCCGGGCTTTGTCTAATCGCCATCATGATGAGCGCATTGTAACTGAAAGGAGGTTTTTCAGGCTTGGCGCCGTCTTCTACTCTTTTCTGTGATTCGCCTTTATTCCCTTCTTGCTTTGCATTTGCAGTTGCTGGTTTTTCGTCTACTTTAGTGCAATGCTCGGCGCTTTCGCAGTTCTTTTTGTGGTCAAAGTTTTCCTCTTTGCGGGATTTTTCGGGATGTGCTGAGTGAAGAATCTGGGACAGAGAAGGAGATTCCTGGTCCCTCATCACGCTATCTCGTCTCCACAACAGGTTGCTGATGCTGAAGGAGGACTTGTGAAAAAATCCATCCGAAGTTTTCAAATCCTCCATGCCAGAGGTTCGGATCTCCCCTGAATCCTCAAAGCTGTCCGGTAGTCAGAGCAGTGCGCGTTACTGAACCCACAGAGCAGAGATGTGCTGATTCCAAGTGCTGAGGAGCCAAAGTCGCACTGGCCCGTCAGCGTGACAACAAATGCGCATGATCACGGTAGCTCAGGACTCGCACTGCATTTTATCACGGGATCAAACACTGAAACTTCGTGGGCGTAATTTGCGCGCGCTGGATCGTCACGAGAAAGCAAAACGCTGTAAATAACAAATGTTAAACTATATTGGATCATTTCTCACGCCTTTTAAAACAATCCCAAAGTAAGAATGTCGTGTTAATGTTAGTTCTGGTCCATTAAGTAAACAATCCAAAGTAAATTCAGTATCACTTCGCCGGTAACGAAATATTTCCAAACACACGAGCTCCCCACCCAAACTGCTGCAAGAGACGTTTGCGCCCCGGATGAAATGGGTGCGCTGTCAATCTGTATGACTGATCGCTGAACTCTCAGGTTCAATTATAACACTTCCGCGACTCATGAAACCCAATCCTCGCACACGCGCCTTGCCCTCTGGGGCTGGCCCTCCTATGTCTCATTCCTTCTCTAAGCATCTCTGTTGACACCATCATTTGGAAAAATGCCGATCAGAAAGTAAGTAGTAGGTGGTGGAGCCTGAATGATCGTGTCGGTAACGGGCGCAAACCAAAACACACAGGGCTCCTTCATATAGTCAGGTTGGGCGATACACTTACGCTACTGATGAGACAGGAAACAAGCCTGGGCCCAACTTTCCTTAAGGGCACTGTACTTTTAGATCTACAGGTACTTCTACCCCAGCAGTGATTTGATGATCTGAGGTATTATTGTTTTTATTTTACGCACATAATTGTTTCAGGTGGTGCCAAACTAAACCAACCAAAGCCGACTAATTTCTTTCTCCTTTGAGTTTCTGCTGATGTTTATAATTTTTCTCAGAAGACAGTGATTCATGGCATCGGGTGTGAATGAGGCATGTTCAGGCAGAAAGTTAGTGCTTTGTCTTCCTCATGGCACAGTATACATGCAATACCAAGTTAACTCTTTACGGTATCATAGTCATCATCCTAATGTGAGTTCTTCCTCATTTTAAGCTGCTTTTCTTTGTAAAATCACCAGAATAAATACAAATCAATCGGTTTATACAAGGAGTTTTATACTCTCTCTGTGCTTCCATAGGATTTAATGTGGTTGAGTTGCAGCCAGGTGCTGCTAATCATCAGTGCCTGAATAATTGATGTGTTGTGATGCAGTGTTGATGCATGGGTCTGGAGGTGTTTTGTTAACACAGAGCCATGAAGGCATCATTTTCTGAGGTGATAGACAGGTCTGGATTCAGGAGGAAGAGCTGGAGGATGCAGAGGTATGGAGCAGGGATGAAGTGCTGGGAAAAGTCACTGGGATGATCCCAGAACGGGACACGGCTAAGTATCTGTGAAGGTTCTCAGTCATCCAGGTCATGGTTATCTCAAAAAAGGTTTATCCAATAGCAACTGGACTTAGTA
>JAUMHF010000005.1:10032587-10055314 GCA_032359275.1 Microctenopoma steveboyesi | reverse complement strand
GCCCTCTGGATAGAAGGGCAAAACGTCGTCAAGAAACCTACTAAGTCCAGTTGCTATTGGATAAACCTTTTTTGAGACACGGCTAAGGAAAATCAGTCCTGATTTAGTGCAACTGCACAGTTGTTTGCTGGCGTGGATGGCAAAGAGAGTCCTTCCACCATCGGACCTCTCAATCTCAATCACTTCCAAAAAATTGATGATGTAAAAAACTGATTCAGTGCAGTCACTGCACTCACAAACCTTCTGTATTTCATCTCTGTAATTATTATTATTATTATTATTATGATGACACTATTGATGTGCACTGTTTTTGGTAGTACATTCCTGATTAATCAACTATTTGATCAATGTGTTTTGTTATCTTATCGTAAAGAATCAATACTTAGATGAGAAAAAAATGCAGGAGCTGCAACTCAGATGCTACAGAGGCCTGAGAGTGAATAAGTGTGGTTTTTATTTGTAGGAGAGTCACAGCACACTAGTAAATCTACGTCAGTGTGACCAAAGGGTTTTGGATTGAATAGAGATGCTGTGGTGGGACGTTAAGAGAGCTGAACTATCAATGAACTGAGGAACAGGACAGTATGTCTCCACAAAGGTGTGATGATCGATAACGTCATAGAGGAAAACATTAGTTCAGGTTATTGCTGCTAAAGTAGTTCCACTACCAACTACTGAATCATAGCGTACTTCGTATTGGCCAGGCCTCTTTTTTGTTAAATAAATAATGGCACGGTGAAAATATATGTGGTTGTTTGAGGGTAATACTAAGATCTGCTCAAATCATTTTAATGATCTAATTACACACAGAACAATGACGGACGGTAATAACATTTGCATGACTTTGCACGAGTTTACGGTTTTGCTGAGCGTATTTATGAGAAACGGCCTGCAGCTACAGCCAGACGAACGTGTCAAGGATGTTTTGAGCTGTCTGTCAAGTCCTGTGTGAATGTATCACACAGAAGCAGAGAACTGTAGGGTAAATTATTTTCATAGCTCCACAGACAACAGGAAAAGAAACGTTGCTGCACTGAAATCTGTCCTGATAAGTTAGTTGACAGCATTTAACACAGTGTGACAAATACTTTTTTTTATAATTCTCAAAGACAGCAGATTCTTTTTATTATCTTCACTGAATAAAATGGTCAATTTCATGTAATGCAAAAGTTACAGGCCCATAGTACCACACATAAAGGCAGCAGAGCAGTTGCCTACAGAGCACAGGGTGAGCGGTTCAATGCCCAGTCAATCCCAAGATGCATGACAACGTATCCTTGGACAACACTCTGAAACCATGTAGTGCTGACATGTACTACTTGGCAAATGCCCAGCAACAATAATGTTGTTATAAGCGATCACACTTCACCTGATTGACCAACTGCACTCCAATAGTGTGTGACTCTATGAATACTATAACAATGTCATACATACAAATGCTTCCTGAATATTGCACTCAACTAAATAAAAAGTGAGATTACAAAGTGAAAACCTGTATTCAGATCCAAAAGGCGGAGCCATTGTTACAACTATTTCACTCATGTGGAAACAGTTTGTAAAGCAAACAGCTACAACTTATGTCTCATGATGTCTCCCTCTGCTGAAAGACAAATGACTGACAGGCTGTGAAACTTGCCAGACTGATTCCTTTACTGCATAAAAAAATGAAGAGTTAGTGTTTATGTACAAAGCTCTTGATCCTGTCACGTCGATAGTGCCTTAAGTTAAAGGGAAATGATTTTCCATCCAAACCTGGAGCATCATTTATTTAGTCCCCCTCAGTTTTGGTAGCGCGGTGTAAAGTCTTTCTCCTGGACATTCTGTGCGTCCAAGATCTCGGTGGCCTAACACAACATAGTGTTGGTGTAGAAAGCCCTGGGAAACTCCGTGCTGCAGCAGCTGTTTGACTGACAAAAGCGACTCGTTGCTCGGTGTTTGGTCTGAAATAAAAAAGGAACATCTTATGTATCTAGAACAGCCAGTGACGTCATACCACCATCATATAAACAACTCTCCCTCTTCTTGTGCTTTTCCACCAACGTACTCTACACGAGGTCTTACTGTCGTCACAGTGTGAAGGATCGAAATGTGTGCTTACTGTTGAAATTGCCCATGAAGGCAATTCCCAGGGAGTCATGATTGTTGCCTTTGGTATGTGCTCCTGTCACACCCCAGCCACGGCCTTCGAACACTGTCCCGTCTCCTCCTATGAGAAAACTGAAACATACAGTATCATCATTATATAACACCGATCAAAACAAATTAAATTCAACAACATTTTGTATGTTTTGAACAAACCTTGGGTGCTAAATTAAAAAAAACACTTACTTATATCCAATGTCATCAAAGCCTCTTTCCTGCATATGCATTCTCTGAATGCTGACAAGCTGGTCCTTGCACTCAGTCAGGGTTTTGCAGCTTGGGAATGCAGTGTGGTGTATGACGACTCGCCTGGCAGAGCCTTCCAGCAGATCTTTCTTTTGAGGGGCAGCTGCTCCCCACTGCGGCCTTGAAACAATATTCACTAAATGTTTGAAGAAGATTCAAAGTTGTTCGTCTAATTAGCAGTGGCCACTGAAGCAGCATTTCAAGTGTAGTACGTTGTCATACCTTTCTGCTCCATAACTCCACACCAGCTGCTTCTGGTTGTGATGACCGACTAGTATTAGAATGTGCCACTGCCTTATCAAACAGCCTGTTTGAGGAGGTGTGGTCATGGGAAGTACATGTTATCTTGTTCTTTGTTGTTTCATGTCACTTAAATTAAGTGGCAAAAAATACTGCAGCGCTTTTTGTCTCTCACTTCAGGCATGACTGCTGCAAATTTCCGTCCAACATCAAGCAGCATGTATACTTTAACAGGAAACAAGACGTAGCAAAATCCTAATATAAGCAAGTATTCTGAAAACCAAAAGGATTAATTTACCAAGCTAAATCATGAGTTTCTTTACTAATGTGAACAATTACAGCAGTAGGTGTCGATTAAATACTCAAATACATTTGACAAGTGATTCTTTTAATTCAAATAAACACATTAGAAAATGACAACTGTTTAAAAAAACCTGTGGTAAAAACTTATCTTAACTAAATTATCATGCAGCCTGCAATTTACAGTGCAATGTGCCTATATGAAAAGGACAGTAAAGATTTAGCAATTTGAATGAAACACAAAGTAAATAAAAACACAAAAATTATTTTTTAAATGCTTATATATACTTACATATCAACAAGGTATAGTAAAGGGGAACAAAACTGATAAAATAGGGGAGTGGCGTTAAACTTGCACTGTAATTTAAGATTGTGATAAGATAGTTAGCACTATGTTCCTGATCTGCATTTTATCTTCTACTCTACATACAAATAGGAAGTATTTTGTTGGCATTTGCTTCAAATAGTAAAACTACAATGTAAATCAAGAGCTGTAGTATCAAAACTATTTATACACTATAGTCACAACAACAATGCTGTTATTACACACAAAACTGTCCAGCAATGTTTGATATTCACAGTCACTCGACAGATTGCATCATGCTACACCTCTTCATCACCAGCTCTACTCTGTCCACCGGTGTCCACAGTGAGGGGCCGTGCAGACATAGTATAGCCTCATAGCATCCTGTCAGGAAGAACACAACTTATGTTTAGTTTTCCCGTCTGACTCCTAATCCATCCCCTACCAGGTGTGTCCCTGAGCCAGACACCCAGCGCTAGCTCCCTGTAAGTCGCTTTGGATAAAAGAAAAGTAAAGTAAAGTAGGCATTTGTGCAGCTTTATTTTAAAGGAGCAGTTTAGATGACTTGAAAACTTTTGTTTGTCTGTTTTTTGTCCAATTTTGCTGCACTGCAAAGCAGACAAAGGTTGAAAGCAGACTTTGTTGAGGGATATGGAATGCATATTAAATTATGAGAAATCATTACCTCAGCCTTCATACTGTGAGACTGGAAGAACACTGCCTCCTTGTGACCACACCTGGGAAAAGACAAAATTATAGAAACTACATTATAGTGAGCTCAGTGATCAGCATCAAAGCACAATAGGTTGCTCTTTGCACACAAGTACTGGTGCCTTTGCAGAAAAAGGGTTACATCTTCAAATATATATACAATACATAAAAAAACTAGTAAATACAAAGGCGTGGAAGTTGGACACTGTGACTATAGGTCTCTGATGTCAGCCTCGGGTCATTGGAGAAAATAGAGAACTGGCAACAGTAAACATATGAGTGGAAATATTTCACATAACTAGAGAAAAAAGTAAAAAATAGGAAAAAATAGGAACACGTGTTCAAAATCAGCAAGTAGTGCGATAACTCTCAAAGTGACTACACTATGAGTCACGATGTATTTCAAAAGCAGAGTGGGGTTAGCTTCCGTTATTTGAAGACCAATGCTTAATTTGCATTTCCCCAATCACGTGCCATTGTTGTCTGTGACTGAACATTAGCACAATCATGAAGCTAGATAGAATACAATGCTTGGTTTCTTTCCAAATATCAGAAACATCAGGCATGACAAGAATATTCCAACACAAGTTGCTGTGAATTATATTTTGTTTATCTTTTTCTTGACCTATGTTAAAAAAAGTCATTTAATGCAGAATAGAGGACTGCCAAACGCTTTTAAGGCACTGAATGACAAACATTTTCAAAGAGAATAATCGTTACAAAGCGGATAAGGACCAAGTTTCACATAAGATTAACTAACTTTAATGGAACGTGACTGCTAGCACGGATTGTTTTTTAAATTAAATATTTTAAAACTATGTAAACTATGAGACAAACAAGTGATTGCACTGTGATGCTAGCATGAAATGTCACATAAGAACAGTTGTCATGGCAAACTGTCCGTGGCTGTACTGAAGGTGCTTGTCATCTCCTTTTTTACACACTTTTACTTTGCTCCTTCTTTCAGTGCACGTGGCTAACAGTGCAAGCAAATAAACACCAAGATATTATTTTTCCATATGTACCTGATCTTTTCCCACTTTGGACTCATGTTTTCTTCTCAGCTCTAGTGTGGGAAGATAATTTTGAATTTCAACTGCACACCTTTTAAGCACTTTGTGTGAATGTTGTGCAAGTCTAATGTGTAGGGAGTGGGAGTCAAGTACTGCACAGTTTGATTCTGACAGTTTGAAGTTGATAAAAACATGGCAGAAACAAGTAAGTATTTCTAACTGTGTTCAACAAGTGTTGACTGATTAGGTAAAACTTACTTGGGACAGGGGTGGTCCTCTGTCCTTGGTAGTGTTGGATCCTGAGATACATCAGCGATGATTTGCGTTAGTTCACTGAAAAAAGAACAAAAAGGAAAATGGATAGGGACTCAACAAAAATGGGTAAATTCCCCTGAAATCGCACATTTAACAGTCTAACAGCAGAATTATATTCCGTTTCATCTGTTTCGGTTTACTTTACTTACTCAACCTCATGGGTGATCTTGTTGACATAAATGCAGCTGTTGTCTGCCTCTTGTTGGTAGTCACAATTTCTGCACTGTAGATTGACAATAAGCAATACAAATAAACCATACAGCAATATTATTAGATCAAAGGCTTAATGACCAAGGTTTAACAGACACTATAACATAATGAAGGTTTCAACCTGCTGTTGGCTGCTCTGTAATGTACATATATTATAAGATGAACAGTTTAATTAATACAAATTTATGCTTTGATTGGTTTACTTTTCAGATAAACTAAACTTGGGTACAGGAATGCTCTACTATGTCCTGACATTACCGTGATAAAGAAAATTTTTATTTGGAACATTTTAAATCTAAGGCAATAGCCTAACCTTCGTAGACAGTCATCATTACTAGTGCAGCATTAGCTAACGCTAACGTTAGCTCTATTAGATATTTCAGCTCACAGTAGCTAATATTATGCCATCATCAACTTTCAAAAAGACTCCTACCGCGTACAGCAGAACACGGTTCTCCTTGTCTTCTTTAGGGTATAACATGTTGTTACTGAAAAAATAGAGCCAGAGTTTGCAACCGGTTATAAACTCTTGTATATAAGACAACAGTCAGTTTCATGTACATAACGTGTTAGCTTAGCAAGCTAGCCGGGGTAAATGATATAAGCGGTATTTGATCATAGACACACCATTCTTGACAAAACCGAATCCCAACAAATCCTGGCTCGTATGTTCCACTGTCTAGATCCATCTGGGTGAAGATAAACTTTACTAAAGTAGATGAGTAGCCCGGTCACTTTCTGCCGCTGTACGTTCACGTTTAAAAACAGACCAACTGCGCATGCGTGGCATATAAGCATCGACTATGCGTAAACGGAGTCAGCGCCTCCTGGCGATTGGGAGACAGATAAAATCTTTGTGGTCACTGTGAATGTATTCAGTATTCAACAACTAATTCAATACTTTCAGCTATTAAAACCATTCAGCTTAAAAATGTTTAGCTCTTTGGGCAAGACACTGAAGCCCATCCTGCTCCAGGTGTGTCAGGCCAGCTGCATAGCAGCTCTGCAATAGGTGTGTGAGAGTTTGAATAGTGTGAATGAGAATCATTGTAAAGCACTGTGTAAGATGCAGACCATTTACCATTCACATACACACCTTATAAGTTCACCTTCAAAGTAAGAGCCTGAATCTGAACTCCTATATACAGTATATAGCTTTTTGCAACATTTTCTAATATTCAGCTTTTTCTAAAATACTTCTGACATATCAATTTTTTTAGATAATCCAATAAGATTAATAACACACAATGTTCAAATACTCTTATCATAACATATCACTGCATTTATATATTATATATATAAATATCACAGCGGCATGGTGGTTATAGTGGTGAGCACTGCCACCTCAAAGCCGGAAGGACCTGGGTTTGATCCATATCTGTTGCTGTGTTGCAGGAGGAAACAGACACAAGTGAAGATTTAGATTTACAGTGACATTATTAAAAACGACTTATATCCATGTTCAGAGTCTGATAAAATCATGATGTTTTGGGTATATGAATATATATATATATATATACATAGTTTGTTATTGACAGTGGAATTAAAGAAGTAAGGAAGTGACAACAGAGCAGAGTGACTCATTTCTTCATCGTTTCTTGCACTATGCTGGACTATGCAGATGCATAGCCCCCCGTGGCCACTAGGGGCGCGTCCAAGCTGCTGCTTTAGTCTCAAAATATTTTAGTAGAATTCAATGTAATTCAAAAACTCTTGGATTGTATTAGCTCTGTAATGCTGAAAGAAACTGTAAACTCCAAACCACAGGGAAGTACTTTTAATAACACTGCAGAAACAGCTGCACAATTATAATAAATTTGTTTGTGTATTTGTAAGTAACCTTTGCTGTCAGAACTTGGATCTTCAGACCTCTGAAGTTCTTATAGTTCTTACAGTTTGCTCTCATCGCTGATAATCTATTGCTTATGTCTTGTGGGCATAAGAGTTGAACCAACTTATAAAGTGGTGCATGTGGTGAATATGTCTTGTGATGCTCAACAAGTCGTTCCTTATACTGTAGTCTTCCTTTCGTTTTGCTAAGCCAACATACCACAACATAAAATACAGTTATAAGCAGATGACATAGGAATGGGAAGTACAAAATTAACAGATTGAACAAAAAAAATATAACCAGAAAACAAAACAAAAACTCATTACACTCTGCGGCATATGCACCTCGTTGTTTGCTCATTATAATAAATTATAATACAATGCACACAATATGACATGTTTGTTTCTTACCACACCTGTCTCTGAAATCAGATTTTCTGTACCAATATAAATATATTTCTTGCATGCAACAGACCTTTCCAAGTTCAAACATCAGTTTAAAGGATGTAAAAAAAATAATTCTTTGCATCACAAGGTTCTGCAGAATCCTTGTGCCCTTCATGTTGTACTGGCTCCATCACTCCTTCTTTCTACAACCTATTAACGTAGCCTACAGACGGGATTACATGCTGCTGATAGCAATGCTCAGTGTGTTTAGCAGTAGTTGCAGCCTGTTATATATATCTATCTATCCCCTCCCCAACACTGAGCTCTTGATCCCTGGGCTTATTCCATGAATCGTCCAAATCTAAATCCACTGATGGAGCAACAACTAACACAGTTGGAAAGCGGGAGAGAGAGAGAGAGAGAGAGAGAGAGAGAGAGAGAGAGAGAGAGAGAGAGAGATGATACAAACATACGCTGAGGGAGATGTAAAGAGCTTATATTTACATTGTACCAAACGTCTCCATGAACAAATTGTGAATTACACTCCCACTGTTACAATTTAGTGTCCGTCTATAGTCGAGACATGCGCCATCTGTGTGCCCTTCACTTGCTTCTTTACAGATGCTCCAGCGACTCAGTGTGCCAACTCATCAGAGGGAACTGTCAAGCCTGGCTGACGTCACACATCCAGTCTCTGTAATCGAAAGAGACGCTAATCCTGCTCCTCTCCAAAGCCTGGTAGTGGGAGGGGTGGGACACAGAGGGATATTGAGAGAGACACAAGGAAGAAAGTTGTACACAGGAGACAAAGGAGTACATGCTAGCAGACACGCTCGACACAGATCTGGACAAGTGGCACAGGTGCCCTCCTGACTGACAAACAAAACCAGGCACTCCTCCAACCACTCATCATCTGTGGGGATCCTTGAGGATTTGGGACTCACCCCACTCAAACTTCGCCCTGGAGGCCAAAAGTCTCTCTGATGGCTCTGCAGAGGGGGGATGCTGTGAGAGATGCTCACCTCCTCCTGTACCCCCTCTTGTGTCCTCCGTACTAACTGAGGAGGAGTCAGGCTTCACCACTGTGGAGCTGTGCCAAGATGAGGAACACATCTGTCTGGCTGCAAACGAAGGGTAAGGACTTGTTAGAATTTGAATATAAATGTATTTGTTGTTTTTCGTGCAGATATCCTTCAGGAGCTCCGCTGAAGATGAATTCCTCTTTTTACCTTTAACATACAACATTACCTTTCTGTGTGACATAAACCAAGTAGAGTATGCAAATTATGCAAAGTATGATTTAAGTATAAAAACAATTTAAACACAGTTCCCCTCTGCTGGCTGTTCCTGCTTTTGCTCTTTCATCAGAAGAGTTGTGCTTTGTGTTTGGTTCTGAGAACTCTTGTCCATGCTGCCAACGTGAGGTTGGAAATTCATCCTTGACCTTGAGCTTGAACAGCAGTATGACGGGTGCTTATTGGAATATCCCATTAAGCTAAATTTACATGTGAGCTACTAATGGCAAGAAGACTGAAATACACAGATGCACTCACTAAGCAGTTTATAGGTAAACCAAAAAAAAGGAAAAATACATTTTATATTCATAAAATCAATTCTATATTTATTACTAAAGATGCAGAGGTGTTCAGAAGTGTTCCACGTTTTCTGACACCCGTGTACGTAGATGGGGCGGGGTCTATAACTATGATTTCAATATAAAACATATCATTTAATTTACAGCTAAATCTTACCAGAAACATCAAAAGCAGTGTTGAGCATACATTAGAGATGTAGCAAGTGATTTACAGAAACCAACTTGTATTTATGTATTTATGTGTGGCTTGTGAGTTTTTTTTTTTGTAAATTAGATTTAAGGCTAAAACATGAGCGTGAGTAACAGTAAATCAGCAAGAAAAGGAAGGAAAAGCAAATTGAAAATGTAAATGATCTGAAAGATATAATGTTCAGTACCTTAACAGGAGGCAGTTGCTTAAAGCTACAGTTGAGTACAAACATTTGCATGTATCAGAAGAAACAGGCAGAAAAACTAAAGCACATAATGTATTTGCGAATCATGTTTGAGGTTGTGTTTGGAGGTCTGAACTTGGTGAAGGTTTTCAAAAGGCACCAGGGGTAAACCGTACCACAGAAATTCTTAGCCGTGATCCGTCACCGTTTCCTCTTCCTGATTAAACTATCCCAGCTGGTCTTTGTTTGCCCCTAAAAATATTCTTATAGATTCAGATATGTTTTTCTGTGATCATTTGGCTATTACATCAGACAGATCAAACAAAGCAGTTCAAATCTTCACCTGAGTAAATTAGATTCACATTCATGCCAACCTGCTTCTAGAATTTGTACTTCACTCTTTATTAACTTCATAACATATATTTTTTATCGAGCAAGATTTCTTTGTTGTTATTTGAAATGCTATATACAGAACAAGCAAAGACGGATGACTGACAGAGCTGAAGTGTGCAGTTGTTCAGAGGAAGTGTTCATGAGAAGCATTACATGGAGATTAATCTTCCTCATCATAATAGCTGCTGAATGTTTCCATCCCAGGTGGCACACAAACAGCTTATTGTGACACAGTTGTCTGCCGCATAATATCAGAAATGGAACTATGGAGCTACACACATTCACAACTGGGTCAAAAATGATAGCATCCTCCGAAAGCTGATCCTATTTAGATAAGAACAGGATGTCCTCGTTTTGATGGTTGTGCAAACTGGCTTACTGTGTCTTCATTTGTCATATTAGGCAATGAGCGCTGGCATAATGTTTAGAAACATTTAGCCTCAAACCTGTCAGATTTCTGAAAGAAAAGTCATGTAAAAGTAGAGAAATACAATGAAGAGGTGGGAGAGGAAGCAAGAAGAAATCCATTGATCCAATGTCTAAAAACTCTCAAATGTAGACTGGAATCTGGAACTTTCAACCCTAAACATAAAGTAACCAGAAACCAGGAACCATTATCACGGTCAGACCCAAGCCATTTACAGTACACTGCACCGTCAGGGTGGGCATCAACACTGACCTTTAACACAATTACTTGCTAACTTAGGTTTGCCTGTGTCTCACAACAGATAGTTAAATAGATTTGTTGATGTCTCTGTTATATGACCCTGCCCTAAACCAAAAAAAGGGCTGTACCAAATAAAAGGGTAAAGGTAGTATAGTATATGACTATGCAAATATGCACTTTTCCTGTGGTTATTTTGCCAGTGACAATTTGTTTATTAATAAAAATGATTAATTATTTAATTTTAAACCATAACCATACTGGAAAAAATACAGAATTCTGTATTTTATCTCAGAATTCAACTTCATTCTCAGAATTATGATTCTGAGATTCTGAGATTAAAGTCAGAATTCTGTGTTTTATCTCTGAATTCTGAGGATAAAGTTAGAACTCAAATAAATTTTGATAAGATTTGCCCTAATCCTGATCCGTAGTTGTTAGACTAACAGGAGAGTATCTGCCCACATTACATGGCAGTTCATAGCCTAGTTCTCATAGAGACATTTCATAGAGATATCCAGCCAAGTGCTGGATCGTGGACCCCAATTTTTTACCCATGCTACAATTTTATCCTCACTAAAAACATGACTAAAATGTTCTATTTCTATTTCTGTGTATAAGCGTAGGGTGTAGTCTGTACCTTTACCTGCAAAGGTTTTTCTTCCCTGTCAGTCATCTCATTTAACAGTTTGTGGTATTTTATTTATTTAACTTCATTAATTAAATAAAAATATATAACTGTTACTACTAGTGTTACTGCTCTGTTCCCATGTTCACTGTATTCTGCATACAGAACAGTACACACATCTTCAGTTTATCTTCACCCTTGCATGCCTGATCATCTTGTTCTATACTAAAACGTCACATTTCAAAGAAGAACTTTCAAAATTGTTTTGTGTGCCACCATAGTTTTGTGTAACATCCTAGGGAAGCAGCTGTTGGCAAACACCAGAATTACCCAAAACAATTTGAAGAAAAAAATGAAAATTAAATCCTTCCTTGAAATGAAATGTCATTAAAGAGTAGCCTGTGTCATTAAACCAGGCCTCTGGTGACTGAATGATCACAAACCATTATTATTACGGATACAGAAAAAAGAGAGAGGGAACAGGCGGGAAGGTTAAAAAGAGAATACAGACAGATTCTCTGTCCTTTTTAATCACCCCACCAGCTTTTCTGGACACCATAGACAGACGGACGCTGCGTTGTGTGTGAATATATATGTGAAACGAGGGACTACTTTAAAGTCACTGCAGACTTTGCACAATGTATAGAGGCGCTGATAGTTAGGGTTAGGTTTCACACTGAACATGCAGTGTTTGCAAAAGGCAGCTCAGAGATAAAACTCAAAGGTTTCCGCTACTGTGGCCAGGAGCCCTTTCCAAGCATTCAAAAAAACGTATTTGATCTGTCATACATCAAATGACACCATCTACTTTCATATCAGCCTTAACTGGGGTTCTGCTGTTACCTGGAAGGTACCTGGAGTTTCAGCGTTCATTACAAACTCATAGTAGCTACTGCAAAAACTCAATTAGCCAATAAGATGTAAACTGTCAATTTAAGATACTAGTGTACGTCATCTATGACGTAAGGATAATGCTGTTATTTCACAATCCCACTGTAGATCGCAGTAATAGATTAGTCAAACACACACGCAACAACGTGAGTAATAAGGATGTGTAAGAAGTTGCCAGTGTTTTCTTGTGTGGGTCACCACAGCATCTAATCAGATATCAGTTACTGTCGATGTCTAGATTTGTTTCATTGCTCTTAGAAGTAAACGTCATTCCTTTGACATCTGTGGATATCATCCTGTATAAAAGTATGTCAAAGGGATTTTAGAACAAGCCAACATTTAAGGAAGTGGATTCTACTGGTTGACATCGTCATAATAATCACATTCATTTCTTTCCAGGGTTTTGTTTATAGTTTTCGTTCCAGTTTCATCATGACTTTGTTTCATCTGCAGAGGGATAGAGGAGATTAGTGGTCAAAATCCAAACTGTGAAGACATGCAGAGAAAGGATGAAAGATTATCCTTCCAGGTATGCTCCATCATCGTACAGTGACCAGACGGTCAGATGATAATTACTGATCCAGTTGAATGTATCATTCCAAAACCATGTGAGAACAAAACAGTTTGTTCACAAAATACTTGACAGAAAAGTGCTGAAAAAAACACAGGATTAAAATCCATGAAATACAATAAGTACACAAAATCCATTGTCCAGACGTTGCGTAGGTGTGTGTGTCTGTGTGAGAGAGTAATCTGGAGGATTACTAGTCAATATGAAAGTGGTCTTTATAACAAAACAAACAGATTTACAGGCATGACCTCTCCACGGTTCTCAGTCAGCTCCCCCATCTATTCCACCAGATCTTCCCCGACCCCGTTGAAGTCGTCCTGACCCCAGAGACCTCTCTGAACAGCCTGCATCACAACCATGAGAAAGAGCGCTTGCCTTCTATTGTTGTGGAGCCTACAGAGGTGAGCGAGGTGGAGAGTGGAGAGCTGCGCTGGCCTCCAGAAAGTACAGGCATGGAAGAAGACGAGGAGGATCTCTTCCTGGAACAGTGCATCCCCCCGGCCAACATCGCAGACTGGGGAGAAGATGAGGAGGAGGAAGAGGAGACCTCAGTCATACTGAACCACCAGCAAGGCTTGACACTCATTGGTGAGCTGTGCTTGATACCATATTCTCTGCTTCACACTTTCCATTCTCCTTTTTAAAAATCCTATAGCTCTGCTTGGATGTGTCCGGTTTGGTCCAACGCGTGAACTTCCATTACCAACCCCTGAAAAGGAAACACAGAAGAACAGATACTTTTTTACCAGTTAAACCTATTTGGGGATTTTGAATTCATCTCAGGAAAAAAGAGAATGAAAACGCTGACCTTTTCATTTTGCCACTTCACTAATTTTGGCTGAAATGGGTGTAGCCACCACTACCCCATATTATAGAGAAAATAAACACAGTCAGCATAAAGTTTCTCTGATTTAAAACCGACAATAATAGTATATATAATTGCAATATTAAAAACACATACTCATTGCTGAAATTCATCGCTGTAATTCTTTGCAACCATTTTTCGGTTGATGAATAAAATAACCTTGAATCACCCCCCGTTTTGTTACCAAAAACGCATATTTTCATGTTTTTTCTCTGCAGACCTTCAGTCGGATGCATTCAAAGATGACACACCCACACTTCCACCCAGCAGTGCCCCAGCTCTCAACTGACTGGATGGAAATTCCGCACTACTACTACTGACCTGTAGCCCACAATGTCAACATCTATGACAAAACACAGCGACAGGAGTGTGAAAGTAACAGATGGCGCAATATGAAACCTAGAACCCAATGTTCATTAAAGCGTGGTAAAGGTACATGACAACTCTGAGGTTTATGAATAATTAGGTACACCAAGCCAAACCTAAAGAAGTTTAACACAGCAATAATCTCATCCCTATGAAAGCAATGTTTCTGTTGAAACTGCTTTAGAGACGTGCAGATCGAACTTTATGTGAATATAGAAGATGTACTGTAGTTTGTTGTGCTGCTGAATTGTTCTGTGCTATACTGGCAGATGTTTTTTATTATTTTGTCCACCCCTTTAGTGAGACCAAGACAAAATACCTGAAACATTTCGCCTGTCACAAATTGCCTGATCACCTGAGGATCAGGATCAGTCTCTGTTTTACACAAACAGGGTAAATAAATACACAAAACATCAGCCTGTTGGCGCTGGCAAGAAAAATTTGAGGAAGAGTTTTGCTGATGGTGTGACTTTATGTTTCATTTCCGTTCTTATTTTCTAAGTTTTATGACCTCTGTAAGGGTAAGAGATTGTCATGGCGACACATTTCTTCAGTTTGTGTTCTGTTAATTTTCTATGCTTCCTCTAAACCACATTAAACATCTTCATCATCATCATTTTAAACTAACTGGTGGGACATTTACCTGGTCACTATTATTACAGAACTGTACACTGTTCACCTGCTTTACCTCTGTCCTGCAATGATGAGATTTAACTTTTACAGATTTCCTGGTAAATACATTTCCCAATAACGTAGGCGTAACACAAATGGGCTGTCTCATCATAAGCGTGGGCATGACAAATGCTGACCGCTGACAAGATCTTCACAGTCAGCATTTTCCACATACTTCTAAAAATAGTCCTTTTTGTAACCATGGATTAGATTGTCGTCATCTGTCCATCCATCAATCTCACAGGGGTGTAAGAGCCTATCCCGGGGGTACACCGTGGACAGGTCTAGTCTATCACGACATATAGAGACAGACCATATGTTTTTCATGCACATACACGATAAAAAAAAATAAAAAGAACTTTAGGTGCCTTTTTAATTCAATAAGTGAAGGGCATAGCTGAGACCTGTAGAAATAAAAGTCTAATTTGAGGGATGAATTGTCAGTAACTGATATGGAGTATGTTACAATGAATATTTGACAATAAAGTATTTCGCCTCACTGAAAAGGGAAATTAATTTGTTGGTGTGAAAGGTGATCATCTGCATGTCAAAAATACAAAGAAATATAAATGATGGGATTACTAAAACAATGTTAACCAAGCATGAACAAACAAACACAGACTGTGTTGGATACTACAACAGAATAATAAATAGATTCAAATAAAAAAAAGTGAGTCTGCATTTGAAGTGAACCAGCAGAACCAGAGTAGCAGCCTAGCAGAAGTAAGAACTCTTAGTTCAACAGTCAATAAAGCACATTACATAACAAAACATGGGCAGCAGTAAAATCTGTACGGGGGTTTATTGTCTGACACCTTAGGTTTATTTTTGATTATGGTTTATTTAATATGAATCACTATATTATAATATTTGAGAAATTAAAAAAACATCAACAAAATCAAACAACTAAAAACACTTTGTTTTTTGTTCAAATACACTTTGTACTACTCATGAATGGCGGCCTGGTAGCTCAGGTGTTAAGGCATAGGGCGGGGATGCAGAGGTATTAGGATCGATTCCCAGCTGCAGCACCCATCCCATCCCCTATACCGCCATACGCTAGCTGCCCGAGAGCCGCCTGTGGCTGCTCTGCTCCCCGCAGGGAGGGGATGGGTCAAAAGCAGAAGAACACATTTTGTTTTAACATGTAAGAAAAATAACGTTAATTTTTCTTCTTCTGAACCATCAGCAGATTCAGAACAGTATTAATAGTGATTTCTAACAGAAATGTACTAAATCAGTACTTTCATTATGGCAAGGACTTTTCCTTTATGTCTTTTATGAAGAAGCTGTCAAACACAGACCACTGGAGTGAAAGGAATACTCTACACTCATTTATACAGACAACTTGTCTAGATAGCCGTCTTGTGAGCGTCTTTGGGGTAGTGGATATAAAACACAGTAAAAAGCAGAAGAGCTCTAGAGCTTCCTGACAACAGGGTGAGTGCAACACCAACAGGCTGCCAGAACGGTGAGTCAAATATCTACTAAACCTACATTCCAAATGTTGGGTTTTTCTAACTTGGTTATGAGACAATTACATGAATCTGTTTTTTTTTTTTACTTTATTGCACTTTGGTGACTGTGTTGAGCTAAATGAGGTACTGACATAAATATCATAAAGATCTCTGATTTCTTTGTTTTACATGAAACATTTGTTTCATAGCAAAGTTTATTTCTACCAGAATACCACAGGCTGTTTGTTTCTCCATACACAGCTTTGACCAGACCAGCCATGGATACCACAGAGAACTATGACTTTTTCTTCGAGAATTTCACAATCACGGTAGTCCCCCCTGAGATCCCACCGACGCAGATATTTGCGCTGGTTACATACGGCCTTGTGTTCCTCCTGGGAGTCCCTGGAAATGCTCTGGTGGTGTGGGTGACGGGCTTCTGCATGCCTTGCTCTGTCACTTCCCTCTGGTTCCTCAACCTCGCGCTGGCCGACCTGCTGTGCTGCCTCTCCTTGCCTCTGCTCATGGTGCCTCTGGCCCATGATGACCACTGGCACTTCGGGCCAGTGGCCTGCACGCTGGTCAAAGGTCTGCTTTACCTGGTGATGTACTGCAGCGTCTTGCAGCTGGTCGTGATCAGCGTGGACCGCTGGTTGCTGGTCACTAAACCTGTGTGGTGCCAGAACCACAGACGACCCTGGAAGGCTGTGTTGGGCTGTGTTGCTGTCTGGGTCCTGGCCCTGGTAGGCAGCATCCCGCAGTTCGTTTACACCCGGGAGAGGAGCGCGGGTGAGAAGAAGCGCCATTGTGAGACGAGGCCGCCTCCCGCCAGCGCCTGGGCCATCACCTGCTTCCGCTTCCTTACGGGGTTCCTCCTGCCTTTCCTGGTCATCGTAGGGTGTCACCTGGTGGTGTACAGCAGGGCGCAGTGCGGACTGACCCGTGGTCGGACTCGCTCCAAGAGGACGGTGAAGGTCATCCTCGCCGTGGTGCTGGGCTTCGTCCTGTGCTGGCTCCCGCTGCACATCGTGGACTTTCTGGCCTTGGTAACCGACCCACGTTCAGACAACGCTCCCAAAGTGTACCTGGCGTCCGCTCTGACCCTGAGCCTGGCGTACTTCAACAGCTGCCTCAACCCCTTGCTCTACGTGTGTCTGGGGCGCAGTTTCAAAGACACGATGCACCGCTCCCTGCGCAACCTGCTCCCCTTCATCAGCGAGGAGCCCTCGACCAGGCCGAGCATGACCACGGACACCAGGAGCACGAGCAACGGGAGGGAGCTCACGCGAGTCTGATCCATCACACGTCCAGAGGGACATGTGGACACAGCGACTGTTCAGGGACACACATTTTTATACTAAAGCATTGGTTTCCTTTTTACCAGCGAGTGTTTTATCACACATGCAAGTCTGTTAATAAATCGATCGTTATTTTTGAAAAACTTTTACAGTTCACTGATCTAACCGAGCTGAAACTCGGGTTTATGGGCTCTCGGGTGGTTTAAAAGTACACATAACTTCACAAAAGTGTGAACACACCAACTCTGCTGATACGAGGTATCTTTGGAGGGGTTTCCAATGACTAAGGTGTAAAGATGTTATCAGGACTGGCCCGGTATTGCAACGACTCAGGAACTATTGGGCAATTTGCTGCAGTGTTTCCTGTGAACTTAACACATCTGTTTTTTTTTGCCCCAACACAGGAAAGATACCATGCTTAGGTGTAAATAGAAATTTAGTTTTTCATGTTCTCTGGGTGCTTTTTTCCCTGTTTTAATTCAAGTATGTAATCAGACCTTACATGTATGAACTTTGTTTTACATGATACACAATAAAAAACTATTTTTGTTGAACTGTTCCATTCATACACCACAAGAGGGAGCAACACTCCTGGTGACCGAGCTCATGAATGAAGCTCTTTGTTCCCATCCTGCATCGCCTCCTACAGAAAGTAGATGCACACTGTGCAGATTATATGAGATGTTTACATGTATTCAAGACAGATGGCAGAGTGAAATGTGAATAATAAATATTTTTCTTATTTTTACCACTTGGCTCGTAGCTGTATGAGATTTCTTGCACTCATCCTATAAAAAAACAACAAATGTGTGTTAAAGTACCAAAGTCAAGGGCATGACTGCCTTTATTTACAAATTACATTCATCGCAAACAAGGCCGCATGATGGTATATACAAAAACATATTTTGTATTTACATATTTAGTGTGTTGATCTGTGTGTGACTCAATCTGTCCCATCTACATGCATGCATCTAAACTGCTCTCATGTTATGGGCTCCAATGTCCACCTTTACCTCCAGATGTCTGTTTATTATTATCTTAATGGCTTCTACTCTTCTGGTAAGGCTGTCCACAAGTGTGTTTCTGGGAATATTTGACAATTCTGCCAGGAGAGCATTAGGTCGGGTGCTGGCTCATGGTCTCTCCTCCAACTCATTTCAAAGGTGTTCTACCAGGTTGAGTTCAGGGTGCTGTGCAGGCCAGTCAAGTTCCTCCAACTCAAGCTGGCTCAACCGCATCCCTATGGACGTTGCTTTGTTTACTGGATTTATTGATCTGGAGAAGTGGCCCAATTCTTTTTTTTCTATAGGAAGTGAAGATACACCTTTACTCCAAGACCTGCCAGATTCAAAGAGTTGAACAATGCTTTATGGGGTTTGCATTTTCCAGTTTTCTAAATCATTTTTCAATGTCGTTCCTTGAAATAATAAAGCAGTTTGGTTGGTGTTGATCTGAAGGGAACAAACGTTAATCTCAGGTCAGATAGAGCTTTAGACAATCTCTTGGCCATCAGTCAGTTATGTAGATTTCTATTTGGCCAACTCAGTGTGACTTGGGATCAAATCAGTTCTGAGACATCTGAGCAAGAAAGTGCCCATTAGTTCATCGTCCTACGGTCGAAGGCAAATTCAGCTATTTGACAGAGGATCTCTGGCAGATCTATAGTGATGTCCTTTAATGTAAATGTGTCTCACTTAGACCATTAGAGGTAGGCTGACAAAAAATACTGGATTGGTTAGTTTGGCTTTGACTGTTGGCTAGTGGCACAGGCCCTACAGCACAGGCACAAACATTTCCTCAGACAGTAGTGATGACTTTGAGGGACCCTGAGCGGAATCTGAGGATTTTCTTTTTGAGAGCATGAGAGGCTTTGATCTTAACAAAGGCTTTTGGCTGAGAGGGGGCGTTCGCCGCGGCCTGAGGTGAAGGTGAGGTTGAGGAGGAGGTTGAGGCGAGACGTGGTGGCAGCTGCTGAGGCCACACAAGCCCCCCACTCTCATCGGAGTCACTGGAGAGTGAGCTGGAGGCTGGGGAGTACACCTCACTCATGCTCGACTCAGACTCTGCCGGGGCGGTAGCAGCATAGCCCTCCTCCCCCTGACAAAGAGGTGCTTTCTCCTGAAAGTCTGAGTGCCAATGATGGGTGTGCTGCTGCTTGTAGTTCTGGGGTTGGGAGTGGGGAGAAGCATGACCACGGCGAGATTTTTGAGGTGGTCTTTTAGGTCCTTGCTCTGTGTGGTTGTCCCCCTCGTCCTGGCTGAGCTCCAGGTTGGAGGACCAGTGTCGGCTCCCACTGTGGCTGCTGTTGTTCTGTGCAACATCCCACCTGCCTTGGTGCCTCTCGGTGGTGCTGTATCTGCGCTCAGGCACTACATGCTGGCCCAGGAGGCTGTTTTCCGACTGGGATCGATTGGTTTTGTTGCTTGATTTCTTTGATCTATGTCGCTCATTGTGGCTTTTCTTAGAGGTTTTGGACTTGGAGTTAGGGTGGTCAGGAGAAGCGATACCTTGGGTGTGTTTAGCCTGTTCCAGCTTGTAGTGTCTGGGGGAGCGGACAGGGGCATGGCAGGCTTGTCCGGGGATAAACTGAGCGCTGACTAAATTGGGCTTGTGATGAATAGGGGGTTGAGGATACAGAAGCTGGGGGGATGCAGGTTCACGACAAAGGTCAAGCGACTCAGCACTGCAGTTGGGGTCCAGGAAGGGCAGAGGTGACGGTAGCCTCGCAGCCAGAGAGTGTGGTCTGGATTGGGGGTAGGGCCGAGCCAAATAACAGTCGTCGTCCAAAGATGGGGCCTCTCCTCCACAGGCCTCCCCCTCTTGCAGGTCACAACCCCAGGTCTGCCTCTGAGGGTGTGCCAAAAGGTCAGGGTGGGGCTGCAGATGGGAGTCAGGAATGCACTGATCTGTAGTAAGAGAAGGAGTTTTCCTGTGCAGAGAGCTGTGTCCAGAGGAACTGCAGTATGGAGAGTCGGGGCCCAGGGTGGTGCGAGGCTGACAAGGCCGTGGTGAGATGGTGTGGCGCTGGATGAGACTCAACATGTAACTCTCAACCCTCAATGCCTGCTCGTAGGCCTCTTCAGTGTCCGGATCTTCTGCTAGCTTCTGCTGCTGCTGCCATGCTTGGTTGGCTCCACTGGTGTCCCACTGCCAGGAGTCCACTTCTGCTCCCTCCTCGGCGATCCCCTCCATAGGTGGGTAAGGGGCAGAGAAAGAGCGGGACAGGGTGGAGCGGAGGACGGGCACATCCAGTTCTCCATTCAGCATGAGGGGGTCTTCTACATACAGAAATGTTACACAGTTAAAATAAAACAGCAGTATATAAAAAGCAAGAATACAAAAATACATTAATGAATATCTGGTTTTCTATGAGAATAGCATAAGTACTGATTATTAAAAAAATACATTTAATATGTCAGTTCATTTTATTCATTGGAAAAGTGGTATCATACTACTATAACATAAAAGAAAAAGAAGAGGGGAACACATCGTTAGGTATCATTCTGTGCTATTTTACTAAGAAACAGAAAGCTTCACTTCTATTGTATATTGCACGTGTGCCTCAGCCTTTCCGGAGATTATATTCTTTCTTACCCACAGACTTTGGCCTGCCGTTGGTGTAAGTCCAGCACGAGAGAGTCTCTGCAGTTTCAGTGGAATAAAATCTTCCTTTTTGCAACTGACCCTGAAGTCCTCCATGAAAACCTAGGAAAACAAAAGTATTTGTTATAACTCACCCATGAGTTATCCAAACTGATTACTATCAACTGAAACACGAATGTTACGAACAATAAGGGCTCCTGTCTCAATAGACTATTACATGCAAAGACATGTAAACTGGCCGTACTGACCATGACTACATTAAAATGTTTACACCCCTACAATTCATTAAATGCATGAAGAACTGTGAAAGTACCAGAACTCGTCTGACTGTCGCTGGTGTCTCCTTGAGCTCCATCACAGGCGCCATCACTGGTGTCAAGTCTCAGCTCTTCTACCTGCTGTTCCAGCATCTGCATCAGGCCCCACGGGGAGCTCTGAAGAGCACTCTGAAACACAAACACACACGCTCACCGAATGTTTTCTGATTACACTGTCGAGAAGCAATTTTAAATACACATTAAGGTGCAACAATCAATGATTTCAACAACAAAATAAAAAGGTTCTCGAGATCAAATTACTGGTTTGCAGAAATACTGATGGCTGCACAGCTGTGAATCCTTCAGTGTTTACCCAGCTGCATGTGAGCTCACATTTGGTTTGACACCCATCAGACACCTGTTGAGATAAGCTCTAAAACTCTGCGCAAAAAAGTGCAGTGATTTGAATAATTTATTCTCACAACGAAATGTAGTACAATGTCATTTATATTAAATATGTGCAAAAGCAAGCAAATAATCAAAATGTATCAACTAAACTTCAAATTTGACTTAATTATAATAATGTGGGAGAGAAGCGGTCAATGCTTTTTTTACTTTCATGTTTGTTGACAGGGATAAATAATAAAACTAAAATACAGATGTGGGCTATGCAGGTCACCACTGTGCATTCATACGTCACTGCATAGCACAGAGCAAGCAGCCAGTTCGCCACACATGGAAACTATTTTATTCTTCTATTTTTCATGAAGCCTCCCAGAGTTCTTTACAAATCTGTGATCTTTCTAAGTCCCCAGCCCCTAACCCCTAAATCATCACAACTAAATACTGAACGCTAACCTAAAGCTAACCTTAACTCTAACCTTCAAACGGCCCCAAAGGGCTGTGAGAAAGACCTCTTTGTCCTGTGGATGACATGCAGCGATAATGCAAGTGCTTGAGGGGCAATTGACCCAAGTTAACCTATGCTACCCACACAGCCTCCTAAACACTGACATTTCTCTTTTCTGGACAAGGGTACTTGTTGTCTTAGTCTAAACAAAGCATTACTGTCAAAAGAAGCCCTCCAAGGTTCACCACCAACCTCTTCACGTTTCTAACCGGTTTTCTCCACTCAGCGACACACCCGCTGAGGAAACCACTCTGATTATTGGAAGCTCTATAGTCAGGAACGTGAAGCTAGAGACGCCAGCAACCATAGTTAAGTGCATCCCGGGGGCCAGAGCGGGTGACATCAAATCCTACTTAAAACTCCTGTCTAAAGATAAACGTAAATATGATAAGATTATAATTCATATAGTTCACTAAAGTTAACGTCGCTTCGGTGTGTAGTTACGCAAAGACGATGTCGGACTCCGTAGTTTTCTCTGGTCCTCTC
>JAUMHF010000005.1:9975712-10022171 GCA_032359275.1 Microctenopoma steveboyesi | reverse complement strand
ATGACCAGGCATTTAGCTGTCTCTCTGTGAGGCATTCTGTACCCGTGTGTGAGTGTATGTGTCTTGTGATCAGTTGCGTACACAAAGCTGATGATGAGCAGCAGTTTGGAGACGCTGTACAAGGCAAAACCTCCGGGCAGGTGACGGTGCTCTGGACTCTGGTGTCTGGTTTGTGTGGATCCTGCCACATGTTTGATCCTCTGAATCACTTCATCGTCCGTCGGCGTGGTAACAGGGCTGAGGGCCTCCTCCAGATGCTGGCTGCGCATGTGCGGGAGAGGCCTCTTCTTCCGTCTCACCGTGGAATTCTTCACCACCTTTGCCTTCGGAGACAGCCGGTGGGACTCGAGTAATATCTCCTCCAGCTTGGATAATGCCAGTTCTGTGAGGGAAGAAGACAACTGTTGCACATCTTTCACTTTCAGATGACCAGATATGTTGCAAATGACCAGCAACACATTTTTCTAACGTGATCCTAGATCCACAGAGTTGATTGAACGCTGGGACTGGTTAGTTTATCGATCTTTGCCTGGTTTTGTGTGATCTTATGGCAGATTTATTGTAGTTTACCAAGATGTCGGAAGTTCTCTTCAAGCCCACTCCAGAAGTTTTTCTCAATGAAGCCCTTCACCAGCCCCCATGGCTGCTTCCTGTAGCGCAGCTCTGTTGAAACCCTGAGAGACAGAAATACATCCATTAGGTATAAAAACTTTTAAGTATTAAACTTAGAGCACATAAAAAAACCCCAGACGCAATCATTACCGTAACCGACACTTGTTCTTGGCCACCCTGGTGAGCATGTAGCGGTTGAGGGTGTAGAAGTAATCGTGGTAGGGCACATCGTGGGTAATAACCTCAGCGTCGATGATGTAACACTCGCTCTCCTGACTGGCTTTGTACAGAGTCTAATGAAAGGGAAAATGTGCACGTGGCTATATTAAACAGGAGCATATAGACAGTAAGAACTGTCTCTTAGATACTACCGTTGATTGTACCTGTGTCTCAGTGACTGTGGCTGTTTTGGGGGCCAGTGGGTTAGACAGAGAGATCGTGTACATGATCTCTCTGGTCATGTTTCCAGCCTCCTCCTTCTTCCATGGGTGGTAGACCACATCTAAATCACCAAACAATCAGAGAGAGACACTAACTGTTAATAAATACATTTTTGGTTTGGACCTTCTCAGAAAAATCTGAGTTCAGCTGCGGAGGCATCACAAACACAGACCTGAAAATCGCCTCTGCTCCATGAAGTCACTCATGAACTGTGACTCTGTGAACAGGATGTCATAAAGCTTGTCCACGCTGAAGTTGTAGATCTCGTTGATGTGCTGCCTGCCGTTCAGATCCTCATGGAAAGCCTGCACTTCACCTACACATTAGAGAGTGACGAAGACAAGATGACCATCGGAGACGCAACAGTACAATGTGCTAAAGAGTTTAGTATCAAGGTCTGTGTGGTTACATTCGTCGTGCGTTTCTGAGGAGTCGCTGAGCTCAGTGGGAATGTCTTCATTGTCATTGAAGTCCAGCGAGGGTGAGGGCACAGGACCACCAGGGCCACTGGCATCACTGTTCTTCTCCTCCACCACCAGAGGCACAGCGAGCAGCTCGCCGTCAGGTAGGCAGTCCGCATACTCCTCTGCTGGGAGGTCGAACTGGCAAAGAGAAGGAAATCACGTCAATAACGTCAATAACGTCAATAACGTCAATAACGTCTTCCAGTCGACGTCACCAGAGTTCTTTCTGAGCTACTTTGCTTGACGCTTGCTCTGTGCCCTGCCTGTAACCGACAGTGTTTAGTAACTTACTGTGATCGGTGCGTCGTTGTTTCCTGGGATGGGGATGGCGCTGTTTGGAATCACTTTCTCATGTAGCGTGGGGGGGCTACTTTCAGGTTTGGCCTCGGCGCTGCTCTTAGACAAGTTGTCATTGTTGATCTCATTCTCTTCATTGGGAATCTCTTCACTGAACCTGAAGGTACCAGATTACAATGAGACATAAACATCGTTTCTGCTCATCCATCTGTTCCTGTTCTTGCATCAAATGTGTTTTTAGACGTTACTGCAATTGGGGGTTTCTTAGGCACCAGATGTAACCGCGCTCACCCCATGGTGTTAAAGTCGTCATCAGGGGGAACGTAGTCCTCATCATCACTGGTTAGGCCGAGCTCGTTGCCATAGCACTGATGAACAAAGTGCCACAGTTCTTTGGGGCACAGGGGCTGCAACAGTAATGAGAGTGAGAGAATCACACCAATCAAAAATGAGCGAAGAAAAACGGGAGCAACTTGCAGTGTTTCCTGTTTCCATTCGTACATCCTACCTTGTCCAGCAGTGCATTCTGCCACAGTCTGAACATCATCATGTACGTCCGGTCCCTGGCTCCAAATGAGGTGAAAAAGTGCTGTGAAGAATGAAAAGCAATGATGTCTGAGCCTTCCCAAAACAAAATCAAATCAACGCTAACAGTGGAAAGCAAAGGGTAAAAATAAAACAGAACACTATTCTAGCCTGGGTCATTTTCTATTTGTAGTGACGTCCTTTGGCAGAGATGGTGGATATTAATACATTTCCAGCCATTCTCCAGTGGCTCATATGTGGCAGGAGCATGTAACCCTGTTGGTAACAAAATGACCACCACTGAATCATAACCAGCCAGAGTGTATGTCTCAGGAACTGCCTGGTGCGATGATCAGATTTAAAGCAAAGCACATTTCAGTCTTACACATTGCTGGTAGTTCCTGCCTCGTCTAAGTTTCTACCAAGTGTTCCTGCATCGTTTACCTTTTCAGTGTCTGTGCAGACCTGAATGGCATTGGGAATGAGGCGCGCCGTCTTCTCTTTCGTCATAGAGCAGATGTCCTTTAGCCGCACTGTCAGCTGAATGCAAACAAGCGCAAATGCACAGTTATCTACAGACACAGTGAGTATAAAACAACACTGCCAATAAAGAGGCGTGGTAATGCACAGAGATCCTGAGTGCTAGCAGGCATACCAATGTTTCCCAGCGGAAGATGTTGCTATAGAAACAGATCCAGTTCTCAGAGAGGTAGAGTCGTCCCTGCAGGAGGATGTCCCGTTGTAGAGCACACGAGTAGTCTGACACATAATGAAGTCATAAATTCAGAGAGAAAACACCAGGACGCACTTACTACTGATGCAGTATTACGAATTTAAGGCATACAAAGGCATCTGCTGGTGCTGAGATGGCCCCAGTGTGTGTATGGAGTCCACTCACCCACAATGAGCCTCTCTGTGTCAGGGAGCTGCTTGAAGAGTTTCCTGAAGTCCTCATTGCGCTGCTTGTATGTTGGGCTCAGCACCTGCAGTTAAAAGCACAGTGAGAAAGTGCACCACAAACACGCACACGTGCATGCACATGTGTACCAAGATTCTCACTCTTCATGCGCTCTCACTCAGTCCCGCACAAGTGCTGAGCCTGCCGAGCAGCCTGGGTTATTCGTCTCGTGTAAGGTAACCTTGTTAAAAGCACCCACGTGTTTAGTCAGGATGTCCAGGTTCATGCGATCGCAGCATGGCTTTTATTCTGTGGGGGATTTTGACAAGCACTTGGAAATGGACATATAGTGAATGGCAAGCGGCGGCGCAGTATGCGGTTCGAGTTATCTTTACGTCGTTACTGATGCTTGAGAGCAGAGCAATTTAAAGGTGCAAACCAAAAACAAACCAGCTCGCTGGAGATCATTCGATACGCATGCTGCCGTGTGAGCATTCATAGTATCAGTCACATTCCCACATTAGCATTACAGAGCAGCGTGTTTCTGACAATGAGGCTTTTGTTTGGTGACGGGAAAAGGACAAACGATGAAATCTCGAGTGTAAACACAACTGCACATCGTGGTTTGCTTAGCCTGGTCAAATGGCAGCTTTTCAGCACCGCGCCGTGAGAAAAACCCTGTTTATTATGATCACACTTTCCCTTCGTGGCCACACCAGACCTGCTTATTCGAGCTTGGAATGTGTAAAATCTTTGAACGTGTGCAGAAGTGAGGGCTCTCACTGTCTGTGCCAGATGCGTTCCTTCAAGAGGAAAGCTTCAGGAAATGATAGCTGCCAATACAGTAACAAGAGGTTTACTGAAACAAAAGGAAGAAATACTCTTCTGGGTGAGGGCTGGAGGGAAAAGAACAGTTTGTTTGAATTTGGAATCATTTGTGTGGAGCCAGTCTGGGAACATCCCCTCATGCTTCAAGAAAAGTGTGAAATCACACGAGTGACCTCTCTGTACTTCTACTAACTGCATAGTATTCATTTGTGCTCACGCAAACGTGACGGGTCTATTTAAAACGCTCAGTGTCCAGAAACGACCCAAAGCACCCACATTGTTTATATATTGAGCCAGTTTGCTCAGTGATCTTTCTATGAACAGGCCTGTATGAGCTACCAGAGAAGTCAAATAGCTATGAGTCATAACTAAAACTGTTTTTCTTTGAGTGGCTTACAGAAGCATACAGTAAAAACAAAGCTTGCTAGAAAGTCTCTCTGTCGGTGTTGCTATTTCCCAACTTACTAGATCATTTTGCCCGAGCCGCAACATTTTCTAACCTTCCCAGAGCGTTTTGTTAAATGTCATCGTTGGTTTTAAATTAAGCGTAGGACAACTTACAGCAGGAATCTCCTCATTGTCCCATTCAGGGTCCTTAAGTTCTAACGCAGCCCAGCCCCACTCCCAAGCACCATCCACTCTAGCTGGACCCTGCAGAAGCCATCCTGCTAATGCCTCATCAAACTCCAGCAGCGTTTCCCAGTCTGACACAGTACAGTCCTCATCCAACTCCATGTGCATTCCGCCAGAACCTGGTTGGCGCCAAGATGGGAGCGGATTTTCCACAACAAGCCCAAGTCCCCCCCGATGTTGGAGGACTCAGAAAAAAAATCGTGCTTAGGAAATAAGGGTAGATGGAGCGGGTGAGTCCAGTGGTTTGAAAGCCACAGTATCCACCACTGTTTCTGTGCTGCTCCCTTTTACTGTTGAGCGGTGGACACGGCACACTCCAGCCATATGATCCTTGTGTCTCTCTGTCGTTCTCTGGCTCTCCCTCTCTTCCTCTGACACACAGGGAGAGGAGTTACTGCTGTTGCCCTCTAGTAACCCCAGCCAACAAGTCCTTTATTATCATGCCAGTAGCTTTTCCTTTTTTCTGCTTACTCCTCCTTGCAGTGTGTGAGCTGAGTGCATGTGTGTGTGTGTGTGTGTGGTACTGTCCAGGTCATAGCGTCTTACGATTACCCTGTTTATGACCAGAGAATAATAACATTGAAGTGAGCTGCACAAAAGACAAATGAACGTCTCCAGTTGGTTGAAGTATGTGTGGACTGAGTGATTGAGTTACAGGGAACAGATGTGAGCATAACCGCCAGTTACCTCTGCCTGCAAAACAACACCATCAATCTTCACAGGGTCTGCACTGGGTTGTAGGCCAGAACCTAAACATTGTAAATGTTGCCTGGCTCTCTCTCTCTGCTGCTGAGATAACTTCTGACACCGGATCACCCTTTGTTACGCGCAGCAGACAAGAAACAGGCTCCTATTTTAGTAACACGTTTGGATATCACCTTCTCCCACCATTTATAACTAAAAATATTTAGTTTAGTTAAGAAGGTTCCAGCAGTGATACCCCCTCCCCCCACTATGTTACTGCAGCTTGATTTTCATCACCTCCTGCTGGATGAATCCAAATGTGTAGCCCACATTTGAGCGTTAGAATTTATCCACGACTTCCTCAAATTAAACAGACACGAGGTCCGCAGCAGGAAAATAACAATTGTTGAACAGGGCCTCCTGGAAAACAGTGTGGATCATTCACACACACGCACACACACACACACACACGCACACACACACACACACACACACACACAGAGCTCTAAGAAGGCTTTCACCCACATTAAGAATCATGTGGATGAAATTCAGTTGAATGAGGGTTCGGCTGCTAAGACACTGCAGAGACAACAATTCATTATTTGTGGTCTCTATGTTCAGAATAATCTCTTATTTCTTGCTCCTTCCTTTTTTTTGAAGATCAAGCGAAGAAGTAGGTCCCTGTGACGAATCGTGTGTTACAGTATGTGAGTCGGTATGAGGTAGTCACACACATTTTATGGATTTAGTTAAGTATTAACCTGCTGGACAAACAGTAGGGGATGGGAGTGACTGGTACTGTGCACCAGGGTGGGGGTTAGTGTGTTGAGGAGGGGACTGCTGGAGATGTGTGTTCATCCTGTGAACCATCCTTTTCCTGTGGATGATTTTCATTTGATGCAAAGTGTCAGGTGAGGTTTGCGGCCATGTGTATTTTTTAGAGATCAAGGTGAAATGTGCGTACACTACTTGCTACATTGGTCTATGTAGATCTAAACAAAGTGTTTGTTAGTGGTTTCCCTCCTGTTTTTTTCCTATAATGCCCGCCACAGAAGAACTTCACCAGCCGTTTATAGACTCAAAAGCAGGAGTGGGCTGTTGAGGAAAGATGGCCGATGCACGTATCTCTAACAGGCTCAGAACTCACAGGACGGATGGATTTTTAATCACTGTGCTTTCAGTGCCATGGGAGGTCATCATCGCCATGTAGAGGTGCAGACATATCAAGTATAGACTTTCCTACAGTCCAGACAGGTGTTCAGTGAAAGCCAACTACAGTGAAAAGTATCTATTGACAGTATTTTTCTCATCGTCAGCTAATCAAAGAGACCAGAACAGACAAAGAGATGGTCTCTCAGTCCTTTTCAACGCGTTTAATCCTACGTCCAACGCTCAGCCATAAGCTGCGTCATTCACAAGAAGCACACCTTTAAAAAAAAAGAGGCACTTCTTGACACAATTCACTTCAGGAGAGACATTTTTTTAATTCTTACTAACAACTTACACTTCATTAGGCCTCTACTCCGAAGGTGCCGTCAATCCAAAAAACACGTGACGGCATTTACTTGCAAGGTGTGGCCGAATACAGACATGCAACCGGGTGGAGTTCTAAATGTCACATGAAGGAGCGGGCACGGCTGGCATCAACAACAGTCCAAACTCTACATATATATTTATAACTTTCACTTATTGACTTCTGTCACTGTTCTTACTACAGTCAAACTGCATCTGTCCCTCTCTGCTGCCATGTAAATATATATAACAAGAATATAAACAAATATAATTTGATAAAAGGTCAGGCCCCACCCCTCTCATAAACCATGAACACACTGGAGAAACGTGAGTTATGCCAACGGTGACACCTGATTTATAGGTATGTAAAACGTGTAGAGAACGTGTGAAAGACACGTTACCTTCCAATCACTAAGTGAGGACAGTGTCACTGTATAAAAATTTTAATTTACAGTTCTGCGGATTGCTGCTGTTGGCCTGCCACGCGATTTCCTGTCCCCTTCTGCTTTTGGCCACACCATGGAAATAAATATTGCAAAGCAGACTTTGGTCTGACTGCACCTTCAATTTAGCTGCAAAGGTTTGAAGATTTGTTTAACAGTACGAAACAATAGTATTAATAGGGAGGACACCACATTCATGTGTATGAGAAATGCAGTGCTTGACATGCCTCATGTTTCGTACTGTTAAACAAATCCCCTTCACCATTATCCCACACGCCACAGTAACAATGAATCAGGTTCATATTATAGTACAGTAGCAGCATAACATACACGTGCCCTTCCTGAAAGTGTGGTTTTGCTATTATGTGGTAACCAGTGAATGAGTAATGTTAATGAAATGAAAAAAAAAAAGGCAGGAGGGATATTAAGCTATAAGATAATATTAACATCCCACCGGTTTGAGATCCAAAAGCAGGAGAAAGTTGCACAAGAATACAAGTCATGCTTACTCTCAGGATGTGCTGTCTTTCATGCTGGGGAGACAGGGGAAGGATGTACACACAGGGAATAAAAAAGGAATAAAACAACAGAAAATGAATAAATAAGCCAACAGTGACACTTTTGAATAAACTAGGGCTCGACACGGAGCGGCGTCAAGTCCAACACTCTGCAGGCCCATTCAATACAGCAAGAGTAATTTCACTAAAGTACTGGTCATCAAATTACCACAGAGAAAAAAACCACAGTGGGTTTAGAAATAATGGTAGCACACCCTCTTGTGGTGCAATGTAAAACTGCAAAACTAATATTCTGTTGAGTCAATACTGTGTGTGCCACGAACAAGAACGGTTGTTGACTGGTTGCTCTTATAAGCAGGTGGTAACCAGTAACCCAGTATCACTTTTACTGGTGCTCAAGTAAACAGGGTCTGGAAGAACCACCAACTCATCACTGTTCAATTCTCACAAACTTATCAGAGATCACCCACATGACAGAAATCACATACACGCATAAAACACACAGTCACACATGTTGAGAATAAAAAATATCAAGTAGGACTTACGTTGTACCAGCTTTGGCTCTTCTGTGGAGAAAAAGAGAGGGAGAGAGACATAGGAAGAATTTAACTCTTGGAAAATACGGAGAAATTCTGCAGCGGGCTCATACATACATAACAACACAACGAGTGTAAAGCTCGAACTGTACCGCACACTGTTTTCTGCACAGTCACTTACTCTGGTAGGATAAAAATAGAGAACAACACAAAAAGAAAAAATGATCTGCTTTCTGAATCCAGTTTGTTTTTAACGTCCACACACCACAATATATCTGTCCTACAACTTGTGAATTTTGCTGTTATGTGAGAGTGATTTTAATACGTAATAACTTAAATTACCTGTGATAACTATTCATGAAATATGTCAGTGGCAACTATCATAATCTTGCGTGCTCTTCAGCAATAACTACATGTCTCAGTTTCAGATTTATACCAGCAGAGGGCGCCAAAGATCTGAATGTCTATTACACTGTAACATTTCCAGCCACATGGACACACTTTCTGCTTTAATAGTCTACCAGCACATGTCCTACAGAGGGATGCATGCAGGAGGTCATTCACAGGCTGAAGAAGAAGAAGGAGGGTATTCAGGGAAAGAAGAGGGGAATGGGTAAAAAGCAATATCCAGAGTCTGGCGACAGTAGAATCATGATTCAAAGTAGTGGATTTGAAGTTAAAGCAACAAGCCTCACAAATGGCCACATAATGTGCATCACAGTTCACTGTTCACTTCTCCTTTTTTCCTTCTGTGCCTGTGGCTGTCAAGAGTTTTCTAGGATTAGCTGCTGTGTTGTTAAAGAGGAACGAGCTGCAGTGGCAGAACCCGAGGCCTGACCGTAACAGCAGCCAAGCTAATGTGGGCTAATCTGATTTGAAGGTGACGAAGACACAAGAGAGGGAATTACTTTGAAGCCACTGTCTGGATAAGGTGTGTGTGCCACTGTGTTTGACACTCTGTGACTGCACACTGTGAGCTTTATAACACTATTGTGAGTGAAGAAGGAGGAAGACAGAGCAAGAGAGTCTCAGGAAGTTTCAACAGCGTTTTGAGTTTTGCCCGAGACTCTGTTTATATATATTGTACTCAATCTGGTCCATATATATTTATTACATGATTTCTTTTATCTTTTTCTTGATGTATCTGCTGAATCTGAGAAGAAACTATAGTTGTAATTCAGAACTACTCCTGCTGCTTTTGGCAGCAGGCACATCATCAATAAATACAAAAGAACCAGGTCCTTTGGCAGTCATACATGCAGATGTTGGAAAATACTGCAACCACCATGCTTCACAGTAGAGGGTATATTCTTTGGATCACGTTCAGATGCAACCTCATTAAATAATCAGTAAGAAGTTTGATTAACATTTTTTTAGACATTCGTCATTAAATTAGCAAATTCCAGAAAAGAAATGTGGAAACAATTTTTGGGGCTTCTCATTATAAAATTATAATCTGCAAATTGCAGATTCTTCAATAAATCTAAATCAGTATGAGGACATTTCAAAGTAAAAGTTATACATTGGCGTCCCTTCACATTACTTCAGCAAATAGGAAGCATTGGAAAGTACACAGGGGACTGAAACTGACGAAGGGGATCCTACAGTCGCACACATACAGACTGAATGGAGAACCAGGGGATTTGATAGGGGCCAGCCAGGATTGGCATTGGGTCAAATGAAACAAGAAGGAATGCTTACTTTAATCAGTTTTAGTCTGTCATACTGAAAGAAAATTAAAGAGAAAACAAAATGTTAACCGAAGCAGTGAGAACATGACACAGAAAGAAACAGAAAATGATAGAGAAGAAGCTGGACGTACGAAACCCGACATCAAAAACATTTCTGTGCTATCACATTTCCGTCGAGCTCGTATGAGAAGCGTGATTGACTCGTGTTTATCGCCTGCGCTGCTGTCATCATTTAGCGTTTGCTGCAGAGATGCGTGTGCCCCTTGTTTCGCTCAATGCAGTCCCACTGCTGGAATGACCTCTCCGCATGTCATGTGACCATTGCTGACCGCTGCGGTTCATGTGGGGTGGGGGTGGGGGTGGGGGTTGCTGCATGGATGGGGGTGGGTGCTTCGACTGTGGCACAGAAATGAAAAGTGATGTAATCAATTGGGATGTGTGCGTGTGTGTGTGTGTGTGTGTGTGCACTGTTTGAAATGGATGTGGGCAAATGTGTTGCAGCAAATAGAGCATTATAAAGCTGGTGCTCACACATATCTGTTTCACTGTTTTATATGTGCTCCCTGGAAGGAATCCGTTTTACAGCACAAAAAAGTGGACGAGTGGCAATTTACATGGATGACGGTGCGGGCAGAGGACTAAAACGTGACGCTAGTCTGCAGCTCATTTACTGGACTGGGAGGATTTTCAGCTTGTGGCAGTAGAAAAAAAAAGCTGGAAGGATTCTCTCATGTGGCAACAGAGAAATAATATTGTTGTCCTCGTGCTCTGGACTGGGACGCTGGCAGGATTTTTATGTGTTTATCCCTCTGCAGTTGAGCGGTTATGCAGCATGACAGATATAAAGCTGTCATTAGCACATTATAACAATGCCACACGTTAGTAAAGGACAAGATGATTTTTATTCAAACTGTAACCAGAATCCTTTCATGATTATCTTCTCCATTAAAATGTGTGTATATTTTCACGTCTCTTAGTTTCTTTTATTCAAGAGCCCATCCTGATGCGATGCAGTATGTATACCAAGGTTAAAACTAAAATATGAAAATCCGCAATTTGCTACATTGCATATTACCAGTTAGAAAATAAAGGAAAGGACGGGAGAGGAAAAGGAAAGGGAGTCATTGAGGTTGCATAGAGTTGTTAGTTTCAAGAAATGTCCATCTACTATGACTGTGGATATAGATGGGGTTTGTAATGTGCACAGGACCAAGCTGGACTCAGGGTGAAGCATATGGGTTTGGACATTTCCACAGAGCAGCTCACAAGACAAGAGGTGGAGCACTGGAGGGAAGGTGGGCACAGAAATATTTAAAGAACAGAAAAAAGAGAAATGCTTACTTTGGAAAGTCGCTTGTGAGACTAACATGCAATTGGGACAAAGAAGAACAAAGACAAATCAGAAAAATGAAAACAAAAATAAATCAACAACAAGAAGAAACAGCTGAAAGCTCCGACCGAAGAGCTGAACAGTCATTATAAGATGGCACACGTTATCACATGGCAGCTGCAGCAAAGAGAAATGGTGTGCACGCCGTGTCGTGGAGACAAAAAACGTCTTCAAATAAAGGGGAAAAATGTGGCTAAAAACAGAAGAGACAGATGAGGATGAAATGACAAGGTGAAACATGGAGGGTGGCATGACTAAGTCTATTTCCAACAATTTGTGAGCTCAATAAATGCTGAGTAAAAAAAATAGGTCCATATGTTCCTTCTGTGAAAGAACCCAACAATATGGTTTAATAAAAAGAAACAACTTAAAAGGAATTTAGACATCTTTGGTCTTTCAGTCTCCCTCCATGATATCTTCCTGGACTTCTATCTATAAAGAGTTAGTCAGTCACACACTGATTTCATAAACCGAATACCAACAATCAGTGCTACGCTATATAACCACTGCCCTCTGCAGCGCTGTCCTGTATCCACTTTCTCTGAGGGATCAGGGACAAAATATAACTAATATGAGGCTTCAGTATTTAAGTTTTGAAAGATACAACCTCAGTGTATAGCTGTATACAGGAAGGAGGAAGAACATAGGCGAGGGTTTGAATGGTCTTCTTGCATATCGTCTGAGTTATCATACACTCATTAGGATACTAAAGCTTATGCAACCTGAACAAAAACAGCTGAGATCCTAATTTCTCTGTTGTCTCACTGAGGTATTTATGTTTCACAAAACAGAAGGAGAACATGTTGTCGTCCTACTTCACACTCGGGTTGTGGAATCTAACCCTCGCACACACATGCTCATTTTCATGCTTATGTACCTTTCTTTCTTCTTTTAGGTGAATGTAACAGTAAGTATAATGTGTGCTTTTCTTTGGCTCTTTTATAAAAATGTCAGAGCAGCTTCGTGTGCCACAGAGTCCGGTACCGCCGTGCTATATGGTTGCAGTCTACTCAGAATCTCCCTTTGAATTTCTCTTACACAGCATTTTCTGTGTGTAAGCAGCCCAGCGTTGACTGTGTTTCACAGAGCCGAGAGATTTATGGGAGTTTGTTCTTCAAAATGCTGAGCTGGATACTAAGTAAGGGTTAAGCTCCAGGAATAGCGCAGCACACTTAAATCTCGCTTTCCTTCCTCTACAGCAGGTAAATGTGTCAGACAGGTAGAAAGGAGCATCTGGCGTTCACTCACCTTTGAATTCTTCCCCCCACTTCGCGCTGACTGCACAGAGTATGTTCTCTGGACAACCTGCTCGGGGGTGGAGGGGGACTTGTCAGAGGAGTGGTCAGAGCCCTTCTCCACCATGTTCTCACCCTCCTGGCTCTGTGGTGTGGGAGAGCGCGAGCGTTTGCGCAGGACCGGCGAGCAGGCGGGCGTGCTCTTGTTCGAGTTACTGGCAGTGCTGGGAGAAACGAGAGAGAACGACAAGTAAGAAAAAAAAAAAAACATCTGCTTGTTCGTTCTAATGTTTCTTAACCAAGTAGAAACAGTGACAGCGCGTCACAGAAGTGCATCAGCTCACAGGTCTGTGTGGACACACGCCGTTTCCTCAGACTTACATCACTTGAGGCTTAGAGAGCTTGAAGCACCATGTGCTAACCTGGCTTATAACAGCTAAGCTAATACAGGAAACCACCACCAACACTAACAACAACAAAAAACAACAACAACAACAACAACGACAGCAGCAGCAGCAGCAGCTGTAGTAGGCTACAGTCACATATGACCCGAGGAGCTTCTCACTAATGCTGCACTTTAAATAGACACAACAAACTATTGTACTGATCCGGTGTTTGCTCTGACCTTTATTTAGCCGTTTATTTCATATCCCAGAATCCCACCATTATTTTCCCATGAAATACAAGAATAGTCCACAGGACATAACGAGGATCAGAGATCCAGTGCCAGGTGTAGGGCGCTATCAAAGTGAGCTTACAGTATGTAATTTCGTCAACTACATCGCTGTCTTACGGAAGGTAGTCCCTGTCCTCCATCACACACCGCGTTCCGATCAGGTAGCGCACACAGTCGCTCAACAAGAAGCCTTCTCCTCACCATGACAGAAGCTAACAAAAGGCTCAGTAAGTGATCTGTGTGGCAGGGCGCCCGCCAGGCCTGGTTACTGGACATGGCGTTACACAAGCCGTTACATCACCGCCAGCCAATGGGTGCTGTTAGTGGCCATGAATTACTGATCTACTGTTACATTTGATACTTCAGAGCAGCTCAGAGCTGAATCACAGAAAGCACTGTTGAGCTGTCTGTGGTACCTGGAAATATAGGAGACACGTCCCTTTAAAAGTCACAACCTGATAAACATGTAGTCAAAGTACACATCCGTTGCTCAGAATTGCCTTTCCAGGATTTCTACTTACTCGCCTATTTTATAAAATAACTGTTGTCTGTCAAAGTTTGGATAATGTCAGATTGAGCGCATGTGCAAATTCACAACGAGCGAGCAGAAAACCAGAATCTGCTCAGTGAAAACACCTGAAAATATGAATTCAAGTGTTTTATGGTTTGTAATGATGTAATCACATGGCACTGCTGCGATGTGCTGTCAACAAAACTTTTTGTCCACTGTTATTTTACATGGCACTTACATCAGCAGGAAGAAGTCAGACTACAAACACGGTGCACTGATATTCATTATGTATGATAATCTCCGTCTAAGCCAGGAAACTTTCTGGATTACAAGCACACTCCGCAAGTATGAACGCTGGCAGACAAATCATCCAGACGAGGCTTTCACCCCACGAAGCGGTTTTTGTTAGAGGATGATGTCCTGACAAAACATCCACATTAATCATTAACTACCTGAAATGTGCCATGTTACCTTTTACAGTTTGTGTTTTTAAAGTCGAATATTCTTTCATGGCAAAACCAGAAGTGGTCTTTAGTTCAGATTTTGTTTTGTATAACCTTTATTTACACAGGTGGTCCCATTGAGAAACAATTTCATTTGCGAGAGACAAATATAACATTTAGATCTGGTCTGGTCTCCTCTGGTCTTCACTATCAAACACCCTGAGTGCTAATGGCTGTTCGCTTCCCAACTCATTAACCTCTTAAAGCAAAGCCTGTAAACTGGAAAAACAAATGTTTTAGCGCATAATAGTTGGTTTCAAACAGAAGCACTTGCTTTCTGGTATTGAGTTACATAGCAAGACATTCATTTCACATCATCATTTGTGCATCATGAACATGTTTCCTGTGAGCGACATGTCTGGTTGATGACGTTGATGAGGTTTGAGGTGAAAGTTCAAATCAAACGGAAGGCAACCAGATTTAGAACAGAATCAAAACGCAGTTCTTGCTGCAGTAAATGAGGGTTAACAATGACGCTGTAGTAATCCAACTATGTCACATCCTGGTTTGGTTACTTATGTCTCAGTAATCTTTCACCATAGTGAAGGGAGATGTCATTAACCACATCTCGTAAACAATTATATTATAGAGATACAGTAGTAACAAAAAACCCTCAACGTTAACTACAGAATCATCTCTCAGATTTTCCCTCTGATCTGACTCTGATCTCCCTGCTAACAGGATTTCCACTTGTTGTTTTAAGCAGAATAGGAATTCACAGATCACCTTGCCTTTCCAGATACAGGGCAGTAAACAATGGGAACACGGATCCATCATCAGCGTATGAATAAGTCCAGTCAGTCATTCACACAACAGTTTGCTCTTTGAACCTACATGGTGGTGTGTAACGAGTCAACATGCAGCTGATGCTGCGCCGCAGCGAAGCAGACAAAAGAGTCTATCAGGCTGCTTTGTTAGTAACAAAACACCAACAGTTCGACATAATGCAACAGTATCAGTGCCAGTGAATTAACACCGGTCTGCAATGCAACAGGCGTTAAATAAAAAAAAAGCACAATCAGTTCTTCAGCTGCCAAATACTAGGCACAGCTCCACTCGCGTGATGCGGTGAGAAAGTGCATGTTACATTTAACTATAGGGAGAGGGAGAGAGAGAGCTGACAAACAATTAAAAAACCATATCACTCAGAGCGCCGCCCACATGACTTCAAGGCTTAAACAAAGCTGAGCTTAGAATGATCGCTATAGTAACGGTGAATGGAGAACGTGGTTTAAATATTCAGACTCTTGACTAAATATATCCAACCAGCCCTGCTGATTGAGATGCTGTCTGAGCAGGAAACACGGCACAGAGGCAATAGTTTGTTTCTAGTTTTTGCATATTTCACAAGATTCTGACGCGAGTATCCATCATTTTAATCTAAGCATAATTTCACCGTTCCTTTCCCTACTCAGATGTTCGGGGGGCAGCTGTAGGTCAGGAGGTAGAGCAGTCGCCTGACGATTGGAAGATTGGTGGTTCGATTCCCCGCCTCCTTCAGTCATATGTCGAAGTGTCCTTGGGCAAGACACTGAACCCCAAGTTGCCCCTGGTGTGTCAGGTCAGTTGCATAGCAGCTCTGCCATAAGTGTATGAGTGTGTGTGCTTGTGTGTGAATGGGTGAATGAGAAGCAGTGTAAAGTGCTTTGAGTACCAGTCTAGGTAGAGAAGTGCTATATAAGTGCAGACCATTCACCATTAACCGTTGATTCTGCATTTGCGTGTCATATTTCTTTTAAAGTGTACTAAAACAGCCACGGTAACTGATGCTTCCCCAATATTTGCAATTTATACAAATAAACACATGAATATTCTGTGGCTAAACAAAGCTTGATACTACACATACACACCAGTGATAATATAAACTTCCAATTGTCACTGAAGTTAAATGAAATATCAGAGTATGTTAATTTTCATACTGTGAAAGATGTATTGGTCCAACTGGCATGAGCACAGAATCACAGAGCTCTGCACCGATAGGTACACCTTTAGACGTTCCCCTTTTCAGAGTCATATCAAATACATCATGTTCTTATAGATGGAGTGAAAGGAAAAAAAAGAGAAACAACCAAGCTGCATGTGCCACTTTGTTACAATCTTTTCTTTAAATAAGCTCTAAAGCTCTAAATCCAACCGGCTCAAGCTGTCCAAGCGCTGGGCTTGACAATACACCAGAGTTCCGGGTCTTTCTGAGGGCCCCACTTGTTTTCACAGTTTTGCTGACCCTGGAAAATACCCATCTGGCAGTGACCCTTCAGCTCTGCTTGCTTTGAAAAGGCCACGAGAAGCGCCGACATCCACTGCGCATGCACATACAGGAATACAGCACACAGGAGCAGACATAAACATGGGCATGCGCGTTGACAAGAAGCACATACGCCTCCATACTGCAGAAATACATCAGTCTGATTTGACTGAGATTAGAAACTTGACAACATCTATGAAATACTATATCTAAACCACCTCCCCATTCAAATGCACCTCTGTACATATTATACAACCAAACCCACCCCACCCATTCACTCTTTCTGCACATGCACAGTGGCGCTAACACACAAACACACAGACACACACCCTCGTAAATGCATCACAGAGTCTGCCATACCCCTGCTGAAAGACATAGTCCTTCAACACCTCGCCGTAGCAGCCCTCGAGGCAGTGACAGCCCCTGTTGGCCACCGTGACACACTCAAACACGACCATGTCCTCGCAGGCAGCACCCAGTACTGAGCTATTCATCTAGTGGATCATCCGACGGAGAGGACGCGGCACATTCCTTTCACTCTCAGCGTGGACGAAGAAAAGCAGCACGCAATATAAATGGAGAGAGAGGGAGAGAAAAGATAGGAGAAGCAGGCACAGAGATTTTCTTTAGCAGGCTTAAGGCTACTGATCTTCCCCAGCCAGCTCTGATCTCCTAATAACCAGCTTACACTGCCCTTAATGCCACCTGCCAAAGAGGCATTGGTGGTCTGAGGTACAGCTGCCCCCTTCCTTCCAAATAGTACAAATTGACCTTGCACACAGCAACAATTACTATTATTGCTCCACATAATTCTACATGGATGTAGACAGGCAGGCAGTTGTTCTCAGCACGAACCTGGTTGTAGCCATTTAGAGAGCCGCTCCGCAGCGATCAGCCCCTTTCAAATGGCTTCATTCACGCAGTGGGAGCCATGGATGAGACATAGGTGGAAGGAGGCAGAGGAGGAGGGAGAGGATAGAAGAGAGAGGGATGAGGGATAAAGGGGAGGAGGGCAGACAAGTTCCGGTGCATTCCAGGAGGATGGGAGGAAAAAGAGGCAGATGCGGGAGATAAAAGGACGTATTTTCCCAACAGAAGAAGAGAAGTAACTGACGCTGGAGCTCAGGCTCTGTTTTCTTTCCGCTTCTATCATTCAGTCTCCTCTGCTTTGTCACACTGAGGCTGATAAGCTCCTGTTCTCTCTTAGCAACCTGCAATTTTCTCTTCCCCCCTTTTTCCTCTGCTGCTCTCCCAGTCGTTGGGACCATCAGCCTGATTACCGCATCCATGCAAGGCTCTCCTCTCGCGATTTCTGCTCCTTGTTCACAGAATTTCACGGCTGCGGACTGACAATAGGTGACGGAGGGAGAATGTGCAAGCTGGGACAGAGAGAGGGAGAGAGAGGGAGGGAGAGACAGAGATGGAGCAAGAGAGAAGGTGAGGGTGAGAGGCAGAGACAGAGCAAACGAGGAAAGAGATTGCTTTCACTTTGCATTCCACCTCTACTTGGCGCTGGTGCACTGAGCCTGCAGCTTCCTCAATTATTCATGCGATTCATGAATGGAGGGGCTGACATCACCGGCATTCAGGTCACTTTACATTTAAAGCTCCCTGTAAAATCACACAATAAGTGAGCCTTATCTTGGACAACTCAAACAGTAAGCGACATGCAGTCAAACAAATGCGAGTACAATGTTTGAGTCAATCTGAAGTCAGACAGTCAGAAGATGACTGAGACCCTCATGCTTTGTGAATATTAGACAAGAATGGATTCACAAGTTCTCAGATTAGAGAACTATGTTTTCTTTTGTGTTCCTGAGGGATGCTGCTTTTCACTTAAGAGAGAAAAAACTAAACATTTTTTAAAATGTGCAGCTAAATATAATTTACCTATACTCTGCTGCCGTACAAAGCACTTCAGTTAATGTTACTGCACTGTTGTTAATGACTGATAGATTTGAAAGTGCTGACATTATCAGCATTTTCTCTCTCTGAAAATTACACAGTCTTAGGAGACATGCCTGGAAAGGTAGTTTTAAGGTCATCCACTCAAACATATCCATAACCACCTCTGTGAAGAAGCAGCCCTGAGGTATGGCACTGGAAAGACTTGACCCTAGGGCTGCAGCAATGCTGGACGTCTCTGTGGGAGCGCTGAGCAGAGCTGTGCTATGGAACAAAAGGCGCTGGTCCACTGAGCCGGACCACTGTGCTCGGATAAGCCTGCCTAGCCTCACACCAACAACTGACCTACTTAGGGGACCTCTGTTCTAATTGTTGCTGCACCAATGGGACACACAGATGGTCAAAATGACCACACAATGATAGACATCATATATATTTGTTGATACATTCATTCCAAACCCTGACGACTGACGGATTTTTAAGGTTGACGAGTTTCCATTTAATCCATTTAATTCTGGGACACATTTAGGCCCAAATGTTAGAGACTCACACACATTTCTCAATCATGGAGGAAATCATGCTGTTTGCTGAGTTGTCATGGTAACACCAATGCGTTGACGCCTGGCTGGGTCGGAAATGTCTGTCAGCTTGACTGTGTATCGGCCGTGCGGTTACCATGGCAGCTCGTCAAGCCATTCATGTGCCCTGCCACTTGAAGTATTCCCAACTAAAGGGAGAAAGAGAGGAAGCTGGAGGAGGGGGTGTGTTTGTGTTTTTTGTATAAGGGACAATAACGTGTGCGCACACAGTCACACACACACGCACGCATACATGGTTATTTACAATGCCCTGGAGTTTAAGCACACTCTGTTGTGTACGTGCTCAGAGTGACAGCAGCTGATTACGGATACATTCACTTTAGTCACTGTAAGATGATTGTTTGAAACATTATCAAAGTCGAGCCACTGTGCTGTGTGTCATCACCATTCTTAAAACTATTTAAATGCAGCGCCAAGAGCTTAACTTTAACCTCTAGTCCCAGGACTAATTAAAATGCACAATTATCCTCATTGTGTAGTCACCTAACAGAGACTGGCTTGTAATTGAGCTACCAGGCTGCGGCCAGGCTGCGGCCTGGTAGCTCAATGGGTTAAGCATCAGACTGGGATGTAGGAGGTCGCAGGTTCGAATCCCGTCTGACTCCTAATCCATCCCCTACCAGGTGTGTCCCTGAGCCAGACGCCCAGCGCTAGCTCCTTGTAAGTTGCTTTGGATAAAAGCGTCTGCCAAGCAAAGTAAAGTAAAGTAATAATTTTTGGGTCCTCAGTGAAGCTGTGACCTACTGTACCTCTGGATAGGAACCTGCATTAAAATTAGATATACATGATTTTAATTTCAAGAGCATTATTTGGCCCGGTGAGTGGATACCAGAAAGGGGCAGAAGGGACAGGAAACTGGCAACCAGATTAAGCCCCGTGGATCACTTTGTCCTAGTGGGATGTGACAAGAGCCACTGCCATCTGCAGGGGATATACAGGCGGAAGGACACAGACTGTGTGACAGTGCAGTGGGCAGAGAGAGGGTGGTGGACAAACAGAAGGAGAGTGTGCACTGTATATTTTATCTTCGCATATGGAAGTAAGGAATTCTTATGAAACAAACATTTTAACGCTGGTTAGTATCAGGTTAAATTCCAGTCAGCAAAACAGTGTTTGTTTCTACGTGGTGACCCTGTGATGGATTGGTGACCTGTTTTTTCAATGAAAACCGATTCAACTAAATGCTGAACTATTTCCATATTCAACTGTACATGTAAGCTAGTGCTGTATACCTAACATACATAAATCCCATAAATTCACTGCTGAACTAGACTCTTGAGTGATGTACCTTTTAAGTTGTGATAAAGACTTTTATCAGGAAGTGTTAGTTTATTGGCGTATTTGGAATCGGAAACAATAATTTAGCTTTGGAGCCATTTTTGCCTTAGTTTTTTTCATAATACTCAATGTTCTCAATGGGCAAGTCCCAACTTCAGGCAGCCCAGTTTAGCACCCGAGTAGCTTTCACTACAGAACCGATTGTCATCATGTTTGTGATATAAGCAAGTGTTTGCTTTGAGTAAATATGTCAAATAATATCTGTATATATGTATATACCCTTCTGGGATCGAGGCCTTGGCGTGACAGAAGGGCTTGCGTGGTCTAGTGATCCTCAGATCTATATGATCCTGGTAGGGTCTCCTAAGGCAAACAGGTCAGAGGTGAAGATCCAGACTAATTTAATCCAAAATGACCCCAATGGAGAAGAAAAATCAAGGAGTGGCGTTTCTCTTGCCCGGGAAAGGGTACCCGGGGCCCCACCCTGGAGCCAGGCCCGGGGTGGGAGCTCACCAGTGAGCGGGACTTTGTTCTACTATGGAGTTGCTGTGGGTGAGAGGCAGGGGTGGCCTTGCTGTTGGCCCCAGGCTCGGTGCCTGTAAGTTGGGGTTCTCCCCGTTGGACGAGAGAAGTGGCAGTGCGGAGCTGTGGCCATAAGGTTGGCGGCAATCCCCGTACCCGGTGGTGGACACCTAGGGTGCGGGAGGCCATCAAGCTGAAGAAAGAGTCCCACTGGGTCTTGTTGATCAGTAGGACTCCAGAAGCAGCTGAGGGGTACCGACGGGCCAAGCGTGCAGCAGCCTTGGCTGTTGCAGAAGTAAAAAGTTGGGTATAGGAGTTCGGGGAGGCCATGGAAAAAGACTTTCGATCTGCACCGAGGAGATTCTGGCAAACCATCAAGCGTCTTAGGAGGTGAAAGTGGTGCTCCACTAACACTGTGTACAGTGGAGGTGGGGATCTGCTGACCTTAACTGTAGATGTCATTGAGCGGTGGAAGGAATACTTCAAGGATCTTCTCAATCCCACCAGCATGTCTTCCCTAGTGGAAGTAGGGATTCTGGGGTGGGCCTGTCCATATCGGGGGCTGAGGTTATCGAGGTAGTTGGGAAACTCAGAGGTGCCGGGGCCCCTGGGGTGGATGAGGTCTATCCGGGGTTCCTTGGATGTTGTGGTGCTCTCTTGGCTGACACGTCTCTGCAACATTGAATGGACATCAGGGGCAGTTCCCCTGGATTGGCAGACCGACTTTTTAAGAAGGGGGACCGGAGGATGTGCTCCAATTACAGGGGGAATCACACTCTTCAGCCTTCCCGGTAAGGTCTATGCAGGGGTGCTGGAGAAGAGAGTTCAATCGATAGTTGAATCTCGGATGGAAGAGGAACAATGCGGATTCCGTCCCGGCCGTGGGACACTGGACCAGCTCTACACCCTGGCCAGGATCTTGGAGGGGGCATGGGAGTTTGCCCAACCAATTCACATGTGCTTTGTGGATTTGGAGAAGGCATTCGATCGTATCCCTGGAGGGATCCTGTGGGGTGTGCTCCAAGAGTACGGGGCTCGCTGCTACAAGTCCCTGTACAGGAGGAGCAGGAGCTTGGTTCGCATTGACGGCAGTAAGTCGGACTCGTTTCCTGTTGAAGCTGGACTCTGCCAGGGCAGCCCTTGGCGGAGGGAAGCGGCAGGGATGAGAGTCAGCACCTCTAAATCCGAAACCATGGTTCTCAGCCGGAAAAGGGTGGATCGTTCTCTCCGGGTTGGGGACAGAGTGCTCTCAAGTGCCTCAAGTGGAGGAGTTTAAGTATCTCGGAGTCTTGTTCACGAGTGACGGACGAATGGAGCGAGAGGTCGACAGACGGATCGGTGCGGCATCCGCAGTAATGCGGACTCTACACCGGTCCGTTGTGGTGAAAAGAGAGCTGAGTCAAAAGGCGAGGCTCTCGATTTACAAGTCGATCTACGTTCCTACCCTCACCTATGGTCACGAGCTCTGGGTAATGACCGAAAGAACAAGATTGCAGATACAAGCGGCTCCGAAGGGTGGCTGGACTCTCCCTTGGAGATAGGGTGAGAAGTTCGGTCATCCGGGAGAGACTCGGAGTAGAGTCGCTGCTCCTGCGCGTGGAGAGGAGTCAGTTGAGGTGGTTCGGGCATCTGGTAAGGATGCTACCGGAACGCCTCTCTCGGGAGGTGTTACAGGCATGCCCCACTGGGAGAAGGCCCCGGGGTAGACCCAGGACACGCTGGAGGGATTACATATCCCGGCTGGCTTGGGAACGCCTTGGGGTCCCCCCAGATGAGCTGGAGGAGGCGGCCGGGGATAGGGAGGTCTGGGTTTCAGATAATAGATGGATGAATATATTGTTTGTAATTTGTCTGTGCTGTGTGCACTATTGCACACCTGTGTCATCATGAATACATACTTATAAGTTGTGTGTCGTGTCATGATACTTTTTAACTGGAGGACGTGACATCCAGGATTTTTCCAATTTTGACTCATCAGATCACAGTTTTCCACTTCTCCTCTGTCTATTTTAAATCATCTCAGACTCAAAGAAGGCAGGGTTTCTGGGTCTTGTTTGTTAAATGACTTGAATGATTTTTCACAGAAAAGGTAACTTTTCTGGCTCTAATACCTGCAGGTTTTTTTTCTTTTGTATGATTGTATTGTATTGTATTGTACACAATGGCCCAATAAACGGACTAGAAATTAACTGTCAGACTGTTATGATGTCATCGCTGACAGTTGGCTGTTTATAGTAAAACACAGTGAGCAGCTGCTAGACGTTTCGCATGAGCACATCTCGAAAAGAGAGCAAATAAATAAAAGTTAATGAACTTGGTAAATAAAATTCTTTATTTTGATGATGGACAGTAGCGAGTAAAATCAGATTCTGACTGTGTTGTTAAAAGGTTAATATAAAGGTTCTCCGCTTCATTTCAGACACAAGCATATGGAACGTTAAAGTTCCGTCTTTTCATCAGACATCCATCAGAGAGAGGAAGAAAGAGCACTGTCCCTGAAAGCAGCTTCCGGTCGGTTGATAATAAGGCTGAAAGAGACACGGAGACATTCGTGCCACAACTGATGTTTTAAACGTTGCTTGGAAATAAAAGCATCGGTCTCTATGCCATTGTTATTTATCACCACAACACATTTTGTAGAAGTATTGTTTCTTACAGAGGGATTAAGGATTAACATGAACATGCAACTTGCCAATTTAGAGAAATTCAGCTTAATTATGCCAAAGCACATCTATCAGCCATGTAACACCAATCATGTACCATCACATCTTGAAGATAGTAAAAGGTAGTTATACTGGAAGTTGGCAGAAGAGCGTGGCAGGGAACAATATGTAGTATAGTTAGTCATGACAAATGGCCTGTTGAAAGGTAGGCAGGCAGTAATAACAAAAAAAAAGGGAGCAGGGGACGAGGGACACAAAAAGGGAGAGAGACCAAAATATGCAGAGACTTATTGGCTGTGGCCAGGAGGGAAAGGATTCTGCAGTTCCTCTTCTCTGCAGATCCCTTACTGTAAACTCAGAAGTCCACTGTGGCCCAGTGTGATGATGCAGTGCTTTATCTATAAGCCTGCAGTTGGTCACACGCCTCCCAGTCCACTCCTCACAAGCCCTTTACTATAGATATTTCATGAATCTGTTTCCTGAACGGGACCACTCAAAGACCTGCAGTTCAACTACTGTTTATTTTCGATGTATTCTCTTCCTTCTACGATAGTTTGCATGCTCAAATTCACTTTAAGTCTTTTGTCTCGGAGCTACAAATTTCTATTCAGTCTAAAATAGCACAAAAAGACATCTGTGGCTCTTCACTGAATAATACATACATGTCAGGGTGATTTGCATGCATGTACAATATGTGAAGATCTGAATATGGTATGATTTCATTATGTTCTTTGACATCTGTAACATCATCATAGTAGGTTCTCAAACAAAGATTCAAATCGGATCCACTGTTTCTACGTTTTTGGGTTTATTACAAAATAGGCATAATTATCCGAAGAGTGCTCAAACTTGATTAAATGATTAAATGAAAAAAGACGTTAAGAGATGTCAGGTTAAGAGTAAACTGAAATTAATACGCTGGTGCAGCCGTTTACCAGAAACACTCCCCAACAGTTTACAGACGTTTCTTTCAACATTACTGAGCAAACATAATTTATTTAAATTACATGTAATTCTACTAAAATATTTGAAAAGCGTTAGCTTGGGGCCCCCTAGTGGCCTCGGGGTCCTATGCTTCTGCATAGTCCACAGAGCGCAAGCAACGGTACTGACAACAGATAATTGAGGGGTTTAAATTCATTATATTGATTCAAAACAGGGCCCCTCAAATTATTCATGCGTAGGGCCCCCACAGAACCAGAAACGGCCCTGCATTAGCTCCACTGTTCACTGACCACTCGAATACGAAGAAGGAAAAAACCCAGCAGATGCTCCAATTTCTGAGACAAAGGAGCCAAAACACTTTGCAGACAAGTTTTTTGATGACAAGACAGATGCAGACATTTATGTTTTCAAGTCTGCATTCATAGTCTGTCCCCGACTGTCCTGGAGCAACAGCCGCCTTGTCCACAGTGCCATGTGCTGAAAATAAGCTCCATCTCATGACTCCATGTTGCTACAGCTGCTGCTTTTGGCTGCGTGCACACATCTGTGACTGTGTGCATGCGTGAATCTGTATGCAGATTTTAGGTCACACCAAATGTCATACGAAGCAAGCATCCTCTCATTGGGACCACTGCCAAATCCTGAGCAATCTCCCTCTCACACGCGTACACATATGCATGCCCTCTCTCTTCCTCTCTTGTCTTCTGACAAGTAAATAATGCTACAAAAATATCCCTCCACCTGGCTCTCAATCACAGCATGACAACAACAGACAACTAACAGGGCAGCCTGATTTGCAAACTGTTGCTTCTTCTCCAGCATCAAACAAGACTTTCGCCTACATCTACAGTCCCATTGTTATTTTGTTTAATTTCAGGCAGATTCCGTATATCTAAAAACCAGACTGAAAAACACAGAGCCAATAAATCTAAATAAGACAAAAAGGATCATAGATCATATTCAACATCTTGAGAAAGAACAATAACTTGATACTTCAATGAAATATGTGAATAATAATCAGGACATAACAGAAGTATTGGTGGATGGAGTGTTTTGCCTACACAGCAGATTGTTCCCTGGAGAACACAGCAATAGGTAGGAGCTTTCTGCTGAATCCTCTCATTGATAAATCTATGACGGGAACTGATGGGTCAGTGTCATTAGTTGTTCTTTTATATATTGTTGGCCCTTCCATATGGATTGTAACACAGCTGAACAGGAAGCAGGCAAAACACATATTTAAAATGATCTCTAAACAGAGTTTCAACTACAGATGATTTACAGACAGTAAACAGGTTGGTATATAACATATCATATCTTAGCTAGAGCAAAATCACTCAGACAGGTCACCTCCATGTATGGGAAGCTAACAGATGGTGATTCAGTAACTTGTGTCTGTCAGGGTGCTGAAAACGGACTCAGTGACGACACACTAACCTTAAATAATGTTTCTTGTGCGGAATGATAAATAGACCTATGATGTCTGATAGACACAAACAGGAAAACTCACTGTCTCATACATATATATAAGAGCTCATTCTGATTAATCTTATTACGACCCGAAAGAAAAATGTCAAAGCTACGATCTATAAATGAATAAATCTGGGAGTTCTAAAAGAATAACATGAGCAGAGAGGGATCTGAATGGGAGATGGACAACTGCAGAGAGAAAAATGTTATGGAAAAGAAATGGTCCAGTAGGGAAAAAAGGGGTCTTCATGAAAGTGAGAAGGAAGGAAGCGGGACGCACGTTGCTCAAACTGCTCCCCCTCTAGTTTTTTTTCCCTCTTGCAGTGCTCTGTAATTCGTCTCTAAAAATATCAGTCAGGAGGAGGAGGAGCATAAACAAACACAAGAGGAAGACAGGACAGAAGGGTGGATGATGAAAAAGTGCACGGTGAGTGGGAACCGCAGTGAAACGGGTAAAAAAGGAAAGTGACAGTAGGGCCACCTGGATGTAGCTCTATTTCTCCCTGAGATAACGAGGGAACAGGAAAACAAACGAGGAAGGCAGCAAGGGTGAACGCCGGGAAAGACAGAGGGAGCATGTGCCTGCTCTTTTCCAGGCAGCCACGTGAGTGCTTCTCCTCAGCTGCTCCGCTCACACTCTGCATGCCAGAGGGGAGCAACGCAGGGTTGCCACAGTCACAGTGGAAAAAAAAAAAAAACAACAAGAAATGCTAGCCCACACATGTAGTATTGCAATTACTGACCCTAAATCATTTTCTGTAATCTGTAACCAGAAAATGGCCACAGATAAGAAACCCTGTTTGGGTTGTGCCTTGCATGCACGTCAGCATTAGTACTAGAGAAAAGCAGAAGCATACACACAGTCCCTGCTGTGGTTTGCCTTACCAAGCGAGCTTGAAGCCTTTCATTTGTACAGCGAGCAGTGTCTGACGTCCATAGCGTGTTGTGGGCACAAGGCTGCCCATTCACAGCACCGCATGCTGACCGACAGCCTGCCGAAGCCTCACCTCCCATACACAGAGCGGGAGAAAGGCACGGAGGGAAGAAGAGGAGCGGATGCAGAGACAGATGGATGCTTGGGGACCCAAATCCAGAAAGATAATCCTCGGCGTGCCCACTTTTCTACAATATTCCTTCGCTTGTATCGAGCTGCCGCAGTGCTGAGCACTTGTGCCAGAAATTCATACCTCCCTGGGGTTCTTCAGTTTTCCCAAAAGAGAGGTGACCCGCACTGCAATATTCACAACGCACACTGCAGCATGCAGCAAAAAAAGCACGGGCACTTGCAAATACGTGCCATCGTGGCCGGTTGTGTGTCTTTCTGTCTTTTCTATGAATCTCTGTCCTGGATTCTCCGAGCTTCTGTTCGCTTGCTCAAACTCTGTCTCTGTCTGCCTCTGCTACGGATGAAAGCTGCACTTGCTGTGCTCACAGTGAGCAGGCGCAGGATCTCTACCCTCCCCTCCCCCTCCTCTACTCGTCCCTCTGTCCTCTTTCCAGCTCTACCTCCACCCTCCTCGCTGTGTATGGGAAGGGTATTAAGTAGGGGAACCTGCTGTAATTCTTCCCTCAGTTAGTGGATTGCAGCCCTGATCAGTGTCAACAGCTCACACCACCAATCTCTGACATCAGTGTGACTCAGCATGTTTAGTTTGCAAAACATTGTTTTATGAGTTTCAATCTAATGTACGACTTTCAGAAATCATCTGCAGACCTATGGTTCATGCGCCAACATTGGGTCAATCAGCCTGATTATTACTGCGCTTTTAACCCCCCCGTGCAGGAGTTCAGTAAACTGCTCAGAGCTTACACCTATCTTCAGTGTGTACACAGACAGATTTGGACATTATATGTTCCATCCAACTGATTATGGTCTTCATGCATCGTAACGCATCCCAAAAAAAGTAACGACTAGTAACTTTTCCACTAAAGACAGTACAGAGATACAGAGCTAAATGGGGCGAGAGATACCTAATTTACAGACGGCCATACTGCTGATAAAATGAAGGCTGTAAGCTTCTGTACAAGAAAACATTCAGGATTTTTTTATTATTATTATTTTCTGGTTAACTGGAATAAGCTATTTTGGGGTATGAGACGAACATATTGATGTGATACGTTGCTGTCAGGTTTGCTAACATATTTCTGCGTTATAGTCTATGCTGATGCAGAAGTAAGTTTGCATAGATAAAATAAAGCATTGCAAACTGGCACTGGGCTGTGATTCATAGCGTAACCTTTACTTGGCAGACGCTTTTATCCAAAGCGACTTACAGGGAGCTAGCACTGGGTGTCTGGCTCAGGGACACACCTGGTAGGGGATGGACTAGGAGTCAGATTGGGTTTCGAACCTGCGACTTTCTGCATCCCAGACTGACGCCTAACTCATTGAGCCACCAGGCCACAACCTGGCAAATACAATAATAGTATGTGCTTATTTACAATTCAGCATTTTCATTTCTTTAAACATATTTGTATGTTTTCAGTTTAATAATCTACGAGACTCTTAATAGCACCTCAGACCATACTTGAAGAACTATTCTAAAAACTCTTAGATGGAAAAGGGTCTGTGTTTGAATCTCTCATCTCTGCACCATGGGGCAGATGATAGCAGACAGGAGGACACTCTCTCTCTCTCCCTCTCTCTCGATTGTCAGCCCTCTTTCCCTGTGGGCTGCTGCAAATGCGGTAGTACTGCAGGCAGAGAAAAGTGAGGAGAAGAAAAGAGGCAAAGACATGAGAGTGCTCTAATCCCTTCGCAGGGGTCTGCAGTCAAAGCTGTAGCCTGAGCTTCAGTCAAGCACGAGGGCAGTAAGATAATTCTCACCGAGTCACCTGCTGCCCCCCTAGTCATGGCTTACTAACAATTTCAAGGCATGGTGCAGTTTCTGATGTTAATAAAACCCAGTAGACATGATTGTTGATCATAAACACTGGGAACATGCATGAAGAACACAGGCGTTATGATGACACTTGCCTTTCAATTGCCGCCAATTTCACTCTGTATTGGACAAGCAGAACATCTTGACCCAATCTTGAACTAATGTGCCTGATACATCAAGGAGCATGCATGTTTGTGCAGCATGATAGCTCAGTGGGTAGAGCACCTGTCTTCCAAACTAAGGGTCAGTGGTTCGATTCTCCGTCTCCACAAAAGCTACATGTTGAAGTGTCCTTGGGCAAGACACCAATACCCCCTAGTAGTGCAGATACAGGTCTAGCAGCTGTCTAAACAACAAGGGGGATCAATAAAGTATTCATTATTATTATTAATTTGTGTCAATATCATTCCCTAAAATGTTCATCAGAGCAGTCATTGTGATATTTCCCTTAATTCCTTATCATAATAAAACAGTTATAATACTTGTTCAATTTTTTCCAGCAGTAATTATCTTTCTGTGTGTGATGGTAGTTTGACCCCTGGGTCTCCGGAGAGGTGCTGAATGGACAGCTCCTCTCGAGAAGAGGTTTCTTCTCACTGATGCCATCTGCTGACTAGACACAGTCTCAGCTGCTATGATAAAATAATTAATGTGATCAGGTAAGAAACAAAGAGATTTGTTTACCATGACATCATGCAAAAAAAAAAAAAAAGATTTATGGCCAAGTAAAACAAAGTTATTTAAATTAATATGATGCATTTTGACTGCTTTGTTTTAAAGTAACAAAACATCCAAAGCTCATATTTCTGTGATTACGATACACAGTCATTATAGTCATTATAAGTCATGTGAGTTTTGCATCAGCTTCTTTTTAGCATCCAATGAACCCTAATCTGGCCCAGAGAGTTTTCATTTATTTCTAAGAATAGCATTGGCAGATAATCTGGATAAATCCCTCTACACTGCTTTGTGGGATTGGACGCCATGGATGCCATGCCAAGTCCGAATCTCCCATTTCGCACGATGGGTGTTCTATGTAACACACAGCAAGATCTTGTTCATACAGCTTTTCTTTCAACACAGATAAAGCCCTGTAGATTGATCTCCATTATCTGATCTCAGGGGAACATGGGTGATTGTACGAGTGGGTGCCTGTTTATTGATGACCTGACCATGGAGCTTGACGCTTGGTTTCAAGGCCCAGTATAGAGCCTGAGAGCAGCAACGCATTTACAGACTTAGCCAACATACATGTGTGATGTTTTAGACAAAGACGTAGCAGGGAAGCAGCAAGAATAACATTGAACATCTTAAAATGTGGGACCACAAGGTACAGCACAAACTGACTAAATTAGAGGCCTGGCAAAAATGTATATTATGCAGAAAACACACCGGCAGCAGACATCTCACTGCAGACAGGCTAAACAGACACTCACACAAATAGGCATTACATGGAAAAAGACAAAAAAAAACAAGCAACGTAGCACGATACAGATCTCAGGTCGACCCAAAAAGTGATAAGGGAAATACAGATGGCCTTCCGTGAGAATGTCACGTGTGCCATGAATAAAAGAACAAAGCACAGCACGTGCTGACATTAAAGCACTAATTTAAAAAAGGCTTCAATTTCCTGTTTCTGCTGCAGCAAGCAGGACAAAAATAGAGTTTTTCTTTTTTTCAACAAACCTCCAACACACACACCCATAATTACTAAACAAAGCAGAGTGGAAGGGAAGGGAAGAGAGGAAGACAGTGGTGGTGGAGTTTGGGATTATCCCTATTAAACTAAACAACAGGTTTAGTCTAGAGAGAGAGAGAGACAATACTGTAACTTCCCTTTATGGCCCTGAAATCTGAGTGTTCCCACCGGCACCTGCAGAATATACTGTAACATAGAAGTTTGTGACTGAATAAGAAGTATTTTTCTAATTGTCTAATGTACTGTAAATCTTATAATTTAGTAAGAAATTCGTGGTGAAAATGTTTCAGTAATATAAGTAGGAACTCATAGCTACCGCTATATGCTACCTTAACAATGATCCCAAACACTCACATGAAGTGAAGTGAAGTTAGTAAAGATTCTGCCTAAGTAAATACTTAATGTAACAATCATGGTATATTGTCATTTTTTACATAAAAAAAAGTGACAGAGAGAAGAGAGCTCAGTTATAGAAGTAAAATAACGTCACCTTTAGTAATCTTTAATGGTGAGACTGTTTGTCTTGTCTAATGTCATATTATGGCTAAAATACACAGGTTCAAACATTTTCCAGACAAAAACACTATTTTACAGAAAGTATTTTATACCAGTAGAACAGTTTACCTACGTAAAAAATCCACAACTGGTACACACTAGTAAGATTAACAGCATTAAAATAAAGAAGAATCTCTGATTTTGACTCAATCATGGAGTGTGTAGTTCCACCATACAATCAATAAAACAGAAATGATACTCTGCACAATAAGATACACGGTAAGTATTGCTTATGCTGGATATTGGTGCAATAAAAAAACAAAAATTCAAGAATCATAAACACATTTTCTTCGCTGTTCTCCGTTACATAACTACGTGGTGCCAGCTTAGTCGTCCAAACTAATTCCACATGACCTCATCATTAGTGACAGTGAGATAAACTGGCGCGGACCTGCTGTTTGTCAGACCTGCTGTTGCTGTTTGTTCAGTGCTGGCAACACTGAAACAAAAAACCTCCGCTGGTGAAAAGAATAACTCCATCTGCGTCCTCATGCACTATCCGAAGAGGAACAGATGTTTAACCTTTATTTAATCAGACATTCCTGCCGTCATCAGCCTTATACTCAACTCACAGCAGTCTGCATTCTGTTGCACTGCTGGTTCCATTGCACATTTGATCACACATCTGTTTACTTCACCTAATCTGTATGTTTTGTGATGGCACATCGTATTTTTGTGAAGTTACTAGAGAAGTTCCTTGTAGGGACGTGTGCGTACCATGCGCCAGCTTAGTTGTCAACATTGTGACTATACTGTTTAAAATATTTCCATGTTCAAAACATGTTCTGTACCTCTGTGGGTATTTCTGATGTCTTGCTGTGAAGCAGAGACGGAGTAAGAAAAGATATTTTTATGCTAAAGGACTCTGATTGGATAAGGGACTGGTTCTTGATCTATTGACTGACCCCTCACAGACACACCTTCCATCTAGACAGGCCAGGGCTGTTGCCACAGAAACAACCATGTCACCACTTAAGCTCAGGGGGAGTCTAGATTACAGCTTCATGGCCACATGTGGACCGTGACAGCTTCTTTCAGTCAGACATACAGACACATCCTGGGAAACAACACTAAGCCCCACAGAAGCATGCATGCAGACTTTGCATTAGTTCAACACTGGTCACTATGTCATTACCTCCCACAAGGACTTTGAGCTTCAGAAATTATCACACATAGTGACCAAGCAACAATCACCCAGAAAGGCCTCAGACTTTCAGACACCTCAACTTTGCACTGAGGAAATCTGCAAAGCTAATGTCATGAATCATGAATCACTGACTGCTTTTTCCACATGAAGGAAGCCTAAAACCCTAGATTACATCAATGAAGTCAAACATTACACAGCGGTCCTCTGGTGTCCTCAGATAACACTGCAGCTCTGTCTTACATAGCGCCTCAGGTGGTCAGAAAGGTGCTACCAATGAACAGCTTTGTGGCAGTTACCTGCTATTTGATTCTGTCCTCGTCCAGGTAAGTGATGATGATAATAATCTATCTATCTATCATTTAGTAAACTAGTATAATATATTTAGTAAACTAAATTAAAAAATGACCATTATAGGGCATAATAAATTGAATAAACGTGTGTATGTTCTTTCAAAAACTTCATTTTGTTTGTTTTAGTCAAGATTGAAGTGTTTTAAGTAATTAAAGTTCCAGTATTGCTGTCTGTGTGGCACCGGTTTATCAGGTAGCGAGTATTTTCAGTGGTTAAGTCACACAGGAGGAGCAGACTGACCTGCACACTCTCTTTTCACAGCAGTGGGCTTTTGTTTCCAGGATAACGAGCTTAGCTTAGGCTATGGTAATGGTACTTATAGCTACCCTTTCATCAAGCAATCGCTGTCACAATGAGATCCACAATAGCTGTTTTATAAAGGAAAATATGCTAATGCATACATCAGCTGAGCCACGTAACATGCAGCTTAATCGGAAACAGGGAAACACATTTCCATACTGTACATACGACAATGAACTTTAAATGTAAATCTAGTGAATTTAAACGCAGATCTCTCTTTCAAGTAGCCATTTATATTTGCATCAAAGCAGAGAGTTGGTCAGTTTCCCATTCTTCCATCATAGCTTTAAGTAATGTATTGACTTACTTTGTATTCTAGACAGCAGACTGACCGTAAAATGACAAGTGTAACATAACGTGTGCTGCTCCTACAGAGGACATTGCTGACAGTGTTTCAGCAAGTGATGGTGCAGCACTTTTGTTCCTGGATCTCACACACTGTGAAATATGAGCACCAGGAGAAATGGAGAGGAGCTAGTTGCACTTGTGGATTTTATACAAAGGGTTTCAAACTGGAATTGCTCCCTCTTCTGGAACGTTGGAGTATGGCATCACGAGAGGTGATAAATCTCTCGAAAGGCTTTTATAGCAACAGATCACTGAACACATCCCTTAAGGAACAATGCTCAAACAATCTGTTTCTATACAGAGTATGTGCAGAGGACAAAGGAAGGTATATTTTTACATGAAGCATGTCTATGTCTCACTGTTCGTGTGTGGAGTGTCTTTTGCTTGTTGAGTTGTATCCTACCTTTGAGGTTTCCATATCAGTTTCTTCCACTTCTTTTGCTTGGCCTATCAGTGAAGGTAGAGAAGAATAATGAAATAAAAGGTCTTTGGAAGATTCAAAAGGTTATAACCTTTTGTTTTAGTAGAATGTCACAATTTACGACGATACTTTCAGTCATTGGTTTGTTATTTGTTGAGCGTTTGAGTAGGAACCATGAGGCCTAATGTGGCTGTGAGCCAAAAAAGATTTATCTACATGTGTCTGTGTGCATGTCTGAAGTAAAGTAGTGGGTTACTGGGCTTTCACTCCAGTTGCCATTGACTAAATACAAAGCACCCACAATTACCGGGAATCGCTGATCACAGGCCCTCAACCACTCCTCCATCTATTCAATCAATTCATTTTTGTTATGACACCTGTGCAGTCAGAGCCATTTCTTCCTACTCTTTAAACTCCTGAGCACTCATTGAGAAGTTTCTTTCAGGTGAGCAAAACCTTACTAACCTTAAGCCCGTCAGCGAGGTACTCAAGTGTTAGATTTTCTCTCTGAGAGAACTAGATAACCTGAGGTATTCCTTGCTGAGGATCTCTGCCTACAACCTAGTTAGTTTATGTCACTACACTACACCCACCAAGTCACTTTACTTTACTGCATCCCACAAAGTCACTTTACTAAATTTTGTTGCATTCCACTTAGACACATACTGTTATTTGGCTAATAGACATCTTGTTACTTAGTCATTCTATTATTCTATTGTTCTCTGTTTTGACTTGTTTCTTAAATTATTGTGTTCTTTATTATTGTGTACCTCTTCGTTGCTTATATTTCTTTACATTCCAGAGGTCGCTGTCTGTCGTACAAGCATTTCACTGCATATTGTACTGTGTATGATTGTGCACGTGACAAATAAAATCTGAATCTGAAAATCTGAATCTTATCCCTCTGTATATGCATCAGGATCAGAGTAGATTAAAGGACATCCTGCCCAGGCAGAGATATGACATTTATCATGATCAGCAATATTGATTTGCTGGTATATATTATGCAAACTATACCGTAAGTCACAAGAGGCCCTGTCAGAAGTCAGAGTCAGGAGACCTGCAGATTCATGTCCGACAGTAGGGGGGTATGACAGGCCAGGAGGCGCCCTGTCTCCTCTGCTTGCATTTTTCCTCAGTTTATAAAATTGTGTAGCCCAATGCTTCATTATCTCACAGACCTCAAACTCTCCATGCAACCAAAACTCTGTTAATATGACAGCACATTAAGTGAGTTTGGGACAGATGACAACCAGATTGGTATCAATTTCAGTTCCAACTGTGAACGGATACAGGGCCACGTCTAAAAATTAATACTGAAATACAAAGACAGGTTCTATATTTAGCTCTTATATCATTAAATGGCATATGTGCTTGGCATATCTTCTTCACAGTAAGGTAGTTGTCCACCCAGCATGGAAACAAGACCTTTCACAAAAGCAGCAAGTAGGTGTGCCAGTGACAGACAGATTGTCTACGGAGAGGGGTGCTTAATGAATCACCTTCAGCGTGAGATGTCAACAGCTGAACCAAAATAAAGGCTGTGATGTAACATCTACTGAGGTTCAAATGAGTTAAAAATCTTATCATTTGTCTTCTATACTGTATTTTTATATTCAGTCAATTTCAGGTCTGATTGGACTTGAACAGTTTAAAATTAATCTTTCTTCAATTATTTAGTTTGCATTATTGTCTTGATCAGAAATTTAAATTAAAGAAATTATTATTTAAACCAATTATCTACAAAATACGTGTATCATACACAAGTAGACTTCATGATTTAATCTCTTCTCTTCATTTGATTATTCCTCAATAATGTCACATAAGCTAAGGCTGCAACTTACAATTTCCATTATGTCAAAATGAAATCAACATTTAAATGTACCTGAAATATGCTTAGCAAATTAAATTAAAATCCACATAGGTTGAGAAAACCTTGTCTGATATTTACAATCTGAAGAAATGTTTCAGCTTTGATAAATTAATGTGATTTGAGTTTGCACTTAATTATAATTATTATTCATTGTTTGTGCTAAATATGTTGTAGCCACAAATGCTATATGTTATGTCTGGCATATGAAATATTAATCCTAACATTTTATAGGTATGAGTCTTATTCTTGCCACATAGGAAATGAACCCTAAAAGCATCATGTTATCTTTATTCATTTGCAAAATGTTTTACAAAGTTAAAGTGGCCTGTGTGTGCTCTGATGTTTAATAGCACACACTCCTAATAGTTTGAATTTCCACTTTCTAAACAGGTATTCTCATTTTAAATGATACAAAAAACAACCCAATAAATCATTAATTAATATCTGACACTGGTTCTTTAACTAGCAATTTAAGCGAATTAGCCTTTTTTCATTGTCCCATAATAGAAATAATGAATCAAAAAGTGACTGAGCTCCTCACACTTAATTAAGGACCATCATTCCTGATTCATTAAAGGGCTGAAAAGTAGCTATGAAGATAACGCCGTAATACCTATCCAGAGTATTCCTCTCAGAGAGGAAACCTAATGCAGTCCTGGAACTGCCCTGTATTCCCCCCAACAGCCACAGTAAATCTAACCAAACTGCCCTTAATGGACCTGGGGAGCAGAGATGAGTGCAGATTGAGGATGCCCAGAAGGTAGGTGGAAAATCCCTTCCACACAGACGTGTGTGTATGTGGGTGTACTGCAGTGTTACCGACATACGGTGATTTATTCTGCCACGCCCCTGCTTCCATCAGGTTACAGTAAATGCACATGGATTTTAATCTGATACATTGAGCTATGTAAATGAATTGCAGAATAACATGAATAATGTTTCTGACACAAATATGAGCACTAGCAAAGAACTGGATGTGGAAATACATAATGCGGTCACAGGCGTGTGTTGCAGCCCCACCCCCAACGGCAGTACAAATAAACGTATACAATTCTGTAAGTTTAAAGGAAGTTGTTCAACGTTTGCCTTGCTTGCTAGACAGATGTTGGCAAATGCTACAGCAACTTGACATCAATATCAACAAAAAGTATTAGTTCAACTATCAGACATTAAAAAGCCTGCAGTGTCCAGAGAGAGCGGATGATTTTCTCTGTAAAGGTCAAACTACGAGGGAACAGCTGCAGAACAATACTTGGGTCGTTAAGGTCAGAGAAACTACACTTGCATTTAATTCTGTGAAAACCATAAAATGATTATTAGAGAGCCATAAGCCCAGCTGTGGATTATACTGTATATGTAGTGGTTTGTCTTTGAGTGAAATCAGCCAGAGTGAACTTATATATATATGAGGTATCAGCATCTGACTTGTTAACATCTGTGTTTTTAATTTTATTTTTTTTAATTTTCAAATATGAAACGGTAGCGCGTGACAGCATCACATAAATGAGGTTTCTGATTATCATCATGCCCTTTTGTCTTGTCTGCTTTCCACACTTCAGAATAGGAAACAGAAATCAGAGCTGACCTTATGTTTGTGCATGGTGAACAGGCAGACACCATCCTGGCCTCTCTCCTGGCTCTCATGGTCTTTCTTCAATCACTGTCCCGTTTCGTTGTCAGATTGTCACTAGTCCAGCATGCTATGTCATCATCTCCAAGCCTCATAAAATCCTCCTTGTCTTCCCCTCTTACACATCCAAAGTCAGTCAAAAGAGAAATAGGATCGCCACTCAGATACTGAAAATTGTAAACAGCAGTGGTACAGACATCACTAATACGCTGGTATATAAATTGCCTGTTCACAAGTCTCAGGATGCCCAGCGTAACCTGATACAAATTACAGTGATTGATAGTTAAACACAGCACTGTAACAAAACAGGCGCAGTCCTCGCCTGCAATTCCTCACAGCTGTCATAAATCCATTGTCCTGCCTGGTTTTAAAATAGAGTTTTCTTTCTTGCTTGTTTGCAGCCTTGCTTCCCAGTGTATCACCTCACATCTGCTTTGCTGAGCCATGGATGAGCAGTTGTACGAGGGAGGATGGGTCAAGGATGTGAGCGCTCTGATTGGCTGGCTGGCAATGGTGTGTGTGTGGGAAGGTCCCTTTGGTAGGCTCCCTGAGAACGGCTATGCTCGATAAGGGTGGTCCTTCACCTCCTTTCCTCCTCTTCCTGCTTTATCAGCCTCCTTTCCCTTGCTCTGCTATCTCCATCTCTCCTCCTTCTCCCCCTCTGGATCCCCGTCTGTGCTATAAGCTGCAGACATGCATTCACAGTCCTTGACCAAAGCATCAGTGTCTTTGTGAGGAACCAAATTAGTCATAGGGAGGCTGCTTGCACACAAATACAATCACGCTCAGACAGAGAAGGGATAACAGCTACTTGTTGAATTCTGGCAGATGAATACTCTGACACCGCCACTGACCCACATACAAAAAAATATACATTCATTATCTTATATGAAGCCGAACATGGACCTAGTATAAAACTACTGTCATTTTTATAAATAAATATAAAAAATACCCTTAAAAAAAAAAAAAGAAAGTCAGTACATTCAGATGAAGAAAACCACCAGGAGTCACAATGTGAACTGAAAAAACAAACAACCCAAAATAAGGGAGACAAAATATGCTACATGATGTGTAGGATGTCCGCACAGAGATTTTATAAATATTTATAATAATAATAATTACTTGAATAGGACTATTTTAGTAAATGATTATTATGATTAATAATAGTTTTCTCATTTTATTATCAGTCTCTGCTTGGGTGAATTAAGCGTATTGATTTATCCTTTCCTTTTTTAAAAGTCACCAGGAACATCTTTGAGGATCATTTTTCTCAGCATGTTGGATCCGTGCTTTGCCAAGGCTCCTACACAAAGTAAACGCTAAGATCAAATTATGCTGACCTCTGTCACTGAAAGGTAACGTCTCAAACCACAGACGATGATCGATAATCAGACAACTGAGAAGGTGGAAGAGCAATGCGGACATTAGGACAAAGCCAGAAAAAGTAGAAAGCATCATGAGAGCTGCTCCACATCAGAAATACTGCATTTGATAGTCACTGTAAGAACAACATTATTTATTACCCTTTTACTCAGCTCAGCATATTCTCATTCAATCAGCTATAAAATACACCAGAGCTTCTTTCTGCCTGACATACTCACTACTACTTTTCTTTTTCAGGCAAACTATAGAATTTCCAAATGCACTTTCCTGGCCACTTTCTCCAGCCAGAGGGTTTTTGGCATTCGTTATTTACAGTTGACTTTACAAACTAATTGCATTGATCTTGTGCAGTTTGTGCGAGTTAAAACTACTACACTACAAAAAATACCTGCAGTGGTGTTGAAAAAAATCATCCACCTACAAATACATTTCACATGAAACCATTTCAATGAAGTACAAATAACGTCGTTCTTTTGTTCACTACAGTTTAGCTGTGTGAAGGTAACATCAGTTGTACGTGACATATCCCTGTTTACGTCACTGAAACATGTTGAAACTGTTCTGCATTCAAACTGATTCATTATCAGAGCACATAAGTAGCTGCGATTAACAAACTGTTTTTTCAGGTATAATAAACTTTCAAATATTAATGAATATTTTGTATTTACATTTACACCCCTGTTCCTTGTCTGGTAGACTCAAAGCTAAATTCTAATTCAACTAATGCATTATTTCAAAAGTGGAACTGCTTGATTTATAATAATAATTTATAATTATTTATAAGTCTATTTACTGTTGCTTATCTACAGTTAAAATGACTAAACAATGAAGCAGAGGAATATTTTTCACCGGTCAAGCTTTTCTAGTTGAACCCTGAAGCGTTCCCGAGCCAGTGAATCTACCCAGCGGTCTCCCAACAGATGGACTCATGGAGAACACCCTCAATGGACAGTGTCCAGGAGATGCATTCTGAGGTCCCCCTAACCAGACACTCTCCTCAGCCCAGATATCCCTCTGAAGGAAATCACAAACAGGATCACAAGAAACGACTCTGACAGAGGCCAACAACATCTGTCAACGTGTTTGACTTCCCGCTGAGAATACAAAAACAGCTCTCTCTCCAGTTATATAACAACTGGAGTCCTTATATAAGGAGAATGGTGCTGGTTAAAAAAATACTACATATATAAGCTCAAATGTTTGATGTGAAAACAGAACATAACTGGGAGAAGAAACATCTTAGAAGTTACAGAGTGAATCCTCCCTCCATTGACAATCTTTGGCTATATACAGAGTTTGGCTATAGAAAGTCCTTTGACCAACTAACCAAGTTAGTCACCGATTCATGGCCATAACTGGTGCGATTAAGCAATAACAAAAATACAGAGCTAGCTGTGTGTTTTGTACCCTGTAAACTCTACTCTCATGTCAGACCAGTAAATTTACACATTTTTATACAATTGTTTACACATGCATAAACTCAAATTCTGATCTTCCAATGCTGCAGAATGTTGGGTGAGGGGGCTGGTACCGACGCTACAAGTACCATCAGTCAAGATCTGTGAGCCGCTGCCTCCTCTATGGAGCCTATGATCACTGCCCGCTGACCTGAAGATGCTCTTCAGAACGCAGTAGTTGTGGTTTAGCCAGATGTTCCCCTATCATGGTACACATTCAACTTTCCCAGACCCATCCAGCAGTCTCCCCTGCTAAATACTAGTTATGTTGTGTTATGCTTAATGAGAGTTTTTATTATGACAAATAGCGAGAAACAAGCAGAACAGTGTCTTTTGGACTTTACACTTGAACTGTTAAAAATAGGTCAACAACGGGCAGTAAACACAGAGAAAACGCAAAATACTTAGAAAAACTTACATATTAAATCCATCTTGTTTGTGTATTGGTGTACGGAGACTCCTAGTGTTTCAAACCTGACCTGGTCTGCTTCTCCATTTGCATGACTGACCACTCAAAGCATCCAAAACCAGACATGCATGCCCGCACGCACACACACACACACACACACACACACACACACACCTACACACGTGCTAAACCAAAACAACAGCTTTCAAAATGTGCCAGACAAACCACAGTGTTCAGGACTGACTTATCCAAAATACCCCCCTCACCACCACCACCCATCCAATCCACACGCAAACACCCCCCTGGCTTCCCCAGTCAAACACACACCAAGAATCAAAAGAAGATTCAATATAAAACCTGAAGCAAACAATGCACAACAAATAGGAAGGATTTGGATTATGGAAATGGTTACCTAAATATCCTAAATGTTCTGTAAATTAAGCAAATAATTACCTATCACTCACCTTTTCAGTTTGTGCCTTGATGCCCTTTTGGCACAAAGCCTTCCCAGCCTGAAGAAGAAATAGTGTGTGTCCACAGTGTGTGTCCACAGCACTGACCCACCTCTGGCTGGTTAAGAGACTAAAAACTTCACAACAAAGCACAACTCATAAAACCCTGTTTGTGTCTGATCAAACAATGGCATTCCATGGCTTGCAACTGTATTCACTGCTGGCCTCGCCAAATGTAAAGCGCATTCAGACACCTTGGTTGCTGGACAAAGCAGAGAATCTGTGTCACGTATGGAGTGGGTTGGCCGGTGCAAGTGGGGTGACTGTCCTACTGCGTTTCAAACAAAATCAAATCTACACTCACACTTTCACGGTTTAAAATAAGGAAACAGTCTGTATACAGTTGCAATCAGGAAGCAGACTTACCCGATTTTGTCTGCTGCACTGTCAGACCTGCAGGTGAGGAAAGAAAAGTCATGGGTTGTGTACTGCATCCACCACTAGTGACTGTTGTTTTTAATTCACAATCATTTCATTTAATCACACACATACACGAACACAGCATATTGTAATAGAAGATTGCTATAAAGTCGTTAGATAAGCTTAACAGAGGGACTTCATACAAATATAAATAACGGATAATAGAAAATAGATATATATCAGCTTACAAATGCTAATGAGAGCTCAAAGAAGAGTTTTGTGACTCGAGTTGAAGCTGGCACGTAGCGTGAATATACAAAGTGGTGCAAAATATGGCAATTGGGTCAAATAAAATGATACTCTCTACTCCGATGCAGTGATAACGTCCCTAGCATGGTGTAATCCCAATTCACAAATCACAATCATGTGCTGCGTCATCTTCACTGGTGACTCATATTACACTGACTAAGCACAGTCACACTCTGATATTACATAACTCTCTCTGCAGTTAAAGAAGAGGAGAAACCTCAAATTGAATTGTAAGACAGTGACAGCAAATGAGCAACTCGTCTTCATGTCATCGTCTCATTTGGATGTGGTCCCGTCTGTGAACCACCACAATTGCCTCAATAATTCGGATAGAGGCAGATGAAATCACAGCTAGTGGCACACATTAGCAGCCTGATGTCAGTTGACCAGAAAATGCAGTCGCACGCAGCACACTGAGCAAACTGCAGCCCACACACACACACACAACAGATTCAGTGAGAGCAAAACAAGACTGACGGACATGGCGACAGCAAAGGCAGGTAGACTTTGGGAGATGCAGCGGCGCACCATCCAGGCAGAAGTGCAGCCGTTTTTACCTGCAGAGGAGACATGACATTCCGTGCCCTCTGAAGCTGGCTACAGAACGCTGCTCTCCCTGCAGCTGCTGCAGACACCCCTCACTTGCTATCACCAGCACAGCACAGAGAAGAGCAGCAAGAAATCCCATAGGTTTGACAGGTACTGTTCCTAATTCGCGCAAGTGGAGACACGGAGCGAGAAGAGTGAAGCTGGCGGGAGGGAGAGCCAGAGAGAGAATCACGGAAAAGAGTGCAGTACAGAGAGGCAGAGTGCAGGTGTAATGAACGATAGGCACAGCTGAGAGCAGAGACGGCTAACTATGTTGTTATTATGAGGCTAGACAAGGATTCCTGCTGCTTTATTACTACAAAATCTGTATTGTCTTTTAGCTTGTGAATGTAGAAATAATGACTACACTCAATATCTAACTTCTGTGTTTTGCATATGCTTTAAAGGAGTCTGCGTCATCAAAATAATAAAATTAGGTAAAGAAATCTTTTTGTATTCTTGTTCACTGTGTTTTTGAACAATGGTAGGTAAAAAACCTGTTAAAAACCTTTACTAGGTACCAACATACTAGAAATCCAGCACAAAGAAAAGAGACAACAATGCCTCTAACTTTAGATTCCTACATTTGCAGACACTTCACATCAAACACCAGTAAAAGCACACACACACACGCACACATCAGTTACAGTAACTGATTTATTATGCAGGCCTGTTACTGGAACTGCCGAGACAACCGCAGCATAATCTAAGGCGTTGAAGAGCTAATGACGCTCTCCATAGCTCAACTCAAATTATGTCTATTATGATGTTATTACTATGAAATTGAAATATAACAACAAAAAAAGACTGTTTGTAGTCATGTGATTAAGACTGCCAGTACAGAGGAAGTGCCCTCTAGTGGTGCCAGAAATTGATAAATATATGTTGTAACCAATTTGCTTAGTTTATAATAATGTTGGTAGTACCGCATTTATAAGCCATTAGGTAATGATGAACTAATCATCAACAAAACATTTATAAATGTTTGTAAGTGATTGTTATATGTAATATTTCTTAAATACATTCTAAGACATTTGTAAACACCATAATTAAATGTGTAATAGTTAGGTAACAATTAACATGTTGCATGTATTACTTGTAAATCAGTAAATAACTGTAATTGATTTATTTTAATGTTAATACACTGCTAAAATATTTTAAGGAAGACTTTAATAAACACATTCGTTACACATTAAACACATTAAAAATAATACTGCTAAGGAATGGGTAATGTATTGATGTGGCATCATTTGACGAAAATCAGGTGGCAAAAAGTACATTTACTTCGTTACTGTACTTGAGTAGATTTTTCAGGGATATGTACTTTACTTGAGTATTTACTTTTTACTTTCACTCCCTACATTTCAAGAGAAATATCTGTACTTTCTAGTCCTTACATTTTCAAAAAACGTCTCATTACTTCCATTATAAAAACAATGCAACGTAAAAGTAAATGGGAATAATCTACCACACGGACAGAAAGATTTATAGTGACAATAAAACAACAATCATTCGGCTCCAGGGAATTCGGTAGTTAGAAGCAATAAACATAGATATGATATAAAGCTGTCAGGTCTCAGGTTCTGAAGCATTATAATTTAATACCACACATAACACACCAATCTATACCTATACCAATTTAGAAAACGTACAATCCAAATGATTAATATCAGTGATCAGCACTCATTAGTGATCATATCAGCCAGCAAAAACCTGATCTGAACATCCACAGTTCAATCTCTATTATCCTGTTTGAAAGAAAAACTAGACCATATCAGAATTTCTGAATAACCTCTCTACACCAACACAGTGCAGGTTGTGAACAAAAGAGGAAAAGTCATGTATTTTGTATGACTAGAAAATGTTTTTATCATCAAAAGGCATTTTGTGTCATTAATTGTGAAAATAGTTTTTTATTTTTTCTACCCAAGTAGATTTTAAAACCTATACTTTTTTACCTTTACTTGAGTAAAGGATTTTATCCTGCACAGTAGGGTATTTCTTAAGTAGAAATACAGATGTTTGTGTGAAAAAAATCACACAAGCATCCGTATTTCTACTTAAGTGGAGAATGTGAGTACTTTTGACATCTCTGATGAAAATTATCAACTACAAAGAGCTTTATTCAAAGTTACCAAGAAATGTAAACTGAAAGCTGAAATGCCATTGCAGCAACTCAAAATGATACTCAGTAGTTTGTATGGCCCCCATACATCTCATAATGAGATGACGGATGGTGTCCTGAGGTATCTCCTCCCAGATCCTGACCAGGGCTTCACTGAGCTCAGACTGAACCTGCTCTCATATGTGAAATGCACAGCGCTCCAGTGCTGGACCTGCCAATTCTGGTGTTCCCCCGGAAAATGTCAGTCAAGCTCCACGGTGCTGGCAGTGAGCACACAGTCCACCACAGGACGCCTTGTCCTCAGGCCACCCTCATAATGTATGTTTCTAATGGTTTGATCAAAGACCATTTGGAGGTCATTTTGTAGGCTCTGGCACTACCCCTCCTCCCTTTCCTGCACATAGGAGCAGATACTGGTCCTGCTGATGGGTTGAGGACCTTTAGTGGCTCTTTCCAGCTTTCCTAGATTAACTGTCTGTCTCCTAGAATCTCCACTATGCTCCTGAGACGGTGCTGGGAGACATCATAAACATTCTGACAATGGCATGTATTGATGTGCCATCCTGGTGGAGTTGCCATCTATGCACTGTCTGTGCATCCTCTGTAGTATCCAGGTATCACCTCATACTACCAGTAGTAACACTGACCCTATGCCCCAGCAGTAAGGGTCCTCTAATGCTGGTGAAGAAGAGGTTAGTACCTCAACATGGGTCAAAAACATTGTCTCATTGTGTTCGTCCCATGTTATAATTTTCTAACTCATATGTACATTAGGATCTCATCTTTACTTAACAAATTATCTCTGAAAGTATACACTGACATATCTTGAAGGAGTGGGGATCTGGCCTCCTGTCACTCTTCACGTTCACTTATCAACTGATCCTTTGCCTCCCTCAGCTCTGCTGGCTTTTTATTTTTCCCATGATCTTGCTGAGTTTGGGATTCTGCGATCTTTTCCTCTAGGGTAGGTTTCTCCAGCTGCTCAGTCTCCAGCTGATGTTGGGAGTGTTTGGGTGCACGTGTGGCTTTGCTGGTCTCCCTTAGTGAAGCTGTTTCTGAGCACTACCCTCAACTTTCAAACTACTCAACTAGTCAGTGACTCTGGTTTAACTTCCAACATCAAAGAAACTGAATCCATGATGACATGTTAAAATAGAGATTCTGTTTGTAAAGTTTTCAGTTTTTCACAAAAAATATATAGATTGATAGATAGCAGTACACCGTGCTGTAAAAGTTACAGTGAAAACAGTACAGAGTGGGGTGTTAACGTTCACGGTTTCCCTCGGGTGGCATTATGTGATATGTAAGATGTGTCTTCAGCTATGTGAGCATCATTTCAAAGGGGCTTTCTAATAATAATGTATCCTTTTAAATTAATAAATCTGCAATAGGAACCATAATGTGCTACTGTGAGACACGTTTGTGTCCAGCTGCCATATAGGTCTGCAAGCCAATCACTTCTTCACTATCTTTTCAGACAAGTACAAAATAAAATACTAACTTCCTCCATTTTAAATAAGGTGAACTGTGATTTTGTGTAAAAACATTAAAAGAGATCTTACTCTGCCGTCTTTAAGATGTAGCTTTTAACATCAGCTAATGGCAACTACAATGCGTTCAAAGCTGTTCTTAGGACAGCTATCATGGCACTTTAGCTTGGGATATAGAGTAACTTTAAGTGACAATACCCATTAACAGATTAAGGCAGAATTATAAAAATATTAGTCAGTATTTGCAGAGCAAGGAATTTCTGTCACACAACATCCTAGTTTTAATTTGGATGCATATGATCTTACTTTGCATACAGAAACAAAATTATTTCTGAAGAAACAAAAGCTATTGGGGTCTGCTGATGATAGGCCTCTGTACGTCTATATGTGGACTATGGAATAAATTATCACAGTCAAATGATCATGTTTTGATCTTAACCTTAATCTACATGTCTTCTGAGAATGAGGATACAGTGGCCGTGCACACATACTTCAACAAACACACACACGGCTTACCTCTCTTCTTGGATGAATGGAGTCAGGAAACGTGTATTGTCGTCTTCATGGCTGCTCTGCTGGCTGCTCTGCTGGCTGCT
>JAUMHF010000005.1:9953118-9965517 GCA_032359275.1 Microctenopoma steveboyesi | reverse complement strand
AGTACAATGACAACAACGTGACAGGTGAAAGTAAAGCAATCCTTTTAGAAAACTCACAATTTGTACTAAATATGCAAAAACAAACAAACTATAATAAATAAAACCTGCTGCCCATTAAACGCTTATCTGTAACTTGGGCCTATTTTAATTACCCACTTATGTAGTGATCAATAAACACCACAGAGTTGCAGCACTGACACTGTGAAGTTTTTACTCGGCTTATGTAACAGGCTTCACCCCTTCCTACCTTTCCCTTCTCCTGTGCTAATATACTGTGTAATCTTTACTAATGCTCCAGTTGCTCCATCTAATCTATATCTGTATCTAACTGAACTGTTCAGAAGAAAGGTATTCTGCTGCAAATAGCGGGCCACTCTTTCCTCGTGGAGACCAACTTTGCTGCAGTGCTGTTCAATCGCCAGGGCTGTTAGTGACTGTGAAAAGGCTTCATTGTAAATTTCAAAACTGTAGCGAGGTTATTTTAATCCATGAGTCACATTAGTCATTTATTATATACATAAATGTTGCATTAACATCTACAATGCTACAAGGGGTGCTAATAGCCCTTTTCCACAAGGTTTTCTTTGACGTCATGCATAAATCTTAAATTAAAGCTACTACCAATGAGCTCCCAAAGTGTAACCTACATCCCACCATCATATTTGTAATAAAGACAAACACCATCTCTACTTTTAGGGCTTAAACTTTTCCTTTTTTAATACAGCTTATAATCAGAGCTGGTTCAAGTGACTCATCAAGAACCATCTCAGTTATGCTGCCATAGACATAGTTAAATATAGTTGTATTTAATTTCTACCAAATTCTGCAAGGCCTTAAACCTGACGGTGTAAATTGCCCTGAGATGACCCAGTTTATTTTGTTATTTGATTCGATATAAATAAACTGAAATGACACAACTATTAAGGAAGTTGACACAATCAAAATATATTTAATAAATAAAAAAAATACTGTCTGGGTTTGATTTGTTTCAAAATAACTTGGCAATAACTTGACTAGCAATGCTGCAACTGAACAGTGCTGTCTCATTTTTAGTTATGAGTATACATAATCCAATTCCACACAAGAATGTTTTTATAAGAGACTGGTGCCACAAGCTTTCACAGTGTCCTACAGCGTTCTCCTTTTCAGCAACAAAAACTTAAATGAGTGTTTAAACTGGTTGAGAAATGTACCGAACATCAAATCCATGCCTGCACCACATATTATGCAAAACACAAGACGAGCTGAGGCCACAAAACCTACATACTCTGCAGCACCGATGTGCTGACAGTAAAGCATGCCTTTAAGAAACCCGTATTGTACTTATTTAAATATAGGTCAGGTTAATGTTTTCTAAAACCCAAACAGTCACAACACTCCAACCACAGGATGGAAAAAAATACCACTTCTCCCAGCGTACACTTCCATACAAACCACATGTTTAAGAAGGCAGAGCTCTGAACAGACTGTTAAGTGGCAGTGTGTATGTCATAGGGTAAATGTCTAGGTAGTAAGTTTAAGATGTAGTCTATGAGAAATCTATTAACAGACTGAATCCTAAAAAAGACAAGTGAACAGTGTTTTATGTTTTCACTTTGTGCAACAGCCCCCAAAGCAAAGCAAAAAAGCTTTACGAACAATCTGGAAATCACCCTAAAGAAACAGTCTCTCTAAAACTACTTTACTTGCAGAAACCCTGGGGTAAAGACAACTGTGAGCAACAGCTTGGTTTGTTCAACTGTCATTTCCTGTGGGGTTAGGAGGCATTTTCCCAGGACTGACAGTCACAAACAGCTGAGAAGAGGGGCTGTCGGAAACTGGGAGACGTCAGGTTGTGAGATGCATTCAAAGTGCAAGTGCATTCATTTACAGAGAGAGCCGGCCACAGTGACAGTAACCAACTGTTAACTTTCCTAACTGCTCTTGCACGGTGCGCGTTGTTGTGCTCGGCGTGAGTTACAGTACAGCCCTTTTCACAGTAACAGCATCTCGAGTACATCCGAACATTCAGAGGCTTCCTGGATGTAGCACATGGTTGATGTGTGCAAAAGTAGCGACTCTACTGTGAAGACAGATTGTCTGAGATGCTACAGTCAACATGTTGGTTGAGAAACAGCTCTAACACCTACCAAAGGGTTTCCCAACATTTCAACTGAGTATTTTGCAGCATGAAAAAAATGGCTGATAAAGTGTTTCCAGTTTTTGTATGTGTGGAAACGACAGAGACTATAAATTCAATTTCTCCTGCACAGACGCACTCGCACCCCCCTACACACTGAAATGGACATGAACCTGCTGCAACACGAGGATAAGCTGCAGAGTCAGCTTGTGCCCCCCCTGCAGACTTTTTGCCAACACATGCTGAGCGGCATGTGCATGACGGAGCAAATGCGTCCTGCATAACAGCAGACACTAAATGAATGAGAGGATTTGTGTATGTCACCACAGTATTTGCTGTTTTTTTCTGTTATTGCTATTGTATATACATAATGAGGTCCAAATCTTTATCATAACTTAACACTTACTGCTTCACTGGCTGCAAAACTAAATCATCGTCTGCTTTGACTCACACAACCTTGTTTGGGCAGGTCACTGTATGTGTGGGGACATTATGGCCAAAGTCAGGAAAACAGGGAAACATGTGTCCAATAAAGACAGGGGGGAGGGGGGTTGTAAACTCTGTCACACTTCTACATAGCAGGAATTATATCTACAACTCTTTTCTGTACACAGCCACGTAAATGTTTGGAAAACAAACTGCACAGTCCACTTCCATGTATTGATGGAACCACAACACGAGTAGTCACAGTAGGTAGATGTGTTCACCTTAACACAAAGCAGCATCTGTGGGAGACAGGCTGCAGGAAACCGAACGGTAAGTGCGCCTGCATTAAAGCCCTCCGCTCCCAACGCTGCAAGAAAGATTCTCACACCGTTACGCACCAACTGTTTCCAAGTCTGACTCGGAGCACTTGTAACCAAACTGTGTTTGAATGAGCCCGCTGCATTTCCATCTGCTTAGACTTCTGAGCTCAAGTAACAGCACAGACATTCACGACAAAAAACTAATGCACCACAGTTCACGTGGGGAAAAGAAACACACGCATCAGTGAAACTTTGTTTCGTGAGATGCGTTTTACCTTAGATTCGCCCCCGGTAACTTCCACGAACATGTCCGTGCGCTGCAGGGTCAAACGCGGAGGACAACTTCCTGGGCGACTTCTCCATGCTGACGGGTGCAACACACCCGGTGCAGCCGAGGTTTACGCGGCGGAAAAGCAGCGAAACTCAAATCAGTGCATCGCGGAGGCGGAGACGCGCCGCGCGTCACTTCACGGATGAAGAGCCGCGGCGAGCAGACCACTGCGCAGGGACCTATCAGTGTCTGGACCAACGCCACCGACGACCTCCCTCCCATTAACCGCTTAGTGGCCTCAGTGTTGATCCGGATCGACCTGGTTTATATTTGCCACGCTTCATTGCTGTTTCTGAAACGTGGTGATGTGTAACTCTATGTTGTGCAGTGTTTCTACTATCACCTCATGGCTTTACGTTGCAATCATAAATGCTGGATTTCTGGAATGCTGGATAACTGTATGCATGTTTTTTGTTTCATGTCATAAAATCAAAATAGGTTATTGTGACTCTCTTAATATTAATGACACATCTCTGCAAAGTGGTGGAAATATTTCCCAAACATAAATAGATAGACCTTGTTTTTCAAGGTTAGATTTGCAGACTGAAATGGTATCTGAGAGGACACATCTACTAATACTACGACTGACTCTCAGCGTTCCATTATATTTAGTCCTATTTCATTAACACTGTGTTTAAATAATACATATCTTGGCTTGTATCAAACGTGTCAATATATTGTGGAAATACAACAGGAGTTTTGCGTGTGGGAGTTGGAAGTAAGGCTTTCTTACAATCTGTATGTTGTTGTCTGTTTTTATTGTGGTGTTTGTGTCAGTTTTCACATGTTGCTTCTGTTGCACGTCAAGAGTAGTGAGACTTTTAAGGTCTGAGTGGGACTATAAGAGATATTTCAACACGACTCATGCAGTAGACAGTTCCAACTTTCATGTGTTCTTTATTCGCTTAGTACGACTGGCCAGGATAAGAAACTGAGCAGTAACCAATCACGGATTAAAAAGTCTGACCTTCTCCACGTTTTTGGGAACAAAGGGTTAAAGGTTACAGACAGACAGTGTGGGCAGTCTGACTGCCAGCGTGTGATTAGGCTGTGTGTGTGTGTTTACAGTATGTATTTGTGTTTCCACACCTCCCTCCTTCTGTGACTTTTTCTGAGTCCTTGTGCATGGAGCATGAAAAGGCTGTTGTTGTGCAGAGAGGACTCCGTTCTCTGGATTCTACAGAGAGCGCGAACAAAGTTGCCATTGATTTGAAAGTGACAGAAAGAAAGAGAAAGAGACAGTCCAACAGATGAGACAGAGACTGATCTACAGCTATTATCTGATTACAATCAGCATCATTCACTGTCACAAAAAGACTGATGACGATGAGACTGAAGCTTCTAAAACTCAATGTTCATGTGAGTCAGTTACTTTTTCAGACTCATTTTAATCTTATAGATGGATTTCATGAAGAGACATTTAAATCAACACCATTTAGACTGATTTAAAGTTTTGCTCCCAGTCACTTACAATTATTTAAACTCCCATATCTCATAAAAACATGCTAAACTAGCATGTCAACAGTTCACTGGTCTGATCTTCTCAAGCTACAACAAGTAAGTTATTTCATACATTAAAATAATAAAAGGATGTTTTATCTCCTAGTTTTAAGAGCAGTATAGCAAACTCCTGACCACAGGCAAGTCATTTTTAAGATTAACCAAGAAAGAATTCCATTTTCAAAAATCTGCATCTATTATAAAACCTAGTCATTTCTGTATGTTTCCAAACTTTGCCTGGTAGATTATGCCCCTGCATAAATAATGTGAATGGTACCTACAAAGTTATGCAAGTCACCCAGACCATCACGACTGACCACAGAACATGACGTGAGCGTTTCTGCACAGAACTGATGTTTGCATTCATCTTCTGAGTGACTTCATGTGTCAAGTGAGAAACTTTTCAAACTACTCCTGAGCTCATGTGTCCACTTCTGGACACATGAAGTGGACATGAACACTCAACAGCAGTTTCCACCCTTGGCCTGCACACACTGAGATTTCTCCAGGGGCCCTGATTTGTTTCACAATCTAATCTAGATGGTGAAAGACCTAAATTTTTTGCAATCTTGCATTGAGAAATATAAATTTTGAACCTGAGCCACAACCAATCTTGCAAAGACGGAGGCCTGGGTGGTTGGTCTTTTTGTGATGACACCCTCACCTCTTACCAACTAACCGGTGAAATGTGGAATCATGCTGCGTGTTACTTGAACATTTAATTAAACCTTTACCAAACTGATTTTTTATGTATACATTGTCTATATATAAAATGGTCTTCCCTGCATAAATCAACTTAGCACATTCCATGTTTGTGTGTTACACTCTGTGTGCTGTTAAGAGAAAAGGCTGCACAGTTGGCTTCCTTGAGTTGGGTACTCAGCTTGAAATAGCTACTGTTTGATAAGACTCCAATTATACTGTGAATGGGCTTTGTTGCAGTGAGTCAGTGCTCTGAGGGATAGGGAATCTGCAGAAACGGTGTAGTTAATGGCAAACACTGAGTGACTACAGAGTCATTCACAGACACTACATTACTGCCAACTGGACAACTCTTAAACTCATAAAAGCCCATCTCAATTATCCATTAGCCAACAGAGTGGCTGTTGTGTTTCTGCATAAACATAGACACATAGTTGTAAGTTTATGTAGGTGAACAAAATAAATTTCACAGTATAACAATTACAAATTTTGGTGAAATGACACATTTATCTACAAGTCACTCACTTTTTTTTTTGTCAATCCTGCCAGCAATATGACACATTTACACTTGTGCAACGCTGCATCTGCCAGTGATGACATAAAACCGTAACGATAACGAGAGTCTGACTTTACAACTCAACTACTCTGTTTTACAGGTAGTAATGATTGAATCAGAAGGGGATTTCAAATACTGCCAACAACTTTACTGCTGAGCTTGTGTCAAACTGTCAAAACTACCTAACACTACTGAATACTGCACAGCATTGGTGTTTCTATTAGTTTGGCCACTGACTGACATATGTACCCGCTAATGAGTGGGTTTACGATTGGTTTCTACCTGTCCTGACATCTGCAGTGTAAAAAAAAGAAATGTATTTTACAGATATCTGTTTGCCATTGTTTTTGTTTAACAAGAAAATACCACTATATTACAGTATACCAGTATTACTTTAAATAGACATTCTGTAACATTAAAGTAAAAATGTGTAATGTGTGTTTTTACATGGTTGTACTACTTTAAAATGGTTCAGAGAGTTACATTACTATACAGCTGCCATTAACTTATGGTAAATTATTTATTTCTTTTTACAGTTAGTTTTTGTTAAACCATCAAAGAAAAATCAAGAAGGGTATTAAAAAGAAACATGTTGTAAAACCTTTAAAAGTTGTAAACATTGTCTGCTCTTTTATTACAGTGACCTGTTAGAAATGGGCCACACTATACAGAAATGTATATGAAGTGCTTGCTTTTATAAGACTTGAAAATTTCCTTATTACAGTGCACAACTGTAATTCCACCAATGATAGACTGTAAAAAGAATGAGAAACAACAGAAAAAAAGTTTTCATAAAAATAGCATTGCTTATCTACAGAGAGGCTGCAAACCAAAACTTGTCTCAGGTTCATCACCTGATTTCTGAGGTAGTTTTAGTGCTGTCAGGCTCACTGTATACAGACACCATGGTTTCAAGCCGTCTACGTTTGACAGTGTTGTCCGGCCATCTTCTGTCTATGTATTTCATTATATTACTGCATACACAGCACATCTTGCTACCGTGTACAGTTGAATGTATCTGTGACTCTGTAAGTACTGGGCCGATGGACAAATAGAAAACTGAAGAAAGGAGGGGGGGAAAGAAAAACAGAGATTGAGTAGGGGAATGTGCAGGTTTTGCACCAATCTTGGTGAAGTAATTGCAGTAAGGTCCAAAATCACATTTATCTGTCAGCTCCCAAAGAGTGGAGAGAGAGGGATGTGCAGTTATTTTCTACTTCCCTCCTTTACCCTCACTGATTTATGAATAGACTCTTTCACATATATTTTGTGTACCAGATATGAGGTAATACATTTACAAAGCAGTAGCATTGCTTGGTTTCCATGGCAACAATTGCAAGATAAATGGCTGTTCATTGCTAAATTTAACTGCTTTGATTATTAAACTGGTATGTCGCATACAGTGGTGTTTTTATCTATCCATTGACTTTGTTCCAGGATAGTTTACTACATTTTATCACACCATACTGTAGAAGCAGAGAACTATGCGGTTCCACAGCTACATTTTTTTTTGTCTCATAAAGGAATGACCTGTCCTTTAAATGATATCGAGCTACATCTGGGGATTGCTAATGTGGTTCCTCAGGGAACCAAACTATTGCAGTTAATCTGGTTCAGAACCATCACTAGAAAAGAATCAGTTTTTAATGAGTGAGTTTGTATACAGTCCCTGATAGAAGACAGTAGAAATCTTCTGTTTAGTTAGGTATAGCACATATCTCCAGCTCGAGAAGCACAGAGGAGCGTTGATTCAACTGATTCAATTGCACCTTACAGGAACAGTTAGAAAACTACAGTCAGTCAACCTACTTTCCTTGCTACAGCACCACATGTATACTGGCTGAGAGAAATCGCTTACATTACAAGTGCAGTCACAAAAGACAGTCACGCAAAGACACAGGAAAAATCACACAACGACGCAAACAAGAACAATACAGCAAAAAAAAGGTGTGACACGGAGACCATGTACACATTGTCCTATGAATCAAGTGTATACTGTACCACACTAATTATAAACAGGGATGTATTAAAGACATACATCACAGCCATAGACAGTTGACAGGCTAAATACAGATTCATAATTTAGTCCTTAGAAAATACCTCAAAAGCTACACTGGCTTGTCAGGTTACCATGGTAATTCATCATATGAGCAGCTCTCTGGCTGTAACAAGCATCTTTCACAGCAGCTGCAGAATTTGAGGTTGAAAACCAAAAGAAAAAGTGTAAACATCTACCCATCAACCAACATGAAATATTAATATGCGTCGAAGCAACTGTATTTTAAGTATATCTGAGCTGCCGACAGGAAGATTCATCTTGTTGTTGTGTTTGTAGTAATCATGATTTAAACCAAAAAAGATTGATCTGTTTGTTTTGGCAGAAAATAAGTAATAGTGGGAGACTTACGGCTCCAGCTTCAGCGCTTCAGATAGAGTAGACATAGCACACAATATGCAAATGTCTCACTAATCAGGCTCCAAATCAAACGCGATTGAACATGCACACAAACCATGAACAACCTCAAAATTTATAACATCCTTGTCTGATTGATACAATCGATGAGAGCACAGATAAATAAATTAGCTTAGTATGAAAACCTATCCACATGTCTTCCTGTAGATTTACTCTTCTACACAGTGCAGTGAGTGAAATGACATTTGGACATTCTGGCCAATGTAATACTGGGGTGATCCAGCAATGATTCACTGGGTAGAGAAGTAAACTCTTCCCCACAGTAGTCTAATTATATAGATGATGTCTTATCTTATACAGTCTAAGGAGGAAAAATTAGCTTATGCAGGCTTTACATGTATGATATTCAGTATTGTATTACAGCATATGTATATATATATATATATATATATATATATATATATATATGGGATATAGCAGTAGACCTCTGCGAAGCACCTCAGGGAGTGTGGCTGCATGTTTGATCAAGCTGAGAGGAACTTCTCATAAGCATTTCAGCATTTTCTTTTTGAAAAGTGTCTGGAAACTAGCCTAATGTTCTTTTCAGTATGTGAATATGTTCAATGTTCTTTTTGTAAAAAAAAGGACAGTGTGCAGCTGGCTCTGCAGAGATGGACAATATGTTGTCTCCACAACACTCTTTGATAAACTGTGAAGTCACAGTAGTGAAAATCACAGTCGCTGAGGCGCGATGCTGCTCAATATGTCGCTGTGGCTGTGTGCATTTTGCACTTTCTAAACAGGGTTTTACAGTTACCAAAATAATTTACTGATTCTGGGATGCATGTAAATTCCATTCGAAAAAAATGCAAATGTTGTCATATATAGTATTTGTGTTTATTACTTTAGATAATAGATGTTTAGAAGAAAGTGATTAATTGAATCTATATTATTTTAAAGGCTGTGGATGAGTGGGCTGGTTGAATAAAGATAATTTACATCCTCTATAGTAGATCTGGATTTGCATGGCTTGACACGTTCACTGTGATAAGTCTATGAATGTAAATTATTATGGATTGAAAAGAATCAAGAAAAGACTAATGACTGAAATTCTGAGATGTAAAGAGGGACTGAATGATTAATGTCAACTGGTGGAGAGAAGCTGGGACTTTATCTGTTAGCAGAAGAAAATGTAGTTCTAATTATTGCAACCTGTTGTAGAGGCTGACTCAGTCTCTACACTGTACATTATAGTGCCCATGGGTGCTACTTCAGCACAGATAATGAGCCTCAGCTTTTGACAGGAGTACAGTATGTCCATCCTGCAGAGCTTTCTGTCATAATAGGACATGAAGTTAGAGAGTGATGGGCCTGGATTGTTCTGCTCATAACCGACGTCATTTATAGCCTCTTTGGCTTAATCTGATAGTTGCTATAGATTTGATAGGGCCTTGTTAAATCGCACATTATGTCTGTTTAGACAGATATTTAATATAACCAGCGTATCTGGTTAGTGATGATCAAGAGATATCCTTATATGATAACATATAATATAATAAACTAATACAGTTTATGAACATCATAGTCACAGTGAAACAAATATGCTATTTACCATACAGTTGATGATCCAATCTCCGCTAACAGCTGTTTAATAGTTACTACTTAATAGTTATTGCTTTTATGATCGTGCCCCACCATCTTCCTCACTAAATTGAGGCAGTTGTCGTGAAAGACTTCAACACTGAACTTGAAATAGAAGTGTGGCAAGTGCAAGAAACTTGATCTAATCAGACACATTTACCTTTCTTTCACCTCTGGTGTAAAAGTAACCCGATGTCCTAAGCCATTTCCTAAAGCCAGAAGTTTTTATTATGCACATACAAAAACAATTCTGCATCATCTAATTATGTGGTATAATGTCGGGAGGGTTCAGTCCTAACTGAGTTAGGGTTATTTTCTTCCAATTATCTCCTACAATAATACTGATATGAAAGAGCATAACAGAAGAGAGTCAGTGAGTTATTACAGCTTTTTCACGTGTCATCACGACACATCAGCAAAAGGACACATACATTTAACTGTATCAGCTTTAATCATTTGGTATAAATTACCTACATTTGACTAAATCACAGAGATAATCCCAGTTTCAATATATAAGATTAACATATACGCACGGTGTGCCACAGTTTCTGGGCAAAACAAGAGTTGAAACAGAAATAATGAGCTGAGGTTTGACATTCATCAAGAGGTTGTTAGCAATAAGAAAGCAACTAAAAGTTTATATTCAAAGCAGTGACATAAGTAAGCAGCCACCATCAGACATAGATCGCCATCTGGAAACAGCTAGCAGGCAATTAGTTCAGAAGAACAGGCTCCTTTCCAGCTGCTACTGAACAAAGTGTCAAGTATATTCAGCATCTCTCCGAGAACCACAACATCAACTAGTCACTAGTAGTTAACAGAGAAAGCCTACACTTTTGACAGAAATAGATATCGTCATTGTTTTCTCATTTTTCACTCCAGTCGTTGAACAGCACAATCCTAATGCAAACTAAACGGCCCCTCTAGCAACATCTATTGATATTGATTTATAAAACAAAAACGCAGCCATCTTATACGTTGCATACTTTGGATTACCTTTCCTTAATAGACTACCTTGGTAGTCAGAAAAAGTGGGAATTAATGTTATAGCTTAATCCAAACCAGATGTAAGCAAATCTCATTATATATTACTCATAAACCGTTTGATAAATTATTTACAAACCAGAAGACATCCATAATACACAATTCAGTTTGTCACAATACCCTTCAGGCTGCTCACTGGGACCAGCTGAAATGTTCCGAGCATTATATAACAATGCTACAAATGTCTCCAACCAGTCTACTAAAAATGCTATTCCTGTTTAGCAGAACAGAAGAGAAAACAGAGAAGCGAGTACATTTCTTCACAAGACAGCACCTTTGATCATGATCCATCTGTTTTAAATCTGTTGTTGTTGTGCTTGAACAACTGACCAACAGTTGAGCAGGTATGTTTAATGTAAAATTAGAGAAATTCCACACTGAAGGTGAAAGTTCACCTTGTGAAAAATCTAAATGTCCAGTTACAGACTGTGATGATCAAAGAGCGAAGCATTAACACTCAACAAAGACATTCATCAGCTCCACTTAGGACCATTTAACATGTTCTTTGTCCACACATTTCCCCCTGTTAGCTCCACTGTATTGTGGTAAGATAGACAGAACAAAGAAATTAATCATGTTTTGACAGTAACTGTTGAACAAGAACCACAGGTCCAATAAAAACCATCCATGGGTTGCTATAAATACATTTTCATTTGAGTGCAGAGACTATTAGGCTGTAAGAAATATATCCAATATTAGTTGTAGCCCCTCATCTCCACTGATGTGTTTTTACAATTCTAAAGTAACACAACATACAAAATACTCAATGACTCAATGTGAAATAATAATGGCTGCTACAATATGGCTGCATTTGTCAAACCTTTTCTCCAGCTTAAAATATATTCTCATTCCTAAGCATTAGTCAATGATTCATTCTCTATGACAAACGTGACTGTGTGGAGTATCAGCATTTAAAAGGGTCACAGTCACACACATTTCTAATGAAGGCCTCCTCCAAGAATCAGAAAAGAAGCATCACTACCCTTTCAGAATGAAATTGGGGAATCCATCCACTCAATTAATCTCTCAGTTTTCACATAAAAGGCTTCTTCTACTTTGGAAGTTCTAATAACAACCTGCTGCGGGAACTCAATTTGTTCATCTAAAATCAGTCAGCATGATAAATCCCCCTCAAGACAGAGTGAAAATGAAATGACCACTTTGCTTTGATCTCAGTTTTCTTTCAAACATACTGTGTGGAAACCTTCCCAAGAGACAGACAAACCTCTACAGTAGCAAGACATGTCTATGATGAAAATGGAGATGATTATAAACTAGACTTAGCAATTTCAGAAGAAATCGCGTGGGGGAGCATGATTGCCGCAAGACGCCTGTCGGCGTCTTTGC
>JAUMHF010000005.1:9932445-9952727 GCA_032359275.1 Microctenopoma steveboyesi | reverse complement strand
AGCGGCCTGCCATATAAAATAAATGAGAGGCAGTGCATGGCAAAGCCATGCACTGCCTCTCATTCATTTTAATGGAGGCACCTAATAATATATGTGGGTTACATGATTAAAAGTCATATATATATATATATATATATATATATATGTATGCATATATGTATACATATATACATGGGGATAACCTTCTCTGTTCATTTTCTAATATACTTTTGATTTATTCAGAATTTGATGCATGACATATTGGCCATAGGCTGCAGTAACATACAGCTAAACTAATGTAATGCTGTACAAACAGTAAGACACTAACTGTGCACATGTACAGCATTTTAATGTGATAGAATACAACATGAGCTTAAAGGTTTGAGACTTTTTTTCATTGTCAATATATTCATTAAAAAATAAATGTTTAATACCACACATTTATCATTAGACAAAATACTACAAGTCAGTAATTTGAACACAGCACTTTAAACGTCAGCACTACATAAGTCTCTGTAGCAGAAGTGCAGTGTTTTCAGAATTCCAATTATTAACCACAATAACAGAGTAAGAAAATCATAGGACACGCTGTATTATTCTAATTATGAAGTAGATTATGCTGACACTGCAGTGCCTCAGCTGCTGTTAGCTCAACGACTGCTAGTGCATGTGCGATTTCTTCAAAGCTAAAGCTGCAACTGCAACATAGCTTGTGAAACATGAGACACTGTTAAAAAACAAAGTGTGATAGTGAGATACGCAGGTCATAAAAAATCTAAATATATCATTTGTGTCATGTTTTTTTCAGAAGTTGACACAAACAAAAAGAAGTTAAGCACAACACAGAGTCAGAAATGCAACACATACTGTATAAGGTAGTCAGAAACTCATGACACCTCATGCGTCTCTGAATGAAAGGAGCCGCGTCTCTCGTTTGATTTCCGTTGTGCTGGTATGGGTTACTTTGAGCTGCGGACACATCCTTTAGGCTCAGCAGCCAAGTCTTTGAATGTCAGATCACTTTAATGAATAGCATCATTAATCCTACTGTATGTAGCTAACAATGACATTCTAGTTGCCATTTAATTTTATTTGTGATGTGTGTGACAGTCCTGGGCTTCATTTAGCCTTCTTGGTGCTTGAGGTCTATTTATAGTTGCGACTGTCCCAGCAGGTAACCATCTGGGCTCGCTGGTGCTTCTAAGCTCTACAACAGACCCAGTAAGTCTACTGTAAATATTTTCTGCTCCCAAACTTTCTCACGCCTCCTCAATCTTTGCACCCCCATATGACTTTACTGTCTACCACATTACTATTGGCTAAGATTTAAAATATTATATCATAATCACTTAATGCAAATATGCATAGAGGAAGACTATTGCAAAGAGGGCATTTGTGGGCAATTGGCATTTCTGTCAAATTAAAAAATGTGAAGCGACTAACAGGCTTCACTGATTTGCACAGTCCACTGAAACTAACTGAACAAAACCAAGGAAGCCTATAATTACAAACCCTATTTCAAGCAGCGTAAGGGAAGTACAAAGAAGTTTTTGTTTTTTTTACTGAAATTTTAAGTCAGAATTTGCCAGGGATATGATTAATTATGGGCTTGACTGTAGCTTATAGATCAGCTGAGGCAACAACTGATTTTCTATCACCATCAAACAAAAAGAAGCAGAAAGCAGGGGACCAAACAATAAATATATCACAGCAAAAGTTGTCAGTGATTTGATACCTGTACTGAAGAGCAAAGGGCTGCAGGGTTTAGTAAGGTCCTTAAAAATTACCTGGTGGATTGAATCCTTACAATGTTAAGGAATTCAGCAAAAAACGTTTGTGACTTTAAGTTTAAATTAGTCCCATTATCAGCAAAATAATATACTGTAAGATCAACCAGTGAACAAAAGGTGTCAGACATCGAGCCTGTATCTGAATTTTCAATAATAAAGACAATAATTAAAATGATTAACAGCTGGGGATATTGCCTGCAGCCTTTCAGTCTTGGACCTCATGTTGCGCCTCCTCCTCCTTCTTTTCTTCTGGCACCTGAACTTCAAACAGATATTGTATAACACTAAGCTTTGCAATTAATTATGCAGATTTTCCTTTCAGTAGAAGCTGTAGAGGAAATATCACAACCATCACTTACATGTTGTGTCCAATAGTTACCTGAAAAGTGAAAATGTGTCTAAATGTGTATAACAGTAAACGTCCAACAAAGACACACTCTCTCAGGAAGAAAGTGAAACAAGATATCTTATGTTATAGTGTATGTGAATATACACAATACACTATATACCTACACAGACTCAAGAATTAAAAATAAAAAGTATAAAAAACAGTCTTCTCCCATACAAACATCACTATGACAGCAGCTAATTACAGAATGTGCCGTGCCCACCCCTGGTTATTGTTTTTGTCACATCCTCTCTCTTGTGTGACATGTAGGAAGTTAGTTTTGCTTTCTTGTTAATTTCCCCGAGGTACTTTCCTTGCATTAGCTAAATGATCACTGGATGTTATAATTTGTGTTTGACGAGAAGGAAAACTCGAGGGTAAGGAGTACTATGTTTTTTTTACATCCTGAACACTGATCAAAGAAAATGGTAACTGGTCAATTAATGCAAATATGTTAGAAACATAATTATGCGAAACACTCAAATTCTTTTATCCTTTTAACTTTTATCACAAATAATGTGATATGTGAAATAAAATAATCCTAGAGCTGCTCTCCATTGTACCCATTCATCTCTACTTCACACGCAGATTTGAAGTTGAGATGATTGTACTTGATGCTGATGTGGACAACAACCATATTCATTAGAACAAGTAAAAATAAAGCACCTGCTCTCACACCTGAAGCATTCAAGTAAATCACAACAACCAATGCTAATTAATTTAGGCCATTTGACTGTCAACATGCCGCGTGTGACGCTTCTAACAACACAACAGACGCAGTAATTCTAAGTCGTGTATGAGTGGATAAGTCATTATTCACTGTGTGGAGAGAGCTGGCACTAATTTTAACAATATAAAACTCAGCGTGTCTCTCTACAGAAAAAGTCAATCTGGCTTATGGCAACACCTGTTAATACCAGTCGAACATGCCAACTATGCTAACTCTCTGAGCCATGGGGAGAGCATGTTAATAGTGAGGAAAAGCTAATAAAGAGTCTTTATACAGTGATTACACTGAGATACATTTTCAAAACAGGCCACTGAAATTTAATTAAATTTATTACAGGGCACATGATCTAAAGGAAAAGGCTTTAGAGCTTTAGAGTTAGGCACTCTGTAACCTCAAAGTCTAGTCCCACAGAAACACGCTATTGAACTATATAAAGCATTCACGCAGGAATGGGGAACTATATTATACTGCGATAAAGAAAGTGTGTGCTCTCCAGATGGCAGATGGTGTCAATGATAATGATAATGCAGCGTCTAGGTGCAAGGTGGTGAGGAGAGGAGGCCAAAGAGGTAATTTACAGGCAAGAATAAAAATGTTTTTGATCAACAAAATTACCTCTAGGAGATTAATAAAAGAGAATATATGAGACTTCAAATGAAATTACAATATTATAGAGTATGTCCAACAATTTAGTTTGTTACTCAGTTGAGATTATCTCTTAGTAATCAAGGAAGCACAACTATAAAGTTTTAGTACATCACAGCACAACACATCTACAGCTTCAACTACAACTTCAAACCTCTGACCTCAATTAGTACATTCATTTATCTCATAGACACATTCCCAGGGAGGCTGCAATTAATTCAAGTACAACATTACAAATGACCTGTATTGTTAGTTTCTCTGGAGAGGAAGCCACAGCATCCCTAATCCATAACTAGTGATGGGAGTTTTAGTATGGGTATAGGAGAGAAGCAGAGGGACCCTGGGAACACAGTAGGAGGGAATCCAACATCAGTCTTGTAAGCAGGATCAATGAATGCTAAAAATAAACACATTCAACTGACAGGGACAAAATACCACACCTTGAACTATGCACTTGCAGACCCCTCTCCCTACTGGGCAAGCTAGATATATTGTGAAGAAGTAAAGATTTGTTGGTCCATTGTTGTAAAATTCTATATGCTGTGTGTAAAACGATAGAGGCAATACTATTAGGAAATCATATGCAGTTATGATGAAACATTTAAATACTTTCCTGTCCTGACAGATGGTTCCGCATCCCCTGACCTAAACAGTTAGCTTCCTATATAGCATTAACCTCAGAGCAGTCTTAAAGCAGATGTGATTGAATAGGGTTTGACAACGAGGTTGCCACGTCTGCTAAATTTTTAATTAGCTCCAAGCATAGTATTTCTATACTCAGGCATGCAGAGGTTGTCGGTGCTGGATGACTCAGACAGCTCTTATCATATAGAAGTTAAAAGATTCTTGGCCTTTCTATGTACTGTTCACTTGTTACTGAATGTTCTACAAAGGAAAAATCATCATGACAGAGATGTATAGAAATTTATTAGCGCAATGGGTTAAGCGTCAGACTCTGTCTGACTCCTAGTCCATCCCCTACCAGGTGTGTCCTTGAGCCAGACACCCCGCGTTAGGTCCTAGTAAGTCGCTGTGGATAAAAGCGTCTGCCAAGTAAAGTAAATTTGAATCAAAAAGACCGTAATCTATATATGGCCAGTTAACACAAACTAAGTTATGGAAGAAAATCAACACTTTTTTGTGTTTAATACAGATATGACCAACGTGTCCCTGTCATTTTGTAGCCGTTATTTGTGATTATTGACATTATTTTTTTGTTTTGGCACAGATCATTTGCTCTTAGATGATTTGGCTTTTGCCATCAGTTGTTTTGGAAATGCACATTAAAGCACAAACAGTGTTTAACATGACATTCAGTTTGACTGGATTCACCTTGACAGTTTTGGCAGTGGTGTAATTCAAATTTTGTTACCTCTAAGTCCTCAATTTTGTGAGAAAAAACTAGTTTGCAATAATAGATGCCACTTGGAATTTGCATTTCCACTTCATTTAGTTGACACTCCACATATTGCAGTAGGTGTGCAGATGGGGAAATATTCTCCTGAGCAAGAATGCTATGACAGCATGCAGCTGATGATTGACATGCTTCACAACGGGGATGAATCTGTGCACTTTTGGTAAAGTCATTCTAAATCCTTCATGTAGTCTGACATATTTCATAACAAATCTGCTGTGCTGCCTGATTGTTGTCTAACAGGTACAATCAATGCTCTGTTACTCTGAGCATAAAGAGCAGGAGATAGAGGACAGAGACAGACTTTGTGTGAGTGAGGGGTGGGGGGGCAATGAAAGTGAAGGTGAGCTACTATTACAAAGGGACCAGGCTCGGTTACTCAGCTATTGTTCCTGATGCAAACTTCCCTACATTGAAAAATGTCAAGTTTTTACCGAATATCACTGTCATCTATTTTTCAAAGGAAATTAAACAATACATTTCCAACAATGTTGGCTGCTTGAAACAAGCTAGCACATTGTGTTGAGAGCTTTAAAAGAAAGACTGGCAAGCGGCCATGTCATTTGATGTTTGAAAGAGGACAAAAGTAAAACAAAATACATTTTTTTAGATCAGATTCATCATTCAATTGCTTTAAAGTACAGGTAAAAGGTTTGTGTTTGGACATTGTTGCAACATAAAATGAGACCCTGCAATGTTTTACAACAGGAACAACACAAATCCCAAAGTCTCAACGCGTCACACCACTAATGCTAAACCTGCAACATGCAGCATCACATATACTCTGGGGACTGTGACTATTATTTCCAACCCAGCACCTGCTTCTGTTACAACTTGTGCCACCATGATTTGTTGCCTACAGCTGGTCCAGACATAGTATTAGTATATAGTATATATTTACACAGTATGATTTCTGAGACAAAAAGTGCAGTTGGGTGAAGAATCTGGAGACAAAGTACTGACCATAGGGAGCTGGCTCTGTCACGACCAGCCTTTACATAGACCCCAGATAATCCTGGCAAAAGAGACCCAACGAACGCCACAATAAAAACCAACAAAGAGTCCCATCAACTGGTAAAGAACTTCCCTCTGATGAGGTGCTGATGTGGTGGTGATTGAGCTACAGTACTTCTTGTCCTCTCAGCGCTCTTGGTACTGCCTGTGAACTACCATTTACGTACACACTACTTGCATGCACACTTAGCTGTCGTATTCATTCTGCACATCCATTCAAGCACATTCGAGACAAACAGTACAGCAGAATGCATATTAGTGCATGCAGCTTTGTTTTTTTACTAAGAGGTGTAGTGAGGAGCTGCCATACATTACCTCAGTGAGAAGAGGAGGGACCGGTCGCTGGGTGAGAGTCAAAGATCATTCTGCCAGTGCCATCTGTCAAGCATGTTGGGTGTATTGGAAGTAGGAGCGAGTGTCCCTCTCCCTCCTTGCTGTGTGCTCTCTCTCTCTCTCTCTCTCTCTCTCTCTATTCACAACAAAGTCCTGTGTTACATTAGAGGAGAAGACTACTCCACAAGCAGGGGAATCCTCCGTCAGACTAAAGCTAATCTGAAGCAAGCCTAAATCCCTCTGAGAAAATTGAAGGACGCACCTCCCTTTTCCTGTAGAATCGCAACCTTCTCTTACACTATATGCCACTGCACAAAGCCCTCTCTTTCTCTCTCTCTCTGTGTCTCTCTCTCTTTCGCTGTGTTTCTTCTGCCTCCTTCTCTGTTCTATTCCTCTCTCCGTTCTGATCCCGCTCCACTTGTACACTTGCTCACTCACTCGCTCACACACTCGCTCACTCACTCACAGGCATGCATTTGAATCCTCTCTGGCAGAGCACCCACAGAAACTGTACTGCTCACACAAACATATGCAAATAAAACAGGAGGCTTTTTTTGCAGGTCTGTCAAACTGTCAAACTCCTGTTCACATGAAGCAGTTTTTGTAGATTTGGTGTTTGGTTTCTCTCTACAGGATGAGCTGTTGTACGATAAAATCTCTTTAAACTTATTTCCCCATGAGCACATATAAGAAACGGCTTTAACGTATTTGTGTGCCTGCGTGCAGAAACTACTACATGTGTGGCTGAATGCTCTCTAGACATGCTCTGTTTTGAGCCTTTAGTTATGATGCACAACAAGGAGAAGGAAGGCAGCGAGGCGCTTTCAATCAACCCCCCCACCCAGCCCCAACACCACAACCTTACTGTCTCTTCCACTCTCCCCCAACACTCCATATCTCTCCCTCTCTCTCGACATACTGAGAATTTCCATGCTTTAAGGGGAAAACAGCAGGAGAGAAGGAGGCAAAGAGCTGTTGATATAAATAGCACTGGAGTGACCTGAGCCAGTTGTAGGTGGTTCTGGGAATCCAGTTGCTTTAGTTAGTTAGATAGTAACAACAGTAAGCTGCAGACTGGGACAAACATTTAAAACATGCTAAAAATCATGGAAGCATTTAAACATTTTAATGTCACAGATTTATATTATGTTCCCGCGTGTAGAAGTATCACAATGTGTAGAAGATAGTGCTGACTCTGTTGATGCAACCTACTAAGTTAAGACTGTCAGTGAGGAACAAGTAGCTATAGTTAAGTAGTTCACCAAACACTCCACAGAGCTAATTAAAAAAATAAAGCAGACATTTCAACAATTCAAACTAGCATATTTATTAACAGTCTGATATGTATATAAAACCCGTTTAACAAAACTATAATCCAACAAGTTTTGACATTCTTCAAATAATTTCAAAAAAGCACAAAGAATTCATTGTGATTAAAAAGCAAAAGGATTAGAGCTGGAAGTCACCAGCCTGCAGAGTTATTGCCAACAAGCAGCAGGAGACCAATATAAAAACTTAAACACAGACATTTTTATAAAGGAAATAAATTGTACTGAATAAACCAAAATGAATCCATGTCTAGGTAAATCTGTTATTTGTCTGGTCATTGGATGTACATCCACTGTACTTTAACTGAAATGAAGACATTAATGACTTAGTTGCTAGGGACCTGTTCTGAAGGTGTAAAAAAAACAACGTTTTCACCCGTCTTGGCAGTTGAGGCAATTTTCTGGTATTAAAGTGAGGTCTCACAGATCTAATAAGACACAAGGTCAGGGAACAATCTGCCCTGTCAACTAGCACATAATGAAAATGGGTATGCCCTGTGTGTAACTTTATATTGTGGGCTTAGTCATTTCTTCGTGATTAAGGTGATAAATGTACTGTTTAAGCTGCAAGACTAAGAGTCAGAGTCTGACAAGAGCAAACACAAAAATAATATGAAGTGTCACCTGAAATTAAAAGTCTAATGAATTTCATTGTGGCTAACTGGTGCTTTACTGCTGAAACTGCAAAAAATGCTGTTTTGGTAGCACAACAATGTACTTTTGTTGTGCTAACATACTAAAATGTTGGCCTGTTGGGTCTTTTGTTGATTTTCATTGTAAATGCGCACCTATTAAATATACAGCACGTTTTTTTCCCATATTTAATTTTCTAGTGCATTTGGAAGCTTCATTTCAATTCATAAATCAATAACAATATTGACTTGAGAACTTCTGCCTACTGGATTGATTCGAATTTTCAAGTGTGTTGCAACAGACTGTTCATGTGCATCACTGTCCTCCAGAGTAAGCAGAAATGTCTGTCACGTAACCCCCATACAATATAACAATACATGACCTGCTCCTCAAAACATACTTTTATAGTCTTGTTATAGCCTCAGCATGACAATAGGTCTACATGTTATTGTCATTTTACTTAACTAATCCATATTTACAGCGACAGTTACTTTGATCAACTGTTAAAAATGATTTAACACAAGGCTCAACACCTATGACAGTTACAATACATGTACAGCAAAGACATAAATATAATATGTAATATCAACAATATACGGTAGCTTAGTGGTTAAGGCAGAGGGCTGGGATGAAGCGATAGCAGGATCGATTCCCAGCTGAGTCACCCAGCCCATCCCCCATACCAGGTGTGTCCCTGAGCGAGACTCTCAGCGCTAGCTCCCCGAGCGCCCCCCGTGGTTGCTCACTGCTCCCCCTAAGAAGGGATGGGTAAAATGCAGAAGACAAATTTTGTTGTAACAATGTATTCAATGACAAATACACAGATTTTTCTTCTTCTTCCAACAGGACGCTCCATCAACAACCATTAATAATTAATTAATTATTAATGCCCAACAAGCAAAGTAAGTTACTATAATTATAAATAACACATTCATGAATCAAATTAAGCCAAGCTATTGCTCCGACAAGCCAAAACATTTGACCAGATTTAACGTTCACAGCCACCTGAATATCAATTAAACCAGCAGAAATGGTCTCATCTGATTGGTTAAAAACATGACAATCCACAAAATTGTTTCAAGAAAGGTGATTTAAGTGACTTTGAATGTGGCATGGTTGTTGGTGCGAGCTGGTCTGAGTGTTTCATAAAACTGCTGATCTTCTAGGATTGTCAGGCACAACCATCTCTAGGGATTACAGAGAGTGGTCCAAAAAAGGGAAAACATCTAGTGAAGCCATCAATGGTTCAGGCTGGTGGTGGAGATGTAATGGTGTGGGGGACATTTTCTTGGCACACTTTGTGCCCCTTAGTAGTAATTGATTATTGTTGCAACGTCACAGCCTACCTGAGTATTGTTGCTGACCATGTCCATGCCTTTATAACCACAGTTTACCCATCTTCCGATGGCTACTTCCACCAGGATAATGCACCATGTCATAAAGCTTGAATCATCTCAGACTGGTTTCTTGAATATGACAATGAGTTCACTGTACTCAAATGACCTCCACAGTCACCAGATCTCAATCCAATAGAGAACCTTTGGTATGTGGTGGAAAGAGAGATTCGCATCATGGATGTGCAGCCGACAAATCTGCAGCAATAGCGTGATGCTATCATGTTAATCTGGACCAATATCTCTGAGGAATGCGACGCATTAAGAACAGTAAGCGAACATTTTTGGAAGACTTTAATACAAAACCAAAATCTGTCAATAGTTAAATAGAAGGCTGCAGCTAGCAGTTAGCTTAGCACAAAGACTGGAAAAGTCAGCACTTCTGAAGCTATTTAATCCAAGTAACATTTCATATTATGCTTTTCTTTTTTACATGGGCCAAAAGATAGGTCTAAACACGGCACAAAGGATTAAGGCAGTTCTGAAGGCAAAAGGGGGTCCAACCCGGTACTAGCAAGGTGTGCCTAATAAAGTGGCCGGTGAGTGTATGTCTCTAATCTTGTGATACCTTTTTGAGTATTGTTAAATAATTAAGTATTGATACCAACATATACTATATATACTACTTACTATTGAAGATTAATAACTTACAGAACATCTGGCCATATAGTCAGTAACTGGAAAGAGACCTACCCAGCTGGGACTGTGGCTGCACTAGCAGCATATGGTTCCTTGTCATAAACAACAATATTTCCTGCTCATCATTATACAGCAGACATGGGCATTTTATGGCCCACGGGCCACATACGGCTTCTTGACACTCACTGTTCGGACCGCGTGTGGTCACTCACGAACAAGAAATGTAAATGAAGCATGTAGCTCAGCTGCTTTTATTTTAAACGTTTCACTTTCATTTATGCACAGATGCATCTGCGAATGTCCGTATGCATCCATATGTATTATAATCCATATGTATCGCATGTCTACATCATTAACAAGGATGCATTCATTTTACATAAGCTCCAGTTGCAAATAATCAATCAGTATAAAAGCACTTTGAATCAAATTAATACACATCTCATCTGTCTTCCTCTGTTTAGGCTTTAAGAAATAAACAGTTGGTACCTGCAGTCAGTTGATTAATATACTGGTCTTCAGTAATGATGCTCTGCTGTGTGTTATAAAAGACAGAATATTTAAAGCTGCATTTATTATTTTTTCTACCGTACAGTGCTGTGTGTGTTAAACAGGAAGGGGACAGTCATTTTAATGTTAAGGGATAGGATTGTTATTCAAATTCTGGTTTTAAAGTCATGCACATTTACAAAGTTAGTTCAAAAAGTTCAACATCTACCAGCTATGATATCTTTTCCAGCAGTCAGCAGAGACCAGAATAGAACTAAAATAAGATTTAATTGTAATAGTTTTGAAACATGCTACACACTCAAAACTGTCGGCCTTATGGTTCTGAGGGCAAAATGACACCGACTGCGTGTGTGTGTGTATGTGTGTTTGGGGAGCAAAACATTAACAGTATAATTAAAGAACGAGGAGGAAGATTTTATTACACAGTAACACTGTCTTCCACCCTCTCTTCTCGATTTGGTCACTCTGAGATATCAGAAAAACAAAATTATACATTTCAGCATGATCAGTGAAACTGTTCTTTTTGCATAATGTATGTTCACTGAGAGTAAAATTATATGCTTAATTTTGATGAGGCAGCTGTGTGGAGGTGCTGCACTGTGTTACAAGCCACAAAGTGGTATTTTGTGTTGATACATATATAATCAGGGATAAAACTGGATGACTCTTCATAGAGTGGATGAATGGTATTTGATTACAGAGGAGCTCTTACCAGGCTTAAGTACATGAGCTAAATGATAGGTGTCCCAGAGTGTTAGAGAGTGGAGTGAGGTAGGATGAGATGCACCGAGGGTAATGATATGTGTGCACACACGTGTGTGTTGGTATGCTTCACTAATGTACTGGCTAATGAATCTCTTAAAAAATTCTGTAAAGACAACACACAAGGGTATGAACAAAAAACAAACATATCGTTTTTTACATAATACCCTGGTTTTTATTTTACATACATACTTTACATATTTTGAGAGGTCTGTGGGACCCCAAAGCCAGAACAGATGTTTAACATAAATGTGAAATGCAAGACGAAGAAAAATGCAACACATTAAGAACAGTAACTGGACATTTTTGGAAGACTTTAATACATAACCAAAATCTGTCTGTTAAATAGAAGGCTGCAGCTAGCAGTTAGCTTAGCACAAAAACTAAAAACATGGAGGAGTCAGCACTTCTGAAGCTATTTAGTCCAATTAACCTTTCATATTATGCTTTTCTTTTTGACATGGGCCAAAAGATAAGTGTAAACATAGCAACATACACCATTTTACTCTGATCTGATTGTGTGCCAGCTAACAAATGAGCATATTTCCTGGAATGCTACACTGTGCCTTTAAGAAAAGATGCTATCCCAAAAAAGAAAATGGTCATGTCCAGTATCACTGCCTTGTTTAATACTATCTAAATGATGTGCATGCAATTATTCACTCAATAAGTAAGTAAGCAGTAAATCAAGATTTATAAGGCTTGTTAATCTTCTTGGGGCATTGGCGCTGCTTATTTCATTCATGTGTCAGAACCGTATAAATGTTAAGTGTAGGGTTGACGTGTTTGATGGTTCCCGGCTTATTCTTTGAGAATGCATAAAATACAGCATACAAACTGTGTATTTATCTACGTATGACTAATAGGCTGATAAGATACAAGGCTGATAAAAAGAAAATGCAGTCAGATAGAAAGACCTGTCGTAAATATTTTATTATCAAACATATTTTATTTTTCTCACGACCAAAAAATGTAGAAACAGATGCTTAACTGCAAGGGAATAGTTGCCAACTGCAGTGGTATTTTTAGTTTTACTTTTGCAAAATAATAGCTAAGCAGCCCGGAGGAGAACACAACAGATCGCTCATCAATATTTTATATGCTTTTGGAGTGCGTTATTATCTCGCTTGATTCAGAGGAATGCAATGTGAAGATCACTTGTGAGCACACTGGAATGACATTCTCACAAGCTCTTGCTGAAATTATAGGCTCATTAAACGCAAACAAGTTCACTGCTGTCTGCTCCACATAAAGCTGCCGAAATAACGGATGAAGTTTGCAAAAGCAGTTTTGGCCAGGCAGATAAATATGACTTACTTGCTTTAAATAGGCATCTCTCATATCTTGTTCTAGAGTCCCATTAATAATCCAAAACAACGAGGCAGTAGACAGAAAGCATCTCACCACTTACTGTCCCTGGCATGTCTGTTCGCGGCACTTAAAAAGGAACTTTCATGCTTATTTTCCCACTGTCTATTTAACCGTAGAAGTTGTTCTGTTAAAGAGAAACATGCCTGCCCACTCAGTCCGAGTGAACATGGTTCAGCATGAGCAGTCTACATACAGCCCCACATGAAGCCAGCCAGAGGCGACCCAAAGCATTAGCGAAACTAAGCACCTGCGGGGGCCCCCAGGAGCAAGGAACTCTAATGTTATTAAATATACTTTCATAAATCAGAGATATAAAAGAGTAAAAAGTGGTATGAGAAAACTACAGGATAAAGCGTTGAAAAAATGCCTTATTCATGTGCTTTGCTCAGTTTGCAAATGTATATAATTGTTAAACAATAATAACACACAGCCAGAGGTGGGTGGCGGGGGAAACCAGTTGAGCACGGCTTCCCAGTGCGCGGTTGTTGCACGCTGACTACACACAGTTCATCCCCAGAGTGGGAAGAGTCTGGGGACGGTCAGCGACTCAACTGGTTCACACTGGTTTGACCCTTATTCATAACCTCTGTCAGCCCTGAAGCCGTGCTTCCCAGGGCTCGGTTGTTAATATTGTTTGTTTATATATGAGGCTTAGTACTATTTTAGTTACACTTTGTATCAATCAATTCATGTAATTTAAGTAATTGATGCAGGGACTGGGGGAACACTGTGACACCATATAACATGACAGTTTTGGAGAACCCCAACCTGACCCAGCCTAGCTCTGTTAATGAACCCCCTCATTTACCTAGAGAACTTGAAAGATGAATTCTTCCAGTGTCTGAATATTCTTGAATAATTACATAACATTTCTCAGCACATAAGAGTAATGATATTGTGCCACCATGTGGACAGTAACCTACACCACAATGTAGGTTTTGATTGCTTTAATAAAAACTGTAAAAGCTACTAATGGAATTATGCTTGGATTTGTTCTAATGTATTATTAAGATATCATTGCACACTGAAATATTAAAAAAGGTTATTTGCTGTAGAACAAACCTCACAAGCAAAACACTGATTAGCTCGATCATCTTTGTGTAATGCTGTTGTTGTCCTACTGTATGAAGAAATATCAATATCCTTAGGTTACATGCATCATTTCTCCCCTCAGGGTAGATTCAACAAAATGTTATGTAAATAAATAAAAAAAATTGGTATATTTTGTTCTATTTCTTCTACTGTTCTGGCCTTCTACCTTATTTACTGTGCTTGTGGGTGTATTGTAAGTATAGTTGAGACCTAGACATCACAACGGCTTAGCATATATAAATGCTTTTAGAATGTTTAAACTAGTTATTTGACATAAATAAATTGCAGTTGCCTGAAAAATATACATGGGATTACTTTAGAGTGCAGGTGCATCTTGACAATCATTAAAGTACCTGCTAACAATGCAGGATTGCATTTACTCAATATACTCACTAATTAGACCTGATCCTGGATTTTATGGCTCTATAATTAATCTGGCTCTTCAATCAGAGGAAGGGAAACGACTGGGGAGGGTTTTACTGAACCAAGGCCCCAGGGACTTGCCCTATTTTCGCTTACTCGAGATGGAGATAGGAAGGTGGAGATTAAATTGGTTACCCTGCTTTGGCTCATTAGTTGGGGCCCTTGGGTGAGCCCGATTCTGTGGTGATACCCTTGGAGACGCAAAGCCCAGTCAGGGGCTGGAAATTCATTCACAAGGTGAATACTGACAGAGATAACACGGCGCGTCCAGTTAGCTTGATATAAATATATTATTTGTCTACATTTACAGAACCTAAGGTAAAGTAAAGTAAAATAAAGTACACTACCACATCATGCTTCGAACGCTCAAGGTGCGAGCTAAATTAAGGCTTTCAACTTCAAGGGCTTTGATGGAAACTGTGGCATTAACCATTCAGAAACTACAGTCTTTTCTTTTCATACATACAGCCCTATTCTGGGAGCTCATAAATAATGTAAGTTCTAAACACTAGTATTTTTTTTTATACCATAAATAAGAATAATAATTATACATATTATTTGTACTGTAATAAAATAAAACATTTACAATTTTTAATAAATTATAAATAATTTTATTATTTATATTGATTCTATTTATGTACTCTGAGTTACCGTTTGTCATTTGGGCATCTAAATGAGAATGAAATTATCCAGGACAACAAATAGCTGGCTCTCTTTTTCCCTATAAGGCTGCCATATGCTGTTAAAACAGTTCTTACCCATAGAATCAGAAGACCTCCAGAGACACATCCTTTAGGTATATTCTTTAAAGAGGTATGGCCTCCTTGGATCAGATTTTCACAGTGCATCTTAGTGGCATGTCTTCCCCATAAATGAAACACACTCCCCAGGCATTTCACATGATGTTAAAGAAAATCGTCAGATTTTTCAGTTGTCTTTTATCAATGATATCAAATATTTGTTCTTCCTGTACTGCAATGTAATAAACTTAAAGCTGACTTACTTCTTGTTTACTAATTTATCTATATTATCTGCATTTTCATGATCAACTAATTGTGGCAACATGTAGCATTTGCCGGTTTCTTATGTTAAAGCAAGTAGACCTTCTATATGAACTATTTGGCATAACTGACAAATCTGCTTAAATATTAAATGGTAGCTGCAGGTCAAAATCTCAGTATAAAATATTTGTTGGAGCTCAAAATGCATTATTTATTTAAAGCCTTTCATGTTCTCACAGCAAACTGAAATGAACTGAAAACTTTAATTTAATAAAAGCAGTGTTTTCCTACGCCTCCCAGCTGGTTTCACAGAGCACTAGAGAAAAGCTGTAAGGCCCAAACTAGCACTGTAGTATGGAAATAAACAGTAAAACAGTAAAATAGGAAGCACTGGACTATTGTAATAAACACATGCGCCAGTCCACATGTGGCCTAAAAAATCCTGCTGATAATATCCATCACCTCATATTATCATTCAAGTAAAACATTTTAATGAGAACAAAGAAGTCCATCGGTTTCTATTTGTGTCTATTGTTAACATTTATCTGGTTTTCCTGCCAAAATAGATGAGGATGAAGGAGCCTGTTTCTTAAACCCAGATTCAGAATGCTCTTTGTCATGGCTTTGATCTTAGCTGTGTTTGTGGATTATCAGAAGGAGTTTCTGCATAAGATTTCACAGGGATAAAAAAAAGATCAATTCCTCAACCAAGGCTTGGATGTGCCTCATTTACCAGTCACAGCTTTGACTGAGTCCTCATTAGTACTCTTATACAAATACTAAGTCTACTGTCACAGCATCCATGTAGGGCACCGTGACAGTGAAGAAAGTGAATTGGAGCCAGATAGAGCTCAAGCCAACAATATTCTATAATTTATACTACTGAGGCTTTGTATCGCATTCACACGTGCGTGTGTGCGCACTGCCACTGTCCATGTAATCCACTCTTCACAATATTTGACTTGACTCATGACAATGAAAAAAATCAGCGGCTCCGTGAAGTGAAAACACTGAAAATTGCTGCAGAAAATTGCCGACAAAGTCTGAATTACTTGACCTTATCTGATTTACCCTGCAAGTCAAGACCCCTCAGCTAGGTCCATTTCTTTAGGAGGTAAGTCGTGTGTTACCTGTGAGTTGATTGAACTGCTCAACATTATGAGAGTTAAAGAGGTGCTGACATTAATGACATAAGGACGAATTCTACTTCACTATCATTGGTATTGACTGAATTACAGAAATATGAATAATCATAATGATGGGTCATAGTCATCCCGCCCATTTCTCTTTAACTCTTACATTGTATGTTAGTATAACTGAGTACAAAACATTAAAATTCAAACAAAAACTAAAAAATATATATTTTAACCACAAGCTTTTATTAATTACTTTAATTTACCTTCCTATGTATGAATCATTGTTACCTGTCTCCACCACACACAGTCACACACAAACACAATATTTTTAATACAGTGGCTACAGTACCAAATTTAACAGTTTCTTTAAATCGATATGTTCTTGAAGCAAGTTATTATATAATGTATATTTTTCTAAGCATCTTAACTGTTCTTCAAGTGGTTTAATTAGCCCCCGACCCAGTTTTGGCAGCAGTAGTTATTAATTCTACTGAGTGGAAACGAGTAGGTGAAATAAAGAAAACATCCCGTCCATCTGGAAAGATGCCAACCTGGGAAAAGTGTTATGAGCTGGACCAGACAAATTCATTATTAGTGCTTCCCTATGAGCCATTTAATCAACTGGTAATAAAACGTCCCCTGACTGATCCTGTACAGTATGTACCAAAACAACCGAGCATAAAATAGGAGCTGTATGAGGAACATGAGTAGGAAGATACATCGATACAAACTTACACAACACAAGTTTTGTAAGTTGTCACATTATAAAATAAAAAATAGGAAATGTCACAGACTTATAACTAGTTCAGCAGCAGCGCTGTTAGGACTGTCAGGACAGCAGTGACACTTTTACAGTGTTATACTACTACAGAGACAGCCAGAGGCAGTGGAACAACAATTACATAAGACCTCAAATTATAGTCACCTGAGATAGGGCTCGGTGCTTGTGCACCGTTCAGTACAATCAACTCTGTCCTTCAGCTCATACTTTCACAGACGACTAATGTCGACGTTCTCTCTCTGACGGGAAGGTCCAACGTGAATCTATTTATCTGCAATTTGTGACTTAGAATTGTACTATTATGCCAAATGTTTACCAGTATTAAGACATTCCTTGTGTTAGGTTCAGCAATCCAACAGTCTGCTAAAGATGGGGATTGTTTTGACCAGAAAAAATAGTTCTGTACTGCTTCTGGCTACTGTTGAAGTGACACACACAGACACCAAAACATTCATTTTCTTGCCCTGGTAAAATGGTTCCCATGTGATAAAAGCATCAACACTGAAGCAGCTCCTTAGGCTAGAGAGTACCCTTGTGAATTTCTGCCCAGAGTGACAAAATGTCATAGGAAATTTGGGATCTTTCACAGTTTTGGTTTAATCTAATCACTGGGCAGAACAAAGTTTTCTCAGCCCAGAAGCTCTCTTTAGAAGTCACATCATTAGACAGATGCCCCTTAGTGCTCTAACACTATCACTGAGCTGTGTAATCTGGCTCTGACACAGTTGGCACGCATCACTTCTACCCAGAGAACCACAAGATAGATTCTTGACATTGTAGGGCCTGATAACTGTTCAGCAGATGAAGAGATGAATGCCTAATCACCGTACCGCAGTGGCCACTAAAAGCCAGTTTTCATATTAGACAAAGCCTCAATTAAATCCTAATTGTCCCAGGTGTCAGATCCCCTAGCAACAGACAGGGATGGTTGGAGTTTATCAGTAATATCTCATACAGCAGTCATATTGTAACTGTATCTCGTAATTGTATCTTGCTCCTAAAATCTTACAAAAATATAGTTTTATAGTTTAAATCAGAAAGAAGAATGTCTATATACAAATGATATTGTAAATGTACAATATAATTTGTACATTTACAATTGTACGCCTGTCAAACTAGAAGCATAGCAAGCAAAACACGGATCAAGTTGCCATCTAACGCTATATTCAAGACATTACTGGATCTAAAGTTAGATCATCCAGGTACACCAACTTTTTTCTTGGAAGAATTTCTTCACTGACAATGTATTTTATGACTTGCACAGTCTGTTCTACTGTGTAATATTTGTAACCTTCAGTTAGCAGCAGCAGTGGCACCAGCATTGTGGGTATTTATTGCTGCACAGGTATAATTAGCGTTAAACCGACAAGAACATGTAAGTAATACATTTCTGAACCCTATAAATTCAGTCTTAAGTTGTTATATAATTCAGGCTAGATTTAAATTACATCCTAAAATGGCCAAATATTAGCACGTTCACTTACAGGGAGTGAAGGTAACCATCAAACAGAATGTTTCATGAATCAATACACGGCCTCCAGGGAGCAGAACAACATCAAGATAAAACAGCTTTTTGGTAAATGCGTTAGAAAACATTTGCCTAGAGCTGCTACTTTACCTGCTCCTTCTACTGGACTGGAATGTAACTGGTAAATGCACAGGTCTGTCAGAGCCTTCGTGTTTACTTTCACTGTGTCTGACATTTTAAAACAGTTTGAGTTTGTAACTGTATTATTATGGGCTATTTTTCATTACAGTGGAGGGTGGGCTAACCTTTGCACATATTTCTTGACATCCAGATTTAATCCTTTCAGGCTCACCCACAAATCTGCCTTGTGCATTCACAACTTTCTCCCTTCGCTGGAAGCCTAAAGGTGTTAGTAAGAATTCTTACTTGTGTCGTTTTCTCTCACAGGAGGGTGAACTTGACTTCCCACGTTGGTGGTGGTGTCCATGTAGGAAGGGGCGGAAGGTGATGCTCCTGAGCAGCCCGTCCTCCGTTAGCTCTTCCAGCCTAAGCTGAGGAATGAGATGCCCAAAGGCCATGTCCTCTGTAACGCGTGCACACACTTAACTGGCTGTTGATTCTGTCAAACGTAAAAATGCCTTTTATGAAGCTTCTACCTGGAACTTACGTAGGTTACACTATCATTTAAATGCACTGGAACATAACTAGGTCTGCTCTGCTCAGCTGCTTGTTTCATGTGGAGTCTAGAGACCTGCAGACCTTGATAGGGTTTGCAGAATGTTCACACTCCCACTACGTGTTTGTTAGTCAGTGGCTCATAGCTCCCAGTTGCTTACAGTCAATTAATATCACACATTTTTATACTGACAGATAAGATGAATATCAAATACACTTACACATAAGTTCATCTAACGTTACTTCAGTTTTTTTTATTATCTCACGATTTTTGGTCACAAACTAGAATAAATTCACTGCTGTGCTGAGGAGAGGTTTATGGTGTTAGACATGGAGTCTGAAATGATGTAGATGATGAAGTTGTAGTAACATCGTTAATGCACAGTTCTCTTTATGAGCATTTTAGATACACACAGAAAAACATGTTGACTAGACTCTGAAGGTGAAAATCTTAGCTGAGTTGTCTTCACAGAGTAGAATTAGGGATTGTTTTTGTCTATAAATTACAAATCTGGTTTATTAAGCTGATAATCATGCTTCTTGATTTAAAGTTAGACCAAACAAATGGAATGTTTTAGTTATTAATATATCCTGCTACATGAAACATTCTGCTTAAGCAACAGTTTCTGCTGTAATCTCAGATAATTGTAAATGATGCTCACATTTATCGCTCGTGTCATAGGTGCAATAATCATAATCTGTGCTGTAAATGTATATTTATGCCATGGTTCATTTGATTGTGAAAGAAAAGTTTTGATTTCATTAGGGAACAAGAGTCA
>JAUMHF010000005.1:9904382-9932345 GCA_032359275.1 Microctenopoma steveboyesi | reverse complement strand
GCTGTAAATGTATATTTATGCCATGGTTCATTTGATTGTGAAAGAAAAGTTTTGATTTCATTAGGGAACAAGAGTCAGAAATAGCATACTATTAACCTATCTATCTGAATTTGTGGCAGCACTATAATTAGTGAAGTTGTCGAGAGTGAAATATATTTTAAATGTGGAACACATTAGCCTGGGATACTGCAAGGACTCAAAAAGCTCTTGTAAAAGTTCACAGCGGTATTCATAAAGACTTTCCAAACTAAAGCCAATTTATTTCTACCAGTGGTTTGCTAAAATATTAATTGCCAATTTGATTGCCAAAGATAATAGATGATTAGTTTTCTAATGCATGACATTTAATTGAAATGAAATTAAATGTCAATATTGAGTAGCTGGTTGCACTTATCAACACTGAAATACGACCCCTTAATAACAATATACTATCAGTCTACAGTTCTACATTATTATCATTTTGTCCTTGACTGTTGCACCACAAATGTCAGAGTCCACCAGAGGGAGCTTTAAGCAAAGACACCCATGTACAGCACAAGTATCCAGTTAGCACACAATGCATTGTTACAGTTGTTCTGTTTCACAGTAGGTTGCTACGTAAAGCGATACTGGTAAGTGATCGATGGCCATAAATAATAAAAAAATGCAGTTATTTGTGAATATTAGATCTGTATCTATATTGTCCAGCCCTCACATACTTAAAATGCATAAAGACTGACATCCTGACCAAAGACCTCGAAATAATTGTTCAGTGCCTTGTATTTCATATATATAGGTTACATTTAAGGTAATGACAACTGATGATGTATGACATGTGATTCTCATTTCATTAGGAGCTCATCAGCACCGTTTATAACGAGAGACGTGTCCCTAATAAACACCAGGGGGGACAATTATATAAGTGACTTTAATCACAAAGACCTTGTGTAGCAATCTACAAGTATTTATTTTGTAGAAAACAGAGGGAGACCAGGAGCAAAATATGATTTGGCACTAATTAGAAGACTAAGCCTGCTTTAAGACAAGAGGTTCCTAAACTCTGTGGTGACGTATTTTGGCACTTTTGTATTTAAGCTAATTAGAACTCAAGTGTCTTTTCTGTTTAAGAATATAAGTGTGGCACATTGTGTAGATGATTTGCAACACTGATGTCATGATCTATGCACACATATAAACACATATTTCACAACTGTAACACTCGAAAGCATCAACTTCAGTTTTCTGATGGTCCAAGCCATAGCCAAATGTGTGTGTACGTGTCATCACACATGGCTAATCATGTGGAACGATGGGCACAGAGGCATGGACCGGGGAGTGGAGAAATGAGAAAATCTGATCCTGAAAATCTGATCCTGCTTAATATGGATGCAGTGTTTTGAAGATATGTAAATTTGGTGTGCATTCTGCATCCAGTTCCCCAACAAACAGATGTCAGACAACACACCAGTAATTACTATAGTAACTATTATCCCCTATGGCTCGTTCATTCGCATTGGCCAGGGTGTCATTTCCACATGTTCAACACAATTTTAGACTTGATGTCATACTATTTGTGTACATCCTTGTAGGTTGAAGATAAAGTCACACTCCGTCTCTTAAACCAGGTTTGACATGGACACTCCATCTCGACAGTTCAATAGATTCAATTTTCAGAGGAAGGAGATGAATGTCAGTCAATAAGTGGCTGACAGGTCAGTAGATATCACTGACCTTGTTTCCACAGGGGTGAGTGTAACATTGTGAGGCCAGAAATCACGAGAGTCTGCACAGAAGGAAACTGAAGAAGAGGCCTGATGCCCAGCGCTACATGCTCTGCTAACAAGAAGCTTTAGATCTTGTTGGAGCAATTGCAACAATTATATTTGAAATATATATGAACGAATAAAAAACACCACATAAGGAGCCTTTTTATGTTTTTTAGCCATAAATGCACTGTGAAACTAACTCTGGTATTCTAACTTTGCACACCATAGAGCATGCACATGAGAATTGTTCTATGAGTGGTTCCTCATTCATTTTAATAACTTATTAGGGAGAGTGATTTATTATTGACCACTTAAAAGTACTGTTTTTATTAATTTTATACATTGTGAAATTTACTAAGTCCTGAAAATCTCTTGACATTAATACCTTTTCCTATCATTTAACTAACTATTGCTATGTACAATAAAATTATTTGGTTATGCAGCTGTGAGCACGAAGGGGTACTCCACATGTCATATTTTGAAATCCATTAGTCTGACAAAAAAATGTAGAGCTTTTATTAACTTATTAAATAAATTATTACTATTTAGTTCAAACTGATGTGGTTCAAAATACATGTTTATCTAACTGGAGATTCAAATCAAGATGCCAGAAGACCATTTAGGTTGTCATTGAATATTTTATTTGCAAATGAAAGAGTAATAACTCAGAAGTCGTAAAAATATACATTTTTTACTTGTGATATTTACATGGATTGTTTTCATCAAACAAACAAACAAACAAACAAACAAAATCTGTTTTGTTTGTTTTACAAAACCAAAGAGAAGCCACGGCAGAAAAACAGATGACAGTAAAGAAAAGAGAAGTGTCTTACATTTGCTTTCAGTAACGCCACTCTGTGTGTGTCTCTCCTTGACATCTAAACAATGGAGTCAAGAGTAACAGCCAACCGCAAAGATCCCGCACATGCCGGTGATGAGCATAGCACACAAAAAAGTGCAAAGTACATGGAAGAAAATTTCAAATGAAAAAAAAGACAAAAATAAAGCTTCATAATTTTTTCTGTGAATATATTTACAATTGTAGATTTCCTTTTTTTTTCTTTTTAGCCGAATACAGTTATCTTACATCAAAGCAAAGCATTCCCGTTCATCTGTTCAATCTCCTTTGACATGCAGGTACCTTTGCTTTTCTTTATTGAGGTTGACTTCAGCCCCATTCATCTCGTCTCCTAGCAGTAACAGTGCATCACATTCCCTTATACTGATATACAAGCCCCAGCCACAAAGTCTGAGCATCATGTCGCGCTGCTCTATAGCTTTCATCAGAAATAAAACTGCTTACTAGAACATAAAACATTGTGGCTACATGAGGTTCACACTCCTATCATATAACATAGGATAACCAATAATGATTTTTTGATAACTGCACCTTGGAGTGTTGATAATAAGACAATGACAGAACGTTCTGCGGAAGAGGTTTGTTAAGACTTTTCCTCCTTTTCCTTTACTTTCTACTGTCTGACAAAAGCTCTTTAAAATTCATTAGTTAGAAAGAGTACAGGTTTGTCAGGCCACCACGCTGCACACACGAGAGACGAGATGCAATGCGAGGGACTCGTAAATTGGGGAATCTGCCACCTGAGACTTGCAGTTGCTGGAAAGCAAATCAAAAAGCTTGGAGGAATTTAACAGCTGGAAGACTTGCATCCCTTCCTCCACATCTACTGCTACTTTCATCTGTGGTGGAGGGGATTTCAATGGCAGGAGCCTACAGCCATGGCTCAATATCAATCCAGTTATACCTCTCCTGATTACCAGTACAACTCTTGCAGATTGCCATGAAATAAGTCTCGAAGCATATGCCATCCAGATTGTTAAGATGCATATCAATCTCTGAATGTGTGCACGTGTGTTTACATGCATCTGTGTTTGCTACAATATCTATTTTTGTATATTTGTGTGTGTTGTGTGGTTGAGTGCATATCCCCTGGGTAATGCAGTGTAGAGTGTCTCTTTCTGCATTGCATTTAGTATCCTGGTTCCATCAGTCAGTCGTAATACCTCCAGACATTCGATCCATCAAATTTATTCTGAAGGAGCAGAAATAACAAGGATGTTGCTGTTTGGGTTTTGTGTAAACTGTGTGTGTGTGTGAGTTGTGCTTGTACACACCAATTTTGGTTTCAGTGTGTGAAACTGTGAATGCACACAAAACCTGTGTTTCCGTGTCCACGCGAATGTGCCATGTGTTTGTGTGTATGTGCGTGTGTGTGCATTCAGATGCCAGTGTAAGTCAGTGAAAAAAAACAACAAACTCTGCCGGTCTGCAGTCTATCAATTCGAATAGAGGTTATTTTGCCTTTCTGGATCCTTCTCATTTACTGAATGGCTTACATGAGAATGAGTGGGTGTGGCCCAAGGGCGTATACTGAATTTACATGCACACACCCACACATACACGCTCACACACATTCACAAACATGCATGCATGCACGCAAGCTCGCACACGCAGACATATAACAGTAGCTTCCCTGGTCGAATATGAACTGCTGTCTCTAATTAAATATAAAAGGCATTTTTTTTTAAATTACCCTTACATTTAAGTCACATGAAATCCCGTACGTGAAATCAAACCGCATGTGCTTTTTGGGGGGATGTTGGTTTTCAGAACATTTTAGGAACAGAATAGCAGTGTTAGTCATTAAAAATCATAAATCATACATTTTTAAACTTTACTGCAATTTTCCATTAGATTTTGATCTATTTAAATGTTCATTATTCATAACATATTAAGATAACTTGTTAGCGATCAAAGTACTGTCATTGTGATGATATCTTGGTTTGGAACAAATTTAATATCTACACTTGCTATTTCTATAACCACTGGTTTCATGAGAAATCAGTGTTCATAGTGCCAAAGGTCGCTCGCAGATAGAGGCTTTAATATTTCACTTAGAGCACAACATGTGTGCAACAACACGTGGTTTAAATTCACTTTTGGGTTTCTCATTTGACTCTTTTGTAGGGGGAAATCTCCCCTCACATACCCTTATTGATTAAATTAAATGACATCATGTGCGTATATCTATCTGTATGTACAATATAAAACAAGACTGATTACAGAATGTACATTGTCATACATACATTGTCTTGTGGCATGGGATTGCTTTCTCATCGTGGATAATTTACTCTGCTTGGTGCTCCCTAGGCTGCATCTGTTATTACTAGGGCAACTTTGTGAAGTTGTATCTCTCAGTATTTGCTGTGGTTGACCCTCAAAGACGGACATGAACAGAGACTTAACCACTGGTCTGCTGAAGATAAGGACAAAGAAAGAAACCATCAAAAGGAAGGGGGATTGCAAAGGCACACTAGATAGGCTACTTGCCCTTTTTTCAGCTACTTTCAATCAAACTGCGCTGGGTCTGTCTGAGGATACGACAACGGGGGGATTGGCTAATACCCCAGCTCAACCAATAACCAAGCAGGTCCAGATGAATCAGTGAGACAGCAATCGAGTGCCACTCCATTGTTACGGATCCAGGGAGAAAACAGACAATGATGCCATACACACCCTGTACAAGTGAAGAATCATACTCTTCACTCCTTCATTCAGACATAACAATTGTAAAACTGAACGTCAAAGTCAATTCTTTGTGCCCTAGCTCAAATATTGATTCGGTATTTTATAGGAGGCTGAAAACAATGGGATCCACCATCTTTGTACATCACACATTCATGGTGACAGATTTTGGTTTCAGTCAGAAATGTAACTGGTAAACAAAAGAGTAAAAAAAACAACAATAATAATAACCCATTCTAGGGATTGGTGGCACTTCATAATATGGATGAATGGACATATAGCTGTCTGTCACCCTTTACAACCTGTTCAGAGAGAAGAGACAAAGGAGAATAGAAACAATAGAGAAGAAAAAACAAGTTTAGCTGGTCTAATAGATGCTTATTCTCTATATATTTAAAGTACTGACTTGCTATAGGCCTAATACATACTATTTAATTATTCAGGGAAGATAATAAAGGTCAGAAAAGGATGTCTATAAAGGCAGACAGGATGTGGGAGAGGGGGGCCAACTCCATTGATTTGACTCGGCTGTCAATGCTACATCCTTGTACCTGAAGTTTCCCCTGATGATTGGTAAAGCATACGAGCTGTTGGTAGAGCTGGTGAGCCAGCTGAGTCAGTCTCAGGACCACTGTGGTTTCTCATGGGTTCGTTACGAGAGCATGAAAAGACCGAGCGCATTGAGGCAGATGATGCACATGCCGCACACTCTCTGTGCACATGGATGGGCACAATTGGTCCAGCCCACGGGAGGCAAAAGGGTTTTATGGTTTCAGAGCAGGTGCTGGAAGCAGCCATTTGGAGGTGTAGGGTGACATGAATCAGAGATTGACAACCCCCATTCTCCCAGTGAAATAAAATCAGAAGCTGTCTTATACTCGTCTTTATCTTTGATTCCACCCTCGTTATATCCAAACAGCATCTGATGACAACTGACGCTTAACAGCTGTATTACTCCAGTGACACCTGGCTCACAGCTTCACTTTATTACACAGCTTTACTGTTTCATTTTTCCTTGTTTTATTCTGCTGCATGCCTAACCCTTTGATTTGATAAATAAATAAAACCTCTACTAGGGGGCTCCTTCCACCTCGCTGCACATGCTACCCTGTGTCTTCCAAAGCCAAAAGAAGGAACTCAGAAAATAGGTTCTGCCTTTAGCCAGGACACACAGTGTTGTATCTCAGGTCCTGTTTTTTCATTTGTTTTGTTGTTTTATGTAATTTAGTAGGGGGCAAGCATGTCTTATTTTCCCTTTATACGTATGCATTCATTAAAAGTACTTTTAGTTTAGGACTAATAGTAATGATTCTTTTAATTACATCCTTTATAGTTGCATTTCTTTGTTTATGGAAAAGTCTTAGTCTTTGGGAGGGGGCTAGAGGGTCTAGGCAGGGGTGCTAGTCTCACATGGCTGCAGGAGGAGGCTATCTTTCAGTCCTACACAGTCTGAAAGGCCTTGGTCTGGGCGGGCACCATGAGGGTTGGAGGTGTCGGCCCGGACATGTTACTGGAGTGGAATTTGGGAGTGGCAGGAGGGTCTGGGGTCTTGGTGGGTACCACTGCAGTGTAGGCTGGAGGGGACTGTGGGAAGCCTGGAGGCTGTCCATTTTCCTTGAGAGCTGCTACAGCTGGTGGGCGGGGACGGTGACCACGCTGGGCACTATTGTGCACCATGGACTGGGTAGAAGAGGCACCAGAGCGCGAGCTGCCGGAGCGGGATGAGGAAAGGGAATTGGGCTTCACTAGTTTGGCCTTGGGAGCTTCTGCATCCTCCCTGTGGTTAGAAACACAGACACACAACAAACTTTGATAAAGGTCCATTTATTTTATTCAAACTGTATGCCTATAAATAGACACACACACACACTGAACTGCAAACTGAGTACCACAGTAATGTTCTTATTCACGTGGGACGTCTGTTAAGTGGGGACCTCATGTAATTCATGAGATACCCCTCAAGCTCTGTGTTTGTTAAAACACATCTGCATGGAATAATGAAATCTGCTGAAATAACTAGTTCCCAAGATACAGCTGCTCAAAGAAAAATGCTTTGCTGATAACACAATGAAAATGTTCTTTTGTAACATGTTTTACTCAGTTTTTCATGGCAGAAAGGGAATAGAAACTGCCTGGTATAAACAATAAAGAATTCAATTGCAACTACCATTAATCACCAAGATTAAGGTAATTTATACAGTGATTGTTACTTGGATGGTTTCAAAAGTTCAGATCTGTGCAATAATTATAAATCACTGTCACCCAGTCCCCAGGGTGTGTGGGTGGGGAGGCTAAGTCAGCAGGTGATATTATTCCATTGATGTACAGTATGATTCTCTATAGTAAGTCAGAAATAGAAACCCTGTCTGTGCACTGCTGGCTACTTGGAGCTGTCTCAGACACACTGAAGGTTTTATAACTCTTGGAAGAAAGAAATAAAAATTTTAAACAGTGGTAAGGTCGGTTTTAAAAACACACCCAAGAGATGTGCGTCACTAAAGCTGGTGTGGTCTGGTGGAGGACACATTAAAGGAACATCGCAGACTCCTAACATGGTATAAAAACAGAAAACACTTCATAACATCTACATTATTTACTCAAAGCTGTCCCTCGACCAGGCTGCATTATTCATTGTTACATCAGTAGATATTCACCTACACCAACTCCAGTCTGTCACAAAAATGCTGTTACTTTCACAAGTGTCATTAGTGGTGCACGGGACGTACATATAAAAACACAACAACCCAACAGTCATCTATGCGTCTGAGGACTGTGGTGGTGTCAGTTAGCATCTAACCTGGCGAGGTGGTGCAAATCAAAGGTTCCAGTGAATTCAATAAACTGAATGAAAGCTGGCACTAAGCTTTCAATACTCTAAACATAAGTATGTTGTAAGCAGGTAAACTTGTTACAGAGCTTTATTTGTCTCAATTTTGCTTTTGTTTGTAGTAAATAGATGTGATTTATGACACATCTAGTTAGGTGACCAGATTTCTATACTGAGAGTCTACAGTACTTGGGTCTTGGTACTTTTAAGAAGCTGGGAGGCATATCTAGGTGCACCCGTCCCTCCCCTCCCCCTCAGCTCCAGGTGGCTGAGCTGGCTATATGTGCATGATATTATTTATCTGCCACATAATAGCCACGTGTCAGTGCGCGTCACCCAGATTTAAACTTCAATCTGAGAATTGAACAAACCTAATCTCGTTTGGAGTCTCCTCCTCCTCGTACTTCTTTTTCTCCTTTTTCCGAAAGACGAGCCAGATGATTAATATGACAATGAGGACGCCAAGGGATATTCCCACCACTGCACCTGCTACCATTCCGACATCCCTCACGTCTGTGAAGAGAAATAAGAAAATGATGAGAGATTACCCCCTGTCACATTTGATCCATAGTTTATAGTTTCCATCACAGTAACAATACATCAACTCTATGTTTCTGTTTGTGTAATTCACATAGGGCTTTAAAACTTTTCTGCTGAGTCATTACATGTGTCTTTTTTCTTGACACATGACCCCAACTACCCTCGGCCTCTCAGAAAATGCGTTGGAGTGACATTGAAACATAACTCTTGGAGCTGAAGCGGTGACCAGCAGCCACACGTTTAAGTTCAGTGCAGTCCCTAATGTTGGAATACCCTGGGAATATATTTTTATTCTGAGCAACACACAACAGCAACCATCAATCAGTGTGGCACTTTTAGTTGACTTAAAAGCTGCCCCCACTCACTCTTTCTTCCCAAAACTCACGCTGCATTGTGACCTCAATGGTGCAGTTTTCCTCTCCCACGTCATTACTTGCTGTGCACCTGTAGACACCTGTGCTGTCCATGGTGAGGTTCCTCAGGGTCACAATCTCGGGGTTCTTGAGATCTGGGGAATAAAAATACTGCTGAAAGAATCTGTGTGCAAGTGCCTCAGTGTTTGCTGTCCTCAATGCCAATTACATTTATAGCACAGGGGACTAAACTGCAAGATAACACACAGTGCAGTATCACTGGTTGCGAAGAAGATGGAGACACAGACGGTCATGGAATGAGGAAGACAGATAGAGTGTTTGTTTAGGAGTGAGGCCCATCTCACTGAGCGACCCTTAAAGAGTGCAGCAGGAGTGTCTCTGAGAGACCAATGAAGTCCCTCAGCCGCTGGGATATTTATTCATCCCCACCAATGACAGTCCTTTAATATTACCATTCACCAGACCAATAAATAATGGCTGCTGACGCTGTGTGTTATTGTCCAATGAAAACTAATTGGATTGAACAGGTGTTGTTTTCTGGAGTTCATTAATTTAAACGTCTTTGCTTGGGCACGTGCCATCACGGACGCCAGCTGAACACTGGAGGGAAAAGAATTTGGCATCCCGGGGCTGTTTGTGGTAGTTCAGAGAATACACAGTGGGGAAAACTGCCCTGTCGTTATCTTTTCAGCTACAAACTGCCTCTACTACTATTTAGAAGCAGTTATGCTTGGTTATTATCCAAAAGGAATGCCAAAACCCACACCATGTGAATGAAGTGTGCCTCTGGGCTATTACAGAGCCAATGACTTATTTTGGTACAGACGCTGACATCCCAGTTCTGCGTATTGCATCTGCGCTTTACACACAGTCCAGGAAAACACTCAACACATGGACTTCATGAGTTCAGGTATGACTCACTAAAGCCAGGCCGATAGTTCAGTGTCACAGACATCGACATCAGATCACAGTATTAACCTGAATCCTTGTGTTTATAACTCAACCCCACGGAGCATGACTAGAAATCACACAGCGTATTGGTCAAATCTGGGGGTGTCAGCCGTCAAAAGGCAATAAAGGCATGTCGAATAAATGGACCATCTAAACCCATATAAGTGCCCTAAAGCGCAACATCATAACTATGAATTACTCTAATGAAACAGCTGAGGTGCATGTAACAGTTCTGTGAGGATGCATGTTGGTGTCAGTGCTCGTAGAAGTATTAATATGAAGATGGGAGGACAGGGGACTCAGCGAAATAAATGCAGCCCACAGAAATCACTAATATCAGAATGAATCTTTATAACTTTTCTCTGCAGAGGCCTAGATGTTGAATCAGCATGTCACCGTAGTTCCAATTACTTTCCTTACCTATCAGTGCCAGGTTTGGCAGTTTGCCCAGACTCTTGCCTTTGTCCAGTACTCGCTCCCACTTGTAGCTGATAGGGTCTGAACCGTCACTGGACTTACAGCTCAGCTTGACATCACTGCCCTCCAGCAGTTTGCCATCCATCCAGCACCTCGGCTTAGACGGCTTGACTGTAGGAGCACATGAGGATCAGAAATAGCGAATGTAAAAAAAAATACTACAAAGAAAACCTCATCACATGCATCACATATCGGTGCAGGTATATCTGACTCTCAGGTTGGTGCATTACATTCTAAGCATTTAGATGTTGCGTTTAACTTGTATAAACGAAGCTTATGTGTCAAAGTACGTCCTTTAATTAACAGATTCAAGTTCAACAATAACAAAATTCTTAACAAAAAAAACTTTTTGTAATTTTTTCTCTGTAACAAATGCAAAATAACATCAACACAAAAACCTCAGAAAGAATAAGACTGAAAAAATCTGCTTTGCATTAAGCTGTATAGTATTTATGTATGTATTCTAAACTACAGTATATTCATCACTGGTGTCACCTACAGTTTTAAATAAAGGACAGATGAAGCTTTCCATCCCAGTTATTTCTCAGATCTGGGATCAAACAAACAAACACATTGATCCATAAGCCCTGTGGGAATAGATCAATGTGACACAGAGCTGGTGCTGAATGCCTGTGGTAATGTGTTCTCCACAGGTCAAAGGTTTTGGTTATAGTTCAGGAAGCTGGAGGCAGAGTACAGTAGAACTTGCCCTGTATGGCTGCTCTGTTTGAATGCATGCTGAAAGGCCCTGCAAAGCTATTAATAGGAAGAAAATAACATGCTGTTTTCTTCCTCCCAAGTGACATAATTTTAGATCAGTGGTGCACTAAATTTAAACATCTATTTTTTATTTTCAGCACACTGTCATTTTGTAGATGCTGCAGTGTTTTCAGCAACATTGTAGCATAAGTAAGAACTAATATTCAGTCAGATGGTAGAAGCCAAAATATGTATAAAACTAGCTTTATTTGTTTTGTCTTATCATTCTTTTCTTTTTCTATCTTGTGTTGTCATGAGCAGAGAGTATTGTGTTAACACACTACAATGAGAGGAGCTGAGAGGAAACATCTGAGCTCAGTCAGGGTCAGTCAGGCCAAACTGCAGCAGAAGAATGCACAACCTCAGACGCACACACTCAAACAGCGACTACGTTCCCGGTACACAAACAGAAATAAACACGCACGTCACAAATCTGCACAGGCAAATCCATACACAATTAGGTGCACTTAGAACAGTGCAGGCAGCAAGGTTTGAATGCGCAAGCTTGAACATAAACACATGCTACTGGAGGTCCACATAAATCCTGGTGCGCACACAAAAATATATACTTACAATCTTTCTCATGGCAAGAGAGCTACCAGCTTTGCTGCCAAGCTATTATCTTAAAAAAATGCAAATGTTCGTCTTTCTCACAATCGAAAGTGTCACCGCAAAGCTCAGGGCAATTTGTAAAAATCAAGGCACTAACTCACTGAAATGTCTTTATGCAAAGGAGAGTAAAGTGGGAGTGAGAGGATTAACAGACTGTTCCATTAGAAAACCAATAACCACGGGTTGAACTAATCTCCCATGATGTTTTAATAAATCGTCTGCTTTCCTGACACTGAGGATGATCTCACTCCTCCCGCTGGACTCTATGACTGGCTTTTGTTGTGCAGCCACTCTCCTCTTGCTCTCTGTTCTTTATATAGTAGTTGTTTAGCTATTTGTGATATTCCGGCGGAGGAGAATGGACAAAGTAAGACGTGCAATCAAAACTTTGGTGTGGCATGAGTGAGACATAAGACATGAGTGAGACATAAGTGATACAAATGTCCCTGGTATCTTACTGGTAGTGTCTGTAGTTAGTTGGCAGTGTCACAGTGAAACACAGAGTACTGTCTGTTATCGGTTGTTTTTCTCACAGGGGACAGAAACATATCAGAATTCAACTTGCTGCTTGTCAACACACCTGGTCTCTAACTTAATCAATCAGTTCTGTGCTTTCCAGACCCAGTGACATGTTTCTGGTCTCACCTCATCAACAAACCGATCCGAACGAACCCAAACAGCATGAGCAAAATCAAATCACACTGTCTGAATCAAATTGAATCATTAGATCAGTCAGCATGGCCGAGGAAATGTGCCAGGCTAATGATCCAGTGATTAGCTCTGTGAGTGTGTGTGTGTGTGTGAGAAAGAGAGCGTGTATGTCCATTTTTCTGACAGATGAATTAGAATTTTTTCATAGCTTGGTGACGTCGGTAACCTGAGGACCTGCATATACTGGATGTTAAAATTCTGTATCTCTGAGAACACTCACCCAGCACTATCAGGTTGACCTGGCTCCAGTGATACTTTCCTCCAGTCTTGACTTTACAGTAGTATTCCCCAGAGTCGGTCAGCAGCAGGTCACTGATCAGCAGGGAGGCGTCTCCACCCAGGTACTCCCCAGCAAAGGACAGACGGCTGGCCTCGCTGCCTGTAGCCTCATTGGTGTACACCTGGCCTCCAAAGAAGGTAATGATCTGAACATAGAAAGTTTGATTATTATAAGATAGTTTATTCAGGGATAGATACAGGGATAATGTTAGTTGTTCATCATGTTACGTCCAAAACAAGACATTACAAGTAACAAACACATACACTTCACGATTATGGATATCCCACTGCCACTGACTTACACGATGTCACACTTAATGTCAATTGTGATGTTGTCAGTGGTGATTCTATTAACATAGCCCGAATAAAGCCTTCCTGTTACTTAACAACACTTGGTTAACTTCATTTCTATGTATTCCAATGCCCTTGATATATTTGATTGGTAGCCTGCCATTAGCATTTAAAATTACATAATTATGGGGAACGCACAGCTCAGATATATTCACATGGTCCCTGAATGGGTGCACAGTCTCAGAGAAAAACAGAATACCAGTCACTCATGGGTAACATTGTTAACAATCACTTTTTAATTAACACTTGGGAAATAATATTTTACAAATGAATGCGTTTGCTAGAATGCCAGTATCCTGCCAGTGTTCATTTAACTGATTATCTGTGAGCGCTGTTATCTCCTCATGCTCTTTCTACAAGCGGAGCTGTCAAATTGACCAAATAAAAATCCATTTTAGAGCTGAGATAAAAGATTAAAACTACCCACAGTGGCACAAATGTGATGTTAACGTTCTGGATGGAAAACAAATCAGTCTCACGTCTGACTTAGTTTGAAGTGCAGAGTAACCTATTCTATGTGCCAGGACACAATTGGCTGTAAAATGTTTGCAACTTGCCTGAACACGTGATATAATTATAGTAGTTAATCAAACTGTTGACATATGTATGTGCTATGTGACACGAGGGCGTCTGAAACTCCCATTTATTATCACAGCTGACTTCATATAGATAAAGGAAACACATATAAAGCAATACATAAATAGATCAGCATCGAGGATATAGAATGTTTTGTTGAGGTTGTTAACCATATGTCGGTATAAGAAATCACTTATAGGTCAAATCAGTACAACAATAAGTAACAAGTAAAATGACCATGTAGGGCAATAAATGATTTAAAACACATGCATGTGCTCATCTGGATATTTTGTATATTGTATTTAATTTTTTTTTATTGGATGCTATAGTACATGTGTCATACAAAAATATCAAACAGAAGAAACTGTGTAATTTTATGAGAAACAAGCCAAACATTAAAAATAGGCTTATGCAGAAAATAAAGTTGCTTTTGACATAATGTATTTTTTCTCCTTTTAATCTTTGCCCAAGGTTAATGGATGTTTGCAAGGATGGGGTCATCACAGGAAAAATGAGACAACTTGAAAGTTTCCTGTTGACATGTGATATTTTTAAACCTTGTCTAGAAATTTTTAATTTTGTCTGTTGTGCCTGTTTCTATGCCTGTTTATTTAGCCTCTCTCTCTCACTTGCTCTCTCTCCATCTACATGCACAAATACAAACAAACACAGCTGTCACAGTGGCCTATTACTGAGGGCAAGTGAGAGCCTGCAGATGGGGACTGCTAAATGCTGGTGCCACAGCCCATCAATGCATAAGGAACAGGGGCACCTGCTGTGATCACAGGTGACACTGGGCTATTCAAATACACACATATGCACAGAGAATCACAAACAATCTATTTCCTAAGAACACATATAGACTATGAACACGTGACGAATGCAGACAGACATATATAACTATGCCACTGCCACAGGTACAAAGAGACATGGCCCAGGTACCTACAGGAGGTGCAACATATTTTGAAAGCATCTGCCTATGGGCAAACATCTGCTGCCCTCATCTGGACATTTATTACTCACATGTGCGTGACCATACACTGCGCTACTTGTGTATGTGTATTTACGCTTCGGAACACAAGCCTATGAGACCAGTAGAGAGATAGTGAAAGTGCCAGGTCGTTGTCAGGACTTAAAAGAGAACTTAGTCAAAGGACCTGGGGATGTTGACATAGTTTGTAATTAAAACGAGGTGTTTTTTATTCAGTGCACTCGTTGAGTGGCCCTGTCTTCTTTGGATTTTCTGAATTAATTACGTTTTTTTCTATTATATTTATATTATATTATACGGGTTTATTATTATTATTATTTTATTCTTAATATTTTTCATTGTATTGCAGTGTTTGTTTGTAGAAGTATTTCTTTCACATATGCAAAAATATAAAAATTTTAGATAACTACAACCAGAAGTCTGAAAATACCAAATTTCAATCCATTATTTATTTCTATATCATATACCATACTTTGTTTAGGATTATTAGAACTGCACACACAGTGCACTCAATACATTTAGTTTTTGTTTAATAATGTTAAATATTACACTAATTCATCAATTTGCAAAGTAAATACAGATAAAGACATAATACAGACACCATCCACTTGATATTAAATAGTTTAGTTTGTGCCAATTATAATAATATTAATTAAATTAAGTATATAATTTATATATTTTTGAAAACCAATATTTGTATTCAATCTCAACAGCATATAGTAAATCTAATGTAACCTCACATTGCCTCTAGTGTTTTTTTCAAGAAAGGTTTTTAATTTCTTAATGATTTTTGGTGAAATTCAAGAAATACACTTTTCTGTCCTTAGGTCTTCGATGTCCTTAACACATGTTGCATGTACAGTAAATTTGCTAACAGAGGCTAAATGTTGACGAGATGCTCTTTCCTTCTCAACACGGCCTTCCAGCAGAACAAAAGAATCATTTATTCATTCAGCTACAGGCACAGACTCTTTTCTAATCAAATTTTCAAACGTTTGATTTTAATTAATGGCGCCTTCAATGTTATCTTCCTGTTAAATATTCATCACAATGTGGCAGCCCCCCTCTTCATCATCAAAGCATAACACACTTGTTTTCCCCTTTCTGCCATCCCTAAACCTTCTGTTTCTCCTCTACCTTTCTCTCCTGACTGTGCTATTCAACATACCGGTGCATAAACAAATGTCCTGCAAAGACGAAGGAAATCTCTTTCTTTGGACATAGAGGTTATATATATAGGTTATATATATATATATATACTTGTATTTCTGTCTTTTATGCTGAAACAACTGTAAGGGTAAAGGGTGCAAGGATACAAATGTAAACCTAGTCGGGGAACATTCTGCGGCATGATTGTTCCTTTGTGGAAGCTACTAAAACTCAAAGTGCCACAATAACTTTAGTCATTGAGATAATGTGCAACAACTATGGCTTCACTGGAAATCAATCAGCACAAATGGAGGAAAGAAATACAACAGATAAAACACGTGTGACTGTGAAAGAGAGTGAGACTAAAACAAAGCGGGTGAAAACATAAAAATACAATGTTTTATGTCATTGTACAAAGGTTCCCATGGTCATTGTGTAAGTCCCCTGGCAAGGGTCATAAAGTCTCCAACCACAGGATACAAAGACATGAAAAATGTGTTTAAGGCAGCTCTTGTTACAGTGGCCAGTTAAGGACGCAATACATCTTTTTAACTCTACTGTGCAATAGCTAATTATGCCCTAAAAGCCAAATTAGTGATAACTTTTTGTTTCCACAATCACGTTATGTGATAATAGCACCGTGAAATTGATAAAGGAAAGGTGGGAATAAAACAAAGAGTGTAAGGAATCCTATCTCACCACTCTCTGTTTGGAGTTTGGTTTCTGCAGTAGCCACTCAATGTCAAGGGAGTTGGACGACGGGAACTGATGGTGGCATGGCAAGGTGGCGTTGTCCCCAACGACCTTCTTCATCTCCGTCTGGGCACCTACTGATAGCAGGCTGAATAGGACTGAGGGAAAGGACGAGGGAGATGGGGGGAGAGAAAAATGCAGAGGGAGAGGTAGAGATGTCAGACGAGGACAGTAGCTTGATTCAAACTTCAGACAAGAGGCAGATCCTGTGGATAGGAAGTAAAACCATGCAGATAGAGCAAAATGAGACGGAAGACACAGCGGGAGATATGACCCAGAATCCCAATCACTATCTGACAGATGCTGAGATATGTCACACTCTGACACTGAAGGGAGACAGAATGGGAATTCTTTTTACAGGAACCTGAGTTTGGCAGGAGAGGTCAGGGAGAGCGCAGTATTGTGGTGATCTTTGTACCCGCCTCTGACAAGGAGAGTCAAAGAAAACATTCTTATTCACAGCAGCAGCTTTGGGAAGCCGTGGCATACAAAAGCAAAGTAACAGAGGAACTACACTTTCTGTACATGGATAATTCAGCTGTAAAACTGAAGAGACACAGTTGCTGAGTCACCTGAATTATAAACATTCTGAAAACTAGCCCTGGATATCTGAAAAAAGGTTTTTTAGTGGCGACTGGATTTGTTTTAGCTCCACCCTACCATTGTGGTAGGATGAAACGTTGTCAAGAAACTAAAACATGTCTCGTTGCCACTTAAAAACCATGACCTGGATAACTGAGAATCTTCACAAATAATAGTCCTTGATATGTTTTGTTTTTTTGAACTCAGGTAGACAAATTGGAACAAAATGGTTTTATATTTTAACAAGGTAATGATGCAATCAGTAGTATACACATAACAGAACAGTTGCACGATGTGTTCAGCGAAGAGCTTGTGCAGCAGTAAAAATAATTATGAGTGTGTGCAGAGGCAAGTCTTCTTGGACAACGGCCAGACTGTCAGGGACTGTGTCTCTGTGGGGAAGCAGCAAGGCTAATTTATTGGAGGATGCTGGACAGCCCGGTGGGCTTGAGTGGAATTAGCCGGAGGCGTCATTGGGGGCTGCTGGAAGCTGGAGCTATGGATGGCCTCTGTGTGTGTCTACAGAGTGTGGTACACTGCTGAGACATTTGATTCCCACCACCTGGTAGGAAGAGTGTATAATACTGCAGAGCCCTGCTTCTGTTAAGCTTACAGAGAAATGTGACAGATATTTTTGGCTCTACAACATTCAACTAAAGTACCTGCCTTTAATTTAATTGCCAATAGCTCCAGGGGATTATGAGTCCATAAATAAAGTTACCCAGCCAGCAGATTTTGGTACCACGCAGGAATGTACAGGTTGTGTAAATATTGTACAATGTCACATTTTTTTAAGTGCTTAGTGTTTGGTGCTGTAATACTTGTTCCACAGAAAAAATAAACATCATGGTGTGGGGTACATAATGAACAACAATGATATACTGGCATTTACTGTTTGCGGTGCACTGATCCAACCCAAAGCTAAGTCATTGCAATTCTGCCTTTCTGCACAGGAGACACAATCACATGCTGTCAAATGTTCCACATGAGGCCAAATGTGGCCTGCAAATGTATCAACACTCACTGGGCGCCTGTCCACTTGTTCACTGGTCCACCCTCGCAGGAGCCAACACCCTGTCCCATAAGAGATCTTAGGGCCAATGAAAATGTCAGCCTTGTGCCTTGAGTCAGTGCTGACGCAGGACACAAAGGAAAAAACTTTTTATTTTTACAGAAACCACTTCTTCTAAAAGCATTTCGCCCATATTAATGACATCCCTTCACCAGTTCTTCGCGTTTCATTTAAATTCTGTATTAGCCTCCTGAGTCCCTATAAGCTCCAGGGTACTTGCTGTCAATCACGTTTTAAGGTTTCCAATTGGCATTCATCAGCTGGATAGAGAGAGGGGGCACTTCATACTCGGCAGAATGTTTGTATGTCCCTTTGGCAGCCCAGGAGTGGCAGAACAAATTGCTGATGTCTGGACCACCTGCTTAGTTCAAGTCACTAGTCAGCAGAAAAATAAGGGCCACCCCTCTTCACAGAGTTGCTCCTGAACCCTGAAGCTATCCCCGTTTATGACTTTTTAATGCAGCATTTGCAGGGTCATTCATCTTGTGGGCTCCCTACTGATATTAGTTTAGATGTCAGAAAAGAGGCAGAGGGCTTTCCAGAGTAAAGAATATTCAAGAGCGATAAGTCAGAGTGTGTGTGTGTGTGTGTGTGTGTGTGTGTGTGGTTGATTGGACCTAATGGAGTGAGTAAATGCTTGATGGTGGAAGAGGGGTCTTCTGGGATACCTGAGTCTAACATATCCCCTCAGCTCCTCAGGCTAGGTTGTGTAGCCTAATTGTGTGTGCACTGCGTTGCACGTCTGATAAGAGCAGTCTCCTTTTAACCTCCCACCTTCTCTTAAACTGTCCACTACTTTAACTGTGTGCCCTATAAATGGAAAGGTTTACCTGAAAGATAAAAAGGGTAAGGGTGACTGAAGAAAAAGGACTGCTGCAGACTTTTTCCAGAGGAAGTACTTGACTTTGAGCTACCTGACTTTGGATTGACCTTCTATGACTGGCGCCCTCTAGCATTGCTAACATGTTTTACTTTCTCACAACAAGGTTTTGCCATTAACTACGAGCCTTTCACATAAAAGAGTAGATGTACTGTATATCGTATCTGTGGCAGCGAAAACATCTTACTTTTTGCTTGTAGGATTTGGCAGCCAGATCATATTGGGGTTGATTAGTATATACACACTTCTACCTACTTTGCCACTTTTATAGTCTTGCATAGGGGCCTTTGTGCTGTGGAACGGATGACACAATGCTCCCAAAATAAACTTGCCTCGTTGTCAGTTTGCGCTTGCATTTGGATTGGTCTAATTCACAGTGTGCACAGCTGGGACTATTGGACTACAACACCCCATCATTTGTGTCAACATAAATTATGAGAAACAGTAGAATTCATCTCTGTGCCACTATGCACACGCAGTATGAAAAGGCATGTGACCTACAGTGGAAAGAAACATTCCTGTTCTCACTGACTGCCTATACATTTGTCTTGATAAGATTTATTTAAGACATGCATAAGGCCATCTAAATAAGCATTATATCTTGAGGGAGAGATAAATGTCGAAAGGACTTGGTTGCTGGTTCCATAAGCTCCATCTGTCTTTCTCTTCCATTGTGTCTGTTTTTCTCTGCTGTGCTAGTCTCAGCGTCATGCCTTCATTTGTGGCAAGGAAAGAAGCATATCATAATTAACAAAAAAATGTGGGAGCTAACACCAGAGGTTTTAGAAAGACAGGGTGAGTGAGAGAGGGGGAAAGATAGACACATTGACAAAGAGAGAGAGAGATAGAGACAGGCTAGGGTGAAATATGGAGGAACCAATTTCTATGAAAAGGCCCTAGGGGGAGTTGTGCTCCAGTAAATCCGCCTTACAGAGCCCTGCAATCTTATTATAGTGTGGCCAGTGAGACGGACAGACAGACAGACAAACAAGACAGGCCTGGATCTTTCACACTGCCCAAAGTCAAGCCCTATATCCCCTCAGTCAGCACAGCCTCCGCCATGTCCAAAGCTTATGACCCCTGGTACTCAAACACAGCACATCAGAAGGAAAAAGAGGGACAGAGAGAGAGATAGAAGGGGGGAGAGGAATAAAAGGACAGAGAAAATGGGTTGAGGGAGGGGTAGAGGGATGGTGCAATGCCTTATTTTAAGCACTTACTGTAAGTCACTGGCGTGGAGGAAGGATTATACCATCACAAAGGTGGTTTTAGACACAGGTTAGCAGATGCACAAAGAGGGAAAAAGCTCGGACGCCTCACTGTTCTATTCCTTTTGACAATTTTCTATAGCGCACGTTCACGCTGCTTTTCCTATCTCGAATATATGTGTGCCTGTCTACATTTTATGTGCCCACACGACTGCTGGTGTGTTTGATGTATGCCTTATGCGAGCACATGCAATACAGCTGCTGTCATCAGGCTTACGAACACATATGAGTTATGTGCACAGGCTAACTGCAGCAGCAAGCAACAATAACAACCATCTACCAACCCTCCCAACCTCTGCAGGAAAGGTTTTATCTACTGTCACTTATAGGCCACACCAAAGAATAGGATCAAATGTTTGGGCTGTGACCTTCATATAAATTCTCTAAAATGAAAGACCTTATGCATATAACTAGCAAAATCTGACATGGCAAATATAAATACAATTCATCCATTCTTATTGCTGACAACCAGCTGGTTTTTAGCTGAGTTGGGGACATGCTGAGAGGAGCATAGCGCTGATGAGACAAAAGTAAAATACTCAGAGCTCATCAAGTTGTTAAACTGGCTGTGTCTGTTCCAATTGTACAATACTCTTCTCTGGCTTGAACTGGATGTTCATATCCCACACACAAACATACAGCTACAGTTTACAATTAAACAATTTAGTACAAAGATTTCAAGGTGGGATTTTGAATCTTGCCAATCTTTCCTGATCACGCTTTGGACACACTTGCTTCAGATGTCTGAACAGACAAGAGGCCACCTCCAGTTGATAAGTGAGCGCCTCCGGAAACAACCGCCATACTGTTAGAGGGAGTCCTTTATTCGTACAGCCACAGTTCTCTTTTTAATTACGGCTTCTTTAGGGTAAGTCTCTTTACATGTAACAACTTAGCGTGCACCAATGAAACACATGTTTTGAATATGCCACACTACACTAGTCCTTGTACAGTAGTTTCAAGGTCCAACTCATGAATATTTTGCTTCTGTGAAAATCAAAGGGGCTGTTTTTCCCCTGACTGGAGGCTGGTACTTTAAAGGGATAAAATCCTATAATCCTCCTCATGTCACACCCAGCAACCAATGCTCCCTTCTGCTGACACAGAGCTTTTGCTGGTTACCCTTAACAATAGGGTACATAGAGTCATTACCAAGGAAGGAGTAAGAAACAAGTGAAGTCTAACTGCTAATTAGCTTGAGCTTAAAGTAATTCCTGAATAACTCTTTCCTCCTTACGCCTCATTATCTAAAAATTAGTTACTATTTTTGTGTTGCTATTGCTTAAAGTGACCTAGTGCACCACTGCTTTAGATCTTTGATTTGTGTTTGCCCTCAAAGGCATAATAAACAGGTAGTAACTATTTCTGACAGTTTTAATACCAATTTATTTGCACAGCTCTAAAAGTTAAGGTGATGCAGATTGTGTTCATCTTTGAAGAGTGAGGTCTGACTAAATATTCTCCTTGTTGCCTATGGCCGTTAGTGTCTGTTTCATGGCCTTGTCTTTGCTGTCACGTTGAGTGCCAAAGACACCATTTTGCTGAAAGATCCCCAAATAGATCCTAAATTAGTTTCACATCAGGCTTTTTAATCCCCCCAAAGAATTCTACATTCTCCCCTAGCAAAATAAGGATGCAGGGAGGAGATGGGAGAAAAGCTAATTACATTATACCTGGAGGATGGCAGAGTCAGTGAAACCTGCTTACAGTGCTATACACATTTTATCAATGCTGAATCTGGTAGTGTCCCCCACACACATGGGTCTAGCTGCCCACGACACTATGGATGTTCTATAAATCTTCGGCTTTTTGCCAGCAGGAAGCACAGAGTTTATCAAAAGGCTGCACTTTGGTCTCACGTCTCTCGCAGCCCTTCACCGCTTTCACCAGGTTGCAGCACAGATGTTACTTGGTTGATAATCTTTCTACATTTTACACACAGTTTATGTCTGACTGAATGACAAATAGAATTACATGAACTCCACTGCACAAACAAAACAATGATCTTTAGTGGCAGAAGGTTTTTTAATTAATAATTAATTACTCATTTGTTTAACATGTTTAAAGTGAAACGTGGAAAATTACACCTCATTTGTGTGTGGTGTTAAATCGTTTAGAGCGTTACATTCAGCTTCAAAAACCCCAATTCAAGACATTTTTCCTCCATTTAAAGCGTTCAGTCTGAACAAAGTCCAAATGTCAAATAGTCTGTTTTGCACCAGATAACACGCTTCAGTTAAATGGAGCTTGGACAGTGACCTCTCTATTTTGCTTTAGCAATGAATCCTCTGAGCATCTGGTAAAGCCTAAACAAACCAGCATGTGCTCATATTCACTTTGTTCTGCATGAGGGTTTCCAGATATGAGTGTATGGAAAAGCATGCAGCAAAGTGGAGAGAGAGAGTTAACGTCTTGTAGAAAGTTATCACCAAGGTTACCGAAGCTGTGTGTGGGTGTAAAGGGCACATCCTCCCTGCAGCACATGCACACCGCCTTGAATAAACCTTCTGTACCCCACTGAGAAAACGCTTTTTAATGAAAGAATGAATTCTGACATAATTAAGGAATCCTGAAAATGCTTTATTCTGAAACAAATCCCTACCCTCACCCACCTTTTTTTGTTGTTTCCAAAATTGTTTTGATGAAACTCATTTTCACCACCATGTGTCTGAGGGCAAATCAATTGCTTGGTTTCAGAGTGATAAGTCAGCAATTTGGGCTATCAAAAGAAAACAACTGTAAATCCAGTTATAGAAATTACATTTTCTTTGAGACAAATTAAATTTGGTCTTCCTCACAGAGAAAACTTTCCTTCCATTGCTGCGCACATCTTATCCAATTCTTTAGCATTTTGTTGCAGGGCTGAGCTTATTTCTTGGCCTGTTTGGCATTAAGGTATTTTTGCTGGCAGGGCTTTGTGAATAAGAATGGAAAATATTCATCACAGAGATCTCAATTTTAGGTACTCACACCACAGTGGAAGTCTGTACTTTGCTGAGTTCGAGCTCTCTTTCACTCTGTGTGGCTGACAGATGGTACAGTAAGAAACAGATGAGCAGTATTCATTAAAATACTGCAGAATACAGGCTCATGTGCTGCTGATCAACTTATAGTTTTCCTGTTGGGCATTGGTACGGCATGATACCGTTTTATAGAAGCACCACTGGAGTTTGGACAGATGGGACAGCTGTGATACAAACTGCCATAATGCCAAAGTTGCACGTACTGTATAAGCGACCATTTTCTTTTTCGCTTTTCCAGCAAGACCATTGTCATAATTCTTTGTTCCTCGGGACACACAATACTCCTCAATCTCCCCAATTATTAATGTGATCTAATTTCAATTTGTAGTTGGCAAGCATGTGAACAAACTCTTCTCACATTGTTGGAGTGGCTGGACATGGGCACTGACCTCAACAGATCAATACTTAATAAGCTTTTGTGCTGCCAAGTCCATTTTGCTGCAATCTGCAATTTTTTATGTCCGTTAAGTTGAAAATAAAGCTGACTAAGTGTATGATCACAGAAAGTGGAATGTATCATGGTAGTACAGACTCTCTTTATGATCGATGCTTCACAATAGTGTGAGACTAGTGGAAACTTCAAATACTATCTACCTCATGCACCATAAAGTACTACACCCTTGACTTTTATTAAATGCAATTCAATACCCAATGGTGTTTCAAAGAAGCATTTAACAACGTGTGGGGAGGAAATAAAAGCCTCAGTGGGCTATATGGTTAAGGTTGTTGGCACATGACAAAAAAGGGGAATGGGAGAAAAAGAAGCCTCGTGATAGAGCTATATTTGGAGCAGCACTAAAGCTCAGCTTTAGAAGCAATGCAAGAAAGTCCTAATCTGAGTACGTATGTGCTACATTTTGGGATCTCATAATGAGGAGTGTGTGGGGATTCTGGGTGCCCCCCTTATTCTCCTCCTTCTCTTTCTTGTCTCTCTGCACAAGCATATTTGATTATTAAGGTCACTGTGATTATTTGCCATTGTCTAAAGAAGTGCAGTCCTATAAATTATCATGCAAAGACATAAAGACTTTTGGCTCAACGGCGTAACGTGCATGTTAATAGTAACAGTGAATCCTGATGGATGCGTATGTTTTAAGCAATGTTCAGCAATGTTACGCAATTTCAATAACAAATCATTTCCACATGTTTTCCTCCTGCCTCCTACTAGTTAGCCTAGACTAGAGGTACTAGAGGTACATGTGTGTGTGGCTCAAAAGGTTTCTATATGCATTGTTTGTTATTCTCCTCCTTCTCTTTCTTGTCTCTCTGCACAAGCATATTTGATACCATTATTAAGGTCACTGTGATTATTTGTCATTGTCTAAAGTCCTAAGTTTACCTGGGGTTAGACAGTGAAGTCTTTCAGAAAATATGTTAATTTACTTCGCTGGATCCACAGGAGAATAGGAACTAAATACAACAGAGCAGCTCCCATGTTGTACATTTCATCAGCTAATTGAAAACAGACGGGACGCTAACTCCCTCTCTCCATCCGCCCAGTCCTGCGTCACTGACATATTAGTGCTGTAGCCTGTCCTATGGTATGCATCTGACATATGATTTCACTTGAGTCAGTTAAGTAGAAAATAACAAAGCAGGAGACACTTCATACACAAATGAAAGGATTTTGTTACACCCATTGATGCTGAAGCTGCTGCAGCTGCAAAGGACAAAGAGGTAACCGATCCATTCAACTCTGTGACTGTGAAGGGTATGTCAATGGCTGCCAATTCCCCAGAGGTGAGCACATACCACGTTTGTTTTGGCAGCTGTACAATGAAAGGTGTTGACTGGTGGGGCGGTTGAGAGAGGCAGAGTGGCGGCCAGGGAGGTTGGGGACAGGGGCTTTTAGGAAGGGCCCCACTTGGGCTCATTTAGGAATAAGCTAATGGGCCAACTTACCATCTGTCCTTATGATTAGCTAAGCCCATGCAGGACAGTAACATGATTTACCTGTTACACATGTATATGCACATACATAGAGTATATGTATATAATGGATCTTTTGTATAGGTGAAACAGAACAAACTGTAATGTGTGAATGGCCTCGGACTCAGAAATGCAGTCAGACCCACTGGGAGGGTTCTAAAGGTTTACTAAGAAAAACAGATATTACTGAATGGAAAGCGGTGAAACTGGGTGTCATTAGGACGAGAGTGTGGGGCGGGGACAGTAGAAAAGGAGGGGAGTCTCTGCTACAAAGACCAGCAGATAAGTTGAGTTTTCAAGATGGTGGAGGTAGGATGGATGTGATTCTGAATTGGACTACATAAGATGGTGGAGCCGACTGTTAGAACAAGACAGCAAAACAGAGTATCTGAGAGACAGAGGCAGAAAGAGAGAAACACTACATGTTACACAAGAGAGCTGTGAGCAGTGGTGGCTCGTCGATAGAGGGCGCTGGGGAGCCAACCCACCAGTCTCACATGAAGAATAAGAAAATAGGAATTACATATAATACTTTTAAGAAAACATTAAAAGTTATAAAAACAATCCAAATATTATACAGAGTGGTCAGTTTTCTTGTCATAGAGAAAGTTAATTTAAAAGCTTAAAACTGAACCGTTTCACCGAACCACACCAGCTAGACATACAAATAAAAAAACTAACAGAAGACAGAGGAAGAAATTACACTGAGTCTTTCTTTAGAAACAAGTATGAGAAGAAGTCCTGGCTGACTCTGCTTTTATTTGTTTTTCCTGCCTGCTCTGTCAGCTGTCAGGAAAAGAACGAGTCTTGATTCAGACAGGAAAGAAGGATTTAACACATTTTCCTGATAAAGTGAGAAAAAATGAACAGACTAGGAGCTACATGAAAAGTGCTAACTGCTGCGTGTCTTATAATGTGTAACTGCTGTCACAAACCAGTTATACAATTTCAGTTAATTTAATATTCTTATAGATGCATGACAGAATTTGTGTTAAAAATAAAACCTTTTGTGTGATGTGAATTAAGGTAGATGAGTACTTTGATAGAGGTACCAAAGTTTGTCTGTTACATTGAGTCAGTGTCTCATTGTCAGCAACACACAAGCTTCATGAGAGAGAGAGAGCTGTGTTGTGCTAACAAAGGATTATGTTTAAGTTACGTTGTTGTGTTTTAAAGAATAAAGAGTTTTTGAAGTGAAGACTCATAAAGTATACTACCCTTCCCACAAGTTCAAGCAGCCAATTAGGTGCATGAAGTTGTTACATTATGCTTAATGCTCCTGAATATTAGCGTATTGGCTAATTAATTAGGTAGCGTCTATCAACATTTAAGTGAATGTGATTGTCCAGTTAGCATCAAACTAGGAAGGCTTCTGGAAGGAGTATGCATATAGTCAAAGGATAGGTGAGAACAATAAAGCTGATTGGCTGGAAACAAAAAAACAAATCTAGAAACAAGAAACAAAAAAGGATTTTCAAAATAAAACAAAAAAAGGACTAAGGATCCCACTCACCTAGAAAATATGTTCTGTGCCCTTACTCACTGTATGTGAAATGAATTTGAGTTTGGAAAACAATCAAAAATACTTAAATTCTTAAACTTTCTTGTGTGTATGCCTTCAACAAAAAACAGACTTTTAATAAATTCTTCTCTGCATGTGGCAGGCTCCTAAGTGTGACACCAAAACAACTACACACACAGACACACTCCTTTAAACAAATATGCCTGCCCTTTGTGCTGCTCAACACAAATTCTATCCACTCCCCAATGTCTAGAAAAGGAATGCCCACACGGCCACATACGAGGGCGGAGAGAAGATTGAAACCAGATGAATGGAGCTTGGGTACAGCGTGCTCGCCAGGCCCATATTCATTCCCCAAAGCATGATTAAAACAAGGTGTGGTGTTGCTGGGACAAGGCAGCTTATTCTGGCTGGGAGAAGGATGTTTGCTTGCAGTGACACCCTAGGCAAGGAAGAAATGGGGCGAAGGTTACAACTAAAGTCTGCAATCGGCTAACACTGTCCCAGAGGTTTTCTTGATAAAGCTCAGCCAGCTCCTACATCTCCACAGATCATACTATTCTACATTTTAAAGATGTAGGTAATTAAACTGATTCTGCCTAAAAAGGAAATACATTTCTTTCTTTCTTTTTTGAGGTGTTTTCAGTAGTTAAGGATATTTAAAATAGACCATTGGCATTGAAACTGTTAACTGATGTGCCAAAGGAAATGGGGGCAATCTGCAAGAATAGTGGAGCAAGAATCATTAGCATCATACAGAACTTAAATGCATTTGTTAGATTGAATGCGGTAACTGATCATTTCATTTTTGCTGATAGAAGATATAAATCCATATTTGAATTGTAGAAATATGCATTTTATCATATTAACGCTATTAGGACCTTTTTGGTCCCCAGGACCCTTTTAGAGTGACTGAATTATGAGAATAAGAAGTGCAGTCCTATAAATTATCATGCAAAGACATAAAGACCTTTGGCTCAACGGCGTAACGTGCATGTTAATAGTAACAGTGAATCCTGATGGATGCGTATGTTTTAAGCAATGTTCA
>JAUMHF010000005.1:9851158-9904282 GCA_032359275.1 Microctenopoma steveboyesi | reverse complement strand
TCCTACTAGTTAGCCTAGACTAGAGGTACTAGAGGTACATGTGTGTGTGGCTCAAAAGGTTTCTATATGCATTGTTTCTGAATAAATGTGTTAGGCAAGGTAGCAAGATAAACAGACCGAGAGCGAGCCTGGGTGCTAGATGTGATGTGTGCTTGTGTTTACGCGTGTTAGTGTGACTGACTGATTAGCAGCTTATTTTCATCAACTGTCTGCAGTCGCCTCTCCTGAGATAGGGATAGATGGAAATTTTGCACAGTTTTCCATTGCAAGCTGTTTTCTCTTGCCTTCCCATGCAGCTGGTCGGCCACACTTGCGACTCAATGCCAAACACACTCCCCTTTATCCCCTTGACATTTTAGCTATGTTACCGCTGAGAGAGTTGTGGCTCGCCTGCCTGCCGCCTGCCTGTGCACATGAGTAAATAAAGTCGAGCTCATTTCATTTGGCCATAATGTTTAATCTACATTTGCTTGGTCAATGAGAGGTTAATCTCATTACCTTGTGCTAAATGGCAATCTTGGGCATCCTCTGACAAGACGAAGGCTAGACACAAGTTAATTAAAAGACCAATTAAAAGAAGACAGTAAGTCTCGCTGAACTGTGGTAGTATGTTAGTTCTTTTGACATGCAGTGATGCTGAGTAACTGTTCTCCTGTATGTGTGTGTCACTAAAAACAATCCACTACTTTCAGTACTTGCAAAGGAAACTAGTAATAGAACACCCTGGCATGATGTTAGCTCGTTTTGTGGTTGAACATGTGCTTTCAACTAACCTTTAGCACTAGATGTGGTTTACCTACTGTGAGGAGCCTTATTAAAAACAAACCTCACCACAATACACACGCACACAGTTAATCAACTCCAAAAGGTTGTTAAAAATGTGACATAAGACAAGGGTAACACTATAATGGTGCATTACAATCAGTGATCACCTAAATGCCCATACATGTATGCTTCATCTTTTATAAACCTTCTATAAAACTTATGCCTTGTGTCATGAAGTGATTTATGTCATAAGGATTACATTATACTGAATTGAGCAAAATTACTTTACATGACTTCTCTCTTGACATCATTTGTGTGAGGATCCTTTTCAGCCTTTTCAGTGTATGGTGTCCTGTTCACATGCAGGAAAGCTGGGGATGTAGCCCGTTAGCTGCCTGCCCTGTGGGTACTACTACCGGCTCAGACCTCCCTCCTGATGAATCATAAACAAGTCCCTTGGCCTGTGTGACTTAATCCCCTGTGACATCGCCACAGGGAGATGGAGGAAGAGGGAGCAGAGAGAAAGGAAAACATACCCTGTGCTCAACTCTTAAGTGAGTTAAACATTAGGATGAATGTGTATGAGGTGTATCTGAGGATATGTCATTGAGTTTGGGTAGTAATTTAACAGATGATAACATCTGAATGTGGGGGTGGATATTTTGCTAGAGGGCAAAGGGGCCTTAATTCTTACCTCATAGAAGTAGTCACTTCCTCTCTGGCTTTACCTTTGAGCTCCCTCGTTTTCTCCATGTGTATTGTGCAAATCTATGTCCCACAGTCCTTTCATTTAAATTTGGCCACACAGCTTAAGCTTGGGTAGTCTACAGAGTGTGGCAGCTAAAGCTATAATCAACATCACACTCCTTTTAGGCATGAGAAAGTATAGCCAGGAGGGAGGCAATAAATGGATTTATTTTAGGAACTAGAATGTAGAATCTTAGTTAGGGCCAGGCATGCTAAGTGCGTTGTCCCTTATTCATCAGCCCTTTGGCAATATTTCCTTCCTAATTAAAAAAAGAAGAAGGTGCAGGAGGAAAACGGCGAAGGCACCGTGCTGTAACAGAGGTGGCAGCAGCTCAGCCTGGTGGCTTTTCTTTGTAAAAGTTTGGGATATAAGTCTCACTTTGCAGACACTTACTGCAGGTTGTGCTGATGCAAGGAGCTTTTGTCTTGAGATTAATGAACAATGTTTGGCTTTTTGGCATTCTGGATCCCACACAAAGGTTAAAAACAGCCCCTGACCAGTGAAAGCTTTATGTGGTGTACTACAGAGAATGCTTCGCTCTCCTGGGGAGGCAATTCTTTCATCCTACACTTTCTCTTACGTTTGTACCAGGACAACAAATAAATAACTGCAACATAAAAGTGAGGCTCAGCTCTGTTTCAATGTTCCAGTGTTTTCTCTTTATGTCTGTCTCTGTCTTAGTGAGCAGACACATTTGATTCCACTCTGGAAAATGAAAGCTACTGTTCGAGCCTGAATTTTGAATGTTCAGATATAATTGTTAGTACGCCAGGTGTTCATGTGTTGAATATTCCGGCATGCTGACATTTGCAGTAACAATGTGGTTAATGCATGATGCTTCAGTCAATAAGAAACCCGAATATTCCATAGGCTAGCTGCAATACTGCAGCTATGATTATCTTCAGTGAATCAGAGAGCCAGGTGGAAATTGTAGGTCTCATCTGGCTGTGTGGCCAAAATGAGATAACTACCACAAAATCTGAAGTACTCTCAAAGCTCTCTGATTTTCCTGTTTTATGATCTTAAGGCAACAGGTTTGAAAGTAAGAGGATTCTGGGTGGATACATTTTCAAAAACGTCTTTTGTAAAACTGCTGAGACAAGCGTGTTAAATTATCTATTGTAGTGCTACTGCGCAAACGTTATACCAACTCTGTCATATCCAAGATTATCATAAAGCCTTCATGTGTGTTTAAAGAAAAAAAACTAATTAATCTGGCTAACCTGCGACTGTTAAAATAAGACCTTGTCCCTTTATGCGGTGCCCTGCTCCAGGCAAAAGGTGCCACTCACCACTCCACATCAGACTGATCTCAGTGAATTACACTGTGCAGGTGTCTCAAAACCCTTTCTCCATTCTTGTGCCTATGTCCTCACATAGGAAATGGTGGAGGCAGCAGCCCTAATGGAAAGGTTACCCACCATCAGCTCAATTGTCCCATCTCCCATTATCATCCTCTATCTTATGCCGCTTTCATCTCTCAGCCTCACTGTACATCAGAGACGACTCACAGAGAACGCATACATGCACACACACAAAATGACTGCCGTGAAAAAGGAAAAAGCACGTGAAAAAGCACACTTTTAGCCCCTGCATGGCGCCTGCTCAGTCAAGAGTGCTTAATGTTTGCACCATGCATGACTGGACCAACTCCAGGACAATGACAATGTTTTCTCCTGAGTCCAGATGAAGAAACTGTTCAGACATCTCCGCTTTGCTCCTGTGTGCCACATGCTGACCTGGTACATTCCTAACTGCTAATTTTATCTGAAAAAGTATCAGAAGAAACACCCCAGCAGAGATCAGCGTTGTGATGCGTCACTTGTTAAAACAAAAAAGAATGTGGTCTGACTTGAACCTTGAAACACAATCTCATTCAAAGATTGAGCCGGATGATACATTGTAATTTTCATCATGTAAAACTTTATTTGGACAGTAAATATTTCTTAAAGCTTGTAACCTGATGTATCTTATTGCATTGCACTGGAAAACAAGTGATCCTGTATACACACAATTCAATTTCCTCAAAGGAAGTAAGATTTTAAACACGAAACGGGAAAGAAAATGACTTCTGTAGAGTAGATCCAGTTGAAAGAGACGTGCATTTATTTATCCCAATGTAGCCAATCAGGAACAATTTATCTCCCCATATCCCTGGTGGATTAGGTAGTAATCTGTTTGCTGAGGGGAAATGAGAAATAGTGAGCAAAAAAGCTTTTCTCTCTCATCTGGCCTGTATTAATATTTCTATTAGCGGTGCCTTCCAGTGATGTAATGTGACACTTGTGGCTATGCTTGAGAAGGCAGGCTAACAGGGAGATAGAAGACGAGGTCAGTTAGAGAGAAGGAAGGTTTTGTTCTACCTGAGTGTTCTACCAGGCTGAAACCACTATAGTCGTATTAAGGCAGACTCATACTCATGTATAGGAATGTAATAGTTAGGAGACAAAGCTATGACTAAGGGCAGATGCAGTCATTAAAATAAATGAGATTCATTCATTCATTGAATGGACGGCTTAATTTAATGAATGCACATCTGACTGCACTGCATGACATTTCTTTATTTGTGCATATAGTAATATAATATGCAAAATAACATGCTAGTCTTTATATAGACTGATAAGTAAACTAATAGTATTGCTTTTTTAAAGAGTCATATTTTACTACTGAGTAACATGCCGAACAGTGCAGGTGCACTAAAACACAGCATGCGTCTTTATGTACCTGCATAAACATATGTAGTAAATGTGATAGTGACATATGGTACATGATTTGTTATTGCAGGTGTGTATCTGGTGTGTAGGCAGCACAAGGATGGTTGTATCCTAAGCTAACGAATGAGGAAGGTGAAGAAGACTATGCCTGTATGGTTTAATGAGCAGCAGGGTGTAGCCCTGAGCGAAGTCCTTGGGAGCAAAGACACATCCAACATATAAACTGCATGTCCTCTTCTCTCTCCATATACTCACAAGAGAGAGCATGCATACCTAATTACACATTTGTCTAAGTACATACAAAGGCATGGTCCTTTTACTCACACACACACACACACACACACGCATTACTTAGATTGTGCATACCTAGCAGATTCGACACAAATGCGCATGCACACTTGAGTGAGAGTAACGCTGCCCTAAGCAATGTGCTACCGACTCCATGATATGACCTTCAAGCCACAATGTCCTTTGTCTCTGAGATGTCCTGTATTGCAGCTTAGCTGCTACACCAGTAGAAAGGGGCAAAAGGGACATTAACATCTGTACAAGCATGAGGGTATAACAGGAGAATGAATGGGGGAACCCTCATTAAAAAGCCAATACATTCTGAATAGCTAATGTTCAACTATGTGAAATTCTCTTTATTTTAAATAAAATATCCATGCGGAGTGTATGTAGATCATCCGAACTATTACAAGCCCAGATAAAATGCCTAATGACATTTGAAAGACTGCTCATTGCTACATAGCTCCCTCTGGCACTGTACTACATTCTTCAATAAAGAATGCAGTAGAAGAAAGACGCTTTAGTTGGCCGACTGTTGCTGTAATGTCACTGGGTTTTAGCAGGAATGATTTTTAATGTCATTCTCTCTCCCACACCTGAATGTCACTGACTTTTAATTGGCCTGCTTTAGAAGAGGCAGTGTTATTTGTGCCTGGGAGCTGTGAATGGGTGGCGCCTTTAAGATCTGTATTATTCAGCATCACATTCTCAATGATCACCGAGTTTCAGCCATGACTGACTTCATTCATTAAACATCCAATAGAAAATACCGCAAATGTTAACTGTATTAGTGAGGCATAATTATAATGTCTTATTTGTCATTTCTGCATTTTTTTCCATATTCTTATCACAGTCCATTTGCCTAAAATCCTTATTATGTACACATAAGACATTGCGCATCACATAACCGCACTTCTCGTGCCAAACTCGCAGTACTTCTGTGTCTGATGTGTCTTGTGCCAGACTACTGGCCTCACAATAGCCTCTTGACCACAGCAGTGCTTGAGGCACACTGCAGTGATCTCCTTTTCTTCGCTCTCATAGTGGGCTAAGTGTTAAAACAAAGAGAAATCAATGAGCTCTGACAGTTTTTGTGATCCTCAAATCGAGTTGGCTCTAAATGCCAATCTTTTGTGCTCATCTCACTCCATTCAGCTTACTGAAAAACCCATGACATGCAATAGCCCTGTCAGTGACAAGTGGCTAATGCTCTCTCTGGCTCAGGCAAACATTCAAATTTCCAAACCTCAACTATATTCCATCAGTCACCCTGAGGAAACGGTGGATCCTCTGTCAGTGGTTAGAGTTTTGAAATGCAACAAGAATCTGAGGAAGGAGCCAAATGTGAATGTGTTGTGCAAATGTTACTGGAACAGAAAAAGGAAAACTTGTATGAGAGTTTCAGGAAATAAAATGAGTTGTTTTCATATACAGAACTTAGTGTCTCAGAGGAAGCACTTAAACTCAACTAAACACACGAAGAACACGAATAAACAGATGAAAAGAAAAAGCACATATCATCACATGTTGAGAGAAATACAAGTGTTGCTATGGTGTGTTGCCTGTGTCTTTCTGGATGTGTTATGTTTCTTTACTTTGACTCTCTTCCACATAATTCAAATGCTGACAGAACCTGTTCCAGCAAGGGTGAATCTCTCTATGACTATACATGGCAATCAGGTAAGCCTGGGGATAAGAATAGACTGCCCACTAAGAGGCGTCTGCAAGTTAACACGGCACTTTGAGTCTAGTACATGGAGAGAATACTGAGCTGCAAAAGGCAAATGTACTCGTGCACACCAGTGGTGGAAAATACATGAATCGAACACGAAGCTGGTCCATGTGTCTAGCGCGCACAAACTCAGAAAATAAACAGACTGTCCCTCCCGCCCACACTCATCTCCGTTGACCCTTTGCATCTATGACCAACCGTGCAGACATTCCTCATTCTGGCTCAGCCTGAGTTTTGTTTGGATTAGCTGAGAGAGAGCAGGAACCCTTTAGTCCCCGTGGCTTCATGGCACACGTCAGACTGCTGCTGGGCTGCAGTCAAACAAAGATACACACACACACACGCGCACACACACACTGACATGACATAAACTTGCATGTGCTCGCACACAAACACACATATCCTCCACTGTCAAACCCCAAAACTTTTTTTCAAACTCCCACAGTGGTGAGTAAATTTACTCAAATGCCCATAGATAAACACACACATGTGCACACGCTCACGCTGACCAGTCATCTGGCCTTATACAGGCATGGTGGCGACCCATTGCCTTTCATGGGAGCTGACTTTCTGACATCCTGTCCTCGGGCTCTGTGCTCTCTGCGGCCCGACTAGTTCACAGCAGGAGAGGAGAGAGTTGGATGAAGGAAAGGACACGGAGATAAAGATGCGGATGAGTGAATGGAGGTGGAGATAAAGTTACGTGGACAGTAGGGACTGAAGAGACGGAGGCAAAGACAGATTATTGTACGGAAGAACACAAGACAGAAGGCAGACTGGATGAAGTGTGTTTAGGTTTTAGTCATTTGGCACCAGCTTCTTCCTCTCACAAAGCCTCAGTTCACAGACTTCTAAACACCTGAGAGAACACCAAGCTCAGTGGCGGTGGCTCCACTGTAAAGTATAGTGAGTTGAATAGGTTCCTAAACCTGATCCTCAAGACCCATTTCCCTGGTTGTTCTCCAACTATCTCTGCTCTACCCACTGCTGATTGCCTGGATCCACTTTGTTTAGTCAGTCAGACGCTGGAAGGTACCAACTGAGATGAAAATCGACTGGGGGAAGACACTGTCATTTGGTAATATCCAACTTCTGATTAACGGAACACGAGCAATCAGTGGTGGGTAATGCAGGGATAGTTGGAATGAGTGGGCATGAGGACCAGGTTTGGGAATCCCTGGTGTAGATGATATATGTTCAATTCAATTCAATTCAGCTTTATTTATATAGCGCCAATTCACAACATAAGTCATCTAAAGTTTAAGACCTTACACATCATATAAATATATACAGAATAATACAGGTACAGGTACAGATTATGTGGCACAGGCATTAACAGTGAGTCTTGACACTGACCACACTTTATCAAATTACAAAAATCTAAATAATGAGAAATGTGATGTGGTCGATAGCAAAGAAGTAAAAAAGAACAGAAAATCATAGGAGGCCTAAACTATAGTTAGTAACTGAAAAAGGAACATGAAAAGAAATAAGCTGCACATTGAAATGTTCTGTAAATGGCCAGACTAGAATGTCTAGCAGACAAAGCGGAGGGCTGTGATATAACGATAATGACATGCTTTATTGATCCCCTTGGGGAAAATGTTGTCGGACAGCTGCCAGACAGTACATATCAACGCTACAACAGGGTTTCAGCGTCTGTCCAAGGACACCTCAACATGTAGCCAGGAGGAACCGGGAATTGAACCAATGACCCTGGGGTTCGTACATGACTGCTCTACTAACTGAGCTACTGACAGAATTATACCTATAAGAAGAAGTACAGCTACAAAAAATGGCCTTTAAATAAAGTTCCTACCTATATATAGGATTTGAGGAATGAAATAAACACTAAAATGAGTTTTTCTCTAAAGACTTGTTTTAAGTAATGCTGTCTGATACTCCTAGGGCTGCTGAACCTTTTCCAGAGATTATTAATAATGTTTATGTTACTCTTAGGAGGACTATCTCCTGTTTGAATAATTGCTACACCAGTAGGTTTGGGTCTTGGTCCACTAAAGTCGGTTTATTTTGCGACTCTGATCAGTTGCATTTGGTTTACTTTCTAAAAAAATATTACGTTTTAAAAAGTATGTTTAGGAAAACAGGCCTGGTTCCACATTGATTGGCCTTTACATTTTCATTAATTTTCAGATTGAGGCTTACTGAAATTCACTGCGAGGGGTCAAATACAGTTTTAGTTCAAATAAAACACAACAGCTGGGCTTTTGTGTTTTATTCTTCTCTGTTCTGTCATGATACATCTACAATTATAAACAAATGTTGTGCACTAAAAGGAACTGTAATTTTCAGCCCATTTATGCATGAGATGCTAATATCACAGCAGCATTTCTCCACTCCAGTGATACAAACACTGTATGGTGGCACATCCCTGCCTTTCCTGCTCCAACAGGAGGTTCTGGTCGACTGAACAGTAAGACACTAGTCTCCAGCGTTACTCAGGGGAATCATAACTCACTCATTATAAATGAATGAGCTGGGCTGAGGCCGGGTACATATGCACAGCCCGGTAGGCACAGTGTAATAGAGGGGACATTTACATCCGTTTTTTACCAAGTCGCAAGAAAACTCATAGTCCAGAAAATGGATTACTTATATTGATAAATTAAAGAAGAAAATACTGCAGGAGCAGCTGGGTGGATATTTGCTGGCATGTTATAAAAGACTCCACCTTATGTTCTCACCATGAATAAGGAAAACAAAGCAGAGAGAATCTGGGCTAGGAGCTGGCCAAAGTAATACATATGCATGGTCTATGACAGGGAGGCAAGTGGGTGTGGGATGACGTCCTATGGTTGGAGGTGAGTCACTGGATAGTGTCTCAGCCAAACAGCCTTTTACGGACACACTTACTGTGGTAAGTCAAAGTCTGTGGAGAAGAACGAGGGTTGGTCGACGGACTATCGAGGACCCAATGTTATAGTGCGGCTTGAACATCTGCCAATATTCTTTCTGTGCCATGAGCTAACACACACTGATAGGGATAGCAGGTCGTGAATCAGTGTTACACAATCACCATTTAAAACTTCCCCTTCTTCTGTACTGCAGGTCCTGCATGCGCAGGCAATATACTACATTCTGCCCCTCATCTGTAGAGCCCTCCAGGATAATACTGCATGTTCCCATCAGTCATACAACACTGCAGTGCTCCACAACCCCCACCCCTTCCATGCACTCTTGACCCAATCCATCATTCTCCGAGGAAGGTGGCAGTATCTGGGAGCTCTCTCCTAAGGAATGACACGAAACAACGGAGGAGAAATCAAAGAGAGAGCTAAAAAGAAAGACAGTGAGTTACAAATAGAAGCACGAGAAGACAGAGGGCACAGAAATGCGACAGAGCAGGATGCGCTCAGTAGGAAGGAGTGGTGCATGGTAAACAGCAGGAGGTTATTCCCATATTGTTTCTGTACCAGCTCTCTGCTGCTCTGTGGAACTACATTTTCAGACTTGCCCGAAGATGAAGTTAAGACAGAGTTTTGTTTGTGATGTTCTCCGAGCTTCTGTCCTCACTGTCTGCTGTTTTCTCATGTGCAGCCATCTCTCTTTGATGTCCACTTGTTTGCAGTCTCTCGCTCCCTCGTTGTTCCCTTTTAGTGCTAATTCTAGTTTCTCCCACGTTTTGTTTTGTCTACCTACTAACTCTATTAATTTGTGTCTCTAGTTTTCTTCCCCTGCTCTCTCTATCCTTTACGCATCCCCTCTCCTCTCCTACATCTCATTAACTCACCCTCGTTGTCTGTGCCTTGCTCTTTCTCTCAGCGCTTTTATCTGTCCTCTGTTTCCACGGTCTCATTAGCTGACAGCTACAGTGGTACTCCTATGAGAGGGCCAGATGAAACCTAGAGTACTATGACCTTCGTTTCATGGTGGGGACACTATCAATGACAAGCCATCAGCTGCAATGCCATTTAAGGTGCCAACACTCACACACACACACCCACATGTGCACGGAGGCACGTACGAACACATACAGTATGAACTAATAGGCCATTCATGACCATCACAGGAACTCACATGCACAAAAACACAGCACATTTAGCTCATCATGGTCTGGGCGTTTGTCAGCAGCCTTCAACCCTCAATCAGCTGTTCACCAAGGCTAAAGAGGTGACACATGCGGCACCCACCCTCTTTCTCATTTTCTCATATGATCCATTGCGCTGACTGGAGGATGGGGGGGGTTATGAGGCGAGAAGCTTACTGGGGTCAGAGTCCTTGAGATGCATGCACACATAAACAGAACACACACACACACTTGGGGCCATGCAGTAAATAACAGCCATCAACCTGTGTTTTAATCAGCTTCAGGGACGCATGGGTGCTCCCTGTGAAGTCAACAGGCCATCCTTCATCGGTGGAGTGGGTGGTGTGGTGGTTGAAGCATGGCTGTGCAGACCGGGAAGGTCAGACCCTCTAGTTGACCCCTTAGGCACAATAGTGACAAACTAGCACAATGCTCCACCTGCACTGTATGAAATGAAATAATCATGGGCCAAGAGGACCCACACTCTTAACACCAGACACATCTGTAAGTAAAATGTAAGTGGATCAGCTTCTGGGAGTGAAACTATTACTGGCTAAACGTGTTAAATAGCAGATTCTGCACTCTGAAATGAAGATACAATCAGTACTATTTAGGAGCCTCTGCTGAGATGATTGGTAAAATCCACCGGATGCTAATACATCAAGAAGCAAGACGAGCTGCATTCAAGACAGTGATTGCTAATTGCCCTGATTAGCTTCCCTCTTCCTATACTCTGAATTCAGATAAGATTGTTTATTTCATGAGGGCTTCTTACAATAACAATATTTTAGCAACCATCATATCAAACATTTGATGTGATTTCTTTGGATTTTGTTTCTATTGAAAGGAATAACAAACATATTGATATTGTGAGAAAGGAACAAGCAACAGACTAGGTACTGCGCCCAGGAGAGAGCCGTCTTCACTGTGCCAAGCTCTTTCACATTTTGCAGCAGCTATTCTCGCCATATTCCTTGAGTGTCCATATCACCTTGTATTCGTTCCATTCAAACCCATCTTAGCACAGCAGAAAGTGAGAAACCAGGTTCCCTCAGGTCCCCTGGCCTCTTATTTATCAAATCAAAAGGTTTAACAAGCTTCCACAATAACATTCTAGCCCAAATGTTTTTTTCTCTAAAATGTATTGGAGCCTTAATCAATCAATAACTGCTCATTCAAAATATAAAATAATAGATAACGTACGCGAAGCAGAATGAAGCTGCATTTTATCAAGAGAAAGTGGTTACCACTGATTGGAAATAGCTCTGATGAAAAATACAAAAAAAACATGTTCAGATTATTAGCAGCTTTGTTATGATTATGATTGTCAAATTAGCAGCTTTGCTGTGCCAAATATGCAAATCTTGGTTTGGTGCACCTCTGGGGTGTCTGTGACTTCTTTCCCAACTTGATCCCTGCTGCAGACACTGTTAATTGCAGAAATTATGTTTGACTGCTGATTTTGGCACTGTGTGAAAGATGCTGGGGGAAGATAGACACAGGCAGAGAGAGCAAATAAAGAAAGGGATTAAATGTTCCTACAAGATTCTGTATATCTCATCACTGGCTGTCCTCTCTACGAGTACCAGCATATTATGGTGTACACACTGAAGGTATGTGGAACTACATGGTCAGAAAAGACAAAACAAGAAATGAAATGTGAAAAGTTACAAATGCGTCTCTGTCTCATTCTGTCCCGAAGAGATTGGAGGATGAAACGGCATAAATCATCCTCTGTTACTCTCTGAAGCTTGTCTTCAGTGGCTCTCTTAGTTAGGCACAACCACTTTTAAAGCTCTAAATCATCTCATATCCTAATCTGTCAGGTTTGAGTCTCGGGCTCTGTGGTTGCTTTCTATTTGTAAGTCTAGCGAAGTTTCCAAAACTCCTCAGTAACACAGTGACTTTTGTAAATAGAGCTTTTGTAAATTGTGTCTTGTCTGATTAGAGTGCAGGTGCAGCTGCTCATATTTACCAGATTTATCTATTCGGAGCAGAATACACAAGCAAGCCTCACTCTGAAATGTTGACATCCACCACAGGACTGTGAGTAGACCTGGCTCATCATGAACATAATGGAGCAGGTTAAAAGATCCACTAAAATGTTAGTCAGGCCATAGGAGACAGACTCCACAAGAATGTGTGGAGATACAAGGTTTCCACTTTAAATCATGAGGGCCCTCTATCATCAGTATGTCCTACTTTCTGTTTCAATGGGATGTGACACAGAAATTGTCACCAAGAGCTCCGTCGAGTGAAAGCCATGAGAACTGGAGTGACCTGCCACTACCGGCATTCCTTCATCATAACTAACAGTCATCCAGAAAACACAAGAGCAAGGCAATGAGCTGCAGTCAGGCTGCACCTTTATCTTATATAATAATTATTTTAAGTCTTGGTAAATGGTAAAGTTTCATCTTACATCCCTCAGACTCATCAGATAATAAAATATTTACATTAGTGCGTTTTCTACATCTTAAGATTGATTATTCCCTCTGCTCTCTTGTATATAAATGAGCTTAAGTCGGAAAGAGTTCAAAAGGTTTATTTTGCCAAATGAAGCAGAAATCCAGAGTGGCGGGCTGCAAAGAGGGAAAAGTTCTCCTGTTTCAAAGTGCTGCTGATTGTAGTTTACTTTACCTCCAGAGGCTATCTACATACACAGTAATAATCTGTATAGCAAGCACAAATGTGGCCCTGAATATGAGTTAGAAAACAGACATTAAAAGAGCCTCTTCATTTTTTGCTGCTAAGCTTCTGGCCTTCCCCATAATGAATCATACAACTTGCTGCATAGTACCCAGTCAAAGACAAGAATGTTAACGTTACTTACTTCAATCCTATGTGGAGTTTACCCTCTGTCAGAAATATAGTACAAATAAATTCTCTGCAACACTGATTTCCATCTGTGTCGTCATCTCAACACCAGCGCTTCCTACCTGAACACTGTCATGTCGGTCTATAACCCCCGTCCCCCATTGTTCAATGCCAAGGAAGCTCACCTAGTGGTCCCTGTACAACAAAGAGCCACTTAAGTAATGTAAATAAAAATGGGGACATAAAAGTAAAGGCTGCTCCCCGAAAACCTATAAGTAGCTCAGTGATTATTTTTAAACTCTTCAGATTTCCAATTTTAGTCTTAAGAGTTATCTTTTTTTTATGGATTGACATAGACAAATAAAATGACCAGTGTATTACATAACTGCTATCAGATGTTTTAATTTAGCACGACTGTCAAGTTAAAGACTCCAAAAAAGTCAGAAGGAAAAAAATGAAAAACAAAGTGAAAGTGAAAAACACTCAATCTCCTCAGCTGACCCCGATCTGCTCCAATTACTCTTCTGTCATTTATGCGTTCCCTTACCTAAAAGCGATGTTTTTGTTATATAACCATTATTGGTGAGCGTAGGAGTTGAGAATTTACGTCAAGGGACACGAACGCTATGATTTAAATCATCTGCGATGTTATGTGGGTGTTTCTGAAGGGTACATCACGAGGAACCAGAGTCGATAAAAAGCACCAGCACCATACAAAGTGCAGCACAGCTGAAATGAAAAGGTATGTCTGCGTACCAACTTAGCAGCGGAGTTGCACCCCAGTGATTATAAGCTTGACTTAATAGGTGATGGAGAGGTTCCAGCTGTTTTGAATTCTAAGTTGTGCATTAGGTCTGTTTACTGTGGGCTTCACTCTTAAACATCTGCATTTCTTTTTTGCTTGTACACATTTCCCTTTTGACTTGCTGCCTGATGGTCTGCACCACATTTAATTTATGGAGTACTGTAATAACAGAAGAAGCTAATAGTTTGTCTAGCATATTAAATGTCCTGCACAATAATAAATCTATAAACAAATATTAATAAAGGCAGGTTTGCACGACATTTGGAGGAGTACGTATACATAATACATCAGCACTTATGTAAGTAGTAAGTAAGTAAGTACAATTACAAACAAATAGTTACAGATTCACCCAACTGACACAGGATACATTTCAGTTAATTCATTGGCACTTACTCAGGATTTATTATAGGTATAGGATTTTTTTCTAGGTTAAACCTGATTTACCTGCTCTAAGGGATATAAACAGCTTTGCTCCTGAAACACACACACATATGCACACATTGTTTCCCAAAGTGTCTATAGTAGTTTACAATATGTGTGGCTCATCTGTCCTTAGCCAGTGCAATAGTAAATAATCTATCCCCTTGAAGGGAGGGCCCTGCTAATGAAGTCAACTGTATGCCACTGCACTGCGTAACTCAGGGAAGCTGGCTGGCCGCAGCACGGGGCTCCCACTCACAGGGGCAATGTGCATTGCCTTGCTGTGGCTTATACTGCAGTGACATAGATCGATTCATGAATCAGACTTGTGCTCGCCTCTCACTTACACTCTCACTGTCCATATGGCGGAGATAGCTTTGAATGCACTCATTAGAAATTTGCTGATAGATGTGAGAATCAGAATGAATGGATGCAGATGATGTAGAGAGATAACAGAAGCCGTTAGGGGCCCTCCTCCTTAGTACCAGAACAGTGTGCTGCTGCATTACAGCAGACTTGATGCAACACACAATCTCTCTCATTAGCAAAGGTTGTGTGTGTGTGTGTGTGTGTGTGTGTGTGTGTGTGCACTACCATCTTGATGTCTTTGTGCCAGAACATTGTTCCCTAGTTTGGAAAAAGAGGTAAATCGGATTCAGAAAACAAGTGGATTAACTTAATCACCCCTCGGCTTTGACAATGACCTTCGCTTCTGAAGCATAATAAGGATTAGTTAGAAGTGGAAGGACATATGCCATGCAGAAGAAAAAGATTATACTTCTCCCATGACAGAATGATTGAAATGTGCTATTCAACATTCCTTCATGGTGAGAGGCTGTGATAAGAGGCCGTGGAGCAATGCATCACAGTGCTTAGCTGTGATATTCAGAAGAAGACAGAGTGTCATTTGTAACCATCCATCCATTTTCTTAACCGCTTGTCTTTGGGAGGGTCGCGCGGGGTGCTGGAGCCTATGCCAGCTGTCATCGCGCGAGAGGCGGGGTACACTCTGGACAGGTCGCCAGTCTATCGCAGGGTTGATATTTACAGACAAAGAACCAGGCGCACTCACAGTCATACCGACGGACCAATTAATCTAACATGCATGTCTTTGGATGGTGGTGGGATGCCGGAGTACCTGGAGAGAACCCACGCAGACACGGGGAGATCATGCAAATCATTTGTAACCCTGTAGAGTAAAATGCCTTCAGTGTAGCTTGTATATAGAAGAATATACACACACATATATATATATATATATATATATATATATATATATATATATATATGGACCACAACACTATCCCTGAGACAGGAAGGCAAGAGTTCACATTTACATCAGGGCTATTGATTCCAGGCTTTCTAACATATATTCTCCACGATCTCTTGTCATTATTGTGAGGGAAAGGGCGTAATATTTCTTACAGCCCACGCTACATTATTGATCCACTGCACAGGAAGGAAGTTATTCTCAGGGCTGTATGAAAGAGAATACAGGGGCACCATGGCACAGAGGATAAATCTAATATTACAGTCAAACAGGAACAAACAAATTAATGAAAAGTTTTGGCTTTTGGCCCTGCTTAGGGGAAATGTCAGGTCATGTGGGAATATGAGGTCACTGGACATGCTGCTGCAAGCAAACGGAGAAAAGGAGCTCTTCAGTATAAGAGGATGGATGGTAATTGATCTCCAGTGACAGAACAGCCTGATCAAACGGCCACCAACCTGGCACCTCCTAATGGCACGCCTACAGCTGTGGAAAGTGGTCCTATTTGAAATAAACAGAAAACACAGTTTTGAGTGGGACAGAGAGGGGAGAATGTGCTGATGTGGGCCCGGCAAGAGAGGCTGTTCGTCTCTGTTGTTGTTGTCAGGATCAGGATTTGAGCTATTGTTGTTATTGTCAGCTGGAAAGGGGTTATCTTCGAAAGGAGGCTTATTGAGGAAAAGCTGTGTGTGTGTGTGTGTGTGTGTGTGCGTGCGTGCGTGCGTGCGTGCGTGTGTGTTTCTCTGCTGATGTATCAGTAGATTTGTGCATATACACAAGTGTTGTGTGTTGAAGCGTGTACGTGTGTTTTCCTCTGTGGCGGGACTGATTAGCAACTGTTAGCTGCAGATACAGGGGCATGGCAAGGAGGGGGCACACACGCTAAAATCCATCCTCCAGTTTTCCTGCACATATTCCTTCTGTCTCCTCCAGTCTCCCTCTGTTCTTTTCCGTTACGCTTCTCTCTCGTCATTTGTTAGCTGCTTCCACCCTCCTTCAACAGCAAGGTGCCGTTTTGGGAGGAATGACATTAAAATGTAGTGCTAGCGGTTACATAAAGGGAGCTGGTTGAGCTATTTATGCCTGCAAGACTTTCTTTTTTGTTGTTTGTGGTAAACAGCACCACTTTGTGAGAGTACTAATGAATGCTGTTCTATATTTGGTTGGTTAAACTGTATAAACTATGTGTAAGTTGCCCTTAGTGTATCATAGTACCTACCTGTGATTCAAACCACGTGCTACTTCCCACAGACACAAAATAACACTGCATATATTTATGCACCAAACACACACACACACACACACACACACACACACACACACACACACACACACACACACACACACACACACACAACCTTTGCTAATGAGAGAGATTGTGTGTTGCATCAAGTCTGCTGTAATGCAGCAGCACACTGTTCTGGTACTGAGGAGAATCATACAGCACACACACACTACCCAAAACACTTCGTCCTCTTTCACACCATTTGCTGCTAGATTGTACAATAATATCCCCACCGTGTCTCCTAGACCCCGATACCTATCACTCTCAGCAGTTTCTACTTTGCGGGGCTACTGCTGTCCTGCGCGGTCTAATCTGCGAAAGAGTTAGTAGATACATGCAAACACATACAACACACTGAGTCACAAGGCACGAGTATTGTCTCTGCAGAGGCGAGTGTAAACAGATTGATTGGACCACTATACTGCAGTTGCTCATGCTGACTCACTCTGTTCATTACCAGCAAGGGGGAGACGCTGGATGGGGCAGGGAGACCACAGGATGCTCATAGATTAGTCTCGTATGTTGCCTTATCTCCCCTTCCTGCGTTCCCTTTTCCACCATTCCCAAGGTTATCCAGCAAGGGTTTGGGGGGGGTGGCAGGGTAGCGGTGGTGTGGGTGGGGGAGGTTCAGGAAATGTTACAGCCTACCTGTCTGCTGACAAACACGGGCCATTCAATACATCAGCAATCTTTCCCCATGGATATGCCATGTAAAGCTGACGATTAGGGAGCGAGTCTGACTGTTAGAGAGATTGTCACTGCAGTGTCTAAGCGAGCTGTTTTGCTGGAGGGGGAAAGGCAATGCGCGATGGCATCACTGGGGGTGGATGCACCATTTTTCTAGTCCAAAATGAGCCCAATGTCACCGTGACAGCATAGCGTTCCTCTGAGGGCACCGCGGGCCAGGGGGGAAAATGATGGATGAGTCGCCAAGCAGCCTCTTCTGCTTCACCACCGTGAGCACGCACACACACACACACACACACACAAACACACACACACACACACAAACACAAATGTACATTCAAAGTCAGTAAAACACATAAACATACTATACTAGTACTCTGAGAACCCAACATGGACACATACGGCATGTAGGCATACAGCATACATGTGCTTTCACACATCACCTGCACAAATGTAACACATGCACATACAGATACGCTCACACGAGGCCATCTGGGGATATGCACGTATACAAACACACCGTGCGCACGCTAGCTTTGAGTGATTTATTTGTGTCCACATGACTTATAATTAATCACTGGCATATAAACACTCGCGATGCAGATATTTACAGGAGCTGCCACGTCCGCACAGACACACGTGCACACACATAGAGCATACAGCGCCGGTTGCATTATGACTGCAGCCCAGGCTAATGCCACAGGATCAATGACAGACCCTTAATCCCCCCACCCACTTTTCTTTCATTTTGCTGACCCAAATGTTACAACACCAAGCGCACTGCAGTGTTTACTACTTGTATGACTGAGCAGTAGCCTCCACATGGTTGTTCCCGTTGTTAATACATACCCCATATCCCACTAACCCCAACCGAGCACCATTTACTAAAGCACCATTTAGAAAATGATAGGAGGATTACGCTCAAAGGCAATTACTTAAAGCAGTGATTACCTGGAGAAAATTGAAAGCAGCAATGCTGCTAGAGTAGTTAATTTATGCCAGACTCATATAAAAGCATTCGATTTAGGGTTCATTTTATCCTGATGTTCAGTAAGATATAAAAAAAAAGCATTTTTCCTGAGCATTGCAATAATCTGTGATCTGTTAATTGCATATTTGCAGTAACTGTAACAGATTACAGATGTCATTGTTTTAAAATCAGATTACTGTAACTCCATTACATCAAATTGAATACTCTGCCAAGGCCGTGCTGAGCTTACAGAAAGCAACATTCCTGACTGTCCTTATGCAGATACAGGTCAATACGAACAGTGAAGTAGAGCTATGGCCAGCCTCTGGTAAGCAAGGCGCACATAGCTGAGTAGCCATCCATCATGACTCTGCAGCGGAAAGCTAAACACACACTGTTCGCTCTCCTTGTCTCATAAGAGCGAGAAGGAAGTGCAAAGAGACAGGGCAGTAAGAGAAAGCACTCACACACATACTCACTGAATGGGAAATGGGTGCCATGTAAAATCCCCCAACACAAGGTTGGAGTCTCATAGATTGATGGACTAAAGTTCTTCTCTTGTAGTGTTTTTCCTGCAGCACAATACACACAGGCGTAAGGCTATGATTACTTGAAGGCAAGCCGCAGCTGGGAGTGGATGGCGGCTACAGTCTAAATATTAGGATTAATGACCATGCTGGTCAGTCTAGTGAAACATCATTCATGCTTCTATTGCATTCCAATGCCATGTAGGCAAAAAATAGCAATACAGAAGACGTTTGGGAACTGCATGAACAGAATCTATTTGTTTTTCTGCTCTCTGATCAAATGTAATCCTGTACACTGGCACAACTATGCTAAACAAACAGTAAACAAGATTATTTGAGCTCGACAAGAGGTTAAGTCATACAGGAAAATGAATATATTAAAATAACTTGTGCTGACCACGCTAATGCATTCACCTCATCATGTGTGCAATAATACATCAAAGTGTCAACCCACAGAGCATGTCTGTACCCCCACACCTACTGTATAACCCCTACTCTCCCTTCATAAGATCAACTGCAGTATATACGCAGCTAATGAGGATGAAAACAGTGAAGTGAAACAAGAAAACGCAGGGTGTGGGTGACACTGGCGTGGGAGGTGCTAAAACTGTGACTGACGTGCCTCCATGCAATTTTGTTCATTAATAATCAGGAATTAGCTGGAATCATCGCACTGTAATTTCCATGAAGACCCTGTGATGTTCAGTCATCAGGTGACAAAGCAATGCTAACTTGCATGTCAGTGAAACAGTCTCCTGCTACACCTCGTAGAGGGGCGAGTGACAACACTACTGATATTGCTCCTGAAAGAAACACTCTCAGACCTATATATTTACAAGAAATGACTGTTTTGCTCAGCTAAATAATAGAATAGCAAGTTGAAAAGCTTTGCCCAGAGCATATGAAGGCAAAAAGATTATTAAATAAAAAGTGTGGTGATGGTTCTTTACGTGTTATTTGATAAATTCTGTAGTGAAGGTATGTAAACTGTTAAGTCCATTGTCAGTAACTTTAGACAGCAAAGAACACACATGGTCACTTTAGTGGCGCAGCTCGCTGCAAACTGTGCACTTTTTCTGGCGCCCTTGCGACTATGCATCTTCAGTTTCCTGTAACTAAAAACCATCAACCCTGTCATTCTCCAGTGCTGCCTTTTCAGAGACATCTGTGTCTCACACCGAGCAAAGGAAATCTCTCAGTATTGATCTGGTCACGTGGCACAGGCAAATATGTTAAAGTGGACAGTGGAAGCTGCACAAGAGGGCTGAATTCTGAGGATATATGGAACCGTGGTGTTCACTTTATTGTTCTTACGTTATTGTGCAGTATATATGATTTACACACTTACACACATCTTATCTGATATGTTGTGACAGCTACATACTGTGGAGAAGCTTCCAAAGACAGACATTGATTTCAAGCAAATCCGTTCGGACATCTTCTCTTTCTGGTTCACTACACCTTTCTACGGCTAATGAGCAGCCGTCTTTATTCCCTTCCGAGTGAGATGTTCTTTTTCATGCCTCGTGTCAGGAAACACTGTTGATTCATTACCGAGGAAAGATGGAGGAGGGAAAAAAAAAGAAAAAGAAAAAAAGAGTGTGACGGTTAAGCCTCAGATTTAAGACAGACAACTATGTCCCCTAATTCCTTCTGAGCAGCCGTAAGCCTTTCGTTATCACTCGTTAGAATTGTGCATCCCTTAAACACATTAACTTAGGCCCTAATGCTAGCCCCTTTAGTATGACACAGCAGCTGCTCATAACAGCCAGTCACTAGGCTAAGAGGGAAGAAACATGCTAATTGCTGTCAAACAAATTTAATTAGGTAACAAGGGTTGTTTTTTTTCTAATGGATACTGAGCTTCCACACATTTTACAGCAAAGCAAAGGTCTTGAGGCAACAGCAATTCTGCGCTATCCCTCAAATATATGCGAGAGATCGAATCTGATGACAAAATAAAAAAGCCGCAAACCCACACGTCAACATCCACCGAGTCATGTTTGAGTACACATTGTTGAATATTCCTATCGTTCTCTTTCTTCCTGTTGTATACAACATATTTCTTCTATGAGTAGACAGGTTAAAAAAGCAGAGCTGAACCTTGTTTTATCACATGGGAGTCAGAGCTCTGTTGTCACTCTACTCCTGTGCACATTATAAAAAAAAGCTATGTTAGTCACTGTGCACATCACTCTTCACACTAGGCTAAAGAAGCCAAGGAAGAGCTATGTATGTATATTATAACCAATTAATATCAGGCAGTTCTTTTCTTAAATAGAGGGATTAAAAACAATAGTGTGAAATGTGGTCCCTTAACAATGCTCTATGTTGTTTTCTCCTATAACAATGCACAACAGTTGCCACCCACAATACCTTCACAAAAACCTACAAGCAGAGCTCAAACATAATTTCATTTCTCTGCTTCTCTTTCATTTCCCCTTGCTGCAATTCTGTGCACATGGCTAAATATGGCCTGATGCTGCCTGTGATCTCCAGCTGTGTTAAGGGTTGCGCTGACAGAGAGGGAACCACAATGACTGAAAGACCACTTCTACAACAAAGCAAAGGCCTGTTATGTATTCTGACTGCAGCATTGCTAAAGCGCTTGGTGTTTGCTGAGACAGCAGATGACTTGCCTTGCTCTTCTGGCCCCGTGCTCAACCAAGGCAGGATAGACTTAATTGCCTCATTAGCAAAAGGGCCAGTGAGGAGTCGGCCTCTTCCACATTGTTCAATGTCAAGAGTGCAACAGAGAGGAAAGGTTAATAGCATAAACAACATCTCCCTCTCCTAAATGGAGAAATGTTTATTTTCTACCACTGCATGATGGATCAGTGGCCAAAACCTTAATTCCACTCAGTAGTGATAGAATTATGCATTTGATTTCATATTTTCTGCCCATTGACTATTAGAATCTTCATCACTTCTAATTTCAGAGTTAAAAAGTACAGTGCTGTGTGGTGACTCGCAAGTTGTCTTTTATTAGCGAGGACCCATCTAAGAAGCAGAGCCACGATGCCAACTTTAATTATTTTAAGAGCTTGAATTTGCAAACTCTGCTATTTCCTCTTTCACGTCGTCTCTGGATGCTGGACAGTAAATCAAGCCAAACACGAACGCTCTTGATTTCCCTCTTGAAGACAGACACACAAAATAAAAATGATGCCTGCTGTTAGGATAAATGCGAGGTCCAAAAAAGCCTCATGCTGAACAATTTTGAAAGAGACATCAAACCCAACTGTGCCACAGCTCTCCCTCACTACGGCACTGTTCACACAATGAAGACCATAATAACATAGCTTAAAGTGTGGCAGTTTGGACAACGATGCCAAACAATGACAGGCATCTCACACACAGTCCTAAGGCCCCGTCTATCTCTCAACAAGGGCTGTGTTGCTCTATAGGTCTGGCCTGACAAACTGCATGACAGTCCAGAATAAACAATCATGCACTAAACAGAAATGGAGTATGGCAAAAACAAATGAAGGGAACACGTCGTTATTGTCACTGCATTAGCTGCGAGTTATGATTTCAAAGTTAATGGCGTCAATTTGCCAGCCTCTGAGGTATGCTCCATTACTGTAGTGAGTTTACACAACCACATGAGCACCACTAGCCTACAGCTGCAGAGAGCACTTGTGTAGCAGTACCTTATGAGTGTTTATCTGGCAGCAAGAAATATATTCACATTATGGAAAGGTGGCGCTGCATTCTTGATCATGGAGAAAATGATTCATATACTATACACAGCCATGTAAGGTAAACATCTGCGATGTAGGTACTGTGGGCTGTGGATTATTCCACCACTTTCCCCATGACAGAGGGTACATTAAAAAATGTACAGCTACACATCTGCATGAGCAGCATAGCGTAAAGGCTCCATTTCATTAACAAGTCAAGTCTAACGAGACGGAAAAAACAAAAGTGGTGGTGCCATCTGTTCTAAAACACTAGAGGTGGGAGGAGAAAAAAAGCTTTTTGGCCTTGCTGATATATACTGTGCTCTGACCACAGTCAAAGCGCCTGAACAAGCATGTTTTCTCCCCTGGAAACAAACTTGTCAACCTTTGATAAAGGCTCCTTAATATACCAAACCACTGTACTGGAGAGAGTGCTGTAGCACAATATGTGACATTACATAGTTAATTTGTGGTCTACCTAACAACTGATCAATGATATTTAGTTTACAATGTTTCCTCCGTGCTACAAACGAATAGTCAGCAATGTGGTTGGATAATTAGACCATACATCACACAACATCCACTGCATGACAACAGCACTGGCAAACCATGACTGGACCTACGTTATTGCATTTTACAGTTTCTACTGATGGCTGTCGATTACACTAGGTAACTTTCTAAAGGCTGATAAGGAATTCATCAGCACAACTGCATACATTGTAGCGCTTTAAAGGTCATTCCCAAAGTCAGTATACAGATCAGGCTGCTACATAAAGACTCTAACTAAAATTAAATCCTTTTTTTCCTCATACTCAGTAGGTTAAGTCCTTACACCAGACACCATTCACTGGGAAGGTCCTATGAAAAAGGCCCTCTAAATGGTGTGTTTTGGCTTCTATCACTTTAGCCAATGGCCATCAAACCCCTGCCAAACACTGTCTTTCCATGCTGCTCTGTGATGACCAGAAGGAAATGGGACTGAAGATGAATTTGTGAAGGGCAGAAAGGCCACCACTGATTAAAGCCACTAACGCTTTAGGGAAGACTTGCAAGCAAAGGAGCAAATGGAGTGAGACAACAGAGCATGCAGGTTCAAAACACCTAATGGAGTGTCCTGCTTGTGGGGCGTAATTGACTGCTTCAAATGGAAAGGTACAGCAGGCGCCTAAGTAGAGCGACGTGGAACATTTCCTCCCGCTCATTTAGTCACTTTCCAATTGGAAAAAAAAAACTCACCTAGGTTACTATTATCTGGTGCAGCACAAGTTGCTTTTATTCAGCTGCAATCAGTTGTGGAGGACTGAATTAGAGCTGAATGCCAGGTTGTAAGAATTGTGGATTTTGAATTGTGTATTGGCATTAACACAAACAAAGAAGTTTATGTATATGTCACAATTCAGAGACAATGTATTTGCAGCTGCTGTGTCCAGATATCATCTTGCACATTCAAACTTACTGCTGAGTGTGCAAGATATCTGGACACAATAATCAATAATTACATTGTGAGATAAAGCCCCCCCATATGTTGGAGTCTGAGAGGTGCTTTATATTATGCTTAACACTAGTTAAAGCGCTAAGCGACTGGTTAGAAAAGGTCAGTTACTGATAGATTGTTTTTCTGGAGTTTTGACTCCAAATGTCAACATTAGGCAGACAAAAAACTTGCTCAGCTATACAAACACATTTACTCTAGTCGAGATTCCGTCCACTGAAGTGAAGAGAATGATTCCATACTATCCCATCCTTTTGTTAACAGGCTTCCAGGTGCCAAAGGAAATGTTGGTAGAGACAAACGAACTTGACCTTCAACACAACACATCCTATGTGACCCCTGTGGTGCTCACCAGCTCTAAATGTTGCAGCAACAGTTTGTCTTTCTTCCCTTTGTGTCACTTGTGTAAGCACTAGGGTCGACTGCTTGAAAGTAGACACCTCAGCATTAGGGATTTTACTTTTTGGGCCGTTTATTTTCCTGCACAGTTTGATCACACAGCCGCAACAGAAAACAGAGATATAGCTGGTTTAAGAGACACCGAACATAGATCAAAAGCACGTTCTGTTTAGAGAAGACGCGCTTGCCACCTTTATTCTGAGCTACCAGTTCTCAACGAGGCAGCACTTGAAAGCACCTCAACAGTGCTAGATGATGATAGCTTCTCAACTCCTTCCACTGATTAACACATCATTTTGAATCTCATTTTCGCAAAATGTATTATTTTTTATCATCTTTGCTCCAACAACCAAAGAGCACTCAGTTGGTAATTGATTAAATCATATTTACAGTATCGTCTGTAGCTATAAAGAAATAATACCAGGACAGACCTTCAGTGGTGTAAATCAATGGGAGAAATTTAACAACATAGGCATTTGCTTCACGTTGTTCACTCTTTGATCTCCACGCTGCTTACATAAACTAGTCATAGACATTGATTAAAATATTTATGCTCACAAGCAGTAATTCAATTCACATTTTCTGTCAAAACAGAAAGGAATAATTGCACTTGGTTCATTGGCTTTCATGGTTATTCACTAGAGCAAATAGGGCAGAAATCCTTACTTTGGAGGAAATAGCCATGACTGTAGAGATTACAGATGACTAGGGCTCAGCGCAATGGTGACACAAACATTATATGATTTCTGGAAATGCTCTGTCTGAAATATTGCTTTCTTATCACTACTGTTTGGCCCCCGATGCACGCAGAAACACTTGACATTTAAGTTGAATATTAAGTATCATTTGTGCGGTCAGAGTTACCAGCACAAGCACAAATCTGAGGGGATTTGTTGCTTTTTCACTGAATATTATAGAAACAGTACAATATAACAACATACATCCTTGTCGTCTACAAATTAAACTGGTTTGAACTTGTTTTATTGTATAAACTTGGTTTTTACTGTTAAGTGTATTTCTACTGCCACAGTACAGCACTTTGGTAAACAGCCTTCTGTTTTTGAAATAGTGCTTTATCAATAAACTTATTATTTTTATTAGTATTATATTATTATTACAGTTCTAAACCTGTAATGTAATGAGGATGATTGATATTGATAACTAATACAAATGTAAAGTGAAGTTGTTGATATTAAACCTAAGAAAAATGTTTCCAGGATATATTTCCAGTTTTGCAGAACAACATTCAGTCCTCACACTTGTTCATCAACCTTTAAACAAAATTATATATTTTTTTTTACCTAACTTCATACGAACAGCCACATAGCATCAACCTTTTGACTATCCTCTTTTATTGGTTTCCTTTTAGCTTCATTTTCAACATTTTAAATAAAACACTTGACATAAGTAGCAATTGTTAAATTAACTAGCTTCCTAAATGATAAAACTAAGCAGCTATTCAGTGGCATTGTGTTTTTTAGGTGATATAAACCTGCCCTCTGGAATGTGGGCATGGTTTTAACAGACTTAGTATGTAACCTCACTGGCAAATTTAAACAACAATTCCTTACATTAGCTAGTGGGAAAGCTAATTAGACTACAGTAGGATAGCTAATGTTATTAACTAATTTATTTTTCAAACTTTTATATAGTTTTTGCCTCATTCTGTTTCCTATGGCAAAGGATATATCCACGGTTTCCCACTTCCAGCTTCCTGTCTCCAGTGTTCCCTGGCTCTGGCCAGCCAGCTCATTGGTTGCTCTTGAAGCACCCATTTTAAGCAGCACTTTCCCTACACGTTCCTTTGACAGGTTGTCATTGCTTGTTGCAGAGTTTACAGCCATACATTTATCTGTTTAACCTGTTTGCGTTCTCTGTTTCATGTTTGAACCGGATTCCTTCCTGACGTTCATCTAATCGATCTCTCTTGGATTACCGTTTGACTGTGCCTCAGCCTGCCTCTTATCACTACTGTGTGCTGAATGTGTTGTTTGATATTCTGACCCTGGTCTGTGCTCAACTTTCTGCCTGTGAATTGCAGTCTGGATCTATGTGTTTGGTAAAGAACTGCTTGTGGTGAAGGCTGAGGTGAAGCTGCTAGGCCTCTTGTGGTAAGGTTTTGGTGGTATCTGTGGACATCTACTCACCAGATGGTTCTACGGCGGGCTCTCTTCGTCTCAGTTTGACTGTCTAGTCAGCCAACTACTCGGCAGCCATCTTGGCCACACAGCAACCATCAGCCATCTTGTTGGCCCATCGTCTGGGCTGTTGCCCTCAACCTACCTGCTCAGTGCCTAACTCTTTCTTACTTATGGTAACACACAAACGTACTTGTACCTAAATCTTGACAGCCACTTACCTGTATCCTCCTCAAAGAGGCTGGCAGCTCCCTCCCATGCTCTTGTCACCTCTTCACTCTGGTGCCACCTGACCCTTACAGTTCCCCCATCCCCTCTCTACTCCTATCTAACATCAAATAAAGTGCCGAAGTGGATCCTGTGTAGTCAGAACTTGTTCTAATACACACAGACATCATAGCTAGAACAGAATATACAGAAGTTAGATGTTGAGTCTATGAGCGAGAGAGATCCAGAGGCAGTGGGCTTGCATCAAGTGATTAAGGAGCTACGTTATTTTGTAAGCATAGATAAGGTTGCAACTACCAATGATCAGTATTTAATTATATGGTTAATAAATCCATTCTTCTAAATCCAAAGGTGACAATTTCACTCTTATCTACAACAAACAGTGAAAAGCACAACACTTTCATTTGAGATGCCAGAGATGGGGAGTGATTATTCCTCCTTCAAACAGGTTTGTATTACAAAAGTCATTTTGTGAGAAACGTCTGTCTTTTTTTGTTTGTGTGCAGCATACAGGCATAGAATGGTGTAGTGTCATGTGTAGACTGTACATGTGGCTCCAGTTTATGTGAATGTGGGCCTCTCCAGAACATCTGTCAAAGATTAGCAGTAAAGTGAAATAGGCAGTTCCTGTTCATACGTTCCAAAATGATCTGGCAGTAATTTTCTCAGCAAAGGATAAAAAGGGGGAGGGTTTATAGGTCAGGAACACTACACAAATCCAGCTATGTCTGAGCATGTGTCTTGTGTTTTACAAGTGACAAAGGGCTCATAGAGAATACTGCTCGCGTATCTTGAAAATGATGGGTGTGGCACATGAACACCATGATGAAGAAACAAAGGAATTCTACAGAAACACAGATGAACAAAAGCAAAAAAAAAAAAAAACACACACCCATTTTATTTTTTACTATGAATGTCTTTGGCTGCTATAAAAATACAACCTGCCTCGACCCCACGAGTAGGAATGAAAGCACTTTACAAAGCAGGTACACGTTCACCTACAAACACTTTCACTCGAAGCGTGGCAACCAGCTTGATGCGATAGAATAGAAAAACCTTCTGGCTAAAAGCACCAGAATCAATGAAACATGAAGAATCCCTCAGGTACAAAATAAGGACAGATTGTTATTCAGGGAAGCACACTGTCATTCAAAGGCCGTACACATTAGGTGAAACTGCTTAGAAGGCAAATCACTGTTTGTTAATGATATGGGTCAATTGTTTTGAGGACGACTGGACCTCTGTACTCATCTGTAGGCTTCTTCAGTCACCCTGGGTGGGTTTTGTATTCCACAGTGTTCTGCCCTTGCTGAGCTATTCAGATTCGCCACTTTTACTTAGAGTAATACAATCCTGTCTTGATGGAAATCTGTTTACACCTTGTTCTGCATGTCACATAGCTGACATTGTAGGTTTAAATTAAGTTATTTAACTATCTGGAGCCTCTCCTCAACATTTGTATCTGTACAGTACTTATTAGCTTAAAAACACTAATATCTGCGATTTGTGATATTGAGCAATGCCCCTAGATTTAGTCTGCATACAAGAACTTACTAAAAGTGTTTATTTACAGTTCAGTCTCTATTACGTTCATCTAATACACATTTGTGTAAATTAATTGTACCTATTAAATGAAGGAAAATATGTAATCATTTAAATGTTTGGGCTTTTCCATTGTGAGATAAAGGGTAACTTCAACGCTTTGTGCTGACAAATATTCTAAACTACCAGCATTTTTCTATCCCACACAGCAGATCTGCCAAATTCATCACATGCTCACTAAAAGCAAATACTTCCAAAGCTGAAAATATACATGGGGGATGCCACATGCACAGTAGAATAATGTAAGACAAAAGGGGATCAAAATGTAGCAGTAATGTATGGTAACTAGACGTCAAATATCCAAATGTCTCTGGGTTTGTACGAATGTCAGGAGTCTGTGGCTGAGTGTGTGTGGGAGTGTGATTCAGGCGCAAACACATCAACATGTCACTTCATAACCTCTGGCTCAGGAGGCTCCTGTCATCTTCACATTTCAGAGATTCGCTGCCTACCCCGGCAGACATGCTAAATATAGAATGGGGACAGAATTTCAGTTTGGAGCCACTGCTTGCTTTATCTACATCACAACACTAGCATACACACATAAGCGCTGGCATCGTCTCGCTGTTATGCTACAGTACGTGCACGTGTGTAGACACATGTGAAGACCTTACTGTTTTCCCATGGTCACTCACACTGTCTCACAGATTGATGCTGAAATGAACATAAAGTGCAGGAGTTGGTCTCCTACATGGAAAAGCTGCTCATTCTTTCCAATTACATTTCTGCCAAGTGACTTACACTATGTTATTACTTCTTGGACAGTCATTTTAAAATTCCATCATTCGGAATAATTTAATCTTGGCACGAAGACAGGTGGGCAATCCATCACTACTCTCATTTACCTGGCTGAATCTACCATTAAACCATCCAGTTGCTAGCTAAGTTATTTTATTTGACCTTCTTCTGTTTTTTACTTTGTATCAGCAGAGTTACCAAAGGGAGTTATGGACGTCTCCGTGGCAATTAATTGTGCTACTTATCTGTAATGTGAACAGTGGATATTGCATCTCCAACAGATATTAAATTAAGGATGTCTCAGGACTTGTGAGGCCAAAGCCAAATAAAAAGGAAATGGGCCCCTATTAATGACTATTGATTCTCTTATAACAGCCACTTTCTCTCTTTACACGGCCTCAGTGTTGCGCTCGAATAAATACTAACACATCACATAACTTATGGAAAATGTCCTTTAGTCGGCGCAGCAGTGCAGCGCAGCCTGAAAAGCTCCATATATCCATGCATGTGTCTCATTTTAGCTGACTGGCAGATATGTTTGTTCTTTCCTGAAAGACATGTGACTCAGGTTGCAACTGCAGTAGACATTCAGCCCATTAACGTCATTTTTCTGCTGCAGGAATTGTTTTATATCCAATTCATTGCAGAGGAAGGAGATCACGCCTCACTATGGCAACAAGTAAAACTCTTTGCACATTCTGATGGTTATTTTAAGAAAAGACAATAAAATTATTTTGTACAATTCTATGTACAAAATAAACGGCACCTATAAAAAATGCTTATGTTTTTCTTGTCATCACTATCTTCATTGTCATCATAATCTTTATCATCATCATCAGTACGGCACCGGTTTTCAGATAATGTGCATGTTAAGCTTGGATCACATAATTATCAAATGCAAATAGGCCGGTGACTGGAAACCAAATGACTGTAGTGGTATTCAGAGTCCACTGCTGAGTCAGCTGCTTCAGCTAAACTAGGGATCAGTTACCATCACCACTATGTCTAAGCCGTGGACTGGGCTCAGTGGTCAACCAATAAAACATCAGCGTGTACACAGTGTTTCCATTTTCCATTCTGCTTATCGTATTTGGGGTCTGGAGCTGTTCCCATTATGCATTGGTTAAGGGGAGTGGTAAACTCCTGATAGGCCACAGATGAATAAAAACATTACAGAAATAACTAAATAATCAAAGCTGAAAGTAACACAGTCTTTAGGCATTTACAAACCCACAGCACAAACCACTTTAAGCGCTATCTAATAAATTAAGTTGTCTATACTAATGGACTGAAAAATGAAAAACAAATGCTGCAGTCTTTTGATTTCCACCCCGTCTGCAATATCATGAACGGCAAGTCGACTAGAGCACAAATTCTGGACTCAAACCAGAACAGACAAGCTGTCGCGGCTTGGGTGCATTACTCCTCATATGGCCATTCGCTCATTCAGGGATTTTCACACTGTTTCATATAGGAATTAAAAAGAAGTGTCTGTAAACTCGCCTTGTCTCTCTACAGGTGATGAGAAAGCATTGGGAGTGCAAAACGCTTGACTGTAGGTCATTCTACACTGTCTCACAGCAACTTCCAGTTAGTGGAGTCACAGTGCAGTCAGTAGCGGTGAAATCAGTAACAGCTGCAACAGAAGTATTATTTTAAGTATCAGCACTAGTAATACAAGAAGCTTTTGTTCCTCTGAATGACAGGCATCTTAGATCAGTCACCGTAAAAACATTTTCCACATTTAATTACTAATGTTTTTCATTCTCAAACTAATATGAAACACTGTATGAAACTGTAAATGCTTCTTGAAATGAGTTGCATGCCCAAACCTTCAGCATACAAAGCCACTCATCTGGACAGAAGATAGAAAGGGAGGCGTCAGGTGAACTTTTATCCCGTTTAATTTAACCTTTTTCGATGGCTCCCCCTCTTAGAGCAGCATGTTTGGAAATCAAAGAAGACTTTTGCTTCACCGTGATCATTATCTATCTATCTATCTATCTATCTATCTATCTATCTATCTATCTATCTATCTTTCTATCTTTCTATCTATCTATCTATCTATCTATCTACCTATCTATCTATCTACCTACCTACCTATCGAAATATATAGATCTATCTAGATGTATATGGAGATATTCTGACATCATCCACTTGGTAGATGTGCTGTGGAGGACAATTTAAAGAAATAATCCCAGCAGTAAATAGAACAATGACAAACATCACCGTCCGTATCGCAGGAGACGCGTCAGACGAGCGCGCTCCGCTGGTTTGTGATGAACTCATTATCTTATGAAGGAATGGGAAGCGACTTACCCAGGAACAAAGAGAGAAATATCGCAGACATCACGGCTGGAAATCCCATATGCAACGGAGCTGGAAACAATGCGCTCAGACTGCCTTCATTCGGCTGAGCCAAGTGCAGGCACTACGAAGCGGCACCATCAGCGAATCACAGAGAAAGAAATCTTCATTGAGCATATGAGTCCACGGACATCATATGTTGTACACGCCCGACACATCTAAGCCTCCCAGGAAGAGGAAACGTGGTTCTTTCTTATCATCGTCATGTTCATCACAGGCTCTGACTTGGCGTCAAATCAAAGTTCCCTGGCTGTCTGGTTCTGGCGTGGGACGTGTTGTCTCAGGGCACCCTCTGTCTCCTCCTCAGCAGTCTCTCTTCCTTTGCTCCTCCGCTGCACAAAATGCCAGAGAGAAGGAGGCGGAGGAGGAGGAGGAGCGGGGGAGGAGGGCGAATAGGTGGATGATGAGGGGATGCTGAAGGATGGAGACCTCTAGAGTCTGAAGTTCTTTTACACAGCCCGAACATTGTGCAACAAACAGCGACGTGTCCTCCTCTGTCTTAGGTGGTGCTGACCCGAATTAAATCATGTCTGTGGTGCAAATGGCAATAAAGTAGCATCATATAATAAACATTATGTTAGGAACTATTCAGTGTCCTTGAATAAGATGGATGGAATTGTCTAATTGTCTAATTGACTAATGATGACTAATCACTTGTGTAAATAAAAGAGCTTTCAATTTTTTAAATGCTGAATTATGTTTCCGGGTTTTGGTTAGTTGGACAAAACAAATAATCTGATCATCACTAAATTGTCATTTTGTGATTGCTATTTCCTACTATTTACTTATTTTTTATAGGGCAACATATATTAGTATAATATATTAATTGATTAATCAGAATCAGAATCAGAATCAGCTTTATTCGCCAAGTATGTTGCACATACAGGGAATTTGATTAGGTCTTAAGGATTAGGTCTTAAGGAGGTCTTTGATTAGGTCTTAAGGAGGAAATGATGTGCAGATTTAGGAATAATGCGGTTTCATTCGGGTCATTTTCTTGTTCGTGGCTTTGAATTGTCGGGCTGATTATGACTGTACAACAAGAAACTATAAAGATTGCGCATTTGAAATTCTAAAGCATGATGCAGTTGCTGGGCTATTTATATTTTTCAGGCTATGGTGACGCATGCCTGTGATCAAAGGCAGTTTAAACATCTGTTTGGAACTAGAAGGCATGTTTATATTCACTTACCATTTTTTCTTATTTGTCCACAAGCTCCTCACTGCCACACCACATTTATCCCTTCACCAGCTATGGGTAAGATATAGAGCAACGCTGTCTAAGTTAGGCAAACAAGCAGCAAAAGGGGGAGTGCTGCTGTCTGCTGATGGCTGCGCTCAGATCTTGAGACAAATTAATCCCTGTCTTTTGTGTCCCAGCAATCTACAGGAACAACAAAAGCATTTTCTCTCACCGGTGGCCCCTCTGCTCTCATTCGCTCTCTTTTTCCCCCTCAAGTGGCCTTCTCCTCAGCACCAGCCCTCCTCCATTCTTTTCCGTTCCAATAACCAGATAGCTTGAAACAATGTCTCACATGCACAAGTAGACATGCAGTAGTACCCATACCCCCTCCCTCTCTCTCTCACTTTTCTCTTTCACAATATGAATACACACATCTACGCAAAACAGTTGATGAGATAAAACCAACACAGCGTTCAAGATGTTGAAACAGATGGATCAGAGTTAAACTGTGAAAGAATTTCTTTGGCCCTGTGCGGTCAGACATTTTGTTTATAATAGCACTTGCCATTTTCTCCTCCTGCCTGCTTTGCTCTGTTTTTCTTTGTTTCCACGTGAGTATAAAAGGGCACAGTCTCTCCAGAAGTTGGTTTTCACACAACTGAGCAAAGTACAAATGGTAAAAATCCTCTGAATTGTTCTAACATAAGCTGTCATGCTGTGATGGATGTGTGGCGGCAACAGGCATGTTTTTCTCTGTAATCACAGCAGTCTTACTGTAATCTAAGTCAAGATAAAAAAATACTTGATTGAAAACACACCTGAGAGCCAACTCTCATTACATCAACTTTTCCCGCAATACAGGCTTTTTCTGCAGAAAGATCTGGAGGCAGCTGCACAATGTTTTATAGTCCATAGAGGGCGTCATGATTGCTATTTTAAAGGTGACCTCACTCTTGAAGGAGTGACAATTCAGCATGAGTACTGCCATCCTTTGTTGATAGTGGTGATTCTGTGATGGGTTACTTGTCTCATGTGCAGTGCAGATTATACCATGGGGGACAACCTGTCTGTGTTTGGTGGCTTGGCCTTGGTGCATGATATAGCACCCCAATGCAGATGGCCTCACAGATGGTTGATATTTATACCACAGGGCCTTGAAAAGTCACTAGTGTGGATTAGTTTCACATCACCAAGAGCCCAGCAATCTCCACACACTGACTCATTTCTCACTGCACTGAAAACATACGACCAGTTGTGATATTTATGATAAGACATTGGAGGAAATGTATGATAAGACATAACACTGGCTACACGGGCTTCCCCCTTGCTGGGTGATGACGATGATGTGTTGGGACTCTCACTTGCCTTTTTCTTTTTTTAGTGCCTGAAAATGTAATCCTCCTAAGTGCAAGGTCCATGATTTTTTAAAAATCTTCCAGACTCAACATGGCTTGCATTTTAGCTGGGAGCACTCTTGACTTATGTACTTAAAGTGGATTTGCAATTTAAATTGGAACAACAAGATGCACCTTGGACCTCCTGGCAGAGATGGAGAGCTCCAGTGAGAGTGTTCCCACCCGCCAGAACAGCTGTATCTCCCTCATCATGACATCACAGGGACGTGTTAGTGTTTTGTTGATGCGCGGTTGACACCCTGCGAAAACACGCAAGTACGCCATCAAGCCAGGCTTTGGTCACCTGTCTCTCCTGACCTCAGGGAACGGAAGAAGTGGATGGTTAAAAGGGTTGTTGAGGACCAATATGAATGCAGAGAAAAAAAAATCCTCTTTTGTTTAGTGCTCTCTATTTTTAGCAACCAACGTAATGCTTAGCTGTTAGTGTTTCACGGCTGACGGATCCTTCATAATTTAATGAGGAAGAAGATGGCCCACTGAAATTTATGGCAAGCGTCTCAAGGCAGCAGCGGCCAGTCTACTTATTGATACAAATCGGAGCTTTGTTTATGGGTCAGTAAAGCTCTGTACACCTCAGGGGCAAACTGTCAGCTTCTTCTTAAGGCACTAAAAAAATGTACTACAGGTCAATGTTCAATATTTCATTGTGTCTTTAAACGTACAACAAATCCTGATGACCAGTCAGAAATGTAAAAGATCTGTTTCTCTTTTCCACAGATCACATATAAACTCTGCTAAAAGATAAACTTCTAATGCCCATTTTAGACCACATCCCCTGTTCCACGGTCTTGTGAGTACACGCATCTCCTTGTACTGTAAAGCCCAGTGGTTGTTCCTCCTCTATTTATTTATGAGATTCTCACAGGTAACATGAGGCAGAGAGGGATATACTGTAGTTTAAAAACGTGTTATGTTCTAATTAAAGACAAGGGGTCTGTTTGTCTGCGGTGATAACCGAATGAGCTGAATTGAAATGACTGAATGAGTGATGGAACAAATCCATCACCAAGAGCAGGAGTAAGTGACTGAATAAACTAAAAATAATGATGTCATTTGGACAAGATAACCTGCTACAGTCCTGCTTCAGATAAACCAATCAGTTATGTTTTCCACCACACTGCATACTACATTAGAATTTGTTTTCCTCATACTGGCCTTTTCCACATCAGTATCCTGCATGTTTCTCCAAAAGCTGGAAAGGAAAGTAAAATAAAGTTTAAATAAATTTATGTTTGGTCTATTTGGAATTCCTAAAAGTCACCACTGCACCACCACCCGATGTAACCTGATGTAGAGCTTTTTAATTAGTCTTTGGTCAGACATGTTCAGACAACTTTATTTAGGTATTATATTATTATTATTGAATAATTGCCATTAGTATAGAACCTGTGAACAAATTAAATCTGCTGTGTCACCTCACCATTAAAAAGGGCCTTACTATTAAACTGTGGCCAGTGTGAAGCACCTCAATGGACTGAATCATGTAAACAATCTTTTTTTGACAGTACCAGAACAACTGTGTTTCCTTTGTGGAGAGTTTAGGATACCAGATGGAACCAAACTAATTAACTGATTAGTCCTGGACTTCAACGTAAATTGAACGCCTTTGTTGCCATTGATTGCTTTGCTTCTTCAGGTTTATTGACATAGGATAGAGAGCTTGCCAGCTCACTTTCATTTAGCAAACAAACAAGGCAAGCTTGACTAAAGAACAGGCGCTCCAATCCCAAACACTACTACCACTACTGTTGTCCTGTCCTTGATGAGGTTGTCTCCGTCCTGCTCATTTGGGACTGAGTAATGTCAACAGAATTGCCCTTTAGCATCATACCTTAGACCTCAGGCCAGAAATTCAGACAAAAAAATATTTTCCCCTTAGTCTTCCAATAGTGATGTGCAACTGTGCAGAATGATAGTGTAAGTGTGTGGAGGTGAAAAGTGAAGACTTCTTTCGCGATGGCAAGGGGATTTTGAACAAACCTTTTCCATTTGTCTGTTAAATGACTCAGGGGCGCGTCTATCTCCCCTTACATTCCTTAAGCCAGCAAGCTCTGCAAGGTCAAATGTGTGTGTGTGGTTTTAAAAGAATTCTATGTACCAAGAGATTCTTCACTGGGCGCAGGCGAAAAAGACTTTGTCACTACTTAACTGGGTAAATAATTTACACAAGCATAGATAGAAACACAGTAATAACACAGGAATACACAGTATGTATCATACAAAGAATCTTCTTTTACTTAGAAACCTTGCATTAAAATCTTACTAAAGCTGCACTAATCCTTTTTTTATATAAATGATTAGTCTTCCTGTTTCTGGAGGATTGTACAATCTCTTTACTCACAGTTTTATTTTTTCTCACTGTTTGCACTAAACCAAATATTTCCCACAGGAGTTGGTGAAGAACAATAACTGAAAGGAGTCTGAATTTTGCATTTTAGTGGAAACATTATTCCAAATTTATGCTTATGTGGCTCTGCAGCTGTTGGATAAAAAACACCCAATTGCACCTGTTGACCAGAAAATCAACTATTGTACACAGTATTGTACAGTGCTCTGAAAAAGTATTTGCCCCCTTCCTGCTTATGTTATTTGTCACATGTAAATCATTTGATCTCATCAAACGAACTTATAAATACTATACGTTACCCTGAGTAAACAATAAATGCAAATTTCAAATAGTAATTTTATTTATTAAGGTAACAAAAGTTTTCTCTCTCACCGTGGTTCTCTGTAGTCACTGGATTTGCAACCCTTTCCCAATAGATCAGATGTCAATAATTTTTTTTGGTTCTTATCTGTTGAATGTATTTAAATGTGTTTTTTGAGTATGCTTGACTTTATTAGACAGTTTTGTTCAAGTGATTTCTTGTTTCATCATATTTGCTAGTAATCAGGCCTGCGTGTGGCAATTTGTGGTGGTTTTTACAGCCCTGTAGGTTTAAGTGTAAATATATACATCCATATCTATTATATGGATGTGGCTTAGATGTTTGTGATTAAAATATGCCTTGAACCATGCTTTATTAGCTCTGCTATGTAGTCAACAATCTACAATTTCTTTATAAATTCACAAACTCAGTTTTAACCAAAAAGGACGTGAGGCTGTTTTTCAATAACCCACAGGAACTGACGAGAAAGAACTGAAAGTCATATGCAAGCAGAAATTCTAATGCTTATATATAGATTTGAAAGTTTTTCAATTTCAGTTGAATATAGCTTTATAATCTCAAACTGATGATTTTTTTTGTATTCGTATTAATGGGACATCATCTGAGTAGGAAATGTGATAGTTGAGGAGTGTAAGTGTTTTTACTACAATTATGCCAATATATGTATGATTTTTACTTTTTGAAAAAGGTAGACAAACTCATGGTTCAGAAAGGCATGGCCTAAACCAGTCTTATGTAGAAATATATATGTATTGGTCACAGACAATTCCATGCCCTGAGCTGCAGACTATTCTAAGCCACGGCAATTTTCCAGAGAAACCACGGGCTAAGGCGTGACTGATGCAGTGACCAGTGAAGCAAGATAATTTCTTTGACAAACCCTAGCAAGAAAGAATGACAAGAAATGAAAAGTTCAGCACAAAGCAATGATACCATTGTTGGACGATGTGGAGCATGTGAAACACACAGAAACACATCTGACTGTGCAGGAGTTTCTTTAGATACAGATAGCCATAAGGCTCCACCATGCCCAACTGAGGCTCGGTTACACTGATGAAATATCAGCAGCACTTAATAAATGTGTTTCCCTCTCAGGGGTGGTGGAAGAAGCACATTCCTCTCCCTAGTGACACTGTCCCAGTGCAGTGATCAAACAATTAGACAAATTGCCTTTTCGAGAAATATTGAGACTGAGCCAGCAGAATACAGCATGCCCCAGCATCCACATACATAAAGGACATCTCCGCCTGAGCTCTGCTGTCTGTACAGTTTGAGTTGTTCGGCATTCTCACTGGGACGCTGCTTATCAAAGGATGAGGGGAGTTTAGGACCACCTACAGGTGACAAGGTTGAAAGTAAAACAAAGATATATTAATATAATATAATAATAAGCTAACAAAACGCAGTAACAAGAAAAAAAAAAGAAAACTAGGACAACGCAACACAAGACTCATGGGTATGTAACCTTTCACAGTACAAATTAACCGAAGCAGAAGAAAGCATATTATGGAAACGTTTAAACTTTGCAATGACACCGGAAAACATACCATATGACGAATTCATTGATTCAACAGATCGCAGATGAAGGTAAGAAAGCAGAACTTAAAAATAACGTAGTTGGAATATTAAGCAACATCAAGATACAACACAGTAAATTTACAAAGACTAACCATGACAACACTGGCCAAGAATGAACACATCATCATTCTACCGGCAGACAAAGGAAGAACTACAGTAATAATGAAACAAACAAGAAAAATACAAACAACAGATGGAACATATGCTAGAGGACAAAAACACATATAAAACAATAAAAAAGAATCTAACAGAAGACATTAAGAAGAACATAAAAAAGCTACTAAAACCATTACAGGAAAAAGGCAAAATAACAGAAAAAACTTACAAACACTGGATCCCAACTGCAAAACTGAATTCCAAGAATCTATGGAACCCCGAAAATACATAAATAGTATACTCCACTAAGATCAATAGTAGACATATAGGTACATATAGGTACACAGCATAGGTACACCAACAAGGTACCCACTATTAGGTAACACAAATCAGCATTGCAAAAACAGCACTGAAATAACAAAAGAACTACAAAAAATCACAATAGAAGACAATAATATACTAATCTCACACGACATCGCATCCCAAAAACACAAACCAAAAAAACCATTGACATAGTAGTCAGTAGAATCAGACAGGACAAAACCTAACGAACAAACCTCACAGCAGACGACATAGCACAATTGATACAACTGATAGCAAACTCCACTTACTTCACATACAACGAAATAATATACAAACCAATGGAAGGCTTCGCCATGACAAACCCGTTATCAGCCGTCCTCTGCAAGTTTTTCATGGAAGACCTAGAACATAAACATAAATATAAAGAACATGAACATAAATACTTACAGGAAACTAACACACACAGCTCAATATCTACTATGGACATCAGAGCACCCAACTGTACACAAAATGTCAGTAATCAGAACACCATACCATAGAGCCAACATATTACCAAAAGAACGAGATCAAAAACAACGCATTAAAGACCTGCGGATACCAAATATGGGCAATAAACAAAGAGAAGAACCAATATCGGTAATAACTAACTAACAATAGAACATAAAAAGGTCCAAATTGGTGATTGATGCATAATTTCTTGACTTCAGCTCATAGTCAACAGTTTTAACAAACACACAGATAAAACAAAACTGTTTGTTGAGAGGAACTTCATTGTCCCCAGCACTGAGAAAACGAAACAGGAAATTAAATGGTTAACATATTTGGTAAGGAAGCGCTCTCTTTTAAGCGATCATTTTCGTTCCCATTCACAGTCAACACAGTATGAATTATTAACATTGTCTACCAACTCACATCAAATCTGTTTTTGTTGATGGATGGGGTGTGCAGCAACAGATTATCAAAAACAGAGCAGCCAACTACACGGATAAAAAGTTCATTTCTAGTTATCGCTGTTTCGATTTATTGCCTCTTCGACTGCAAACACAAGTCTCCATCTCTGTCCTGACCTTTCTGGCTGGGTACAGATTTCATTTATCACCAGTTTTAACGAAAAATATCTATACAATACTCTTTCTCCTTTCTGGTGAAAGCACAACATTCTAGTTTAATCCTGACTAGCCATTTCAGGTAAATCAAAATAACTTCAGTTTAAGGCCGTGGATGTGTTATTCTGATGCCCAGCTTCATTCTCTGCCTCCTTCCTCACAGACAGGTTTATTTATGGTCTTTCTAATTTATCTTGATGGAATCTTGCCATGTGCAGAGGACTTGCAGCTTTGATAGGACGGGATCATATGTCCAATATTACCTGGAGAAAAGAGACAAGAGTAACCTCTTGTCTCCTGGGTAGGTTGCCTATTTATAAGGTTGAAAGCTCATTCCTGTATGTGTGATTTCCAATAACACAGGTAATGAATATGATAATGGGAACTCAAGCAGCCTCCTATGTCAATCAGGCTTGAGTCAAGTAAAGTGACGTGTTCTCAGGAAAATATCAACCTTGAGTTGATGTTAACGCTCCTGGAAATTGGACAGAAGAAACACAATCAAAGGAAGCTACAAGTCTTAGTGTCCTCTGGGATGCCCTTTAGCAAACTCTAAATAGAGATTGCCCCAAGTTCTTCCTAAAAATAATCGAAAAGTGAACTATTTCCAGTGATGGGCAAAAACGTGGCCCCAGAGGTTGGGGCAGTCAGCAGTAGTCTACAAACCCAAAGGGTTAATGGTTCACTTCCAACAGTGCTGCCCCTGTTGTTTGAAATGAATCTTAATCTTTAGGCAGTAAAATATTAGACAATACAAACAGTCAAAATTTATTTCCAGTAGTGTGGCTGGGCTCAGTCTTCAATATGTGACATTTTTCTGGAAAGAAACCAGTTTATGTAGTTTGGGTATCTCATCAGGATATCTCCAAGATGGTTTGAAAGGCACATCCACCTGGTAGTAGGCTTCCAGGTAAACCCAGCACACTGGAGAAACTATGCTATCTCATCTGGCCTGGGAAAAACCTCAGAATCCCACTGGAGCAGCTTGAAAATGTAAGTGGGCAGAGAGACAGTTGCAGGACAGTGCTGATCCTGTTTCCACTGTGGCCTGACTACAGGTTAGTGATAAATTATGGTAGCGGTGGAAGTGTGTGTACATGTATGGTGAAATTCACACACAGCAGAATGTAAAGTTATTCAAAGTGTGATTATTTTTGTATTTATATGATAATTAAAACAGCTTTCAAGGTGTTAAAAAAGCAAATAAGCAAATCATTACCAGCCGCAAGATTAAAGTGGTGAATACATTAATGCATTATATATTCACTGATTTAAAATCAGTCATTTTGCATGAAGGACACTTTTGGTACTTAAAATATTGTTGTTGTTGTTGAATACTTGCAGAGATTTGTGGATATTTGTGTAAATATCCAAAGAAAACAGTTTGAACTATTCTGAATCATGAGTATGAATGACATAACATTTTCCTTTGTAACAACAGTGAGCAAACAACTTGTAAACCAAAACTTTTTTTTAGACATGACCCTGAAAAATGCAGTTGTATTGTGACAGTTATCATCTTTTGTCAGATGCACAATGTTGCAGTGTGTTCTGGTATGGCTTAGTAGATATGTGATTACATCTCGCCTCAGCCCTAGAAATTGTTTTGTGGTCTTGAAGCTGCTGTTTGTATACCAGTGAAATACAGCTTGTGACACATTCTCATATGTAATGAGCTTGGACATCGAACCAGAGTTTTATAAGAAACAAATTACAACCTAGCATGCAGCTGTCACTTTGCTTTAGTCAGCAGGGCCACCCACTAAATAACACCTAGCTCATTACTGTGCCGTGCTATGGCTGCTGAACACGAGAAAGGTATTTCTTGATGTAAAGATATATTAAAACTGTAAATCCTGGATTGTATTCACCGCGCTTTTCACAAGGCGCAGGCTTTAAATTGAATATCTGAATTAATTTGCAGACAACAGAATGTAATGTGCAAATAGTACACATTGGTATGGACGTGTCAAATCTAATGCTACTGTCTTCTGTAAAAGTGTGAATATCAGTTTTTTTCTGAAAGTACACACAAGATAAGGTTAAACAAGGTATTTTTTTAGATGACGTGCCCTGTGGGGATAGTTGCCATTTATGCATGAGTGAACTGGTCTGCATCACATTGGGTCAGGCGCTGTGCTGTCTATGAATAACAGCACTGTATTTAATGCTTCTAACACAAGTGTTCATTAAATAAGCGAAACAGGGAACTTAAGTGAATTAAAAACAAAATGCTTTCCAGGTCCCCTCTAGTGGGTGTGTTCCTTTGCACTGCAATCCACTTTGATCATGTTCCAGAACTGTGAGCACTTGCTGCGGTTTCGTTGCAAACACAAGTTGTGGATTCGGATTCGCATTAGGACTGACTGATTTGTGGTCCCACAAAATGAATTTTCTGGCCTGATGCCGGCTGTGCAGCCTTTCTGTCTTCTCATTCTGTCACTTCCTGTCTTGTTTTCCATTCGCAATATTTCATAACCTTCATTTTCTCTTTCTCCGTGGGTGATAATGACATTCGGTGCATTCATTTAGTGCCATAGTGTGTGCGAGCTGAGGGTAACCATAGACATTCAGGAAAATCTCTGGCTAGTGTCACAGTGTCAGTGTCACTTGTTATGTGGTGTTTATTTGGTGTCTGTGTGGAAGGACGCACACATGTAGGAAGAAAAGGAAAACAGAGGGATATGTCGTTGTCATGGATTTAAAAATGAAAAGAGGAAATGATTTGTTTTTCACAGGACTCACATCCTGCATGTGGTAGCCTTGACAACAGTGTTAACTTCAGCGTTGAACATGGGTGGTGTAATGACCTCTAAGCTGCCATCAAAACAAAGCTATAAGGCAGCCATATTTCTGCAATAATTATACCTGTTAAATGCAGAATGCAGAGTTTCTTTTGTTTTTTTGATGGAAACAGCAGCACTTCCAGTCTTTTTCTACTCTCTATGTCTGAACTGACAGCTCGCAGATCTGCTATTTTTAGATGATGATATAATCTCACAGTCATATCATTCTCACGTCTTTGTCTCTCCTCAGAAGTGCCCCAGAAACAATATGATCTAGGCAATCAAGACATTATCTTATCTGATGATTTTTGAAGTGGATAATAACACGGTGCTCTGTATTTCTGAGGCAAGAAACTGAAACAAATTTTTTTTTTATCCCAGCAACTGCTTCTTTTTGACAGGAGGGAAAAGGATAATCAGGGGTCAAAGAAAAAAACTCAGTGGAAAGAGAGAAATGTTTTGCAGTTCTGGTCGGGAGAGAAGGAAATGATAATAAAATGAAACTCGGAAGACAAATGTTTGAGGAGAGATTGAGAGTGGAAAGAGAAAGAAAGAGAGTTAGTTCTTATTGATGCTTTCAGCTTGTGGTGCTTGCATAGTCGAGGAGGAGTGGTTCTCTTGTCTGCATAAGCACTGCAATGTCAGTGAGGACTAGTGTATCGCTGACTGTATGAATTGATTTTTGCATAGTGCCTCCAATAAACTATTTAAAAAGGCTAGTTATGGAGTTCGTTAATTTGTTGTTGGCTGAGTCAAATTAAAAGATGTGAAATACGTTTTCTAAAAATAGAGCAAATCTATGATACCCCAACTGTGTGTCTCACTAATGCATTCTCCTTTTCTTTGCAGATGTGTCTCTGTCACAATGTGGTAGATAAATAAGGTAAAAGAGAATTGTAATTTATCAATACATGGTCATGGAAGTAGACATGGGCATGGAGTTGAAAGAGAAGGCAGTTCATTGATGTTCAGCCAACTCATGGTTCAATTCACGGCAGTGCGAGAGAGAAAGAAAGGGACAAATATAGAGGGAAAAGAAGGATCAAGGCCAAGCACCAGCTGTTAAAAATAGCTGTCCTTCCTGGCATATTTCTATACCTTCCAGCAGTTCTCCACCTAATAATAGCAAATATACTCACATAGCTCAGGGCCACTGGAAACAGAGTGAGGAGAGGCAGACTAGCACGCCTGGAGGATAGATGCGCCAGGTTATGGTAATGCTTTTGGAAGACAAGTTTCCTCTTCAGGACATTCTGCTCTCTTCACCCAGTCCGTTAGACATTTTAATGAGCTCCAGAAGACAGAAATGAAGTACATGGACAGGAAGGCAAAGGTAGAAATGGCATGGTGAGCACAGCAAACCTGGTTCCGTATCAAAGCCATGACAGTGTACGGAGCATACTTAGAGAAAAGGAGGAAAGCACCAGATGCTCTGGACACTTTATTGTGCAGCCATCCAATTACTTACCAGTTACATCACTTTTGAAGTACCACTACAGCATTGGTATACAGTATGGATGTTCCATTCCCTGTGCAATACTAAATAGGTATTTTGAATTCAATGAGTACCCACCTCACTTTGGATGACCCCATGCTGGTCAGAGCCATTATGGTTGCAGACCATTATTGCCCACACAGGCTGAAACTCATTTTGCAGAAATTTAGCATATTTGGCTTCGGTGGCGGAATATCCTCTGTCACTTGCTGTTGGTGATTGGTGAATACATAGTGTGCGCTTTCACTTTGCATGCCAAACAGCTGGAGACAACATCAAAAAATTGCACGGACACGATAGTTGTGCTTGAAGGAGCACAACTGGCCGAACTAGAGGGATGCTCGTCGAGTGGCCTTTTGTGATTCAACAAACAAATTTCACACAAAGTGACAAATTTGAAAAAACCTCCTGTGCACAAGGAATGAAGGAGCGCTCAGACAAAAGATGGAGACTCCTTCACCACTTGAAGAGAGGCATCATTCAAGCACAGCAGATGAAATTCAGAAGGCAAGGACAAACAAATGCAGTCGCATGTAATATGATTTCTAATTTTCTGTCTGCCTTGGCAATGTAAATGCAATACAGTTTCAAAATAAAGCATTTGAAGGTGTAAACTGAGTGTGCAGGTGGTCCATCTATCCCTGAACAATGACACCTTGCATTATGAAAAGCATGTGACCTGTTATTGCCTTAAGAGTCTCACTGACCAGTGAAGTGTACATGGACAAAAAAGGGGCGAAATCTTTTACATATAATTAAAGAACCATTTAATTGTTTCTCCCCCTAAAATATCTATAATAATTCCTCTACAAAGATAGAACGAAGGCTTTTTAAATCCCAATTGGTCGTGTCATAATCCAGTAAATTCTGAAACCTAATTGGATTTTTGAAAGGCTCAGAATAGTAGCAGAATATTAAATACTAGTTTTGTCAAATTCTGTAAAGGAAACGGGGTCAAGTGGATAAGCCATCAATGACATGCAGCAGGGAAGTAATTTTTCACTTATCATTTACACCCATGTCAAAATGTGGTCAGCCACTAGAGCCAAACACAAATGCAGAAGTTAAACTTCAGAACAAATATGAGACCAAGCCTTCCCATATCCAAATATAGACACTGAGGACTGTAACATGGAACACAGAAACTATAGTCTGTCTCTGTCCCGCCCCTGCAATGCATCCAAGTCAGTCACTTTCACTTCAAACCCCGAGAATGAAGCTATTGAAACAAGGAGCATCTTCAAACACTATCTGTGTCATTCCGCACATCAATGCAGCTGAGCAAAGCCAGATGCAACAAATTGCTTCTGTCCACGCTCTTGAAATAAGTGGCATCTGCGGAAGAAGAGAAAAGAGAAGACAGGAATGGGACCAAGGAGGTACACCAAATCTCCAAGCTGTCCTTTTTAAAAATGCAAATCAAATCTGCCTAAATTTATTGTAGCTCAGACACTGGCTAAAGGGGCTGATGTTTAAAAATAACAGCTTGGGAGTCGTGACCCAAATTTGCCTCAAAAATAACTCCCTGGAAGACCAGAAACCGACAGTGGAACATGGGAGTTAGATGGTAAATCTAATTTACATTTCAGTCCTACTCTCTGATGCCAACAGCATAATTTATTGATAACATTTAGAGACAAGTAAAAATAGGGAAGAATTGTGCAGCATCAGATGATTGTCACTTGGTTCTTTGTGTACTCTGATTCCTAAGGCTGTTATTACAGTGATCGAAGTGATGAAACACTTTCTTAAAAATGTAACAGAAGTGTGTAGGGTCGTCTCTGAGGATGCTTTTAATAGGCCGTGTGTAAATACATTGTCTTGATTTCCTAGATTCCTAGCTTGTTCTTTCATTCCCTGAGGTGTTACCATCAAGCTGTTTCTATGATATCTGAGTTACTGGGAGCATTCTCTCTTAATTGGCTGAACTGTGTCCAGAACCACAGCCTACTTCTTACGCTTTTCAGACACATCACTAGATGCAATAGCCCTGGGAAACAACTTATTACCTCCCCACCATTTCTTTTAATTGCGCCTGATGCCATTTCACTGCTAATGATTGTCGTACTTAGAATAAGCTGAAATCAAATGTGTCCATAAGTGGTAACACTCATTTCTCTCTTGATAAATACGTCCATGTGAGAAAAACCTGACAGCTGAGAAACTCGGGGTCTGTCTGCAGTAATCACTCCTCCGTGTGCATACTAATGAATGCAGGGTGTGATCCATTTCCCAATCTGCCCTCCGTAATGAAAAGAAAAGAAGGCCTTCCTCTGCAGGACTGCCTTGTAAGCCATGTTAACACACGTATGCCACCCCTGTGATTTGCAGATTGGATTTGTCTTTAAATTATTCACTATTCGTTCTATCTAGAAAAATGCTTTCTTCACAGACTGCTGTTTAGGGCCATGTTATTCTGCTGTTTGGACCGATGTATTATTTGCGTTTAAAGTGCTGACATCTGCTGTGATCATTTAGGATTGAAAGCATGCTTTATGTACTGCACTACCCAGTGTGGCCTTACAAATATCAAACGCTCCCTCAGAGAAACCTCCAACAATTCAAAGCCAGTATGGGATGCAGTCTTTCTATTCTAAGCATAATGTTATGATAACTTGGACAATAAATAAAAAGCCATGTAAACACTTTCCTGAAAGCATATATTCTGTTTTTCATTCAGGTGAATCCTAACGGAGTGGCTGGAAGTTTTAGTCCTTTTCATATGCCAGTACACCGGTGCTCAAAACAACAAAACAAACAAAAAAGCTACAAAAGCCTGTCGCCCCAAACGCTCCAGGCACAGTATCTACAACCTGTCAGGAGATGAGCATTGCATTCACCGAGACGAGCACTATCTCTAGCATGCAGTACCACCAATCACCTACTGAGCCAAGTCGGAGATTTCTGTATAGAGGTCACATGGTTACACTGGGAACTGTCAGGATATATATTTCCATGTTAACAAAAACCTTGCAATAGAGAGAGATCAATGGTAAACATGCACTGAATAAAGAAGAAATAAAAGAGAGAGTAATGTTGATTTAAAATTGTCCTTTAGATAATACAATACCATGCACACTGATGGCTCTGCAGCTTTGAGGAAAGGTTGGATGATCATTCTATATTGTGTTGTGTTTACATCTTGTGCATTTACATTTTCACGTCACATTAATATGCAAGTATTATTCATAGTATTAATGTGAATGTCAGCATCCAGTAAAAAGTCAGATTCAGATTACAGATACAAGCGTTGCAACAACCCTGAAAATGTTGATATTATCTAGGGTATAAAGCTTCAAAACATCTTGTTTAGCTTAAGTTTTACTTTGCTCACTGTTTTTTATATAGTTTTCCTCCCGACTGTTGACAAAAACACGTGTTATGTATATTTTAATAAAAACAGACTTTGGCTGGTGTTATTAGCCAGTGTTCATGTGAATTTTACTGGAACTGCACTTATTGAATGTTTCTTCCTGGAAACATCCTGGGAATCATTTTATTTTGTTCCAGAGACTGAGGAACTTTCTAACCTTATGTCTGTTCTGTTAAAACTCTGTCTCTAATCAAGACTCCACCGTCCTTTATATCTTTACCTCATTTTCACCCCCTCTCTCCCCCAGCAGTGTTCAGCCTATGAACATGCACCAACCTCCCCTTGCTCAGTTTACACTCCACTGAGCCAATGTCATCATTCCTGCACATCTTGCCAGGTAGAATTGGCCTCCTTTTCTCCTTCCTGTTGTTCAACTGCTAAAAATAAAGCTCCCCTTTGCTAAGCTGCCACGAGGCTCCAGTCTGGTCCTCCGCAGGGCTTAAAACTTCACTTCCTGATAGTCTACACTTTCAAGAGTAAGGGGCAAACTTGCCTGTTGTCTGATTATTTAAGTGAGGACTTGAAAACATGTTTTGAGCGCTATGTTAATTTAATAAATAATACATTACTACTGGAGAAAAGTGCAATAATCAACAATCAGGTTTGTGCAGAGGCAAGTTTTTAAGGCTGCAGTGTATAGTACACCACACAAATGCTGTAAATATCTATCAAAATTCTGAATCAACTCAAATCGTTCATGTAAGGATTAGATGGAGTTTTGTCAATATTGGTTACTAACATTATGGATTTGACATTAATTTTTGCTGAAGTCTCTGAACACTTCAGTGTGGCGTACATCTCGTGGACAAGTCCTAATGCTCAGTTTAGAAGTTTTAGTTTTTGAGTTGATGGTTCACAGTTGTGCGTGTATTTGATTTAAAATATATATATATATATATATATTTGGTTTGTTCCTTAGTCCAAAAAACATCAGATCTGGGAAACTTGGATCATTTGAAATGATTGAATTTTAGCCACTTCTGCATCTAAAGTGAACCTAGGTGATGAGACATTACATATTAGATATCTGATGCATGCTAGCCAAGATTACAAAACAGATGCATTTAATCCTGAAATGGTTTGGACTAACTTTGACAAATGTCCACGTCTAAGTCTCTACATGACACCAAACACTTTAATACAATGTAAAAATCTAGGATAACACATTCAAAACTCGTTCTCCCTCAGGGATAGTCTTTGTTAGCTCTTGTGGAAAGTAGTTCATAAGATACGTAACTATTGCTGTAAGTGAAAACTCTGCAGGCTATGTTTCATTCCCCTCTTTAATCCACTGTGCATGTACTGCACTGAGCGTAAATGAGTCGCTCGTTTTTACACTATGGCAGCAACTTTTTGGAACTTCTTAAGACTCTCTCTGTCTAACAGGCACAATTACAGTTCTGAGTGTGCTGAGTGCAATAGAACTGAAGAACAACGATCAGAGATCTAGCCAAACTTTAAAGCATATATGCTAAAAAAAGAGCAAAGAGCTTTGTATTCACATGGACATGAATGCATCTCTGGATCCTGAGGACTTTGGGCAAATAAAAGACATTTGAACAGCCTCTACAGTGCAAGTCCAGAAGAGTTTCTGCTGATTGTTATCAATGAACAATAAAAGTTTGAATGTGTCTAACTGCTAAGCAGCTTAGCATGTTTGTATAATTGAACATGAAACACGAACACAGTGTTCATGACATTTTCAATAATGTATCAGTCGAAGACCAGATTATTTCTTCTTTGTCTGCCTCAGCTGTGCCCATTGATGTGATGAAAAGTATTAAATGATACAGCAGCACAGGGTGGATTAGTCAGTTGGATTGAAAAAAAGTCATAATGGTCATAAAGGTCATAATGCTTAGTCAGTCCTTTGACTTCAGGAGGAATATTTGATGAATTGTCCCCATGTTGGTACATTGCTGACATTTGAAAAAAGAAGCCTCATGGCATGGAGTCTTTTTAGTACATGCATAGTAAAGATTAGTAATGAACCTTTTCAGGTTTGGGTAATATATGAGATAACATGAGTTTACACTAAGTATAGTAGCAAATGTAGGTATTTCATAGAAGCCTGAAATAATTGCATTCAGGGGGAAAATGTGGTTGATTTTGCCAAAATGTCAGACAAACAGTGCCAGTGCAGGTGGTTGCTCACCTTGATCACTTGTTAAGTTCACCTGCAAGGAAACAGAGAGCAAACCCTTGTTTCTGCACAGATGGGAATGGGCAGATGGAGTTCTTAACAGGGCAACTGATGTCCTTGGGCACTGGAGGATTTATTGTGGATGGAAAGGTAAATGTCCAACATTCTACATTAGAGTGGCTGCTCCGATTAACTAAAACTCAGTCTGTCAGTATACTGTATGAAACAAATGTCATGCGACTAACTTTGAAAGCTCTACAAAACAAAAAAATACAATTTAGATGTTATTGTTTAGGCACCAGTAGAGTTATCATTATCATTATCATGATATACAATTAAGCAGTCAGTATATGCTCAATATGTCTTTAACATCGGGAAACTGTTGCTCACGACTTACAGTCAGATACACAAAGCTCCAATAAACTGTGCATGCCTTAGATAAATTAAGTAGGTATTGAAATAACTGTAAAAATGTCCTGTATAACCTACATAAGGTTCCTATCCCTAGACATTTCAATAAGCTGATATGACTTAATTATCGGCCTTGACTTTGACTGCTTGATGACCCGTGATGTCCAGTGTGATAAACCCTGGGAGTGCACATCTTCTGTTCTCTACTTTGTCTTTTATTTCTGTTCAGTCCAGAGGTGATTGCCCTCATCAGTCTTAATTTTTACGCAGGGAATATTTCTGCTGCACCTTTTTCCAAGAGGTTTTCACCTCTGGCTTGGCAGATATGATGGGATTTTAAAATGTCCATAGGGCGCTCAAATCAAATTCTTTTGCCATTACTGGAGCATAAAATGCCTGAGAAACAGTGACAGCAATCCTCTGTTTTGGCAGTTCAAAAATGTCATCCTTTATTCTGAAGCTGCAATTGACATGTAAAGATGAGTACTTGATTTTCATCAATCAATAAACAAAAGGTCATGCTTTCAAGAAAACGACTGCAGTATAAATTATTTTTACATTTAATTCAGCAATATTGATTTTAGTATCATTACTGGCCGTCTACTGAGTTTTTCTAGATATCCAGAGTAACCCCACCCCAAGCTACCCTCTTAAAAGGCACTCACCATCCTACTATTGTACATGTGCACGCAGAGTCACTGTAAAGGAGAATTGATTTCTTTTCCTCCCCTTGATTTTAAAGGACAAAAGAAGGAGAGGTTTGTACACTGAAGAGTCTGTCTTAATGGAAGTGGAGAGACATGGCTCATCTGTTGGCAGGTGTCACTCACAGGGAGCTATTGTTCTTTCATTTCTGGGGACACACTGCAGCCCTTTCTTGGAAAAGTCTAACTTTGTTGTAATTAGTTTGTGATAGGAGGTGGGCTAACAAGCTTAGGGACACATTTTGTTTATGCGCTCCTCTGGCTAATTTCTCAGCTGGAGTGTTGTTTACTTAGTACATACAATTACAGAACACATTAGTGTGCCCATTGGCCAATGTCATTAGAGACACATTTTATATAACATTTGGGGTTATAAAGTATCCATTCGTGGTATTAAATTGCATATTAATGAGAACACAAGGTTAGTTTTCTTAGATTTTATTTTGGCACACACAAACTCCCATCAAGTCACATGACTGCAATTAAGTGAACAATGAATCACAACATTTAATTGCTGCTCTCTATTACCCAATGTGTCAAACCGAAAAATGGATCCCGCAGGTGTAGTTATTGTAATTAGCCTGCTCAAAGCAACTGGAGGAAAGAGTCTGTGCTCCTGCCAGTAGGGGGTAAGAGTGAGTGAGAGGTAAGAGAGAGAGGAGCTGGCTTCAGAGTACGGAGAGCAGGATACGATCAGACAAAGAAAACCTTTTACAACAAGCCAGGCACACTGACCCAGAGGGGTTATGATTCACTGAATATATTCAAATTTCTATGTCAACACAACTTTACCAATACCTAAAATTATTGTTGATGGATGTGGCAGAAACTGAATGGCTTTTTAGTTAGATAAAAGTAATCTGTTAATAGTCTTAAACCTTTTTTTACAACATTGTCTTGATGTTTTTGCATTGGTGTGTCTAAATATTCTTACAGAAAATCTTCTGGCTGATAACTCACTCTAAAACAACGGTAATCTTCTCAAAGATGTCATCAAAAATACCTCTAATGGCTAGTACAGTCAGCAGCTGGTGAGCAAAGCTCAGCACAAAGAGAGAAACATCTACGTCACAGAATTCACCAAAAAGTCCCTATGAAGCTAACTTATTAGCAGCCTATATATGACACATAACGGCTTTAGCTAAGTTAGCTCTCTGCAGGCTGTGGCTTTATCTTTACTGGACAGACGGGAGTGGTATTGATCTTCTCCTGTGGCTCTTGGCAAAAAAAGCATATAAGCAAATTTTGCCACATGTTGTTGTATTCCTTAGAGCTAGTGTAGCTCAATAGAACCATTTAATAAAACGAATGTAATGTATGTCTTACATTATATACTGCAAATGTACACAAACTCCTGGCCACATCCTCATCATTGTGACAGTTCTTTTTTTTATGTAGCAGCAACTGAGCTTTGAAGCACTGAAGTATCAGTATACAGAGGGTTTCACCCAAAGCTGGATGCACGCTCAAATCACATTTAGCATGCTGTTGCCATTGGAGCCCATCATATTTCCCAGCTGTGTGCACACTCACAAGAAGCTGATAAATTAGAAGGTCACCTTGGCGTGGATTCTGTCACCTCTTTGCCGGCCTGCCTGTCTCTCCTTCTCCACTGAGCCAGCAGTCCTGGGCTATCAGTGATTATATGGTAGTGTGTCAATAGCATTTATTATCACATTTTCGGAGACAACCGCTTTCGAAGCTTCACATGCGCTACAAACTGCTACATCTCCATCAATAGACTGTTACCACAGTTCAGTGAAGAATCCATCTCTGAGTTTGGCTTCACAGAAGAATCATTTGCAAATTCAATTGATTGAAGCGATAGCGCTGTGAGTATGTGGGAGGTAGAGAACATCAATAGTTTGTAGAGTCCTGTGAGAAACAGATTTTGATGCGAGAGAGGTAACTACAATTTCCCTCACATCCTTATGTGTCTCTCTACCTGCTATCTTTACAGTGTTGTTCTGTATCAATATATCAGACAGAAGGAGAGGCGACATACAATAAGGCTCTACTACGGAAATATGTAAAGACAACGTGATCTGTTGAATATGGTAAACACCTCCTCCAGCTCACCTGGGGGGACCCCAAGGCGTTCCCAAGCCAGCCGGGAGATGTAATCCCTCCAGCGTGTCC
>JAUMHF010000005.1:9833332-9846610 GCA_032359275.1 Microctenopoma steveboyesi | reverse complement strand
GACAAAGGAAAGGATGAAGTGCAGAGGCTTAAATGGAGAGGAGACTGATTGATAATGAGGCACACCTGGAAATAATGCGGGAGTGAAAGTGGAGAGAGAGAGGAGTGGTTAAGGTGAGGAAAGAACAAAGGACACATGAGGGCTGGAGGAGACATGACACTGACAGACACAAAGACCAGATCATGATTTTTGTACTTTCCAAAAATTTTTTTCTTTCTTTGTCCTTTTTAGCCTCCCATTTTTAAGGCTAATGTGTGTACATCCAACCATTTCTTTGTGATTGAAGCAGTTACCATACGCTGCCAAAGAAGCTAAAAGACGAGCAGGACAGCACGCTCCACATAGCAAGTTAAAGTAGACATTTAAATAGGAGAAGACACTCACGTTGGGCTAGTGGGCACACAGACTGCAGACTGTAAGGCTACCTGCTGCTCTCTGATGGGACCCCCGCCCCTCTTACATTTAACAAGAGGCATCAGTGGGGATAAGTAGAAGATATGTGATTTCCTCCTGCAAATAGCAGGTTTAGCACAGACCGCTAACTATTTATACTACTCATTTAGAGCAAATGGGGATTCTCTCACCAAGTGAGAAAATGACAGTTTCGCTTACAGGTTAAATTTATGTGTGAAGGACCATTACCTATTATCATTAATTAAATCGTGCTTTATAAGCCCTGACAACTGGAATCAAATGGTTTTAGTGATCATCAAGAGAACAGAGGCACCGAGTGGATGGCATGCTGGCTGTGTTTCACATCCCTGACACTCAGCTAAATACCAGTAGCTAAATATAACCATCTGATTTCCAAAAAGTGGATAAAGTGTGTTTCTATAAAAGTAACAGCAAAGAAGAAGGGACCTTACTTTACCATAGCTCAGTATTGTGACCTTTCATATTTTGGCTACTGATCACTTCTCACAAAACGCCCTGTTATTTATTTTTTCACAGTTTCCTGCATATCTGAGTGCATGGACAAGGAAGTGCTAAGAGCTTTCCCCTTCATTGGTACCCTGCCTCCATCCATCCCTCAACAAGCCTCTGAGGGATGACTGAAAGGGGTGTTAGAGACAAGGTGTCCAGGATTTTCAGGATCTTGTCAGGGATGGGATTTGGGGGACATAGAGGCTACACTTGTCAACAGAGGTGCAAGACATCATCAGTTAGAAGGAAATACAATATGATAGGTACGTAGCCTAATATTGGATTGTTTTCCCATAGTGGGTGCTCTTTGAGGACAATGTCCAGACAGTTATCTTACCTAATGACCTTTGTCTGTCACCAGGTAGCCCAAAGGAACTGAAGAATGGTTTGATCAGTTGGTCCATCAGGAAAAATGGAGCAAGTTAAACAAGGTAAAGAAAGAAAATAGAAATGTGCAGTTGTCCTTCCCTGTAGCAACGAGTATCCTGCATTTTCACACTGTGAAAAAAAAATGTGGTAACTGACAACCTGTCGTTCTTTGATTGTCTCACAATGAATTATTAATAGGCCCAGTACTTCCCCTGAGCCGTGGCCTTGGCATATTCAGCTATTTTAAAGGTCCATCTTTTTCTCTGAGTTTTCAAGTGGTAGGGGTGACAGACCGTTGTTACGTTTATTTGGGCTTGATTCCTGCTTACTTTTGTTCTATGAGCGTGTGTTTTTCTGTGTATTTGTGTGTCTGGCCCATTTGACGGAGCATTTACGGAACCAGTGGTTTCCATTAGGCCCGTGGATCAGCTCTCTCTGTTCACTGTTGATTTGATGGGAATGACTAGCATACAGTCGTCACTCATTACACTGAAATCTATCCACTAGAGCATGTCTGGCTTGCTCCAGAACATTGTCTTGTCATTTCTCTCCCCCACTGGAGAATGAGAGAGCGAAAGGACAGCATAAGAAGAGGGAGGAATGGGAAGCAGTGAGGGAAAATGGAGTACACTATTGTGAATTTGACTGCAGATGTGAGCAAATCCCTCCAAATGATGACAATGTGCTTAATGTTTGGCTGTAGCTGTAAGAAAAAAAACTGGATTCACATGAGAGAGCTGGAACTCTGAAGTGAATTAGATGAAAACGATGAATGGATGTGACAGAGCTACCATGAGAAAGAGAGCATCAGGCATGTATCTGATTTAATCAAAAGTGATATGGAAGTAATTCCTATGTTGGGTCTAAAAAACAGAAATGCAGATGGCAAGAACAGCACGACCAAGTCATCAGTCATGGTCATCGTCTGCAGACTCAATAATAATGTTCTGACTCAGCATCCTGGCTTAATTTAAAGGGCAAATGCCATATTATAATTCTAATTTACTCCTTAGTCAGTTTATCAGGCTATGAATTAATGATATTACAAGAGGATTATTGGGAGGCATTATTAGGGTGAAACGTTATCCTGAGGCACCATTGCATAAGGATGAAGGCTGGCTGAATTAGTTCATTTTTGATTCCCGGGGTTGCTACTCTAAGGAAAGTAATTTTTTTCTATTAAAATAACAGTCCTTATCATCATTGGGAAAATATTTGGTCTGTCCAATGAGCATGTGCAAGCTATGTACTGGCAGATAAGATAAATACTGCATTGTTTCCAGGACCCCCTCTTCGAAAGCAGACTTGACTGTTCAGATGCACTAGTAAACAGCGTCTTGAAAATTAATACTGTTATGTCTCTTGTTAAAATGTTGGTTCTATTAAAGTTCGATGTACAGAATTAACTTACTTTCCTGTGGAAACTGAAACAGCTGGGTGAAAATATTTAGCAACATAACAAGTATACAGATGTAAGTAATGTTAGTCCTGTGAACATGATGTGATCAAGATGTGGCCCAAAGTGGTTCACAGATTCAGACCAGAGCTGGCAAACCATATGCTCCTTGTCTTTGTTTGATAAAGAAACTTTACTGTACCCAAAATTTCATAAGCCACAAATGCAGATGCATCGATACAAATTTTGTGCGAAATACCAGTTATACACAAGGCTTGAAACTAAAATGCAGGCGTATATTTATTTTTTTCTGTAGATTGATTTAGGTTTCACTCTACATATTCGAAATGATCAACAGTAATTTGCTAAACAAGTAATATATGCAATCAGCAAAATGATCAATCTGCAAAAAGATTGCTTTATCTGTAGAGGTGCACTATCCTCTTGCTGCAGCATCACCACTTCACCCACTTGCATCAATCATGCTTATGTCCCATAATGCAATCAAAAGCTTAATGGTAAACACGACCCAGTGGCACATTGCTGATGCGGGACATTTTTCTTGCTGGCATAAGTGGACACGTAAATAAGTGAATTAAGGAGGCCAATTAAGGAGTAGAGATACTTGTAGCTTGGGGTATGAGTGTGCTTGTGGGCGCATCTGTCTACGACGTCAGCCCTGTATCGATCACATTCACTGTTGCAAGACCATGTTGGGCGACCGTCTGCTAGTTTGACAGGCGTCCTCGTCTGCCTGAATCGTCTTGCACTGCTTTGTTTCTTCCTCCTCTCTTTTCCTCACTGTGGCGCAGTAACCCAGAGAACTGTTCGTATGACATATGTCTTAGTAGATCCAGAATGCGCAGGACGAGACAAAGGTGAAATACAAAGACACCTGCTTCTGTGGGTCCCACTTCAATATGTCATTAGTGACCTCCATATGAAGTCATGATCACCATTAACAAATGATTTACCGTGTAAAGAAATGTACAGATGCACATGCAAAAAAAAGGCTAAGGTGACTTCATTTGACTGGACTGGACTGAGGTCAAGTGAGAGGCACCACTACGTGTGAACAATCCTTGGAGGAGCTAGATGAGCAGCTGTGTAGCGCGCTAAAGGAGAGGTAATCACTATTCACAACGCAAAGTCTCTTTATTATAGGGATACACTGCAATGATGCAGGGCAGTCTTGCATGAAATTGAAGAACTGACATACTGTGTTTTCTTCTTTTTTTATTTGTTAGCTTAGCACAGTTCAGTGATAAGCTGAATCAGTCACTCACTCAAGTTGAGTGACGTGTTATTGTTTTTCTTTTTCTCTCCTGCTCAGCTCTTTTCTCATCACATTGAATGGTTCAGTTGACTATACTAACTTGAAAACTTGTGTTTCTGCATTTCTAAAGTTAAATCCCTGTGATTGAGGGAGGGAGACCTTCCTTTGACATGTTACAAAAATATGTCCAGGAGAATGGGTGATAAAGGGGTTTTGGGAAGGGACTGTCAGCAAAAATGAATATCAGCACGAGAGGACACAAAGCAGGCAACGGTTCAGTGGTTCACCACGTCCAGGCAGTTATTCACAATGACAACGTTTCAAACACTGCTTTGCGTGACTTTATCTCTGAAATGATGCATTCATCTGAGCCAACAGAATCTACCTGGTTTATGTAAAGTATATTCCAGGCTTGTGTCAAATATGCTGTTCTTGTCATGCACATTTGGTTGTCGAATGTTACATCATGAGACATCATGTCTCAGTAAATGCAATTCAAATTAGTGGCAATGTAGGAAAAATTATATTTTTGGGCCTAACCTCTGAACCAGTGAAAAACACAGTCTCTAAAACAACGAATTCATTTGAATGTCTTTATTTCTATGGATCGCCAAGCTTGAATACTTCTGAATGTTCTTACCTCTCAGCTCCAGTCTACACAAGAGGCAGAGGTTATGTAGCTGCTGTACGGTAACGTTTTTACGTTGCCCAACCATTTTCAGTCTTTTGCTATAACTTGCATTTGGCAGCATGTAACGGTAAAAAAAAGGAATAGGTCAAAATTCAGTTTCCAAGTAACTGTGTGCAACACTTTTCCTCCACTATTGAGAGTGGTTATCGTGTTCAGTCATTAAAGTTTAACCACTTTGCTCTCCAACTTGTAGAAAAGTTCCATGTAGTGTCTTTCATGCAGTCAGTGGAGTAGTTTTGACATCCATGCACATGCAGGTATTATTGTTTTGACAGATTCCAGCCTATAACATGTGTTTGACGTTTCTCCATCCTAACCACCTGCAGTGTTCTCTGTAATGGGAGATTTACTGACAGTATAAATTCTACATGATTTTGAGTTAAAGCGTTTGTGTTTTTTTAATGACAAATGACAATATTCACTGTTATATCAAATATAAAAACTGGGGTAGATCATTGTCATTTATTAACAGAATAGTCTTTGGTTAAGAGTCCTATTCAAGTGTGGCCTGGTTGCATAGTCATGGTTTTTAAAAACAGTATTATAAATAATTATCACAATGATTATAGTAATACAAAAATTGTCAGGAAAGAAACACATCCTTTATCCTGTTCTGCAGTACTCCAGACAGCCTTTTATATTGCTTAATCTTCAGTCTTTTTTTACCCCCAGTGTTTTTTGTCTCTAGGACTCTCCTTCCTCTTTGGTGTATCCCACTAGGCCTTCTGTTCCTACAATTCACGCTTTCTCCTAGATAAGTCCATTCTCCTGCCTTAAATCCTACCCTTCATTAAAACATAGATCCTCAAGGTATAGAATGAGATACTTTTGGTGTTCTTTTGTTCATACTTTAAATATACGCCTGCATACCATGAATTCTACTTTTACTAGTACAACCATATGTTTATTGTTGAGTTGGCAGTGGTTGGTAGAGTCAAACTGTGTTTCTAATGTTTTGAACACCATACTTACAATGAATGAAACAGGCTTAATAAAGTTGCTAGGGTGTGTATAAATGGTCAGAGTGACACAATCCCAAAGGCAACATCCAATATCAATGGTTAAAATTGGCTTGAAAATGGTGGAGCCCAACATTTTCTTCTACCTTGCCAACATGTGCTCACTTGATTTAGAGGTTTCTGTTTGCCATTTATTGCCTCATTAGTAACTGAGCCCTGGTTTTAAGCTTTTATTCTTAAACGGAAATTGACTTGTTTTACTTCATTTGAAGTCATCGACACTAACATACACAAATGAGTATGTTTTGGAATTATAAACTAGTTCTGTTGTTGTCATGTTTTTTTTAGCTTTTTAGTTCAAATTAAATCTCTTTAATTTTCTGTTTTAAGATCATTCGTTCAATATTCTCTGTAATTATTTTTGAGCAGCAGTAGAAAATAACATCTAAGCCTTTTTTAGGGAGAGAACTAAAGGAAACCAAAGCAGAAAGATACAGCAGGAAATAGCTTAATCCTTGCCACACAACCACAGTTGTGGTAGTGAGTAAATAGGTAGTCTCCACTGGGGTAATAGTAGAGGGAAAGACACTGTGGGTAACGTTGCATGTCAGTATAGCAGGAGGTGCAAACTGGGTGTATGGAATATGAAAAGCCCTAACACTGTTATCGTTGACTGTCTGCGCGTGTGGGATGCGATGTGACAGCTGAGCAGGACTGTGAGGGCAGAGATGAATTCACAAATGGTAGCCCCAGGGAGCAGTGGGTTTGGGGAACAGAGGTGGGATAGGGTGAGGGAGTGACGGTGTATGCTGGAGAGGAGGGAGGGTCAAGAGGTTATCAAGGGGTAACGAGGGTAAACTATCTGCAACGCAGGCAGGATTCTCCCTGTCTCTCTTCGCCCTTTGTTGTAACACCAAAATAAACTGATGCAACAGCATCAGCAGGTTACTATTAGTCAGCGTACTGAAATGAGTCGTTAAAACATTCCATATATGTGAACTGTTGAAAGTGGAAAGTCCTAATAGCAGAAGGTAAAGCTGAAGGGCAACAGGAAGGTCAGTGGCTTTCAAGCTAGCCAAGCTTTACAGTGGTTCTTTCAGACTTTCTGCTTCAGCTGAACAAAAAAAAATTATCACGATCACTGTGAGGGACCGGGCGCAAGGTAGCAGGAGCCACGGGCAGTTTTCAAAAGAAAGGGTTTTTATATTACCCAAAAAATAAGTAGACCTAAAAAAACATACAGTGAATAATGGGCCCTTTAAACAGGTCAAAAGAATAGAACTAGACTTAAGTTATAAGTAGTGATGGAAGAAGTGTTCCGGTACGTATCGAAACCTATGTGGAACATCTGATTCAAAGTTCAGAGCGCTGTCTTGAGTGCAAAAGGGCACCGTTCAACAATCCAGTGATCCTACTGTTATATCTGTGAATTGCTTTCTCTCGTTTGCTTTTCATAATCCACCTTTTCGTACCCTCCCGTGATGTTGTCCTATGTAATGGACTGTCTCTGCAACAAATTCATCGCCTGCTAGGTCAGTGCGAATGCTAATTCCAGCTTTGTTTCTCTAATGACAGATTGTAAGTGAGATTTTGCATCAGTATGTCGATCCATCACTGTTCTTTAGCCACATTGGAGGGTTAACATGAATGACCTGTTTAAGGTCATGCCACTGCATCTCAATCTGAATGACTAGGTCACCCCAAAAACCTTAATTCATTGTGCTGCTTCAGAACCTAAGTGCGGTTGACCTTGGATTGTGGACTGATGGCCATGCCCAGAAATCTTGGGAATAATCAATAAAAATGTGTTTTAAACTCAATTATTTAAGTGTGACAACTAACACCTGACAACTTTTTCACAGAACTGTATTTACTCACAGCCACGTGCACATCCTTTGTAAACTTCCAAAACAATGTGCTCCAAGGGGTGAGGGAGAGGTAGTGTGTGTGTGTGTGTGCGTCAGCACTGCCTTTGAGAAAAGGAGTCTGAGATAGAAAGCGAAAACCAGGAAAACCATTTAGCATTTTAAATAGCTGCACCATCTCCAACTCCGTCGAGCCCCATTAATTAAAAGGACATGCCCTGTTGAAGCCCAAATGGAATCTCACTCTTATTCACTGTAGAAAATGTCTGTAAAAATGATCTTTTCCCTGCCCCATGGTAAAACCATGTAATTGAGGCTGCAGACTTTATTGTAATTGGATGAGGATGATTAATGCCAGGTAGAAAGAAATGATCAGAGGGAAACCTACTCTGTCTTCGTTCTCTCTCACACACACACACACACACTCCTACACATAAAGTCCTTCAGCTTCAGAGTATGCCGTACACTTTGAGCTCTTCGTGGCTAGCAATCTGAGAGTTCTAAATTATCTTGACTGACATTTTTCATCTCACTGGGAGATTAGCTGTTAGTGTTTTGGCATGTTTGTGAAATTAAGGGGACTTCATTTACACTTGGTTTCTTTGGAACTGAACCCAGCAACGAAGTGTGTGTGTGTGTGATGTGCAAACATTTATGCTGCTACGAATAGTAACAGTCCCGTGTGTTGATGTGTAGAGTTGATGTCACGTTTATGTTGTGGATGGCCCCTATTACAACCTATCAAATGTGGAGTATTGATTTCAATTTCATAGAAAATGCAGCTTCGCTTATTTTGGCCTCTAGAGATGTTCACACTGCTTTATCAAACTATGTTTGATTCTCATACTTTATAAGTTATCGTCATTAAGCCTCTCATCTAGTCTGACGTCAAGATATCTAGTGGAGTTTGAATTTTCCATTTCAAACTGAGCATGACTCGAGTTTGAGTCACTAACTTCTGTCATGTGGCTGTGCAGCATAGATCTACCCCCATCAGTGGCCTTGAACCTCTGAATTTTGAGCACATCTGCATTTGCATTTATGTTTTTATTCATGTGTTAGTAGTTATTTTCTATGCTGTTGCTTGCTGTGGGATCTTGCTCGTGGCTACAGAGCCTACTCAAATTTTAGGTAGCTGCACTCCCCTGTGTGAAAGAGAGGTCCTTGAGGAGATCTTGTTTGAACAAAGCATTTCACCACATCTTGCTGTAAAAAGTAAAGGAGTTTCCTCAAGTATTGGTGTAGATTATTCATAAGGGAATGGCAGAGAGAGATAGTGAAGGAGAGAGCAGGGCATCTTCAAAAATATATCCACAGAATGCTTTTAACATGCAGCACTGAGTATAATTATAATATGGCTGAGTGATGTATACAAAAAAAAAACATCACTAATTAGTATTTTTCCCAGTTCAATCCAGATGAAAATGATATCAATAAAAATTCCTACTTTTTATTTTAAATCCTCTGATAAATATGCCATCATTTCCCGCAACCGTTTGTTGAGTCTTATCAGAGATGGCAAAATGAAGGGAAGGAAAAAGAGGAGGGTGGGTGGTAAAAATTCTTCTACCCATCGTACATTGGAGTGGATGCATAGCTAATGAAATGAATAATATGGGGGACATGTTGCTGATACAGTGGTAATTACCAACTGCTGCCACAGCAATACCTACACTGCCTCAGTCCTGTGCTCATAGCCCTGAGCACGACTCAGGCAACGCACAGAGCAACTCTTCCTTCATCTCTTCTCCCTTCCTGTCACAGCTCTTTTCAATTTCTGTCTCTCTACGTCTTTACACCATACGTCTCTGTTGCCTGCCTGTCTTTGTACAGGCTTCTGTTATATTGCCATTTACTGTCATCATAAAATGTTTCCTATAAATGTAATATTATTTCACATGAGTCATTTGTCAACATCAAAAATGTTAATCATCATAACGTGTTTTAATTATTTGACTTTGATCAATACAATTTAATTAAATTACAAAACAATCAATTAATTTAAATAGAATTTAGATGTTTATTACTGTGATTCAACATGAAAAAAAAAAGATTTAATAAACATTAAACTAATCTCAAATGCAGATTCCACACTTCCAGACACTCTGCCATCCTAGTCCATGCACGTATTTCTGAATATGACAGCTGAGGAGTGTCTTCCTAATATAAGCTTATGACTGCACATGCTGAAGCTCTTACTTCAGTGCTCTGAATGTGACACATGCATAAATTCAGCGATGCAGCACATGAATAAAAACTTGCTGATGCATGTTTACTTTAGAGCCAGTGTTCACAAGTCTTAGCTAATCAATTGCTACTAGTTATGCAAGAATTTTCATTGTAATGAAACATGTGGTCCATTTGGTGCTCATTTTCATCATTGCATTTACTAGAAACCTTTGGACCCTCCATTAAAGTCAGAAAACAGTTTTGCTTCTCTAGTGTTTTGTGCAATGTGAGCATTAGGAACAGTTACTGGCACATTGGCTGGGTGTTACACAAACTGCAGACTTCTGTGTGAATGCTGTTGCTATTCTGAACATGTAGTTTCCATTAGCTGCATGGCACACGCGTCCCACTCATCCTAGTGTGCTTAGCGTATGCTAATGTGGCTGTAGGTGAAATACTTTGGAGTAATTACACTGCCACAAGATGCACAGGTTTTGAAAGTGCAAGCTATTGATTATGCTAAACAGCTTTAACAAGAGGCTGGGGGTTTCAAATAGACAGTGTAATGCAGTTGTGAAATCACTGATGTTTCAGAGATCCTGTGTTCTAATTATTGCATTATGGAATGGAAATGATCACATGCTTGGACAACGTAATTCTTCTGTGATAGTCATTAGGTCAGTGCCATTTACTGTTCCAAACTCAACAGACGGCTCATTAAGTGAAGAATCATGGTTTAACAACAAACAATTATGCACAGAAGATAGCACTGCGAGTGGAATTGCAACACCTGCAGAGACCTTAAAAGCTAATTTGGAAGAAATCCTTTGAGTGAGACATTAACGCAGCACAAAAGATATGAAAAACTCAATTAACATTCAAATGATGAAATACAATAATACAATCAAGTGTGCTTCTGGGCATGGTGAAAATAAGCCATCATTAGCCAAATGGAAATTTCATTTATTAAAATGAGATAATGTAAAGACCTCCCACTGTGCAAGTGTGCAACAGGTGAAAAGTTTAGATTCTATATAATGTTATGGTAACAATCGGACATTTCTTTGGTGTAAATAGCAAGTGATTCTCACATCTCAATTAAGAACAGCCAAACCCGTTCAAGATGGTACGGTGTTAATGTTGCTTTTCTTTTTGTTCTACTCTGTTAAGCGATCCTGATGTCCTTTTACTGTTATTTATGTTACCGGGCTGTTGTGTAGTAGATAACAATATTGATTTTAGTGTTAGTGGTCTTTGACCTACCAAACAGTTTGCTTATCACCTCCCTGCATCAGAATAGATTTTTTCACTGGGAGCAAAGGTTGGGATCACGGGAGAAGTTTTTCTACTGATGATGGTCTCAACCTTTCCCTCTTTCATATATCACCCATCATTAATGCCATATGTAATTGTAAGCACTGCTCACTCGGCCTGTTCTGCTGCTCATTGTTACGCGGTGCTGTAGTTGCCTCAAACATTCTTAGTTTTCTGACTCCGCTGATGAATAAAGAATTGATTGTTTGATATTAGTCCTTCATCATTAAAATGGTCTTATTCTATACATATATCTTTGAAACTGTAATGCTTCAATTCAATCTGTTATAGCCAATTATATATTTCTCCACAGCCTGTTGGTGCTTTATGGATTTGTCTGTACCTAATGTTTAGGGCTATTTAAATATTCTTACACCCGCTTGTTCTGGCTGTATTCTGGTGGAAATACAGCACGATAAACTTGGAAGTATGTGTCTGTGTGTTGCATATCATCCCTCTGATAATCATCTATATCTGCTGCTATAATTACACTTGTGTGCTTGCTGCTTGGATTGGTGTGCATAATTTATGGAAAAGATCAAACAACTGAGCTTGGTGCCTCATCCAAGCAAAGTTAGGACTTTCAGATACTTGCTTGGGCATTGTTTTGAGATTGTCTGCATGAATTAATTGTCTCTAATGTGACATTGTGACTTTTGTCATTTGTACCACAAAGGATGAGAGTTAGCACCATTACAGCATTTGCTGCTATTCAGTATTCCATCAACATTATCTGTTAGTTAATGTATGAACCTTTGCTTTTGTTGCCTGAGGGACGGAACTTGCCCCCCACATCCAGAACACCAGACAGAGAATATAAAATTAATATTTCAGAGTGCTCCAAAGCCTGTCAGACAAATTTATGCAGACATCCTGTCAATAAATGGTTGAAAGATTGATGGAATATGATGTCCCCGGGTGGAGCACGAAGCAGCTGGTGGGGGTGTTGATACACGTGCTATTTTTGGAAGATTCCTGGTTCTTTCCTTTAATCTGGTGGGGCAGCCAACTGATGCATTGTTGCATGCATCATTGTGCTCTGGGAAAATGGAAGGCATGAGGGAATAATGTCACTGCAATGTCTCCTCTCTATCTGCATTTGTCAAGTGTATATGCTATGTGTTGGGACTGACTGGAAATAGGTTTGCAAATAGATCTTTTAGGCTAGATGACAAGAAATGATCACATATTTCATTTAAAAATGTAATCTATTTGTAACTTCAAACTTATCCTAATTGTAACACAAAGGCTCACAAAATGGAGCTTTAAACAAAAAAAATAAATAAATAGAATGAAGGTTGAACCACAAACCTATCCTACAGTTACTTTAAGTGTAACTTAAGCTAAATGACAAAGCTTTTTACTTACTAAAAAAGAACTGTACTTACTAAAGAATTACTTACTTACATACTGTATGTTACCATAGTTTAACATACTCAATTATTTCTATCTGATCTCTATTTTCTTTATGTATTACCAAGGTAAATAGCCTATATAAAACAAAATATGAAGCATATACAGTCAAACTCATAATTAATCATACCCCTGGCAAATTTTGACTTAATTACTTTTTTTAATCAGCAAGTTATAAGTGTCTCCCAAAAGATGAATAAGAGGTATTATTGAGGGAAAAAAACATCACTAAGCCTTTATTTACATCTGAGCAAAAAGTGTCATGTCCAAAATTATTTATACCCTTCACAAACTGTCAGTCTCTGGGAAAATCCAAAGTTCTAATTCCAAATAATCCAAGCTGTTCTAAAGCATCCTAATTACCCTGATTAATTGGGAACAACTGTTTTAATCAACTCAACAGCAGCTCTCTGCAGTTGGTTTGTGGGCAGTCATGGCTAAAACAAAGGAGCTCAGTAAGGACCTGCGGATTCGCATTTTGGCTATTCACAAGTCAGGAAAGGGCTACAAGGCCATATCTAAATGTTTTTAAGTTCCAGTGGCTACAGTGCAAAGTATTATTAAAAAATACAAGACCGTCCGTACTGTGGAAAATCTCAGAGGACGTGGTCAGAAGCCAAAAGTGACACTTGGTCAGGAGGATAGTGAGAGAGGCGACAAAGAATGCAAGGATCACCACCAAGGCCATCCTAGTGAATCTGGGATCTGCTGGTGGCAACGTCTCAAGGCAGACAATCCAACGAACGCTGCACACTGCTGGGTTCCACGGATGAAGACCAAGGGGATGCCACTTCTCCAGATAAGAAACACAGAAGCTCCCTTGGACTTTGCAAATGCTCATCTGGACAAAGAAGAAGACTTCTGGTCTTCTGTGTTATGGTCAGATGAAACAAAAATGGAAT
>JAUMHF010000005.1:9719394-9833232 GCA_032359275.1 Microctenopoma steveboyesi | reverse complement strand
TGTTATGGTCAGATGAAACAAAAATGGAATTGTTTGGTCACAATGATGTTTCCTTCATTTGGTGTAAAAAAGGAGAATCCTTCAACCCAAAGAACAGCATCCCCACTGTCAAACATGGTGTTGGAAACCTAATGCTTTGAGGGTGTTTTTCAGCCAATAAACCAGAAAACCTAATCACAGTTAACGGCTCTATGGAAAAAGAGCAATACATAAGGATTATCAACAATAACATCAAGCACTCTGCAGAGAAACTTGGCCTTGGGCACCAGTGGACATTTCAGCATGACAATGACCCAAAACACAGCAAAAGTGGTGGAGAAATGGTAAGCACACAACAACATATCAAGTTTTGAAGGGGCCCAGCCAGAGTCCTGGCTTGAATCCAATTGAGAATCTGTGGAGGGAGCTAAAGATCAGGGTAATGACAAGAAGACCCTCCAACCTGAAAGATTTGGAGCCCATTGCTAAAGATGAATGGGCAAAAATACCCGTGGAGAAAAGCTGGTCTGCAATTATAGTAAGCGTTGGATTGCTGTAATAGCCTTTTCTAGGCTTTTTTATTGATTATTGAGAAGGGTATGAATAATTTTGGACATGACACTTTTTGCTCAAATGTAAATAAAAGCTGTTTTTCCTCAATAATGCCTCTTGTACGTCGTTGTATTATCTTTTGGGAGACACCTATGTCATTGACCGTATGACATGGTTTTATTCAGACAAAACACTAGGGGCAGTAACTATAGAAAGATACAGCCCAGAGGCCACACATACCTGCCAAAAAGTACGAAGGAAGGGCTACGACACGAAAGAGACCAAGTTAATGTCAAACAGCCACAAATTAAATAGAAAAAAAATGCCCCTAAATCAAGAAATATTCCAAAGGTGAAAAAAGCAGTTCTGTAGCCTTTAGAAACTCTTTCACCAGGAAATATCCTGGTTAAAAATAGCTTGATATACTTGAGACCCACATTATCCCATCTAGCGTTATTGTACGGATAACAATCAAATCGCTGTGGTTTTAAAGCTCCAAATCAAACACCTGTCTTTCTACCTGAGTTAGGAATTAATTAAGTCATAGCACATCCAGGTCTTCCTATTTTTTAAACATGCTTGAAGTTTGACTTGTTTGTGTAGCAATAAAAATTTAGTGTTGGAGTGTTTCATAATGTTATCACCTTAGGTGCCACTTATAGCTCTGTTAAGCCTTCACAGTGGACTTCATGTTCATGTAGTTGTCTACTTTTGATTAGATTTTGTACTGTACGCATATGTATGGTTTTAAGAATAGCTGGTGCAACCTAATTCTGACATTCAGATGTACATACAGACACAGTTGGGTTGTAATTTATGCTTTCTCACATTGAGCCCTACACATCGCAACCCTTCTCTGACATGATAAATAAATTAGCTGAATGTCAGGGCAAACACTGACCGTTTTGGTATCCACAAACCAAGGACAGAGAGACCACACAATATTAGTTTTGACAATGAAAGATCCAAAAGCCCAGAACAGCCTTCAATGGATCTGACATGGTACAATATTGCTGTATCTCCTAAAGTTCTCTTGAACTTTTCTTTCCATTATTTTGCAGTAAGGAACATAATACAGCCTAGAGCAGCTCCTGCATCCATTTGAAGTAATGCGCTTTACCTTGACAGTGAAGATAAAGGGCTGGGGCTGGAGGTGAGGAGGTAGAAACAACAACGTGTGGGTCTCCAGAGAGCTTACTGTGAATTTGAAGCTTACCTCGTATAAGGCTGCTATTCAATTCAAATGCTCTGCAAAGCTACTGCAAGCAATTAATTTACACCCTGAGCATTAAACAAAACAAATGTTGACCTTCTTATGCTCCCCACATATTCAGGCAGTAAAATGAAATGGCAAATGCAATTTTATTTCATTTGCATTATTGATTTCTTTGAGGTCAGCGATTTCCGCATTACCTGGGCTAGTTAGTAGCAACCTTTTACATGTGTGCCAGTCAACTGTGGTTTACATGAGTCTATCTTTAAGAGGCAACTGATCAAGAGGAACACCTGTATTATTTTATATAAATAGTTAAATTTCCTTTGCCATAAAACTATAAATTGGATTCCCACACCAGTGTCTGTTTAAGTTCTTCAATATACTGATTTTACAAATGGCGAACCAACTGACTGCAGGGTTCTTTTATTCAATGAGTGTAATTTCCTCAATGTAATTACATCATTGACGGCAGCCAGACTGCAAGCCTGAACTCCAGTCTGAATTAGATACAAAGTCATAATCTGGTGTTCTTGCATGTAAGGCAAATATCTAGAGTTGGCACAATATCAAGATCCGCTGATTAACATAGTGGTGAGAATCTTCAAGTCTTTTTCTTTGGTTGAGCTCAGAGTTACAGATTATGAGCTCTAATATTGACTGTTTCTGAGGGCATGTTCTGCTCAGCAGCAGGAATATGGGACACTCCACTGGTGATTGTAATGAATTGGGGGGAAGGGAGGCAAAGGAAGAGGCAAAAGGGAGTTGCAGTATTCTTTGGCCAGAGCTAATCTTCTCTGAATGTGTTTGATGCTTTTAAAAGCAGCAGCAAAGAGGGCAATAGACAGGAGACAAACTGAGATGGACCATCCAGATAAGCTGGAGATTTGTGACGGGCTGACCCTTGTACTATTGAGATCCATTTCCTAATTGTTCCTCTAGGACGGTTCCCTCCACTTCACGGCCATAAAACACACTCCATATGGCATCTTTGGCAAAGGGCATTATCTGCTCCTCAACAGACCGGCATCATGGGTGAGCCTGGCCGTCAGAAGTGTGCTGACACCTCACTTCTTGGTTAGCAGTTAAAGGGGTTTAGGTAATGGGAGGAGTGGGGTGCGGGGACAAGTGTGTGCAAAAGAGACGTCGCTTGTGTTGTTATTGCAACAGATACCTCTTTACATTCTCTTACTCAAATTAATATCATTCATCAGACACCCTCTGTAGGGTGAATTAGGGGATAAGGGGATGCTGAGTTAAGTGATGAAATGGAAGATATGGTTTTGGATGCACTGCCGCAGTCCGTTTAGTGGTATGGGGCCAATGCCAGACATTACTCTCTCTCTTTGTGATGCTTTGCTCAGCACTGCAGTATTGTAGCAACAGGATGGATCTCTCTCTCTCTCAGTGTGAGTGTGTGTGAGTGTGTGTGTGTGTGTGTGTGTGTGTGTGTGTGTTTGAAGGGGTAGAGGAGTCAGAGAAATGAAAATGAAGTCACAGCATGTCAGGGCAACCGCAACATGCAGCGTCGATATTGAGATAACAAGCATGTTGCAACAGAGGAGAAAGCTCTGAAGAAACGAAATGGCTGAGACACCCCTCAGAAGATTTTTGCCTCCATTTGTTTTAGGAGGGTGCTGAAACAGAGTGGCATGCTGCCAAGGATACACTCTTGTCTTTGTGTGTGTGAGGGAGTCACTTCATCAGATGTCTTACAAAGCAAGGACAGAACATTGTCCTGAAGTCCTGCACTTAACATCTGAAGCAAACCTGGAGAAATTGATTGATTGCAAATTATTATTATTCTTCTGGGAAATGAATGAGCAATGCTCAATTTGTGTGGCTGAATTAGTGCACTGAAGCTTTTTTTAAAGTGAAGCTGCAATATGTTCAGTCCTATTGTAATCTAAGAATGCTTTTGTCTCGCTGAATTGCATACAGTTATACAGACATGAAGGATCTTGCATGCATATATAGATTTCATCAAATCAAGCCTGTATAGTCAACAGTCATGAATAATAAAAAGCGTACCACAATCACAGAAGTGGTTCTCCTCTTCTATTGAATGAAGTAAGATTTATCCGCATCTTGCTATTGGCCCTATAAGAATGACTCACACACCCTATCAACTATTTCTACTTAATAGTAGGGCACTAGATGTAAAATACAGTATGGCTGCGTGTAGATGGAGAATTGTTGCTGGATAAGCATTGAGCAGCACTTAGAGAGGTACAGACCATTAAACCATGCACTGGATGCCTTCAGTAGGAAGCCTCTCTGGCATCCTGCCACCAAAGAAACACGGCCTAATTAAACTTTCATCTGGCTGAAATTCGTGTGCGTTTAATGATCCAGAATCACTTAATTCCACGTGAATTATGAATATTAATGAACAGCAGAGGAGTGTGTTTTGTATATGTTGGAGCTTAAAGCAAGGAAAAAAAGAATGTCAGTAACCATCACTAAATCTTCATAGTACCGACAAACCCTCCAGGCCAGAGGTCACAATTGGAAGTGTGTGTGTGTGTGTGTACGTGCCTGTGTGTTCTCATTACAGTAGCTATGTGTAGAAGCTCCGAACCACTATACGATTTCACACAGATGTGACTTGAATTGGAGTGGCTGCTAGTGGCCTATTTCTGGGGTCTTGCTATGTCATTTCTACCCTCAATAAACGGACATTTGCTACAGTCGTGGGTTTTTTTTGCTCTATAAATTAAAACAATGTAGCTGAGCCATGTGAGAATACAATCAAGAATTTAATCTGATTCATCCATAATATATTATCCTGAGATGTAGTAGCAGTAGTTGTATGTTTTTTCATAAATCAATTAAATTATGTAGTACATTGTTTGCATATATGTTTAATCTAATAGTACATATATTACCAAGGCGCATACATTGCTGCAGCACTATTAAGAGTCATTACAGATACGGTATTACCGTGAAACTGTGCTATTTTTGCTTAAGATTAATGGTACTGTCAAAGTATTCTACTGACAGATTAAATAACATGGCAGTGTTTGGCTTGTCAGTACACTGGATCTTAAAGTGAAAGATAATAATCCCCTGAGTTTGACCAGGGCATCAAACTTGAATAGCTGAACAGTACTATGAGAAATTACATTAAAAAGAAAGAGAAAGCATGGATGATACATACATGGAAAGCAGCATAGGCCTCATTGTAATCAAATACCCCTGTTTTTCTACTAATAATGTGTTTCACCTTGGAGCACTTCTTAAATTGAAAAATAAAAATGCTGCTGTAGAAAAGAAGTTCCATGAACAACAACATACCCCTCTGGCAAACCATTTAGATCCCTTTAATGTTTATGAGAAACCTGAAGTGGAATTTAGGCTAAAAGGGAAACAGAGGATATTCCTATGACAACTGAATCCAATTCCCTTCTTCACATAAAAAAAACTCTCTAATTCAGCATTTTTTTCTTCTTTTACACTGTGTACCAACTGTCTCACATCCCCACAGAGGTTTCTGCAACCCTTATATATCCTTGTCACTGGATCAATGCTGCCCTCTACTGATATTTTTCAGCCATTGAAAGACTTGCAGCACAATAAACAGCAAACTTTATATTTAGTGTGCAGTATTGCAAATAGATATTGCTAGAATGTATGTTTTTACTTTAAAACACATTAGAAATACAAAGAAAATGTCCTTTTTTTGGGCAAAAAATATGGAATGGTATTCAGTAAGTCTGTTTTTTCTTTACCTTATATATTTTTAATTTCTACACTGTTCATAGTGTCCTACCCACTAATGGTTTTAAAAAAAGGAGGAGGAAATATATAGAGATGCACGGGGTTATGGCAATAAGGGCCCCAAACAGATTCAAGAGCTTTAGTCATCAAATAGTATACCGCACAGGTGTGGTTTTATGGTTTAGTCATTTTACTGCTTCCACTGCACCCAGCAGAACATTTCCCATAGGACATGAGCCAGAATTTAGAAGTGTTTCCTGCTGCATGAGCAATATAAGCAATGGAAACAGGAACTTACATGGAGTAAATATGAATTGCAATGTGTAGCTTCTTTAGTAATGTCAACAGTGCCTAAGATCTTATAGTCAGAATGTTAATCTGCATAAAAAGTAAGAGTAGTGCTGTTCTTCAAATTGTTGCAGCGGTGCTGGTACTCTTACTTGAGCTTTATCAAGCCAGAATCTGTGACGATGCTTCCTAGGGGTGAGGGAGAAAATCACTACACTTCAAATTGATCTAATTTATATAGAGCACAGATACAGAAGTCCATCTAATTAACATGGAAGTCAAGCCTCTCATAGTGCCTACTTGACCTCCACACTCAATGATGTCACTAGAAATCTGAAGAACTCCAGGTGCTTGAGCCAATGACCCAATCAGAATGAGCCAGAGGGAAAAAAATCCTTATCTGCGTCTAGTCACAGAAACTAAAAAAGCAAGACAGCAGAAGAGAGAAAAAATGCAAATACATCAATTTTAAAAACATTTTCTAGATCCACCTTCTCAGATTTGTGATCAACTGAGGAATCATCAGTTGCAATATAAGCTTGATTAAAATTACATAAATACAATATAAATAATACATTTAATGTATGTGTATATAATGAACAAATTGTTATATACATTCACATATGTTGCTGTTAATTAAATGAGACACTCCCAATGAAAAGCATTACGTTCATCATGGTTTACCACTGATTAATGTAAATTAGCTGCTGTTCACTACAACGAAAGCTCACATTTTACGACATCATACGACACATTGCTTTACGGCAACAAGAGGCCTTCTGTTTATTTTGCGCATAGTGTTTTTTACGCTAAAGCTTCGCATTCACATCGCTTGGGCAGTGTCGGTATACTTAAATACTTAAATACAATGGGAATAGAGGAAGAAACGGACCGGACACTCTTCATAAGAAACTTAGATGCAAGAGTGACGGAGGAGCTTTTGTTCGAGCTGTTTTTACAGGTGCTCTTTTCCTTAACGCTAACAGGAAGCATCAGTTGCACTGATAGCATAACACATGCTAGCACATCAAGAGCTTATCAGTCCACCGCTTCACTTGAAAATGTTGTAAGCTTTCTTCCAGCTAGTGCGATATCATTAAGTACATATGTTATAGAGTATAATGGTTGTAAACACGCTGTGATGTAACATAAGAGTAACGTTACGTGGTTCGTGGTTATGGCAACTAGCTGGCTAATGCTTTGTTTGGGTAACGCTACCATATACCTTTTTTTTCCAGGCAGGACCTCTCATCAAAACAAAAATTCCGAAGGACTCTGACGGGAAACAGAAAACGTTTGGTTTTGCCGTGTACAAGCATGAAGTGTCCGTACCATACGCCATGCAGCTACTCAACGGGATAACGATGTTTGGAAGGACTATTCATGTGCAGTTCAGATCAGGTGAGTTCAAAAGTACTAGATGCAATTAAACCAGTTGCCTTTAGTTTAATGGCTCTACGCGGCTAAATGCATGACGTTAGCGCAGTTTGGTGCCTTTCACTTTATACACTGACATTCAAATCTCGTTTAAGTTCATTGCAAGTCGTATTGTGTGGTTTCTCTGAATGCGAGGATAGCGATTTAACTAGGTGTTTGTAAAAACGGGTATGCTAATGCAATGCCCTCACATGCTTAAAGTCACTTATAATCATGTGTCCCAGAAACAGGTGCTTGCTTGCATTTTTGCACCTGTCTGTATGTATCCCACCCTCTGTCTAGAAAAAAACGTGCCTTTTACTTTTCCTATAAAAAATAGAATACTTACCGAATGTGTAGCTGTAAGGAGGTATTCATCATGAAATTATTTTAGCATGCAAAAAGTGCAGAAATTCTGCATCTCGTAAAGGACTGTGTTCGTCGTCAGAGACTTGTTTACCACTTTTGCCACTCTTTATTGAAAGTGTAAATAACAATAAAATTGTTTTATTATATTATAGTGAAGTCAGTGGTGATTTATGTTGAAATAGACCATGGCTCCTCCGTTTTCACATTAGTTTTTAAGTAAATATTCTATGCAAATATTTCAGTCGGTACAATAATTACCCTGACATCATGGCTGGTAATCTTTCTGTGCAGCTTGTAGTAAGATGATATAGATTATGCTATTATTTGGTAAATGTATAGACGATGTTTGTCATGCTCTCTCTTTATTAATAATTGTGCCATAATGTTTTTATTCTGTTTACCCAATATTAGGTAGCAGTCATATAGGCTCTCCGGGAAACTCACAGAATTCCAGTCCTGCAAATACCCCAAATCCCCATGGCCAGAGGTACAGTTATCTCATAAAAGTGTGTTTAGTGTTTTTCTTTTTAGTTACAGGGCGCTTTTTAATGAGCTGCATCTAAATGTGTGTCATACACAGTTCATACAACGTAAGGAACGTTTTCCTTGAGACATGTAATTGACTTCATCTTAACTTTGATCTGTCATCTTTATGTTTCTGCTTAGAAGAAGTGACGCATTGTGTACAGCATATTTGCATGAATTTTAACTGCAGCAGTATAAAAAATTCATAGCATAGCATAGCATTTTTTTTTCATTATGAAAAAAATAATTTCATTATTTTTTAATAGTTTTTATATTAACATAAATACACTATTCTATCCCACTAAACATTGCTGAGAGTCAAATCTGTGTAATATAATTCCTGCATATAATAATATGTATACAGTTAAACATTACGCAGATCTGTCAGAACTGTCTTCTAGTGACACAGCTCATAAATAGATTGAGCCGTTGCATTAACGTTGTTAAGATATACAAGTTTTTCATGCTCTTGGAAGCTGTTGGCGTTGTGTACTAAAATTGGGACTCTGGTATAGATCCTAATTAGCCAGGCTCCCTGTGTGTTTGCTAGGAAAGAGTTTATTCACCGTGACCACTGTGACAGCACTGACAGGCAAAGGTATTCTGAGGAGTCACTTGTTGGAAACAACAGCATTAGGTGGTCAATGTGTAATCCTGACATTATGTTGACATGTATACGTCTTTATTATTAGAAAACATTTGACAGTTGTTTCCTTCACAGGACCCCGATCCAGTTTAGTTCTCCACCATATACTCCTCCTCAAATGCAAAGGTCCTTTTCATCTCCCGATAATCTGCAGAAGCATGTCATGGTGATCTTTTTATTTTTTATGACACATAATTTGTCTTTATTTAGCATGTCTCTTCTTCAGTAGCACATGCTGAAATGTACATAATTTAACCGGAGGTCCATTACAGCATTTGTCCACAGTGAACTCTATAAAACAAAAATCCTTTTCCTGTATCTGCAGATGAACAACATGATGTGGCAGGTCCACATGCAGCAACTTGAACAGTTGAATGATGGCTTCTCCAAGCCTCCGCAGAGGCAGTCTCCTGCAGGTGGAAACTCAGGCAGAGGAGGCTCGAAGCAACATAATGCCTCCCAGCGGCATCACTCGCTCCCAATGAACAGTGACAGAAACCAGCGCTATGGAGATGAACCAGGTTCTGGTCGTCACCAGCAACACGGTCACAGTCGTGACAACTACCACCACCAGAATGACAGGAGTGGCAACCGTTACCAAGACAACAGGGGTGGCAACAGACATCACGACGACAGGGGTAGCAACCGTGGCTACCAAGAGAATAGATGGCGACGGTACTGATATACTGAGGATTTCTGTAAAGGCTCAAGTTCTTCACAAATTTCTGGACAGCTTACTAAAGATTATTAACCTTGTTGACGAATTTAAATCAATACTCAGGTTGTTTGTACACGATCTTACCAGTTTGAAAATTTGGTAACTCTTGCCTTAGAGCCATTTTTATTTACTTTTAAGGCACTTTTTAAAATTTGTACACTACTTTCATGTGAGTTTTTCCTCACAGAGGTTGTAGATAGTACTGTCATGAGAATAAGGACAAAAAAAGCAGACATGGCTGGTAACATTTTTTCGGACAACAAAAAGAGACAATGATGAAAAGATATTGGCTTTTGGATGATTTTTATGTTATGCAAATAGTCTTTAAGTGGGACTCTGTATTTTAAATTCAGGTATTTTGCAAAAAAAACAGTCGGCTCAAAATTCCACCAGCATCACTTTTACTGCAACGGGGCACCGGTATTGTTTATCAGTTGATCTTGTGGTTTCTAAAAATGAACTTTATTTTATTTTTTTTATTCTGTAAGTCTGCAATACAAAACTGTTTTAAATGAACATTTTGATTCTTATAAAGCTCCCTTTATTTGACTATTGCATTGTCCTACATCTAGCCACAACACCAATGCCGAACCTTGGCTGCACATCGTTGCTATTTACAGCCGTTTGTGTATGTGACTGAGTTATTGTATGTTGATGCTACATGCTGCACTGCGTGCACACATGGCCTTATCTGCACCTATAAATGGCCCCACATGTAACCAATATGCTTGTGGCTAGTTAGGAAGTAATCTACAGGTGGCGCCACAGGCATCTTTTTATTGAGTCAATTAGGGGAGTAAATATAACCGAGCCTCATGTTGGTTCCTACATTTCGACCTTCTGATTAAGATGTGAAATGCTCAAACGTGTATGAAGATTGGTCACACACTTTCCAACCTACAGCCATGTTTGGGTTTTTTTTTCTTCGATCAGTTGGGTGTTTGTTTGATCCCATGCTGTGATCAGCCTTTCAGCGCTCATGCTGCTGCCGTCTGTGTCTCTGTGAGGTCCTGCTCACAACAAAGCGATGGTCAAATCTCTTAATGTCCTAGTGGAGGTCATAATCTACCCTTCCGAAAGCGCTTATGACACCAACAGCGGCTCCCGCGTCGTATCGACAACTCGATCCACCAAATAAATCTCCGTGTCCAAAAGCGGTTGTGCATTTGCACCTACTGTGTTAAGCACTGTTTTGTCTGTAATCTGCCTCGTGTCGGGTTGCATCCTGATGCTCCCACATCGCTCTAATAGAGAGTATCCTCTGCTAGGAAGGCGCTTATTGCGCTCCTGACTGAGGCATAGCGCCTTTAATTGGTTGATCTTCCTGGCGTCTCCAGCCCTGGAGCGCGCGGATTAGAGAGGCCACTCGGTAGCCGCTGCTGTGTGGACTTTTATAGAAGCGTGTCCCCTGAAGTGATCCACTTCCAAACACGCACAGATACCCTCCACCTCTTGTAGCGAGAACGCAGCGCAGGTCGGATCCCTGCAGCAGCAAGTCCCGGGTCTTGGCACCGCCTCAGGTTGTTGGGTTCATCGGTGCCGCAGTAGCCATGAGGTGCAGGCCCGACTCAGCCGCTCATGGTGCGTTTAATGTCTAACAGTAGGGAACAAGAGAAAAACACCGCATATTAATTGACCCGCAGACAGCACAGTTAGTCTAAATATGTAAAATCAATGAAACAAATCACAAATAGAATGCAACATAAGACAGTTTGCAGAGGCATGGCTGTGTATTATGTAGTGTTTCCAGCTGCATCTGAAAAGAAGCTGAGCTTTCCCATATTTCCTCCTTCATAAGCCTCGTTGTCTCTTTGTAGATCAACCTCTTTCCTGCTCCCGGTGACAGTCGTTACCTCCTTAGGACACCCAAGTTTGAAACGTTGCCAAATCAACTTTTTCAATATGAAAAAAAAAGCTATTCATATTCTGTATGAGGCATCACTGAGAGAAGTAAAAACACACGATAAAACCTACAGGACGACTCAAACTCAAAGTGTGTGTTCATGGGTGAAGTAACGTGGAAGGATTCAGACGGTATGTGAAGTATTCCCTCACATTAATGTCAGTCGACTCGTCTGTCCGTGGTGCACACTGACACCTGCTAGATTTCTCCTACAGCCTTTTTTGATCTCACTGATATTCGATACAATAATCTGAAACCAGGTTTTAAACTCTTCGCAAATCAAAACGAGGGAACTGAAGGAGCCTTTATCTTATTTCTTTGTCTCATTCCCACGTCTGTATCTCACGCGGCCTGCGTTCATCGTTAGTTGATTCATAATTAATTAGTAATGAACGACATTTTTCTTTTCTCATCAAAGTGAAGGTAATTACTGGGTTTGCTGTTATCCACAGTCCAGGTCACGTAGACCTTCAGTTCTTTATAAATATGAATATGATTTTTTTTATTCAGCATGTAAATAAATAGACCTTATAGCGGGCTACAAATTAAATAGTTATAGGTTCCTAAACTCGCCACACACAAGACAAAACTCCTTTGAAAACGTTTAAAAAGAGGATTATTTACTGTCACAGTTTAGTTGCTCTGTTTGTTTCTGCACTTTAAATATCGAATAGATTCGATTTTGTATTTATATCCACACAAATACAGAATAAATAAATAAGTTAAACGGCGAAAGAAAACAAGTTAGATGCTGGTTAATCATTTAATAATTTAAAAGAAAATAATCCTAATCAAAATAATGAATAATGCTGCTTTTATTTTGAAAACGTAATAAGATTATTAGTTTAAGAATTTACCATTTGTGATCACTCGCACAAATTGGGACTTAACCTTGAGAAATTTTAGACTCGAATTAACAAGTTGCAAACTACAACAACAAAAAAAGAAACGTGTTTTTAGTGGAGTGTGTGTCTGTGTGTGTGTGTTGGTGGGGGGGCATGTACAGTACTTGAGTGTATGTGTGAGGGAGAGAGAGAGAGAGAGAGAGCCACAGAGCCGTGCTCAGGGATGGTTTATATAGCGGTGGGTGTGAGCACAGGTCCCCATCAGTTCATTAGAGCTGCGGCTCCCTGCGCGCCACACGCTGCAACCAGCCCGCGTTCAATGAGGAGTTCTCTGAGCGCACGAACTCCACGCGTCGCCGTTCCGCACGGTCCAACTTGTACAAGCGCAGAGACTAGTTGTAGTGTAGAGACACGTCTTTTCCAGCGGGGAAAGCGCACGGCGCACACGGACAAACCATGCACTGTCAGGCCGAGTTGAGGCTCTCCTCTCCCGGGCAGCTGAAGGCTGCCAGGCGGCGCTACAAGACGTTCATGATTGACGAGATCCTCTCCAAGGAGACTTGTGATTATTTTGAGAAACTTTCTCTGTACTCGGTGTGCCCTTCACTCATTGTTCGGCCGAAGCCCCTCCATTCGTGCTCGGGTAAGAAGACTTTTCTTTCTAATTAAAAGATGAAACGCTAGAAAAGGAAGCAGTGACGTGATCACTACCAGCTGCAGATCTGAGGCTGGAAATGAGAAGATGTCAGGTTAAACTGCGACACTTCGTCACGCTTGCCTTGTTTTTTTATTCATGTCTTTTTATTTTAAATGTGATTTCTAAGAGTGAAAAGTTGACACGTTGTAAAAGTTGCCAGTAAAAGAACATTTGTTCTTGTAAACCTATTCACGTGTATAAAACTCTAACTGCGCAAAGGTTTCCAGCATTGTAAAATGATTCAATGACTCCGACTTATTTCCTACTTATGTGCATTTGCTCTGCAGAACTTCACCTTCCTCACCAGGTGACTCTAGGAACCATCGCAGGTTCAGCGCGCTGTAGAGTCGGTGAACATCACTGACGCTTCAGTGTGATAAATGGCTGCACTGATAACTCAGGGTAGTTATACTTGGCCAGTAGAGTCCATGAGCTGGATCCATCACTCTATTTGATTGGATTAATCTATGTTCTGTTAAACCAGAGGCCTCTCCTAATGAGTTTTGCTGCTGTAGATGGATAGACTGCATGCTGTTAGAGGCCAGCATCACAGAATCTGTCACTTATACTTAAACTGTCAGTACGCAGGTACTTTCGTTATATGTTTATGATTAAAGCAGCCATTTAAATGTTTTGCACCTACTAAATTGCTCACTTCACATTGCAAATGTTATACTGGTCTAAATCCAAATGACAACGGCACCCCCGTGAACCATTAGGACAATAGCTCCGAAGTTTGAAATAATAGCCACTGCAATTTGACGATGACAGTCACGGTTGGATAAAAATAGGGGAAGCAACTCGCTCATCCCTCTGATATGGATTGGTGTATGCTAGAGGGCACTATGACTGGGCTTTGGCACCCCACTGTTTGCATGGATAGAGTAACCCATCCTGCATATCAGAACAGTGTGCCCACCACTTATTTGTGGCTGAGGGGGTGTGAGACATAGTATATTCACCAACATCAATGGCTTTTTGTGCTTGATATAGAAGCTGGCAGACTTACAAGTCCTGAGCCAAAGAGAGGCTGTTGGCCCCTGCATGGTCCCTCAACAGTGGAAAGCGCACCCTTCATTCTGCAAAGCAAGGGATGCTGTAGCCTCTTTATACCAGTGGAGGCCGCTAAAAGACAGAAATGATAATAATGTGTGGATGAGCGAGTAGAGAACAAATTAGTTGCTGGCTTCGTGTTGCACTCGTGTGTTCTTCTTGCATTTGTGTGATGTGATTTGTTTGTGGATCCAGTTCTGTCCCAGTTTCTTTGTCCGTGTATTTATGAGTGACGAAATACACTCCTTAATATTGTGAAGTTAAAGTGCCAGAGTTTATCCCCTCTCACTTTGATCGGGGTCAGAAGCAGCCACAGCGATCCATGTAATGGCAGGATACGGCATTTCATTTGGACTCCCATCTCTCAGCAGGGCCCAGGGCAGAGCTTTTAGTGGTAAGAGGTGAGAGAGATTAAGATCAACTGTGGTGTGATCTCACCTGACAGTAAGATAAAAAAAAAACGTAGGAGTGTGTGCTGCCCGGGGGCTGCCGCTTACTGGTTTGATAGTGTCTGAGGGCTTATAGAAAAACTCCAAATGAGCAGAAGGGTTTTCATCTCATCTGAAAGTCTAATCCACTGCAGACAATAAAATCTCCTATTAAGTATAATTTTTACTTCAGAAAGTTGATTCCACCCATGTCAACACACAGGCATATATGTAAACACACACAAGGACACAGTGCACACATATCTTCTATCTTCAGATATAGATAATGTTTGACAACCTGTCATCTCCCTGCCATTTCTGCATAACCACTGCCCTCACACATTTCTATCTTGACAAAGCATCAGTAATAAATCAGTTCTAAAAGTAGTTTATGCTACAGGCTGGTTTCAGCAGCATCAGGAAGTCCTGTGTGGATCCGGTTTCAGATTAAATAGTTAACTTTAACACTTAACTTCAATATAATGTCCTTTGCTAGATGTACAGCCTCCACTGGATCCGTTTGCCAGTGAGCCTGAGAAAACAGACACTCAGAGTCCACGAGATGAGCTTGAAACCTTCCTTTTACAATTCTTTGAGAACTGGCAATAAATTGTTCCAATCTGTCATGTCCTGAAGGTGAATGATTCTAATTAAATAAATGAGTTAGGGCAGATAAGGAAGCTGCCGTGGCCTGTTGCCCTTCCCATCCCAACACTGTTTGATTTGCACTCAAAGGGCAAAACCAAAAACACCCAAACTTGTTTCACTGAGACACTCTTCACTTGTCACCAGACAGTTTATACACAAAACACGGTGAAAGTTCACATTAACCTGCGGCTCAGCCCTCAATTGTCTTTTGCAGATTCCCATTGAAAAAAATGATAAGTAGTAGTTGCTTAAAGAGGCAGCGTGTGTTAAATACACACTGGCGATGTTGAATGTAACATTCACAGAGTTAATTTACCCCTGGTGAATTTCCTGCGTATAATGTCTGCGCTGATGCTATTTGCCGCGTATTGAACAAATAACATCGTTAATGTTTTAACAATGTTCTTCATTGAGCAAGATTACACAATAATAACTACGTGATCAACAGAACAAATTGTTGGCATCCGAAGGAAGTCTTAACAAACAGTTCTTGGTCTATTTTTAGCAGGTATGTTTTCTGTAATGGTTACCAAAAGCACTTGTGCCGGTCCCTACATTCCAACTGTGATTATCAAGAGTATCAATGTGCCTTTGCATGGGGACTGAGCTGCGCTATTGCAGCTACTCAAACAGTTTATTTGTAGACTATTGACAAGACACTGGCACTTGTCAACAGCATGTCAGAGGAACGGCATTGCTGTCAGTGGAAAGTCACCACGAGGGCCGACATTTCTCTCCGTCTTCTTCTCCGTTTCTCTCTCTCTCTGAGCGAAGCTCCGGAGACAACTTCAAGCTCAATGTTGACAAGAGATTTCCTGCCAGTTGAGACTGTTTTTCTTATCCAGAATGACAAGTGATGTTATCTCTTTACATTCGCACAACTTTATGATCCATTTCAATCTGCGTATGTCTGATACTTCTGCAATAATAAAACAGTTCAAATAATAAAATAGATGATGCATTAATATCGTAACACCTGACAAGAGCGGGAGAGAGAGAGAGAAGACTTGAGTGATATGGAAACAGTATAAATAGAGAGGGAGAGCATACAACCAGAGAAAAGAGGTCTTCTTGTCTAGACCTGTTGCAGCAGCAGCTAACGTTGGATGATTAGTGATGACCTCAGCGCCTTACTATGATGTCATGATAAGCCCAAGGCATTGTGTGTGTGTCTTCATGTGTGCAAAAAGCAACTATGCCTCCTTGTACTGTGTGTGTGTGTACTTGCATGCTGTAACTTTGCGCTTCGTGCTTTATTCTTTCTAATAGGGATTTATCATATACATTGTATAGTTTACACGTGTAGGCATCTAAATTCATGTTTTACTATACTGCCAGATTATTAAAGTGGACATGATACATCTTTTTGAGGGACTGTCGCACTGACCTTAAGGCGAAAACAGACCATCTGAAAATGACTGACGACTAACACGTGTGTGTACGTGGTCTGTTGGTATTATGTAAAATGTGTGCACAACCTGTGTGTGCACACGTTTGGTTTATGGATTGGTTTTCTATTTGAATCCATAACATTTTTCTCTGGCAGATACTATTTTCACTCTGTTGAGCCACCACAACTTCTGGTCTTCTTCCCTCCTCTGTCGGCTGCAGACAAGTGTTCTGCTGCCTTGGTGTGTCTGCATGTGCATGTACACCCTGCTGACCGTCTCTGTGTGTGTGTGTGGATGTGACTTCGTGTTGGGAAGTCGGTCAGCATTTAATAACCTCTGAAAAATAATCATTCTTCTGACGGGTTCAGAGGAGCAGTGTAAAACACAGCATGCGTCATCTAGATCACAGCCCTCTACATGGAGGAGGTCAAAAGCAAAACACTTTTCACAGCAAACACCAGGCAATTAAAACCAACCTGTCTAAGTCATTACAGGTGGATCGATAATGGTGCAACCGAGGTGATTGAGGAGCTCATAATAGCTCAGTAAAAACTTTCAATGATTCAGAGGGATGTGTAATCTCCCTGCTTTCACTGTGCTGGGCATTAATGCATTTCTCTGTTTTTGTGATCTGACGCACTGTCTCTGCTGTTCCAGGCTCCTCGTCACTACGTGCATACCCACTTCTCTCAGTGATCACACGGCAGCCTCCCAACTTGACCACCCACCTCCCCCAGTCGCCATCTCCGGGCGGGGTCCCCTCACACCTGCCCTTGCTCTCCCCACAGCATCGCTCGGAGCCCTCACCGAGCCTGACGCCGCTCAGCATCAGCAGTGAGTCGGAAACGGAGCGCAGCACACCTCGCCTGAAGAAGCCACGTCGCAGCCGCACCATCTTCACCGAGTTGCAGCTGATGGGCCTGGAGAAGAAGTTTCAGAAGCAGAAGTACCTGTCTACACCTGACAGGTCAGCATGCCTAACATACTCACATCTGATTGGGTACATCTAGGATAGCTTGGATTAGGTACAGCGTCGTTGTATTACAAGTGTTTTGCACATAACGTCAAATAATAAATCATCACTCTGTAAACCTGATAGCTAAACGTTTTTGTGACAGCAAATGTGTGAATTTGCACCAAACCCGCGACATGTTAAATGAAACAAAAAACCGAGCTATCGAATTTCAACATCACTGAAGTCCTGCGTATCACTCAACTGTGACACTTTGACAACCTTCATACCTTCCATAGACTGCATTTCCAAAGTGCCGTATACACATGAATGCACACACGTACACACACACACATTCAGAAAGCCACAACTGTAATTATCAAGCAGTGGTTAATGTAACATCATAATGTTTGATTTATCCTGTGGGGAATATCTTGTGTAATGTGAATTTTTCTAAGCCAGAGCATTACCTCAGCATTCTAGTTGGGACAAGAGTAATGTTTTAACCCTGAGCTCCCCAACTGTAAAATGCCCCAACAAAGAAACACTACCTTATTCAAGAAAACAGGGACCGTAGCCAACACAAGCATGCAGAAATGTATTACATTGATTTACTGCCAATCATTTCACACATGTGCAGGTGTATAAAAAGTACATTTAGCTTTCTACAATAAGATGAAGTACTCTGCGTGCTTATATATGTGTCTTAGGCTCCATTCTGTAGGTCATTTGTGGGACCTGACATGAGGTTAGACTATATTTTCCACTTTTATTGTATATCTCACTTTTATATTTGGCCTGCAGGCTACTTTTCCATAACCTAGAATAGCAGTGAGCGGTAAATGTTGTAAAAAGCTTCCCTTTACTTGCGCAGCAAGAATTTCAAACTGCTTGTGAACCTTTACTGTAATTTGAGAATTGATGTTTGAACACTCTGTCTCCAATACGCTTCATATTCTTCATATGTACATATTAATAGCACACCAGCGGTTATCAAAATTAGGCTTCACACTGTGCATTTCCAGGACTGTATCCTCTTTGCACACGTATCTGCTTACCACATCCCATCTGAAGAGATTGGCACATTTGGAATAAACCAGATTTATTTGTCATTTCATTTGCATCTCGTCCGTGAGCAAAACTCCCACGATACATTATAAAATATATCACATCTTGGTGTTCCTGGGGCTGTTGGATAGGTGCCATGCCTCGTCTTAAAGCAGCCGCCCAAGGCAGAACACAACTCTGTGATCAAAACCAACCATCCGCACAGATGGCAATGCCAAAAAACTGTGTCCTGTCAAAATATTTGATTCTAACACTGTGTTGAAAATTAATTAAATACCCAGCTGACGTAAAAACATCAGCAGAGTAAAATCCCCCTTTTAAAACCCCACATCAAAGGTGTGGCGTGCTCCCCACTTTGGTTTGTTGTGATCCAAAGATAACTTCACTTTTCTCTTCCTTTCCTTGGCTCAGATCCTCTGCGGTTTTGAAAAGACAGTAAGGACAAGTGCGAGCGGAAACAAACCCAAATGTATCCCTGAAAAACACAATTAATATCATGGAAGCATAATGGTTTTAGGCTGACTATCAATTACAGTAATTAAGTGTTTTAATAATTCTTACTGTCATCATCATCATCATCATCATTGTCGTTATCATTGAAAGGTGTTACGTCTTATTGTGAAAGGCGTGACAATGGAACAAAATGGCGGTTTTGTAGTAGCTTGGAGGGAGTAACTTAAATGCTGTTTGTGTTACTGTGTGGTTTCTCTCCATTGAAAACTAATGACCATAAATAAGTAGGTGCTTTCCATTTCTGCAATTACTTTTCTTTGCCTCCAGTCATTGCCCCGCTGTTGACTGTGGAACATTATTATGGTGAAGTTCAAAAGACAGCTCGCTTGCCTGAGTGTCTGGTGTTTTTTAATGCGCGCGCACACACACACACACACACACACACACACACACACACACACACACACACACACACACAGCTTTTTATGTAGGGTATAAGGTTATGTACAGTAGACGGTCCCATGATTCTCAGGGATTTGTTGCCTCTCTGCTTTTTCCATTCTGCTCTCTCCTTTTCCCTGTCATGGCTTTGACTTTCCTATCAAACGAAACTCAGTTCCTGCCACTGGGTGTTTGTGGGGGTAACAAACCCTTCATCTGACTGTTAAGGACTTCAGCAAGAGAGGAAATCTCATTTAAACACCAGCCCAATAGCCGCTCCTTTTCTTTACAAATGGATGCCTTGTTCACTTTATCTGCTCCTTCCTGGCGTATCATGTTCAACACCAACCAATAGCCCTGTTAGTCATGGATCAACACATGTGGTGGATACATTCAGCCCCAATAGCCAAAGTCATCATGTGCTGTGCTCTTGTCACATGCTGTGATTGGAATACAAACCTCAGTGCAGAAGACTGAAACGCTGCTGCAGGTACACGAAGCCAGCTTCACAGACGTAAGATCATTTTCATGTAGGATGAAAGATTCTGTGTCTTCTTTCCAGTAGTTCTAAAGAGGGTTTGTTGAAGGCTCCTGTGGCTCACACTCACTGATGAGTGCTGCCAGCTCCGCAGCAATATTGGCTTGTACGTTTCTAAGTGAGGGCCAACCAGTCAGAGGATTCAATAATGGCTGGAATCCTAATGTGTGTGTAATGGGTGGTATCACAGGCACTGATCTCATGCTACTGCTGTAAGTTGCATATTATAGACATAATATATAATATCCACCTGCAGGCATGAGGTGATATGTCTTATTTTTAAACCTGAACATGTGGCACATAACCTGTAAGACCCTAAATGCAAACAAATTACCAAATGTTTCAATCCGATGTTTCTGATTTTGCAGATTAGACCTGGCCCAGTCACTTGGTCTCACACAGCTTCAGGTGAAGACTTGGTACCAAAACAGGCGTATGAAGTGGAAGAAAATGGTAAGAAATACACGCCATCAGAGGAGCAAAGTATTCTGACAGAACACTGGTCTTCAAGTGCTATGGAGTCATAGAGATACCTAATTTAAAAGAATTATATGAAGGCCCCTTAAATTATTATCTTAGATTTATTATTTATTTTAGTTTAATATTTCAGTTTCAGAATTATTCACATGAAAGTATTATCAAAGGAGAAAAGCAGTCAGTCAATATGGTGTCAACAGCAGGTCAGATTCAGTTCTGTTCTTTTTTAATACGACAAGCTGATTGACACAAAAAAGAATTAATCTGTTTGTAGGAGCGGTTCTTGAATAAGGGCCAGGTATTGTCTCACGGTGGGAGGAGAAAATCTTCAGTTATTATTTACTAATCTTTTACAATTGGTTTGGCTTCTTCGTTCCACGTGACTCTGAAGTTCACTGTTGAACAACTGTGGCATGCCATTTGAGTTTACATAGAGAAGCAAAGGGAAGGTAGTAATGTGGCAGGAGGAGAGAGGGTGTGGAGAGACTAAGTGTGGTTTGAGGTGTGACTGATGATGACAGCAGTGAGAGCAAACACTTTTGATGAAGGGTCAACAACTCAGAGAACAAAAAAGGCCTGAAATCGTTAAAGATAAATGAGTGCACAAGGGGTGACCAGCAGCTATATGTCTTCTCTTAATTACTACAATAGCAAGTACTGCCTTTGACTACTGCTGCCATTTATTACCCGAAGAGTCAGCTAAGATTATCTGCGTGTCATTCTAGGTGCTCAAAGGAGGTCACGAGGCCCCCACGAAGCCCAAGGGAAGACCCAAGAAGAACTCTATTCCCACAACAGAGGAAATAGAGGCCGAAGAGCAAAGGATGAAGATGGAGGAAGAGGAGATGATGAGGAGTTCAGCTGAGGAGAAGGCTCACGGAGGAGAGGGATATCCTCAGCTGGAACCTCAAGATCTCAGCTCAGAAACGTACAGTTCAGCCAGAGCAGTGGAGGAATCTGAGCGAGCGCTGCCACTCCTAATCCAGTCAGAGACTCACACAGCAAGCTAAGCAAGAACAAACCAACCAAAGACTAACGCCAACCTCAAAACAATCGGTGCCTCAGAATCACTGTAAAAAGCCAGTGGATGTTTAGATCCATGTGCTTTAAGGATTTGACTGGAAACATACTGGTCTAATATATCCTTGTACCATACAAAGATGTAACGTATGTGGTTACTGACTGGTAAAACTTTGGCCTTTGGTCCATAGTGTGAGGAGTGTAAATCTGTCAAATCCAAACAGGTCAGTCAAGCTTTAATAACAACACAGTGACATGTATCGCAGCCCATTGTGCTCTCAAAGTGTAGGAGATCTCACACGGCACTGATCCTCTAAGCTGCCTCACGTAGTGCATGTGCCAAAATATCCAACCTTTGCCTTATTGTAGTGTCTCTGTGTTAGAAATCACTCTTCACTGCCAAAAACTATGATAGAAAATGGCTACAGTGCCTTGTTGGTCTCAGAGGAAAACCGTTAGTGTTGATTAAAATCACTATCGAATGCAAGTATATTTTTTACAGCGATGTGTGATTACAAGTGCCATTTGTAAATTTTAGAAAAGTCCGTCTGTGTTTTGATTGCAATTCTAAAGCTAACGTGTTCATTATTTGCTCAGTAAAACATATTTTTTTCCACTCATGAAACAATATTTCTGCCACTGTATTATACTGTATAAATATGTATAAAGTATAAAATATATGGTCTTTGAGATATATATACGTAGAACAGTATTTTAACTGCTGTTTTAAATTGGATTACATGTTCGAGCCATCCCGAATCTTCTCTCTGCTTTTTTTTCATGGAAGTCGGGAGACTCTGCTTTCTGCCAGGAGGCTCCTAAGACCTTTAAGCTATCAGAGATTCCTAGAGGGAATAAATCACAGCCTGTGCCAGAGACGCATACAGGCAAATTTAAAATCTGAAAAGATGTTTTCAGCCTGCAATCTTTGCAGGAATACTGCAATCAGCATGTTACAGCTACATTAACATAACTGCGTGTCAGTGGGTTTTCTGTACACACCAAATTGTACTTTCTTTTATTGCAAAGATTTGTAATTTTAAACAATTTCACTTTTTACAGATTAATTATAAAGATTATTATTTTTATTTGTTATTGTTTCATATGAGAAGTGCAGTATTTTTCTGATGTAAATAATGTCTGATTGGTAAGCTTGTTTGCATTTTTTAGGTGTGTGTAAAATCATTTTTACCATATACAAGTGTGTGTTTATGGATTTAAATACACTTAATAAAATATATTTCATTTGCATTCTGCTTTGTGTTATTATGCTATGACTGGATTAAACCTTAAAAATATTTATGTCAATCATATCAATTGTTAGTTTTTTTATTCTAATCTATAAATTCAACGTGAAACTTCACTTGTTTGCTTTGGTCCGCTCTGAACACCGAGAAAACACCTCACAACAACATATTACACAATCCTATTAATTCTTAAAACACTTAGACTAAATTATAGTTCAGTTACTAAGGACGCTTTTGAAGATGAGTAAACCGTAGTCAAGGTTTGCCATAAATCACATTCAGCTGAACTAAACATTTAAGGACTTGGTATTGGGACTTTCATCGTCTTGGCCTGTAGTGAACCTAGGGTCTCTCCCGTGTGCTGAAAAGGAGCAGCCTGGAGTGTATTTTTAGTGGCTGACACCAGACATGGATGATTTCTTAAAGCAAACAGCACAGGTTATCATTGAGTGATGTGTACTGTGCTTTAACGCCTTGAGTAAACACTTGAAGTATTCTTTATACGTATGTGTACTTAGCACATCAGAAGCTCCAAGACTTCGTAGAACATTTTACTTGTTTGGTTTCAGCAACAAAAATTTATTATTACTGACAAAACACCAGTTGTTACTAATCACAGCCATTTTCATATGTCAGTGTTTCTTGCAGTAGTGGTCATGTATTGAAAATAGAATCATTTCTGAGATTTGAATGTAGAGTTTTGACCTGTTAAAGAACCAGATTTGTAATTTGATTCTCTAAATGTTAAAATGAACTTCTCATCTTTTTAAATCACATTAGCTTTATGAGCATTGTTGATGAGTGTTAATACAAAAAAGTGACCACGACTGTTGAAATGGACTAAATGTGAATGTAATTACATTTTTATTTACTTCTCCATAACAATAAAGAATAATCTGGATTTAAATTGAAAGTAAATACAGTAACAGAAAGTACTAATGTTTTTTTAACTACTTTTACAATTAATAAATGCACCAAAGCTTAATATTGTTTGAACTAGGTTACTTAATCATACAATGAACAATTATTCTGTCAATAAAATAAACGGTGCACATAGTAAGCCAAAAAATAAACAAGCCATGACAAACAGTATGCATGAATTCCTACACTGCAGGACTTTTCAGTATTATTATATTTGTCATTGTCCTCACTGCTCATTAGAGAACACATCTTGCTGACTATCAAGTTGAAGGTATGAGGAACAGAACACAAAGTATGCCATCCACTGTTGGCGTACACGTAAGTCATTTGTTGGAATGGCTTAAGCTTTTATTATTCAAAATATGTCTTTCTGTTTGCCAGGACGAATGAGCTGTGACGGAGTCTCATTGCACGGTTAAAGTAAAACTAAAATAACCAGTCTTTGGTGGAGGCTCTGTACCAAAGACCTCCTGTAGTTTAAGGCAATGAGTGCAAACATTTTCCTACTATATATCCTTGTAAAAACAAGGATTGTGGATGACAAGCAAGGAAGCAGGTCTGCAAGGAACCACTTGTTGCAAGTCTAAACTGGCTGGGGAGCACCTCAAGGCTAATTGTTGTGTGGCATGGTAAGGAAGACTTCCAGAAACAGCCCTGCGGTGAGACACTGGCGGCCTAATTGAGGAACCTGTTATTTTCTCACAGGTCCAAGTTCAGCTCTAGGTCATAGGAGTGGAGTGGTGTCAGCCCTAGCCAGCCCCTGTCCCCCCACCCACTAAGACATCCATCGCCTGTCAGCTTAGCGTATGCTCAGGTAATTAGCAGGAGTTGATGTAAGAAGGGGAGTGGGCGTAGCTCCGTGTTTCGCCTTCATTTGTGTTGTGACAGAGGAAGTTATCTCTAAATGTTGAGTGCAGGAGCAACAGCCGGGCTTACCTAAGTCAATAAAGGCGGATGCGTTCTACAGCATGCACAATACTCCTCATTGTCTTCTGTAGTAGTCAAAGTGAAGCAGTCAGCATGTCAATGGCATGAGGATCACCTCCTGCAAAGGATGACTTTGAAAGAGATTTATCTGAGTGTAGCTCTTGATTTGTAGTATTGAAATATATGAAGTTTGTAATTTTTTATTTGTGACTGCTAGCGGAACCAAATGTTTTTTGTCCTTTCAGATGTGTATCTATGGGAGGACGTGTTGTTTAGTAAAGTCTTCAAGATAATTAGTCAAACAAAGTTCAGTGCTAAATGCTTGGCCTGTGGGTGGGTGAGGGGGCACAGTAACTCAGGACACAGGACATGAAGCACAAGCGCAAAAGCATTCATCCAAATAATATAATAATTTCTAATAAGATGTTTGTTTATTATCGTGTTTCTGATCACATTCTTAGAGATGTTCCTATCAGTTCTGCTACAGTGGATCAATGAATCATTGTGTGACGCATTCATTCAGTGAAGAGTGCACTGCTGCGACGCAGGAATTATTAGACTGTATTTTCTGCATTTTAAGAGAGTCATCCTTCACTTTGACTGAACAGGAAAGAAAAGTTAAACAGTCTATTTTTAACCCACAACCTGTTTGCTACCAGTGGCAGATTCCTAGATTGGCCACTAGAGGTCACTAACACAGATATAGGGGAGTGAAACTTAAAAGCACCCAAATGCATGCATGTTCAGTAACATTACATTACATTAACAATGTATGCAATAAAACAGACAAATCAATAAATACATTACCACTTTTTAAAATATATGACATATTTACAGTGTGATAATGACTTCGTGTTGGTTTTTTCTAAAAGCATTTAAAATTCTAATTTACCAATAGGACATAACCCAGAGATAGAATATGTGCCAGGATCCTATGAATCAGATTTTTTTAAGTAACTTCTCATTTACACAATCATCTTTTAACACAGATGCTTTAGCACTAAGTGCCCAAATCATTTCTCAGTACATCCCCTGTTGATGTACTGTGGGGTCTTTTAGCCTAATGTATTTAGTGAGTTAATTACAGTTCTGCTTGTCTCCTATCTTCTCTCGATAGCTCATGCTCTGGTCAACTTGTCTGGAGACTACAAAACTGCCTCCCACCTCCAAGCTCTTAAGCTCATAAATCAACCAGTGGGCATGTGCGTATATGATCGTGTGTGCGTCTGCATCCGTGTTTCTGCTACAGGGATATTGAAAGCCTTGTTATGGAAGTCATGATCACTGGTTCAGGGGTGTATATCCTCCAGCTGACGAGATGGGTGGTAATAGACCTGTCAGCTGTGTTTCACCCAGGAGCTACTATGTGCTGCTATGTCCAAATTACTACTGAGTCCCTGAAAACCCCGCAGACTTACCCTAAACATTCCTGTCAATAATTACATAGTCTAATAAATATGCCGTATTTTTCACATCATGTAGAAATGAGTAGTAGGCAAACAAACAATTTAACTAAATGTTAGCATGTTAGCAAGTTGTCAGTAAAAAATGTACCTGTGCCTCTAAACAGTTTTAATTTTCGGCAAACAATGCAACAACTGAATAGAGAAATTCAAAAAGAGGCAGGAGCCATGTGGGTGGTGGGCATCGTCAGAGTTTCTCACTGTGATCATAACTCATTCTCAGGCACAGCTGAGTACATGGGAGTTATCCATACAAAATCCAGCAAAGCCTGTTGTTGTGTTTTTATCCCTTCTTCCGTGACCTGGCCTGCCCTTTGAGAGATGTACTCATCGTTTGCAATTTTAGACAGCAAACTTTACGATGCTGTTCTTTGATTTGCATGATGGTAACAAATCAAGCCTTTCAGACAGAATGGCTTACAGGAGAGACCATTAACAGCTGGCAGCAAATCAATACCGAGAAGAGTTTTAGCTCCCAAACTTTCCTGGTGAGGCAGATGAATGCATGTTCTAACAGTCCATGTTTGATATTTCATATGTGAGTTTCTGAGCCAAAAAAAGCTGCACTGTAACGTGACTAAAATATTTCTCAGGCTTTTTTGGCTCCACTTATTTTATTCAAGATACAAGATTCAAAGATTCCTTATTGGCCTTATGTGTCTCCCCTACACCGCCCTCCCTTTCTGCTCTCTCCATCGTGGGTTTTCCTAAACAGTAAGGAGCAGCTTGTAATGCACTTCATTAAGGCGACATGAAAAACTGAGCTCAGCAGGCTTGTAATCCACATTTTACACCAAGACTTGAGTTTATAGAGGAAGATGATCTGAAAGCCAAGGAAGTGTCAAAAGGGAGTGGGGGGGGGGCAACAGTGCCGGCTCTGTAATGTGCGATCAACAGAGTGGCAGAATAACTGAGCAATTACGTATTTGTTGAAAGCCCATTTCATAGGTCCATGCCCAACCGAAATAAAGTGAAGTGACCCGTCTGTGCTCGTCTGTGGATTTTTGTGCACAGGCTTTCTTAGTGCTGAAGTCACACTTTTTGTTGGCTGATGTTTTCTCTTGTCTGTAAGCGCAAAATAAACTTCCTACTTGTCAAAATTTCTTTAACTAAGATTTTTGTTTTTGACACAAATCCACGTTAGCATTCTTTCCTGTGCTGACAGAATCGACACGTACTACTGGAAACGCGTGAGTGTGTGTATAAAAGGACTTAATGTCACTTTAATTGTGTAGACAGTGAGCTCGGGTTAGCTATCTGTCCTCTCTTCAAATCTTTCTGCTGGGACAAAGGTAAAAAATAAACACAGAATGGGATTCGATGATTGGCAAGATATGAAGAGTTTCTATTTTCTCAACGTGTTTAGCCCATCCTCTGTCAACTGCGCTGACAACAAAGCATGTCAGTGATCCTATGGAGGGGCTCTACACTTTTCTGCTTCGACTGATGTCAGGGAGCAGCCAGGGGTCAGCCGTTAGCTTAAAAGGTGGAGTTACCACAACGAGGGGTGGAGCTGGTACTGCTTTTTCACGTGTTACGGAATTCCATACGTAGTTTTATGAATGAAATGAAATTAATGTTATTTGAAATGAAGCACAACGTCTATATTTTAAATATTAGTTTCGGTCAATCAAGATCATGGTGTCTTCTGTCACTGGAATCAAATGTGCTGGAACAGCTGTAGTTGTGGCCAAGGCACATGCAAGCTGCTACATGCGAGGCAGATGTATGGGTGACTCATCTGAGAGTTATTCAAAGCAAAAATTACGCATGATTGTCATAAATAACAAGTGAGAAATACGAATCACAGACAGGGGTTAACATGATTAGTTTTTGTGGGCAACAGCAAAATTGCTCACACTTTGATGTCCTGATAAGTCCCATCATAAGAGTAATTCAAAGGCTTAGACGTGATGAATAAACTGCTAAAATAACAACACTAGTTATAATATTAATAATGATACCAGAACATGTACTTCGTAAGGTGTAGTTTCAAACCATTGTTTTTTTTGCTACAGTAATGTGACGGCACACATTTACATTGCACGTTCCAACCTTTCCCCGCTGCAGACAAAACCTCCTTTATATGTGACACTCTCAAGTGAGCCAGTTCCTCTTGACTTGCTGTCATAGCGCATCAGAAACCACAGCTCCATGAAGAGCAAGACCTGCCAATCTGCCAAAGGTTCGTCCCTCTCCACCTGTTGTGGCACTCGTTGCTATAAACATTTGTGTAATTTCAATTGAGAATGCAATACTGTAATGTTTCCTTCAAGATGTTATCTCCCTGCTTCTGGCTCCGCGCCATGCACTCAGGGTGAAAGCACAGGCCGAAACACATACACAATTAGTCACTCGCACACACACAAACACATGTTCACAAGTTGGAAAGAAATAGAAGAGAGGGTGGTGGAAAGGAAAGAGGGGGGGTGCAGCAAGAATGAGGAGGTGGTCTGGTCCTTGGGCCTGACAAGGTGAGCTCGCTCTGCCCTAAGGGTTGACTGCACAAATAACATTGCTGGCTGCTGAAGCAGAAGGAAAGGGCTTTCAGCCTTCCCAGAGTATACAGTAGATAATTTCATAAGCACTTAAAGGGCAGGGCAGATGGAAGACAGATACACTGGGCTGTTTCAGGTCTCAGAATCTATGTGTTTTATTGACTGACAAACACACTTCAACACAGAGTCGTCAGGTGCCTAAAGGAGAGACTAATGAGAAAAATAACAATACCACCATTATCAAATGACTTTTTGGCTTGTTGGTCAGGTCTCTCAGCTTTAAACCTCTTGTTGTAGCAAAGTTCACATGTTTTGTTTAATTATTGACATTAGTCTCTTTGTTCATTAAACACTCATTTTGTTCTACTTGCTCTTTTTCCTATGTTTTAACAATCGGCAGTAGTTATTGTAGTAGCTGTCACCTAATGGTGGGGATACAGGCCATGTACACCATGTTCCCCACATAATGTTTATGTCCAACCTCTTTACATGGTCGTTGGTTTACAATTACCAGCTTCTCTATAGCTTTATTAGCAGGCCAGCAATAGCTAATAAAATCCATTATTTTATACATTATAACATTTCTGAAGAATTGTACGTAGTGAATCTCCTGTGCCTCTGCTGTAAACAGCTCTGTGCACATTGTCAGTGGCATTCCTAGACTGTCCGGGACTCCAGGGAAAGTTCCTCCTCGCACAGCCAGCTGCCACACAGTAGCAGAAAACGTGTATCAGGGGCAGCACAGTGCACTGTACAGTGCCTTTAGATTTAAGGGGGGGTTATATTTATCATTACAAAATGTCTTAATATGAGTCATTATGGGTTCATTTTCCCCCCTGTTTTCAGAAGAAGACCAAACAGCGTGTTCCCCCGTGTGGTTGCACATAGAAAACAGTTCATCATGTCTGGGGAGACTCTCGCTTGTCCAGGTCATGGTTATCCCACAAAATGCTGGACTTGTTTTTATGCTTTTTGAGATGCTTGGTAGACATTTCCATTTAATAAAAATGACATGAGGAACAAAATAAAATAATGTAATAGTTTCCCGAGTAGTTTTAATAGTTTTGGAAACCAGCTAAATGAGCTCTCATATAGATGAAAAAGTAGAGAGTTTTTAAAAATAGACTGTATGTGATATTTAACAGGCTATGTTCTGATCATGTATCATTGTTTTAGTTAAAATGATTTATACAGAGAAATATCCTTGTGGAACACTTAAACCAGAGCTGAAACGTGGAAATGTTCAAAGGTCAAATTGCGAGCCAGCTCATTTAAAGAAGATCAAAGCATTATCATTAACCCCTCACATCTGTTAAATTGCATAATGGGGATCACTATAAATGTAGTCACAAAATGCATTAGGCAATGATGATGTTTTTCTTTCCTGTGGTGTGGGTGGTAATGATTCAATTTCCATGATAAATAGGGACTAGGTGCTTCCTGATTAGGGGCCAAACTGGATAGGAAAAAAGGGAGGAAGAAATGAAGAAATGGCTTTACTATTAGGTTTGGAAACGATGAAGCAAGAGAACAGCCAGACTCAGTGATCACCAAATGAAAGAACAAGAGAAAGAGAAAAAATTGTCACTGAGCTATTTTTCTTCCGCCAATAACAGAGGCTCAGGCGGGATTTTCCTTGCAGTTGAGGGGCTTATTTGAATTGAATCTGCTGTTGACTGAAATGAATCAGCCCAATATCACAAGTCCTTATAACTCGATCCTGGGGACAGATGGACGAGTCATCTGAGAGGACACTTTCTCTAATCCTCAGTCCTCTCATGTACTGTGGCATTTAGGGATGTCGGAGAGGGAAGAAAGAGGATGCCGGAGACCAATGACCCTTCCATGCACACACACACACAGAGACAGACACACACACACATAAAGTTTTAGACAAAAAGCATCTGTGACTCTTGGCTCTGGGGCTAAATGATTTCATGGTGGACAGGAGCACGAGATCAAAAACAACACAAAGGTGTATGGGAGAGTGTTTTCTTAGTTTTACTTCTCATCCAGCAGTTGGAGTGGCAGGGTGCTGGTGGCAAAGGTCAGCTTGTCAGACGTAGTTATCTAAACATGACTTTGGCCCTTCTTCAACTTTGACAGGGTCAGATTTCACCGAGTCCCAAAGAAAATGCTTGTCTGTCAGGTTTTTAAGGGAAACCACTGATTTCAGTTTAAATCAAAGTACATTGTCCTTTTGTTTTATTTTATTATTTAGAGTAGAATATAAGAATATTATTGTGTATTTTTCTTGTAAGGAATAGTTTTAATATTCAGTACATCAACAGGGGATGTACTGAGAAATATTTAATAGTTTTAATATTTCCTAAAAATTGTAATTATATATGTATATGTTGTATTAAAAAGCAGACAAACTTGTGCAGCTTGTTACATTAAAAAAGTAAACTGTCAATCACCTTCAGCATTTAAACTTACGTGCAAGTATATATATATGATTTAATAACATATGGGCACCTTGTTTTTTACATGCTAACAAATATGTGTTTTATGGTAAAACACACATTTGTCATGTTATATTTCATTTTACATAAACACTATTAATAATTACAATATATTTATTATCTAAATGTAACTATATATATATATATATATATATATATATATATATATAAGTTCCAATGTGTAGTCGAAGAATCACTAAACTAACTAACTAAAAATAAAATAATTTGGAAGCCTGGTAGTTTTAAAGGTGGAATATTGTCAGTGGCATTGCATAGTTTGCACTGATATTCAGGTTGAGTCAGTAGAACAGACAATGGAGACTATTGTTCAGGGATAGCCTTGGAAACAAACTAATGGTTGCTATCTTTATCAACATTGGCTCAAAACACATCTGGTACATTTCTGTTAGCATGAGTGGCCATACACAAAGAAAGCCAGTGTTCAATATTGACTGACAGAATCTGTGAGGGTTAAATGATTTACTCAGCCTTTAATACCAGGGCAGGGCCTTGTGCATGTACAGCATTAGGCTGGATGACACACTAGAGAAAGAATTAGACTTGTTACTTCCAACGTGCATGCATTCGGTATATATGTGTGCAATCGCTGACTGAAACACAGGTCACGCTGGTTTATGCAGCAATACTTTAGTGACATATACAAACATAACAACAATAGATACATGCAAACGTGCATCTGCTCACACATACAAACATGCAGCCACACACTTCCTTCTGTATTAGTCATACAGGTAATGATAATATAGAGTTGAAACATGTGCACACTTCGTTGTCAGTTATTGTCTGTGTATAGTGTTACCCAAACACAGCAGCAGCCAGAGATCCCACCAATAACACCTGATACTTCAGTGTTTTCCATTAACTGTCATTTATGACATTCAGCTCTTTCAACACATTGAGCAAAACGTCTTCCCGCTAGGTTCCTGTCCAGATCTGAATACAAATGAATGACATTAAGCTTTTTTTTGTTTCTGGCTTAGTTTTGCTTTTACGGCCCTGTGCAAAGACTTAGAGTTTTATTTGAATGTGTGTGTCTTAATGCATTTGACTCTGAAATCCCAGATGAGTCAAAGATTAAATTAAATTACTATGTTGGGTTTCTTAACTGTTTTTTCTCGTACACTTCAATCACTACAGATCTATATCACGCCACACAGATAGAAAAGTAGCATTAGGCCTGAGTTATGAAGAATAAAGGTTTTGCAGACTCACATAAATTACGGTTTTCTTAATTAGATGAAAACCTCAAAGTGAGTTCGGAGACCTCCCACATTCAGACAATGGAAAAACACGCTGGATCATTGTAGATTTCCATCTCACAAGGTCTTCAGTTTCTCAATAGCTATTAAGCAAGGATCCTCGTTACAAATTCTTTATTTTATTGGGACAATAAATCTTTCATCTTGACAATACAGAAGTGGATACAACATTTTTTCCTCTACTTTCTTCCACCTGGAAAAGATGTTTCCTATAAATAAACAGTTGATATCTTCTCCATCATCTTCCACAGCCTTTTCTTTCTCCTCTTCACTCTTTTGTTTGTCCCGAGGTGAAAGGAAACCGTTGGCACATGTACTGTACTTGGATTGCTCATATAATCATAGGTGTGTCGTTCCTATGTGTGTTTGTGTAGGTATGTATTGGTGTGTTTTTTTGGGCACTTGTGTTCTGACCAGAGGTGGTCAGAGTACATTTTTTACTTAGGTACTTAAGTACAATTTTGAGGTACTTTACTGGATTGTTTCCATATTATTATTATTTGTATACATACATATATATATATCTATATATATATATATATATAAATAAATATGTTTCTTTTCATTTTAATGCATTATAAATCACAGGAAAGAGCAGGTTGTAATTGGTTTTAATACCAAAGGCTGATCATTTATACATTAACTTCCTGTCACTTTACAGTACAAGATGACTTAAATCAACTCCACGTTTACCATCCCATGTTTTTGTTTTTCATTCACAAAGTTTACTTTTGTCAAACCAGACTTCAGGCATCACAGTCAATATTGTTTTCATTGTGGCTTACTTCTACTTTGGCGCTATGGTAACATTTGAAGGTACTACTTCAGTACTTTTACATCAGATACTTGAAAAATTTAATTGAACTTGTACTTGTGGGCAAGTACTTAACCTACAACTGAGTATAAAGATTGTGTACTTTATACAGTTCATGTGCTGACAGCAACCTGCTGGGTGAGCTCAGTACTCAAGGTGAGCTGAACTGATGACACTGTGACACATGTCAGCAGATAGCATCCTGGCAGCAATCACTTGTAACTATTTACTGACACACGCACAATCGGGAAGTCAAACATACTTGTTTCGCTCTTTGGAAGAAGGAAGAGCAGGTTGAAAATGACAACCTTCTCAAAGGAGATTAACAGGAAAAAAATGCAAAATGTTTGAGCTTTTAGTCTCTAACAATGTTCCAAATGATGACAGCCATTAATTTTATCACAATCAGTCAAACAACCAAAACAACAAGACATACGTAAACAGTTCTGTTCAAATGCAATAAATAAATAATAATAAATAAAAATAAATAGAAATAAATGCAAATAATACATAATTATTTCCATTATTTTGATTGGAACACAAACTATTAGATTAAGAGACAGATTGTATGTGTGTATATGTCAATTTTTTTTACTGTGTGAAAAATGCAGACAGAAACAGTAGCACCACTACACGACAGTTGTTCCCCAATCAAAGAACTGAATATGCTCTTTGGACGTGAACTAAAACAAAACAGGAAAAAAAAATCAAAAAACAGAAAGGCATGGTTAAAAAAACAACCCAGCGTCTGGTTTTCACGTAGGACCAATTTAAACATATTCAGCTCTCACACACAGCGAAGGTTTCCACTTGCTCATCTTATGAACCCAATCCTCCCTGAATCACAAGGAGATTAGGGCTGGATTATGCTGCCTCTGAGAATCCCAGCCAGAGAGCAGCTATTATATCCATCAGAGGAGACAGTAGGCCGCACCTGTTGCCACTGCTGTGTGGAAGCTGATGGTTCAGGCCCAATTTAGAATCTACTGTGCACATTGGCAGAGGACTCCAAAATAAGAGGAGTTTATAAAATTATTTTTTAAGCAGTTTTAACCTCCCTTATTTCTTTGGCAAAGGAGCGCCTTTATTTTAAAGCACCATGTGAAATGTGTTTTGAATTTTACAACATTACTTCATACCCTGGCAAAAGATGTCTCCAAGACTACATGAATACATTCGTGACCCAAGAGGTTCTTTATTGTCCCTGCAAGCACTTTACAACCAGCTGTATGTGCAGTAATTCAGTTAAACGCAATTATCCTGAAAAAGTACGCCATAAAAAAGGCAATTTCAAGAAAATGGTGTCAAGAAAAGTTAATCAAAATGGGAGTTATTTACATGGATAACAAATGACTGCTAATACTGTGGTAATGGAAGGGAGTCGAGAGCTCAAAATTAACTACCCACTCTTAAAAGTGCTGCTAACTTACAGGTGCAACATGCAGAGCTTTGCCATTGTGCGCATGTTGTGGAAATAAAAAATGAGAAATCGCTGTTAAAGTGAATTCATTAAAACATATTATGACACTGCTTGTGCATTTGATGAAGTTGGCATGATACTGCATAAAACTAAATATAGACACCTGCATATCCTATTATACCTGACTCAGAACTTGCTGAGAAAGAAAGACAAAAAAAAGACAGAAATCGTAGATTAATGATAATTGATTAATGGCTGATTAAGATTAGAGATGAATTTACTGGACAATAACAGCATTAAAGAATCACTCAAAGAATAATCATCACACCCTTTTGCCTTCACTGGTCCACAATGCAGATTACTCAACCCCAGAATGACCCCACCTAGCTCTTGCAAAAACTCTATTTACATGGACAATTACAACCCTTTAATAACGTCAAGAGGGATTGATGTAATGGTTTAGCATTAATGCACTGCGGCTGAATGAGTGAGCTGCACAATGTGTCAGTCAGGACAGTATGGTGCTTTTTCTCTGTTTTGATAAGAAGAAATAAAAGGATATGAGGCATTTATTTCAACGTTAGAGCTTTTATAACACACCAAATTACAAGGCACATACAAGTTAATTTGTGATACGTGTGTACTATAAGTGGCTGCAGACACACCAAAGCTTGTTCCTTACCGATATGTAACTCGTAGTGCTGTCTCTGAATGCAACAATGCTATTAGGCAATAAGCAGGATGAAACAATTTACTATACTTGTCAAAAGAAAAACAGTACAGGTAAAGTGCATTAGGAAAACAACCTGCAGTTGCTAGGAAACTAGTACACAAACAGAGCGGAAAACAGAAGTAGGTGGGTGTAAATCAGCCTGAAGGGACAAGGGCCCAGTCACTGAAGCACAGAAAGCCAGTTTCCCAAGTGAGGCTAAGCCAAGTATCATCCAGTATGAAATACCAGCAACTAATTGTTAACCTTGTTTCTTTTTCTTATTATTCTTATCAACCTATTTCTTTGTGTAAAAACGTGGGAGCAATCGCAGATAACATTGAATACTATCTTTGTTTTTCCCTTAAAACTGAAACGACTTAGATTCGTTTTTCCTGTAGATTATTTTCTACGCATTTCCTCTCTGATGAGTCAGTGCATCTGATAAATGAGTGTATACAGTTCGCTTGTCAAATATAGTCACCCGTAACACCTTACCACTGCAGGTCTTTTCTAACTCCTCTAATAATGATCGTTTTTACAAGAAAAGTGGCAGCTTAACATTAGCCTGTCAAAGCCAGCCATAAATTTTAATTACCGCTCCGTTGCCTTGTTTAAACTCATTCACTTTTGCATGTGGAAGGTCAACCGTTTCATTTGACCTCCTGAAGTTAAAGATATGCTTTTCAAACTCGCGAACAGCCACACACCAGAACATGTGAACTTTACACGATGTGCCAACTCTTCGCTCACAGCATGTAATTTTCTTTCCGCTTAAGCTGCTCCAGCAGATGACAGACGAGTTAAAAGGGTAAAGTGAAGTGAACGTGAGATGTAGATATCTGTTCTTAACTATGGCCTCTCAGTTTCGCCGCTCGGCTGAGGTGATACTTGCTCTCTGGTTTCGATGCAGTTGCGCTCGACCGGGCAGACTGGGGACATTCCTCAAATGAACAGGGCACACTTAAACACACTTGCACACACCCCTGTCACATGCTTAATTTATACCCATGCAAGGACAGCAGCATCTCCTAATGTGTTTCTCCTTTGACTTTTTAAGCTAAGGAATGTGCATGATGCACGATAAGACAGTGAAGGCCTCGGTGAGGCTTAGTGACCTGTATCATATCACCTCTGGATCATCTCTGTTATAGGCATCACTGTTCACTAGAAATGATATATCCAGTCACTGTAATTGATTAATTTGACCAAGTGAATTTGAAAATTATTTCACACTGACCCTGATAACTGTATTTTTTCAGTGTTTGATTTTGCATTGAAGGAGTCACGTACCAGAAAAAAGTTCAAGGAAGTTCAGTCTCAGATTACGAGGGAAAACTTGACTCCAGTCATCACAAGAATATCATCACCGATACAACATACTATTTATGGGTATCGTAGAAATAGATTTGATCAAGGTCAGCATATAGGAAACGTTATAGAAAATGTCTGGTTTCGATATTAATACGTGCTTGAAACCTTTTAAATGGCAGGTGTTTCATGGTACTGTTGAACCATGTGCAGACACATACAGAAAGGATTTCTCGTGGTTGCTTTCCTTGATCACCTCATAGCTCCTAACTTTATGCTGGCTAGATGCTGTCAACCCAGCTGCTGGCAATATCACTCGGCACCAGCAGCGTGGTGCCGCACTGTGGAGTGAGCTAATGGGCTGTGCGTTACTTCATCGCACTTCTAAGTGTTACCCCATTTAAGAGAAGCTGGAAGGACTGCAGAGGCACTAATAAAGCTATTCAGGAGAGAGAGAGAGAGCGTCCCCGGAGATTTCATGGCTCTACTTGTGAATCGTTGACAAGTCTTTCTAAAAGCCCAGGTGTATCCTTCAAGTGGAACTTTCACTCTTTTGCAGCTAATTTAGCCTCTCTGTAAGGCAGTTAAAGTGCAGATGCAGTAGCTCAACTGTGAAGAGCAACTTTAAGTGTAGATTTCTGTTGTTTTTTTCTCCAATGTTTACAACAGTGAGTTTTATTGCTTAGTATTTTGTACAGTACTAAGCTAAACGCTGTGTAAAATTAGCATTTTGGAGTATTTTTGGCAGTGGTGCTGCTTTTGTCTCCATCCATATGGAAGAAGACATATGTCTGTGAGACCCTGGGAAAAAATCCTTAAGCACCGTAAACCATAAAGAAACTACAAAATTAATCAAGGGATTCATGGAAATTGAGGCAAATCTACAGGAACATCAATCATCCTCAGTTGGGCTGATGTGTGCTGTATGTGAATTGTCATATGGCCCCTGAATAAAATCCCTCGTCACCACATCATGCAAACTCCTCGCAGCCTGCTTTTGCAGCTTTGGTTTTGCCTGCAAGGCCTTCTGCGCCTATAAATTCAATAGCAATTACACAACTGGTTGACAAAGCACAGAGTTTGTGCATCTGCGTGAGCCTTGACATTTTAGTATGCCTGTCAACACATATGCCTGAGTGTGAACAGGGGTTTGTAAATCATCCTTTGTGAATAAAGAGATAAGCGTATTGCTTATTCTAGAGCTTTTCTTCAAAATACATGGAAAAAAACAACATTTTTGTCTGATGTAGAAAAACATTAATGGTCTAAATTTCCCAGTAGTCACACACTGGTATTTATTTATCGGGTATATTAAGATTATCAAATAGTTACATGGAAACTATGCATTATTTTGGATGCTATGCCTTAAGACACTCTGTTGGGAAGTAGTTTTCCAAAAGCTCGATCAAACAGGTGACGTCACTGCACTGGCATTAATCCTCACGACTGGACATGCTTAACCTAATTTTCGCCAGGTGAAGTAGAGGTTCTCTTTATATTACAAGAGTGGGTACAACTGTTTTTTTCCACTGCACATTGTTATTTTCTTGTCAAGGCAATGCCAACTTTGCCTGGAAATTCACAGGCTACGATCCTTACCAATCACTACATGTCACTCACTTCATTGTCCCCAGAAAAATGATATAACTATAAGTGGAGGGTACGAGTTATTGCTAAGGAACCATGCAGGAGAGTCAAAACAAAGAAAAGACAGAGTTACCTTTAACTCCTTTTCACTTGGAAGCATCAGCCAAGATCTTAATGGACAAGTTAAGAGGACTCAGAGAACAGATACGAAGTCAACAATAATCTGTGCTGGAAAAAGAGTCCTGTTCAAGCAGTGAAAAATATTTGCCATGTGCACATGTGAATTGCGGAGCTTAACTAGAACCTTCTGACAGCAGTACTCTGTACACAGTATCAAAGGATAATGCTTAGTACAGTAAGTTTGATAAACCGGTTGTGAACAGATTGATGCTTGGACATCTCACCGTGCAAACAAAATACAGTAAAGACTTAGGCCTAGATCAACAGGAACATTAATCATCATGTAGCTTCACCGTGGCAGGCTTGTAATAGCAAATGTTGTTGGACACAGGAATTGACACTGTTGCTCAGTGATGAAATCATAACGTTTTAGTGTAATGTATTGATGCTTAATAGATATAGCCATAATAGGAGTGAGAATGAAATGATCAAAAATGAAAATATAATTATGTTATATTGTTGTTGTGTCATCAGTTAAACTTTACAGCAGTGAACAACTACAAAACTAAAATAAGGCTTAAGCGTTAAACAAATAATGTGATAATTATTGTAAAGTGTTTGCTCCCACATGCTATCTCTCAGATGAAAAAATGTATTATCATAAATAAACTAAATAAAAGTGAAAAATACATATAATACTCAAACAACCGTTGTGCTTATTGAACCTTTATTTTGCAACAAAATGTATATATCAGATAATAAAGCAGCAACTAATGATTATTTTTATTAATTCATCAATAATCACAATAATAAAGACACAAGAACTCTCAGGCACTGATTTTTATTTATTTACTCTTATTAGATCTCTTTTTAGTCCACTGCTGACGTTACTGTTTTAGCTTTTTGATGTAAAGATGTGTTTTCAGGATACTGGTGAGCAGGAGCTGCAATAATTTATAATGTAAACACTGTGATGCATTAATACATATGAAAAGCAATGTGTATTTCTCTGGCACATTGTTATTATTACTGCGTGTAGAGCACAATTTGTATGAAAATGACGTATGTTTTCTTACAATAAATGGTACTTTTCAATTGCAAAATATTTATTTCCACTCTAGAAGTTTCTAATTATTGTGTTGCTACTTTTCTTAAGAGTAGAATCTGTAGGAATGAATATGTGATTCCTTCTGTCTTAGGTGTCTTAAGTTCAAGCGAAGACATCTAGAGTATCTGCCTCCAGACAAAAGGTTAGAGGAAAAGGAAGCAAGAAAAGCACCTATTCATAACAGTTAAAAAACAGACCCCTTTCCTCAGGCTTTAGCCGCTGATAGACTTACGCACATTGACTGATAAGGAGGAGGGCATCTTTCAGCATGCTTTCTCCTGCAGGGCTTACTTAGAGAGACATACAATTCACCATTCAGCAGAGAATTTGGTGTTACACACGTCCATCTGTCTCTCAAGTGGCATACATGAGGTGAGCAGTGGCATAAATAAAAGATAACCTGTCAACATTGCACGGAGCACTGACAAACTGTCAGCAACACGGGGAATGTGTGGTGGTGATCAGGCAATAAAATGCATAAAGGGTGTAAAAACGGTGCATGTGTGTGCAGCGCAAAAAAAAAAAGAACACAGAAAGCAAGCTGGCAGGCAGCCAAGTGCTGTCTGGAGCACATCCAGTTGGAATGATGTAATAGTGGTTAAAGTAGTTCAGTGAGTTACAGGCTGTGCAGAGAAGCTTTGTATTTTTTGGGGGGTGCCTCTGCAGCAGATGAGACACAACAATTGCTGCATTAATTTCCCTTTTATCCCTCGACAGTGGGACAGAGTCTCAGGAGAACTCCGAGAAGGTTGCGGGCCAGTAGAAAGCTTTCTGGAACCACGGCTCTCTGAATGAAACTCCAGCAGTTGGTGTGTTTAACACACACCGTCTTTGTCAGTCAAGCTGAGCCTGATGGACAACAGGCTCTGAATGAAGCTGTCATTGTTCCAATCGAGGAAGAAATGTTTTTCACTATAGATCAAGTATTTATATATATATATATATATATATACTACACCTTGTTAATGCCATGAAAAAGCACCGTGTCAGATAAATTACTGTTGTAAATGATTGCAAAACACAGCAAAAACACTCTGAATTTAACCAATGAATCAGTCACCTGGCTGGATAGACAAAAACATGTGTACTACACATGCAAGTCTTTATTACCTGTCACACAATTTGATATCAGCTCATGCAGAGAGTAACACTATTGAGGAAGTAAAAAGCTGTCTTTTTTAATGACAGATTTAATGTGGGATAAACAATAGGGAAAACCTCCACTGTGTGATTTCTTCCTTGTAATTTTTATTTTGCAGTTATGGTGCTTAGATAAAGGTTTCCATCTCTGTCATCAAAGCTGGTCAACGTCAGTTAAAACAGGATATATTTACAGCAAACCTGAATTACACAGTACACATCAAATGAGTCACACTGCTGAAATGGAACAGTTTATTTAGCAAACCAATAACATATTGCCTGATTACAGGGCGCGATCACACCGGGAAACGAAGAATGGGCTGATTCTTTTCTTTTCTTTTGCAACTTGCACGGTGTGATGGCACATTAGATAAATAACCTCAAACATGAACAGTTGGACTGTTTTGCCGTTTGCAATGTGTTTCATGCTGACAAACATATAAATATGTCTATTAACGTTTCAGAATTGTCAAATCTGTTTACAGATTCAGAGATGATTTATGAGCAGTGGAAAACATCAGTGAATCTGACTATTTGTGCACATTTTCTTTTCTGATAATTAATTAGACTTTGTATAAGAAAATCAATGACTGATGTTAAGTGGTGTCCTTCACTAAGAACATAATAATTATACATACAGATTGATCAAATGTTTTTTCCTTATGTTCATCCTTTTCTGAAATGTTTACCAGCTCAACTAATGGTAAACAAATTGGTTTGCAAATTCAATTGACAATAATGCCTTTGAATTTCTAACCTCAAAAGTTAGTCAGTGTATTAGCAAACAGTCAGTGTTACTAAGGAAACTTAACAATGACGACATACAAAATTAAATAAGAAATAGGATTTAGTGTCAACAAACGGGGGTGCCAGGTAGCCCAATATTACTCCTTGGTTGGAGTCTCATCAGTATTAAAAGCCTCTGATATTAATGGTGGCAGAGGGAAACATTATTCTTATTTCTTGTGGTTGATTTGAGCGCAGAGACCAGAGTTCTGCCAATACTTATGCAGCTAACCCAGTCTAATATCCAAATTACATTATGGCACACTGAATTAGACCAAGGGCTGTTATTGGTCACAAGAGAGGACACAGGCACATTCGCAGAGAATGGTTGCATTTATAAAGCAGGTCATAAAAGGTTGGGTTTTAGGGTGGTGCAACGCTGTGCATAAAATATCTGAACAGGGGGGCATGTCATAGCAGTAATAGCATTAAGTTAGCCCTTTAATCTGCACTAAAATATGTTTGTTTTTCAATTATGTTGGACTTTTCAAACTAAAGTACTTGGATTAAACAGAGCTCTGACAGTGCTAGAAAGAAAGAAACAAACTAATGATTCCAATGATATCTATAATATTTTTTTTCTTAGCTAAACGATGTGAACAGTTTGCTTGGCCACACTGTTATAATATTACATTTCTATCTGTTTTTCCTGGTCACAGTCGGGCTTTACAACCTTCTTCCAAAGGGCCCAGTTGGTCATTTTTACATGCAAATTGCAGACAGATTTTTCTTCATTCCAACAACAACAGAGACAGTGAAAATGTCCCCTGGTTGCACTATTTCAGTTGGACAGCACTTCCAGTACAACTAAAAGGTTTTATGATCTCAAATCTAAGCCATGGCCTTTATGGTGAATAAAACGAAAGGCTTATTTAGATTGAGTTAATATACATTTAACAGTTACTCATTCCTTCTTCAGTAAAATACAGTAACTTTATTATCAGGTTTTATTAATCGGGTACTTTCATTAGTCACAGACTATGTCGTCACACTTGATTGCTGACATTACATTAACATAACACACATTATGTTGAAATCCTTAGTGACTTCAAAACATCCTGAACAGCCCAATTTGAAAACCCAAAGTCTATTTCAAATAGACTTGAGAGGCAGCGATACATGTCAGATTTCCTCGACTTTTCTTCCTTTACAGAGAAGCGATTTGCAGCGTATTAAGCCATTTTGCTCCACTGTCATTTTGCAATTACTTGTCTGTTGAGGGGACATACAACCAAAATCCTTGCGAAGCAGATGAAAGGCTGGCTCTTGCATTAGAGGGACTTGGCTAAAACCCAGGTTTTGCATTACTGGTGGTGGTCTATTCTCTTCTCCCTTTTACGCTCTTACTTTCTCCCAACAATGATTGCCAGAAGTGGATCACCCATCTTCAGCTCTGCCGCCAGCCTCCACCCCCTCAGCTTTCTGTTGCTGCCCCCTCAGTGGGCTATCAGCAAGTGGCCACCTTTGAGTATGGCACTGAGCTGCTGTGATCTAACAGCTATAAAATGCCAAATGAAACTTATGGACAGCAATTGCCAGAGAGCAGAAGCCTATACAACACAGTGGATCATTGTTATGGAATGGGTGATGTCATATCTGTGCTGCGTTTAGTGCTGTTCCTCTTCATTTTGTCCACTTAAAAGAGAAAAATCCCCTTATTATATCTGTATGAATCTTTGATGATGTCACATCTCCGGATTTAGTGTAAGTGCAGTACAAAATATTTTCAAATTATTTTTGATAAGGACACAGACTTGACTAGGCCCGTCATAATTTTGATCTGCTGATGTTCTGATGTTATTTTTCATCAATATATGATTATTAAATTAAGGGACTGTTTAAAAACACACGAATAAATTGCTGAATGTCTATGACCCATGACATCTGTGATGTACAATTATACAACAACATTAAAACTAATCAAACTCATTATCATTTTTCATTTAGATTTCTTCTCTGAAAAATTCCATGAATCATGTTTTTATTTATGTGTTGCAGCTTTAAGTATCAAATACCAACACACACAGGATAAGCCTGTGCGTAATTACTGTATACTTATATGCAATGCAGAAACTGACTGACACTTAGATTGTGACTCATACTGCAATTCTGGACTTAAAGACTCATTTACTGAGAAATAACAATTATTAGATAGTTGCATTTTTCCCCATTAGCATCATCAGTGCAGCAAATCATGACAGTCTTACTGTCAATTTTGCAAGCACGTAATAATTTGATATGCTTCCCTGGCTAGAAACCATGCATAAATAATAATTCACCCATAAGTTCAGGGCAGGTAGTTATTAAGTAGATTAGCTATAAATCTTTGCCATGAATTTCAAGTTAAAAGCATCTCGCAATAGAGGTTAAAAGGTTTTCCTTCCCTGTTGAAAGCCATAAATCATGTTCGAGAAATGTGATTCTGTATATTTTGACGTTCTGAAGTATGATGATGAAATATAAATGCATTTATTTTACCGTCTTTACTTTTTATTATATTGCTAATGCAGAGATTTTAATTTACTAGTACTATTGTTTACTAGCGCTTATTTTCCAAGATTTGGACCCTTTGCTATGACATTGCTGTAGTGTCAAGCACTCTTGCTCAATTTTCCATTCCTGCATCCTAACGTTGAAGCTTGGATTACTGTTTATGATGGCAGGTTTGTTATATGGCTTGATTTTTCTAAGAAATCTTTTGCTCAAATGACTTTTACTATTTTTATGAAATGAACATAAAAAAATAAGAGTAATATGTGTGTTACAGTTGATGCCTGTGTGTTGTTTGACACTTTTTTGTGTCATCAAAAAACTAACCACAGGCTGTGGACACAGCAGCACATGTAGACAGCCTTGTTCTCTCGCCTTCATCCCAGGGTGCCATCCCAAGCAGTCCCCAGCGCTTCGACCCGCGAGTCCACCAGAAGCACCAGTCGAGCCATCCACCCTTTAGTCATCCTGCGCTCCGTCACCCTGGCGTCGCATGACATTCTTTCCCACAGGCAGCCACATAGTTCCAGCGTCTCCTCATGCAAGGGGGCCTGGGACCCTGCAACAGGCGGGGGGCACTTCAAAGACCGGCCGGCCCACAGCTGCAGCCTGTCGCTCCAGCAGCCAGCTCCAGTTTGTAATCATTATTAAAGGCTTGACCTCGGAGGCATCTCTGCCGCTGTTCACACTCCCTTCCCACCCCTGATAACGCTGCACGGGGCTCCTCTAAAGGCGACTCCAGTTACCCATCAGTTGAGTGGACTGAAAGGGATGTGGCAGAGGCATTGTTTCATACTGTTGTGATGGTCCAATTGAGGCATTAGGGAGTTTCTTCAATCTTTTCCTTGAACTTACTCACACATAGTGTCTGGCACCTGTATGCTATCAGAATGAATTCTGCTTGAGGAGCTGGTGATTTCTTGTTAGCATATATGAATGTAATTCATAACATGACACTGCAATCAAAACTGAGTTCTGTACTGATACAGATTTTTTACTGAGTGGGTTAAACTTTGTATTTACCCTATATTTCTAGAATTGTTTAAGAATAGCACAATGCTCGTGGTTTTTCCTTAGGCTCTGTTTTTTAGGTGGCTTCAACTTATTAGCCATAGGGTGATGAAGGAGGTATTTATAGACCCAATTTCTAGTCAATGTCTATGATGACAAAGAAATTGTTGTTTGCTGGGGCTTCATTAGCATTTTAGCCATTTCCAAAGCTTATCAACTAATAGTAAGATTATTCAGGAAAGTCACAACAAGTCGCATTCACCTATTGTTAACAGCTGGATCTTTCGTGAATATATAGGACATAAATAACATTGTAAAAACATATCCACTATCACAGACGTTTTTTGTGTTGATAACAATCATCAGAAGCACAATGCACAATGCTCTCATGCTGTGGTAATTCTAAAAATCTAAAGCCAGATGTTAATGTGCCAAAAGCCAGGATGTGTGCCTTCCTTTTTCTCATTAAATCCTCATGGTCTTTATTGATACAATGCTATTGAGTCATTGCAAAACAAGAACAACAGCAGGTGTCCAGTAATGGTAGGCCTGCAAAATGAGTAGGAGTGGTGTTTACCAGGTGTGCTGCGTTGGTAACAAACAGAAAATGATAACCCTTCATTAAGGATTCCACAGTCTATACGGCATCCAGCTGAAGCAGGAGTTTGACCTCAAACTATCTATCACTACATAATAATTAATCCTCACAATAACTCATTGCTTTTTATTGGAGATTTATATGGTCCTCGTGAAAGCAGACATTTTCTTTATGCACACAGTAAATCTTTCACGACACCGCTGTCAAATAAGCAGGCTGCGCAATTAACATTGTTCGTTGCACAATTGTGAGTTTAATATTGTATTATTAAAATCACCACCACCACCTAATTCAAAAAACAAATGCAAACACTTGGTATACACATTTTTTCCTGACCTGCGCTCAACAGATCTTTTTAATGGAATACTATCAAGTTATCCATCATCAGGAGATCACAGAGACACGTTGCATGGTGTTAATGCTTGTGTATATATATATATATATATATATATGTGAAGTATACCAAGATGACATTTAAAACTGACTCCTAATGTAATTAAAAGCAACCACTTGAGCCTATAGAAAAAGATCAAATTGTTCTTTTTCACAAGCAATTGTTACAGGTATCTTGTTCTGCATAATCTGCATAGAGCCAGGCATCAAACCACGCAGAAGAAACATTTTCTCTGGAATAGTTCTCACGCTTTGCTCTGTAGCCTCGAGTTAGCTCTCAAATTCCTATTGAGAAACATTTATATTAAAATTCCAGCACCACTTCCTCTCTGTCACATTTACTCTTCAGCAGGAGCTCCCTGCCACACCCATCTTCATTCAGTAATGTGTATTGTTTGCTTTTCTTTAATAAACCTCTGAAACTCTCCGGGTTTGCCTGATTGCATTTCTGGGTCCTACAGACACAGGCCTTACACCTACAACGACTTCATCAAGATTGCTATAAAATCTAGCTTTGTTACCATGATTACAGCCACAACACTGCAACATCTTAGAAACTCCCCTCATGAAACCAAAACATTTATGATCATCTGGTGGGATTGAATTATTTTGTTAACAAATAAAGGAAGGATACTGTGATAGTGGTAATAGAGATAACACGTGCAGCTGTGTTTACGCTGAATCCTTGATTGTGTCATTAACCAGAGTCGTCATCAGATTTCGCTAGGAGATACTATTTATTTATTATTATGCTTAAGGTATAAATTATATGCTGTATTCCATGAATGATGATTAATGCCCTGTTGCACTTGCCTGTCTGCACAAACAGGGCCAGCAAAAATCCCCATTGAGATTTTTCAGAAACTGAAAATATAAAACAAAGGACTATACTAAGACATAATGTCTGATTAAAATAAACATAAACTCTGACACATTGTTTGATTTTGTTTTAACAATAAAAGAAATGCAGTGCATCACTGGCACTTTGTATTTCACTCATTGACTCAGATTTGATAAGAAGATGTGCCGGTAATCTCTCTCAGTCAGGACTGAAGGAAAGACGCCACATGCTCAGGCACAGGGTAGACAACAGTGCCATAGCTATCCACGAGGTACATGGTTAAGCGTTATGAGTGGAATCATTCCAAAGCTCAAGAGCTGACGGCTCTGAACAGATGGAAAAGCCTGCCTGTTCCATGCAACCCTGTCTTTGTCCACCTTCCTCTTTTGTTTTGTTGATTTGTTTGTTTTTGGTTTCTATACAATCAAGAGCCTCTTTGGCTAAGAGTGCGGAGAGACCTAGACATAATATGACAGTGACAACGGATGAGAGAGACAGCATGGGACAGGACCCCCCAGGCGTGCTGCAGGGGGTCTGCTCCAGTAGGATGCCAGGAATGGTTCAGGGGTCCCAACGGCACGAGCCTCCGACACGTAACAAGCGCCTTGCAGTTGTCCTCGGCCTTGACCCTGTCTCGTCTTAAGACACATATGGAGCTTAGACAGGAGAAAGCCTCAGGGATGTGATCAATTACACACTCACAGTCATACTACAAGAATATCTCCAGTAAGAACATTTTACAACAGCTCTTCAGTTGCACAGTCTGGGACACATTTTAATACATGTTAAAAGTTGTTTGTATGTTCGTACATTTGCTCGAAACTGTTTAGATTATGGCAGAGTGAGCTGATTAGAAAATACTCATTATGCAATTATATATTAGAAGATCACTATGGCCTCAGGAGATGTGAGTACCACTGTTAAAACATCTTCTCTTCCCTTGAGTAAAATCTTGGGATTTCTGACAGCACGGCTAGTGGATGTCTCAGATCTGTTAGTCTCTAACAGACTTTGCTTGCTGAGTATTAAGAACACATTCTCTGGCTCCTTGAGTGTCCTCCGGGGGACCATGGATCACATGCAGGAATCAGTAATATAGGCTTGTCAAGTTCTTGTCTTGTACTGTATAAAGTATAGATTCATACCTGCAAAATGCGAAAAAGTCAAGCTAAACAAACCTAGCTGCTTAGCTGCCCTGTGCACATCTAAAACCACTGACACATTTAGAAAGAATGTAAAGTAAACAGTGAATGACTAATACGGCTGTTTTGATGTTAAAATGTTTTAGACGCTATAAAATGTCGTGCCTGGGCCTGACAGGCCTACAGACTTATAAATATTTCTTTCACGTTAACAGCGAAACAAGGAAGAGTCATGCTATGCTAATGTTTTTATTGCTTGAGTTTTGGGAGTTGCCAAACTCATCACAAGGTGCTATTGAAGGTGTTATTTTCTCTGAGAGTTACGGGAAATGAAAAAAATATATTTAAAAGCCTCGACAGTGGATAAAAGAGACAATCCATGCATTTGAATCCTACAGCTGTTGAGGATCAGCTTGGATCACAAAGTGTGAGTATGATATGTTTAAACTCTAAAACAAACATGTTCCACAGTCATACAAACACTGCTAATCTGTGTTGCCGACATGGATGTCTTTATATTTAAATGTCCCCTACATTACTGTTTCTAAAAGCCGAACCATTAAGAATCAACACTTTACATACCAGGCAGTTAATGTGGTGGAAATTTGCCAAGCGTAGATTCCATGCAAGCTGAGCTGGCCTGTCTTCGATTGGCCTGGGAATACACAAAATGCCCCACATGCATTATGTGATGCCGAGTTGTGCTTCGGAAAACGTGGCTTTTAATGTTCCCTAATTGGGAGGCATTAATCAATTGTCCTCCATCATCAGAGGCTAAGAGGGCCTGTAAGCATCTGCCCACCATCCAGCTCTCTGACCCAAGACCATCTGGCTCTCAACCTACGCTCTGCTGCAAGAAATCACTTTTGACTCCATCAATCAAAGCTACATTAATATTCTGTCTTAAGCAGCCCACTACTTGGACTGCGTTCATGGTCTTAATTACCTTAAGCCCTGCCAGAAGAAGGTGACCGCAGAGAGCGAAGAAACTGTATCAGGTCTCCCCCTCTGTCAGTTACCATACATTTATACTCCATCAGGGACTAGTGACTCTTTTTGGCTTGTCCGCTTTAGCTCGCACATACCATGTACAAAGGACGCGGCCGGGGAATCGGGGACAATGGCAACAACTGCACATCTAATTTAGCTCCTTGTTTATCACAAGTTTGTAACCAGATCTGTTGCACAATGCAGGGAGCACAATGGAATGGTGATCAGGGAGCTATTGTTTTTCAAGCTAATTAGCCTCTGGCCATATCTATGAATCCCCTGAGGTGTACAATTCCAGAGTTAAATATGGCTAAAAGCGGCGTGCATCTATGATACCATTAAAAAGAGCCTTACTAGTCTATGGTATTTGGGGATTCATAATGTGAGGGACTGAATATCTACACAGCATTGCTTCGTAGAACATAGCCGTGTACTTTGGAAGCCCTGTAACCACACAACAGTTGCTTTAGTACTAATGTTGTCCATTTATCTATTAGGCTGCCAACGTACATTGTCTCATCTGCAATTCTCACTCCAGCGAAGCTCAAGAGATTAAATGACTTGGAGATGTACACTGTAACAATATTAACATGCTACATTTGATTCAGCACAATAATTATATTGTTCATGTATGCACAGCAATAAAACTGTCCTGTGTGCACAATTATAAGGAGAGTATGTTTAGCTGCGCGTTTGCTAGTCGTTTCAGTGCATATCACTGATTCAAACAGTCAGCACACAGGGTGGGAACTGTTACAAGGACAGAAAGCAAAAGTTGCAAACCAGCATTGTAGAAACAACCTTTGACCTTAAAGCATTAGCCTCTGACCTGCAACAGGTGGAGACAGTGTCTTTCCAGCCAGTTGGACCAAGTGTCAGGGACTTTCTAGCACCTACTCACAACTCTACGGACAAATATTATCATTTTCCTGAGGGCTACTCAGACAAACATGGTGTAGACTGCATGTGAGGTCTAATAGCACATGTTATTTTGGGTGTAAATGCTGTGTCTGGGACTAGTAGGGGTCTAGGGAAGGTGACTGAATGTGTAAAACAAACCAAACACCTGTTCAGCACATTGGATTCAGTAGGGGTGCACAGATAGAGAAGAATTTGTTGTAACCACTCTTAGATAGTTGCCTAAGGCAAAATAGTCTCAGTCTATGAAAACACAATGTGTGCAGGGTAATTATCTTTTAATATTACAAATTCCTACACTACACATTTAATTACATATATGACTTGTTGGATTATCTAAATCTGCTGAATATTGCATTTGGATTTCAAAAGTTAAATTTATTTGTCCAAAGGTCCATTTTATTTTTATGTGCAGAATAAAATAAGAAGGATGAAAAATTCTTTAATGTACAAGTCAGTAATACTTTTTTCAGGTTTAACAATTATTCTTTTGAAAAATCTTTCTGGCTTTTCATACATCACACACCATGCTGCGTTAGGTCTTATGGTTATTAGTAATGGGCAAGGAGGCCCAGAGTGGTCTGTTGGCTGCTGACCAGACCTTTGATCTGCAACTGTGTAGTTCTTGGGGCCAGGCTGCTTCATGAGACCACTGAGAGGAAGAGGCAGCCAAAGCTGACAATAGGTGTCGGCAGTCTCCCTCTGGTCTTTCCTCATCACAGGGAGAATGCACGCAAGTGGTCCTTCGGAGACTCGCCCTGATGTGGTTCTCAATGGCAAGTGAGTTTTAATGGAGAGGTCAGGGAGAGGTCCTGACCAATGGAGCCAAGGGCCAGGTGGCACATCACAGCGTCCCTATGTGCAGCTATCCCCAGAATGCGACACAGTGGCGTCGGCAAGTTTGCCTCTGATCAGCAAGGGGAGGGCTGGGCGCAATAGTGTCGCCAAATGCTGAGCGGACTGTGGCACAGGCCCTCTGTGCCAACTCTTGGTGAGGCCATTCTGCTTTCTAGTCTGGAAGCAATAAAACCAGAGAATTGTTTTAACAAAAAACACAAATAAAGTATTTGAAAATAAGGTATTTTTATGTAAATTATGTTTGGTTAGTGAATAAAATTTTGACAAAGAAAAAATGACATCTGTTAAGTTTAAAAGTGTTATGAAAAAAGAGTGATGTTGTATTTTCCCTAACACAGTATTAACTGTTCTACTGTGCAATGTAGGACTGTTTTGCATTAATAAGAAAATTTTTTAAGATATTAAAATGCACATATCAATATTTATTCTAAATTATGGTTTAGGTTTCTAAAGGAAATATGTATTTAACATAATTCCTTTAAAACAACAAGCAGTCAATAAGAATAAACTATCAGATATCTGTGAATAATAATGGTGAATACTTTATTGATCCCCTTGGGGAAATTGTTGTTTGGACAGATGCTAGACCCGTGTCTGCGCTTCTACGGGGTATCAGTGTCTTGTCCAAGGACGCCTCGACATGTAACCTGGCGCGCATAGGAATCGAACTCGCTCACCCTTGGGTTTGAAGACGACGGGTCTACCCACTGAGCTATCATGCCACCATTATCTAATATCACCATCTTTCACTGTAATTTGATGCAGCAGGGTCCCTGTTGCAAATAGCCACATGTTTTATTTTGAACAGTCTTCATTTTTCATGGCCAGGTAGTAAGAAACAGATGCTTTTTATTGCATCTTCATAAAAGTAAGATCATTTTAGTTTGCTTTTATAGCTAGTTCAAGTGTGAACCTCAGACATCTTGCATAGAGATGTCAATATGACACCAAACATAACACTTGCAGATGTTTTTTGACTGTTCACTCCTGATCACTTACGAGTGATTCAGTAATGCCATCTGCTGGTTGTATAATGTTTTGCCTTTGAGCAAGAACTGAGCACATGAAGCCACTCTTTCCATATTTCTCTTTCTGTCCCGAATTAAGAGCCACCTAATCACCAAACATGAATTATCTTACACATTATAGAGTGTTAGTGTCCCTCTCTCCATGATTGACTTTCACTTTAATGGTGTTCAGTCCTTGCTGGAGAGGAGGACAAGGACTAATTATACTGTATATTGCCCACAAAGTGGCTCTGTCATCTAGTGGCCATTGAAAAGGACAAACAGTCCCTTGCCACTCTCAGCTGTTCAGAGATATTAGAAAAAAGAAAAAACATTTGGAAACACCAGCTGTCTTGTGGTTTCCAGTGCACAATCCTCTAAAACCACAAGCCTTGTAGTATAACAGCATTTCTAGCTGTCTCGTGTCAAAAGATAATAGAACCAGAGTCTGCTGATGTGTGCAGCCCTAAATAAAGCTTTGAGGATGATAATGCAACAAAATAACGTGTTAATGAACTGTTAATAAACCAATTTACTCAAATTCACAGAGAACTCTTTTCAACACTAAAGCAGTACATTGTCACTTAAACCGTGAAGTAGCTATGGTGTTATGTTTTCAAGAAACACTAAAGCAAATGAAGCTTTCCAACCATGTTAACGCTTGCTGGGAAGCTTCATTTGCAGCCAACATGTAAATGCATATTCTGTCAGAAGGAGGTCGTTTTGCCGCAGAGCTTTTAATTGCTTTCTAAACAAACCTGTAATTAATGATGAAGCTGCCACTAGTAGAGAAATGGCCAGTTACTATGCTAATAAAGAATCACACTATTTCCAGAAATTAATTATTATAACTTTTACCATAATATGCACAGCAATTGAAAAACAGCTCAAGTGGACTTGATTCTAACCTTCTCTTATCAATACCTTGAATAAAAAATATGCCAGACACAAATTTCTCATTCATATTATGCCATACAGTCTTCAAACTCTGGTTGTTTGGTCGTGCCTGAAGGGCCAATATTATTGCTGATGATCAATTAAAAGTACACTGAGGACTACGTGTAATTTCACAGTGATTTACTGGATTTATTGTTGTTTGGAAAAACCTGCAATAATTTCAACTGAGTAATCATTAGTGAAAAAGACAGTGCTGAGAACATTATCTGGAGTCAATATCTTTAATTTGTGTAAACATATGTGCAGCCTGATTTTTACACTTGTTAATTAGAAAAGTACGGAGCCCAGGAGGTGCCACAGAGGAGAAAAAATATAGGGTGTTAAAATGAGCGAGAGGTTTTGCCTCCTCTCTGTGCTCTTCTTAGGTCGTGGATCTTAATGCAGAGTCAAATGCAGGTAAGGGGAAAGATTTAACTTACAAGTTTTATTTGCAGAATATATTCTGGAGATCACACAAGCAGTGCACCCTAGCTCAGCCTGAAATGATCTAACTCACTACTGTCTAAACATAAGATAATATTGTCCCTCCAAGAGATGGCAGAGTGGGAAAGTCTCAGGCTCAATGGCCTTCACATATTTTCACAAACTACAAACAGGTCTGCTACACACAGTTACTTGCAGGCTGCACAACTAATGTCAAAAGTATCACACAAGCTCTAATTTCTGTTACTTTCTGTCCCTGCAACACACTTCTCTCTTCTAAATCAAGAGCACGGGTTAGTTTATCAAGTCATTAAGTTCCTCCGTGGCAGCTTAAATAGCCACAAAATCATTATGCTTTACAGGTGCACTGTTTCCGCTCACTGGAAAACGTCAGACTGTTATACGCTCAATATCTCTAACATTACATTACAGTGTTAATATTACAGTCACATCCTGAACTGTGTTAGCTTAAACAGCCGATGCAAAAATGTGCTTCAGGTTGTTTTTAATGCACAGTCACATGGACAGAAACAGTCTTATTCACAGGTGTTGTAGTTGTTTAATTCTGTTGGTTGATCAGGATGTGATGGTAAATCACATACTTCTGAAGCAAGAAAGATCTAATGGGTGAAGTGTGCGTCAGCAGTCTGCCTGTTCAGCGAGCACCCGATCTTCAATCGGTTTAACGTTATTACCAACCTTTGTTTCTGGACGTTTTGCTCATGTGTTTCTGAATAACCGTCTCCAACAAAGCATGGTTCTAATTAATCACCTTCAGGGAGCAGATTCCCGCTACAACATCATGTGAAGGAACACTCTGTAAGTTTAGGATGTGGCTCTAATGTTAGCGCTGCGATGTTAGAGATAATGAGTGTATAACAAACAAAGGAAACGGTGAGCGGAAAACAGTTCACCTGTAAACTATGATGACTTTGTGGCTATATGAGCTGTCACAGAGAAACACAGTGGTCTTTAACCTCTTGATAAAGTAACCTGCGCTCTCGATTTAGTAATCCGTTTGCACCATTTACTTTTTTTCTTCACCCTATATTTTTTCTCCTCCGTGGCCCCTCCCAGACTCCGGAGAAATGCACATGTAGAGAAAGGTGGACCCAAAATGCAGACTAGGACAAGAGAGGGTTCAAACAAAAATAAACAAAACAGTGCATATGTACAAATTAGGGAGTTAAACTGAACAGAAAATCACTCCCAGAGGGGGGCAAACTAAAATAAAGACAAAGACAGGGAGGTTGACCAGATACAGAGGGAAAAACATATAATGAATAGAACAGAGAGGCCAAGAGAGTGTGACAGAAACTTAACCCAAACTAACTCACAGAAGTGAGGAGGAGAATAATGATGGGTAGAGGCGTGAGAACCGAAGAGGGCATAGCCAGATGAACTGACAAGGGAAGGGAGAAAGTTTAGGGTAGTGATGGCAGAATTGAAACAGTGTTCCAGTAAGTATCTAAACCTTTGCGGAACATCCGATTCAAAGCATTGTTTGAGCGCTGTCTCGAGCGCAAGAGGTCGTGTGTCTGTTCCATATTGCATCCCATCGCGTTACTGTTTTAAATCATCGCGGGTGATTTGCCCGAACTGCTTCCCGAATTGAAATGCAATGAAACGCAACGAATATAATAAATTTATTTTATTTGGGCACCTGATGTCAAGTAGTAAGATCTGTAGATTGTCAACTAAATGGAGTCCAGCATGTTAGCCAGCATTAGCCTCCTAGCAAATGTTACATTATGACTCAAAGATTGTCCCCGTCCTCTCTTGCACATGCTTTGCTCACGCTCGGGTATTACTATCTGAAATTGGTTAAAACAGAAATTTGCAGTTTGCTTGCTTAATAAACATGGCTTGTTTCACTTCAGTGATAAAGCCAGAATTCAGTTCTAAGTTAATTGAGCCTTGAATTAGTTTTTTTAATTAACAGAAAAAACAGACATTTCCAACAAGTCCATTTTATAACTAATTGCTTTTGTCTCCAAAAGGCACTCCCACTCACAGAACTGGGCCCTTCAACCCCCCAAAAAAACAAAGAGGAATCATCAAAATTGGCAAATATGTGATATTTAAATTAAATAACTAGTTTGTTTTCTTCTTTGACATTGTCCTTGAAATAGTTGTCAGTAATAATAAAGATAATAATGTCAGCTGTCCTGCTTCCTCTCACTTTGGGATGAACAAACTACTGTATGGGAGTCTAGCCGATGGCAGCAAATGCTGTAAGTTTTCAGTTCATCACTTCATCACACAAGAGCATCCTGTCGCACTCCCTGGCCCATCTTTCTGGCCTAAATTCCTAGTTCCCTGTTTTCTCACTCACTTTAGTCACGCCCTCAGCTCAGCTTTCCCTCACTCACTCCCTATTTATCACCCTTCACTACTCCACATCCTAGTTGGTTCATTTTAATCTTTAGTTAATAAATTCCCTTTTAATTTATGCCTCTAAGAGTGTTTTCTCAGTCCCCACAATGCTTACAGTATTAATAAAGACCAAAAATGTCAAACTGTAAATGTGTTGTTTATAAATATATATTCAATATGTGCATCTGTACAAAACAATTTCTAAAAAAACGTAATATAACCAAAACCACAAAACAGGCAGAGGGGTCAAATGGCTCCATTTGCTTTAAGCAAACAAGAGTAATTCAAACAAATTTCAGAATTCGTAATGTGTTAGTTTGTGTGTGAGTTTCACTCAGTGAAAAAAACTAACTCCTCCAATGAATCATACAATCACTCTGGCAACAGATGTAGAACATCTGCAGTCAGGAGTTTTCTGTTTAACAAAAGCAGTGCCAGGGGGGTGAAGTCCAGACGTGTACAGTAAGATCAAGACATGCGTCACTGGTTTTAAAACAAGTTGTATAAACTTTGTATTTTCTTTTTTTTGCTGTAACTCTGATAGGAACTATTCAGACACTTGAGTTAGCAGCTAGGTAATAATTTTGACTTTTAGAATAACAGTACATTGTGTTTGCGAAAATCTGTGACATGAAGTAAAAATTCAAGGTCAAATACATGATTGATAGTAAATTTCTCAATATTGCGTTGACCTTTTCTGAACCCTTCACACAATCAAGACAGTGCAATGTTGATTAAACTGTGGGAATTCAATTGTTTCCTCAGTCAAACTCAACCACCACAAACTACTGTGCATTTACACACTATAGTACACACTGTTATAAAAACTGTTAACCTTGCATTCAAATCTGAAATACAACACAACATTACTGAGTGAAAATATTCCAACATCGTTCTGATGTGAGGAAAGTATGGTTAATGCTAAGTGTTTCATAGTTGTATGTGATAACTGGACATTTCACCATTTCCTTCTGTCACAGATTGAGCCATGCTGCAATGCTACCTGTTGTCAATGTTTGGGGAGTGATAACATTTTCTTTTTGGGAGACAAAATGTTGTTAGTAGAAGTCTTGATATACTTAAAACTCAAATGTGTCTGATGTTTATGTACATTTGGTATAACATAAAGAAAGGTGGATTATGAACTAAACCACAACATAACTTTTAGCATTTTTGCACTGATAGAATGAAAGTAAATGTTGTATAATTCTAAAATAAACAGTTGAATCAGTCATTTTCTGTTAATAAGGCTGCAAAGTAGTGAATCATAATTATATCTTTAATAATTTGTTGTTTTGAGAAAATACTAGGGTTATATTAATCTCAATATAGAAAACACAAGGAAACATGTGGCCTACCTATTACATCTCTCTGCTGTCAAGAACCTTTTTTTGCAGCCATGTGTAATGAAAAGCTTGACCTTGATCGTTTGCTCAGAAGTGCCAAAACCCAGATAAAGAGAAGATCAAATGCAACAGCAAGGATTTACTTCCCTGCTGCCTTCCACTAAAGCACCATGGGCCTACTGCCATTATCCAGTGAGATGTGTACACACAGATATGGAGACATTTTTTGAACAGGCAGTTGTGTTTTAGATGCCAATGGTTCATGGTTTAGTGTCTTGTCTAGGGACACTTCAGTATGTGACTAGGAATCAGGGGAACCAGGAGTCAAACATCGACTCTGTAGGTTTAGAGATTTCTGCCCTACCCACTGATTGTTGACTTTGTCTGATATATGTTACCTTGACAAAACTGGAATATGATAACTAAAATAAATATCATTTAACCTTTCATTTTCAGTCCAACAGGATGACTAAAGCGTTCATAGTTAATTACTGCTAAATGCATAAAAAGTGTTAATTCACAGAATAAGAGATTGTTATTGATGACTGGGATGAACACATTATGGTAAAATAGCAGTTAATAAACTGGTACAGTGTAACTACTGATAAAATATAAAGGTACCCAGAGCTACACACAATAGCAAATGTGCCTCTGCACTGTTTTTGGCCATACCCCAGAACATAATTGACCACTCTATTCATCATTTACTGCAATAAAATGCTGAGATTGAGACAGTGTGATTTTTCCTGCACTGCTCCAACAGGTGGAGCTAGTGCTGCACCGCCGAGTTTTTTCCCAGATGGTCAATATGATGATATGAGGAGCGGTTTTGTCTGCCACTCTGGAATTGAGATTAGTGCATGACAGAGTGTGTCTGTTTGCTGTAGTGGCTGTGTATTACCTGTGCTACTATATAGTCAGAATGTCATTCTTTCTTAACTTTAATGCCATTCCCACACGTTTCCCATGCAATAGTTTCCATTTTGTTCCTTGAACATGTTTCCTTTAATGCACATTACCACCGTGTTTAACGGTGTGCATCAAGGCAAAGCACTACCACATCTCCAGCTTTACGCTTATTACAGTGATAACAGATATGCTCTACTAATGTGTAAATATTTAGTTTAAAGCTGCAGCACAAATTAGTTGGATGTTTAAAATGGTGTAAAATACAACATTCAGCTGAAGATGGTGGCAGTAAACTAAAGTATATTCACACAGTGTAGTTCTTCTGCTAATGGAAATGAACTGATGGCAAATTAGCAGTGTTCATCATGCTTTGTCTATTATGCGAAAATATGTCTGCAGATTTGAATGATTCGTTTTCATGATAACAGTTATGTTTTTTTTTACATTGTGCACTGACTCATTTGGCAGCAATTGAGACACAGCACAAACACACATTCTGACAAAATTGTGTTGTTTGTGTGCACTTACTTTGGTTCAAATTCGTGTACATTACATACACATATGCACTATCATAAAATCTGTGGTTTCTACGTTTCTGATTACACATCTGAACACATATCAGGCACACTCATTAGTGAGCCTGTTTACACGCAAGATGTAATAAGTAAGTCATTACAGAAATCTTAAACTTCTCACAATTTCTCTTGTTGTCCCTAAAAAAAATTATTTTACAAACTCGTCACTGACTTGTACAGTAGCTATTAGACAAGGACATATTCAATGTGTAACATTTAAAAGAGGTTGCTGAAGGGCTTCAGAAAACTCTCAGGTTTTGTGTATTGTTTGATGGTGAGCTTGTGCAAGATAAGCCGTCATTATAGGTGTGCACATTGCGAGTGCTGTTTAGCTTTCGTGGTTTTGTGTTAATGAAAAACATCTTCCACAGAAAGGAGAACTGACTGTGAAGATAGTTGAAAGAGAAATCTATGACGGCTTGATTTGATTTGCTTGTGCTATGCATATTTTTACGTATGAAAACTAAAAAAGCTGATGAAGGCTTGTGACAATCCCACAAAGACGGACTTTGGTGATTTTCCGTACACATTAGTGCCGTTATCTGATGCCAAATGTGACAAGCTTTGTTTTGCAACTGACACAATTTGCTGCACATTGAGAGAACAGAGCCTCCAGAATCTGATTGAAAAGATTGTTTTCTGCACTTTTCAATTACCTCTTGCTTGACGCAGAAGCCCATCACCTACACAATGTGCCAATTCAGTGATGGAGAGAAAAAGATGCAGCCTGTAGACACAAAATAATAAATGGTTTTCTTCGTAGATTTATGATATTCCACAGCATTTTACTGAAATGCAGTTTAAATATACATCCAATCTTAAGGATGACTGACTTTCCAAAGTGGTTGTTGTTCTTATGTTTGCATAAGCAAGCAGTGGCACTAATGATAAAAGTTTAACCCAGTTTCTTAAACGAGTTCAAAAGCAAATCTCCCTGTTGTACTTACCCCGCTTGCAAGTATCATATCACTAATTAATGCTAAAGTTCATTGGAGGCAGAACGACTCTCAGTTGGTCTATTTTGCATGTATGACCTCGATGAGAAACAGATACTAAATGCGTCCTTGCAGTGAAGGAATATAGTTTGCAGGAACTACTGATGTTATCCATTGATATGCACAGCAGTGTTAGTTTTCTCTTTTTGTGTCTTCCCACACTAGAGACCTCGACTTCTGCTTTTAAAATGAACCACCTACCTCAATCAATGAGTTAATTAACATATTCTAGACTTGCTCCGAGGAGTGTTGACAAAACTTAGCACCAATCTTCATCTGAAGTCAGTTACCCACTGGAATAGAGACAGCTCCCAAGGTTGTACTAATCGGACAACAGATTCAAATTATATTTTGTCCAAAGGGCTTTTTAGAAGCAACAGCAGAGACAGTTCACCATCGATTTATTTAAAAGCATTTAAAGACAGCAAAGATGCTGCTTTTACACTGTTATGCTCCCGTCAAACATAAAAATGGAAATCATGTAATTTGTTTTTACATTTGCAATATAATGTGTGTGTGTGTGTGTGTGTGTGTGTGGTGCAGAAATGTTCTCTTTTCAGTGTTGCTTGTAGAATTTGTTACATTATATTTTATTTGCAGTAGAGAAGCAAAGGGAACGAGTTACCAATCATGCTTTGAAATGCCTCTTAGCCTCTGCTTATTTCTTGCCAACACCAGAATCTTGCTGCCCCATGTCAGACTGAATTGGTCTTCTTTCTTAATAAGCTCGCTGACAAGTTCTTTCTCTTCCTCTCACTCTCTTTTATCTTTTGTGCTCACTATTCCTCTGTCACTAACGCCTATCCTTTAGAAGGGTTTTCTTTGCATCATCTGACAACTTCTTCAGCGTTCGAGAGCAAAAGACATATATGGGGGAATCATAGGCTTACACTTGCCCTGTCAAGCATAGAGATTAAATATTTAACAGCTGAAATGTCCTAATTTCTGAGGGTTTTTCTGAGCCTAAGAAAAAGAAAATGTTAGGGTAAGAGTCTTTGGGTTAGGTGTTGAGTATTTCACTTTTATTGTAAAATTCTAGATTTCATCTTTCTTTTTTGGGTTATTTAATTATCATCTTCCAGAGAAATAAGTATTCACATTCTGTTCATTGAGTCTGCAAATCTTTATTATTTGTTATGTAACCAGAAGTAAACAGTTTTATTGTTTACTGGCCTGGCCTACAATACTTGTCAACCATAATGTATTTATAATATTAAATTCAAGGAAATAATATCATTTGAAACTTGATGAAGGGTACACGAAGTAGTAAAGCACCATACATCCATTATCTTTACTGCTTGTCCTTGTATGGGTCACAGGAGTGCTGGGTCATGTCTAAATAATTGAATACAATACATATTATCCCTTAGTCCTGAAAATAAGTGGGTGGTGTAAATATCCTCTATGTCCATTCACCTTGAGGAAATGCTCACTGATAGTGAAACTATCAGCATTACAGCACATGGTAATTTATGAGCATGAGGAGTTATAATCTAGTTTTACACACTGTGGCAGCTCCTTTAACAGATGATAGGTGAATTAGAAGTCAATTATGTTTAACTCTAGCTCTATTAAAATGTGTGCAGCACCATTACAAAGTAAATATATATGGGTAGCCTGGTAATCAAACTCTTTTCAATTTGTTTCTATTGTTTTAATGTTGCCCACCACAATATTGAAACCAGGCAGATTTTATGTTATGACTGATCAGCATATAAATAAAGGTTCATAGCAACTTCAGTGCCACAATGAACTGAAAAGGAAACCTTCAAAACGTATAGAAGGAAAAATGTACCAACTAATCTGTAAATTAATTTTTACATTCTCAAATATGAAAGGTAGGTCAAATTTGAAATCTTTATTAAAATAACTGAAGTGAGTAGCTCGAGATTTTTAAAATGTGATGTTGTTGAGTTTTCATGTTAACAGGTGTGTAGAGAGAGGTGAAAGCTCTGGGCCACATCTTAAAAATGCCAAGGCTGAAACACTGAGTAAATAGAAGAATAAAACTCATGTTCACTGTTTTGTCACCCAAAGCCAGAGGTCTTGAACAAATACCTTACCTTTATGAAACTTTTAATCTTCTGTTACCGTTGAGATGGTGCCAGATTAATGTTAATGCCACATACTTTTTTAGTACGTAGCATTCATAGTTTGAAGGTGTAGAATGTGTACCCTATACGTTATAACAAATAAATGATAAATGTAACACAATTAAATAAAATGTAACATAAAATACCATTAGTGTTATGTATAGCAAGGCACAACATCAGTGAATCTTCACAGACAAGTTGAATAAGCATCTGTCAAGGATTTGTTGGTTGTTAAAAACAACGCAGTAATCTCAGCAGCATCTAAACAAGAGGCAGCAACTTGTTTGCTTTGCATCTCCTAGACTCTCTACAGACTCACATGCAGTCTTAGTTCAGCCTCAGGTTCAAGATGTACTGACCAGCCAGAGTTTAAAACTTTGTCTCATAATTGTTGGAGCAGCGAATTTGGGGAAGGTACGTTTCCCACTTTGATGACCGTTGTTTGAAGAAAATGACCGGAAATGCATTGCTATCTGTCCATACTAGCTGAGTGATTGTGACAATCAGTCTCCTCTATCTTTCCTCCCCCACAGCCAACTTTTCTCATCATTTCACATTGCACCTCCTCTGCCTACCCCATCTGTCAGAGCACACTTACTAGATGTGCACAGGCAAGCCTAGCACGAATCAGTGATGTAGCTTAAGTATTCAAGTTAAAGAGAACAAAAGAGTAGGCAATACATACATGGGATATAGGCATCCTCACAACAAGTGGGTATTGTGTGATCGGGTTTAGTGACATGCAAAGTAAAACTATACTATTTGAGACAGCTGAAAGCTTGATTCAATGTCTGGAAAAGGCAAAGCTAGCTAGCTAAGACTAGCTATGAAGGATGTTTGAAAATAGTTACACGCCTATTAACTGCATTAGAGAGAGTCTACATCATATCAAATCACTCAAACCACTCAGGAAATTGAAGCAAATGAAGCATGATCTTTTTCTACTGAGAATGCAATTAGTAAGCATAAATGTGTAGGCAGAGGTAATAGACACTCTTGGATAGCAAAGGCACAGCTGTGGGTGTCGACTAGAAGTTCCAGGATAATAACATATCCATTAAAATGCTTCTAATGTCTGACTGACTTCAAATGCTCAGGTCAACCAATCACAGATGCTCATTTTAGCATCTGACTGGATCTCGGTTGTGTGTTGGATGGTGGCAGAAAGGTGTATTACATCATATTGTGATGACTGAGGTCAGCAGCTTAATCGACAGCTACTTACCTTTAAGCTTGTGCAATATGGCTGCCTCTGTGTGCGGCATCCAGAAAGGAGGTGATTATATTGCATCTGTGTATGACATCATATAAGCTTAATGGTGTGACTTGACAGTAAACATCAATGGGATTTAGTATCATCTACATTTGAATGTTTGGCATGGGTCACCTATGTAAGCTTTTAACAGTGGGCCTGACAGGCAGGATGGATTGGAGCATCTTCTTAAGCCAAGTGCCCAGACGGAGTAGTCAGGCTGGGTTGTCTGTGACCTAAGGAATAACACAGTGTCAAGGTGTCTGGGCAGGAGTCTTGCTCATGACTCAGCTGGGAGCAAGAGTTGGTTTCCACTTCTGTTTATTATGTATCTCACCAGCAACCCCAGCAAACCCTTGTCTCACAAGTTCTGTGAGAAGCATATACTTAATGAGGCATGCAAGGTAATTAGCAGGGACAGATGCATCAATGTACATGTACTGTCTTCATCTTCCTTCTACACATATCATCCTCTCTTTTCTCCTGTCCTTTTCATTTCTTTTGTCTTTATAACAGTATCTCATTTAATTCCCTCTCCCTTTTCTTACCCGCTATTGTTTACATCAGATAGATACAGTCTAGTTTTGTTGAAAGGACAGTGGATACTTTCTGAGCAAGCACTGAACCTATAAACACAACTGATACTGCAGATAAAGATACATACAGCCAGAAATTCACCCTATGAAACAGGGACATGAATGATGGACAGGTCCTGCACTTACAACAAATGATTATCTGCAAAGTGCAACCATTTTTTTCCCGGGCCCCACAAGGGACTCAGTCAAGGTGAATGCCAAGACATGATGAAACTTGAAGCAATCTTGACCCCCAGCATGTGGAAATGTGAATTCTGTCTTCCATTTGATCAGTGTTAACGCACACATTTGCCTGTTCAGTGCAAAACAAGTGTGTTGGTGAGTGGGTGAACGATGGGATTCTGTGACTCGCTCAGGTTCAATCAGAATACATAACTTTTCAGCTTGTGGCACAAAGCATGTTACGTCTGCATTGCTCTCCTTCAGCTGGTAAAGTTCACTTCCCAAAACTTGCCACTCATCGTGATGAGCTGTCTAAGCTGAAATGGCATGTTGCCTGAGGCTGAGGTTACTCGTGAATATAAAGCCGCTGGGTGCAGAAGGAAGAGATTACAGGTACGGTATAAGAAAGAAATGTGTATGTGTATTTTACTTTTTATCTGTGTTGTCTGTGATATATTTAGCTACATGCTTCTTTCATTTCTTACTACCATCTACTAAACCTTAATGTTGAAAAAATGTTGTTCAGACGAGACACACAAAGGCATGCCTTCAAAATGAAGATAACCTCCCTGAAATTACATTTATGGCTATTTTTTTATTTCCTGACAGCAACAATTTATTTTGTACTCCACAGTTCACCACACATCTGTGCTGCATTTTTACGGGGGTACCGGATTTCATTAAAGATGTCTCAAGGCAACAGGAACTGGCAGGGGTGAATGTGGATAAAAACATCCTTTGCACATGGATGCTTTTCACTCCTGTGCTCAGACACTGTAACAAGAGACACAGTCTAAACCAAAGAGCTGGTTAGTCACGCGGATGGATGGGCAGAGGTTGATGGAGGTGTGGGATGGGCTTTAAGGTATGAAGGTGGTGAAAGACGCAGGAAGTCAGAACTGGCTTAAAGCTGTGATCCAAAGTAAGCCGATGGACCGGACTTGTACAGTGCTCATTTTCGCTTCCATCTAACAATCCAGCTATCGATTCTGTGTTTCCTAATGAGTTCTTTTGGGCCGCTTGGGATTTCTGTCTGGCTGTCTTCTATTTACTGTCTTGATTAGAATGTGGTGCTGTTGTCTTTTAAATCTTCCACATTAACTTTTCTAGTAAAGTTATATGCTTGTTAGCTAATAGATAACAATTTGTTTGACAAGCAGGATTATATTTTGGAGGGCATGCACTGCTAGATTATGTGTAATAGCTTTTTTAATTGTTTGTTCACATTCTCTCTGTAATATAATTTTTCAGAACTCCTAAAATACATACTAAAATAAATGACAACCTAACTTTTCACATCTTCAAAATCTGTTTTGTACTTACCTTTATATTTGCATGTCTCGTGAAAATAACAAATAAATCATACATTAGACTGTAATTTATGCTTCTGATAAAGCAATCACAAACCCATCCTGGTACTGTACTTAACTGAGTTACTGAAGGTGTCAGTTGTATATTAATCCACAGCCACATGTAGTGCACAGCTAAGTCCTTTTTTAAATGATAGGTGCTGAAAACTTCACTGCTTAACTTTTGTGAGAAATGTCGTATTCTCTATTTTTTAAGATGAGAATTAAAATAGGTTCCCTGTATGCATTTAGTAGAAACATGTTCCACAGACTCAGCAGGGAGGTTTTGTATTGTGAGACATAGTTTTTAGTAGATGCACAGCAAACATATTACAGAGCCTATTGTCCAGTTGTATTTTCTTGCATCATGTACTGATACCTCCTAAATGAAACCATGTATTTCTTTGGTTGAATATACAATAGATGTATGAAACCTTGCATTGGGTTAACTGAAAAATAGATGCTGCTCATTTTAGTAATCTTTTTTTCTAGACAATGTAGGCCTGTTTAAATTCTGCCAAAATATCTGAACTTGTAGTACACAGCATACACTTTTTTTTGGCATTAATACTTAATACTTAGACTTTTTATTTCTACATTTAGGTACTCACAACATATAAGGTTAGAAAAGACTTTCATCTGGCTTAGTGGAGAAAGGCCTAAGAGTGAATTCAGAAATGTTTATTTATTTAACAAAACCACAATCTTTCCTCATCGTTAAAGTGCTTTTGGTTCGCAAACCTAACCACACACAGTGTCAAACTCTGGTCTGTGGTGAGAGAGTTGACCTTTTATGTCCACCACACTCATTGAAAATGTACTGTATGTACTGTAATCTGTCAGTCCCCCAAAAAAACATTATTGCAACTGCAGTTTAGTTGCATAGGATCCAGGACTGATGTGTCATTTGTCAAGTATAGGCACATTATTGGTTGATAATTTTACGTCTCAGGCTTCATTGTAACAGTTTCATGATGTAGAACTAATTTAATGCAGCTCATTCACTTGGGACACATCAATTCACAAAGGATTTGACGCATATCAGAGACAGAAAGCTACCATAGAGTCAGTATATTTCTCTGGAAGAAAAACATAAACGTAGATTCTTCTGCACTATTTATCCATTCAGCAGTGGTTGAGGTTTGATTTCCTGGCTTGCCAAGCTACTCATGGCAACAAGGTGAATATCTTGGATTATATGCACCCTTTATCTGTCTGTCTTGCTCCATAGCAGTTGCCAAGGGTTACGGCAGTGGTCAGAGATCCATTTCTCATGTTTTACTCAAAGAGTAGGTCAGGAAATACCCTTTGTGCACCCATGTTTTTGAGATGGGTGAGTCATCCATCCAACTATCCATTCACATGCATGCAGGTACATCCACCAGAAAAAGCATCTCTACACCGTCATGTTTTCAAACTGCCATTTTGGTGCCATTCAAGTGCAGCATTGACACTGTTTGCTCCCTTGACTCACTGCCTCTGAAACACAGCACCATGTGGCATCTTATGACATCTTCGGTGCCTCCAGTTTGTGTCAGCATGCCTGACAACATGAGTCAATGAACAAGCCTTGACCACTGAACTGTGAAATCTATGGGAACTCCAGTGGGAACAACACAGAGGGACATGAGCAAGAGTGCAAGTATAAACCAACAAACCAGATCAAAAAGCAATGATCCTTCTGAAAGATCTTTATTACCTTTATGTAACTGTATTAAATTAAACTAAATCAAATTTTAAAAACTGCATATTTACTTGCTTTATCTTTGAGTAAAAATAATAATGTAACAATGTCTTCGAAAATCTGAGTCATTTCAATAGTCTGACAAGAGTGCCAAAAATGTCCTACCACTGTATAATAGCAAGGATATGTCAATGCTGTTTTATTCAGACTAGATTGACTTCTTTCAACTTTGAACACACCGTAAATTTTGTCTCTATTTACACTATGTTAGCATTAATCTATTGGCCTTAAAGTTCGTCTAGTTTCTAATGAACCTTGTTTCCGATCAATTGATCTTGATAACTGCAATGACAAAAAAAGGAAAGAAAGCCCACTTCGTGGTGATTTACTGTATTAAGAAAAGCCTGACACATATGATCACAAACAAGGACACATGCACACAGACACACATTCTCAAATGTCAAAGGGGCAATGAGCTACTTATTAGAGAATGTGCTCCAGAGAGAAGCCTTGCTTTAATTAATTTTGTGCCTGCCAGTGACAAGCAGAGGCGAGGGAACATGGTCAATTTCGTCTCCATGGAGACATCTCCTCTCCAATTGAAACTAGCTGTCCTGAGTTTTCTTCTGTAACACCTCAGATAATTTTTATTTATTATTTTTTATCATTTTCTGTCACACCAGAGAAACATTTATAATACAGTGGTTCATAATGAAAGTATTTAAAAATGTTTCTAATGATGCTACAGTCTCAATAAACCCAGTACGACAATAACTCTGACAACAAATTCAGTCTCATGCGACTCAGATTAGACTGAACACCTAACTGTGAGGCTTTGGCATGGACCACGACTATTAGACCATAAGCTGAACTACCACCAGAGGCTTGTGCCTGACTAACAAGTGTCTGTAGCCCTTATTAGGTTTGTTTTAGCTGAAAACACAACATATGAATACACATTACATCAAACACTGGCTGTTTGTGAAGAATTCTCAAAGAAGAATTTAATGTTTACTCTAAGTTTGCAAGTTGTAGTTCAGTGTGCTATGGTTTGTGAATTTGTGGCTTGCAACCACAGATTTGGAGTTTGTAGCCAGGGAGGAAATTTCTGAAAAAGCTCAAAAAGACTAGCATAGTGGAAATGCATACTGCAAGATGCTGTTTGCTTCAGTACATAGTGTTAGAAATTTTACCTAGTTAACTTTTCATAGTAAATTCTACAGAAGTCAAATTAAGAATAAATGTGGAAAGACATAAACACAACCTTTCTCAAAACAAGGGACAAAATTAACTTTATAGGTAAAACTTCAAAATGTTCTAATGCACAATGACAGAACAGGCTTGTTCATCTTCAGTTCATTATACTGTATTTCCTCGAGGCAGCAAAATATAGTTTGGCTAATTAATCAAAGTCAATACATCCTTGGAGGTAAACTTGAGGTTGGTCTAAGGACCAAGGCAGGACAAATTAGGCTTGAAATCGGTAATGAGACAAAACCTTATCGACTAGGCAAAACTGAAAATGTGATGATATCCTAAGTTCTAAGTTCACTAAAAACTTTTTATATTTTTATAGCAATTTCATAAGCTGGCTGTGTTGGTGTGATAAGGTATATCCACTGTATTATATGTTTTGCAGTCTATACACAGGCTTACTATAAGATACACATTTCCTTCCTAAAACTGTGGAAATATGTTTCTTAGTGTTTGTGGAGAGTAAGCTGGAGCTGTAGGAGTCGACCTCATGTTCATACATGTGGACACGGTCTCGGGACGTGTATTTTCACCACAACGTTCAACTGCTTTTGAGGCTGGGAGTGGCCCATCTCACAATTTCTTACTAATGGCCTTGATGAACCTTGAATAAACTTAGCTTTCTTCACCTAAACTTGAAGTGCATCCCAGTGACTGTTCTGTTCAACAAAAAAATGATAAATATCGCTCAGGCCTAGCAAAGATTGAGAACCATGTGAAGTGAGCAACATAATCTATGTAAATGAGCTATACCCTTGTAATTCAAAAAGATTCATTAAGATGATTGCTTGAGTAAGACCTCACCTCTTCAACTGGTTTCCCTGTTATCCTGAGTAGGAACTGGCAGGGTGGCAGAGCAGGAAGTAATGGGAATTGAAAGAGTTGTTTTGACAAATCATTTTTATAGTGCTAGCGATGCTCTGCTAAGCAACGTTGACCCCCCAGTGTGATGGCATATGTTAATAAAAAGCGCTGCAGGATGTCCTCTGTATCCTAATATGCATGTGTCTAAATGAATTTTGAACGTGCGCGTATGTGTGTATTTCAGTGCCTGAGATTTCACGTCGCTGTTCTGCAGCATATTTGACAATTGTCCTAATTCTGTGTTTGTGTGCGTGCATGCCTATTCCTGTTTATACGCGTGGCAAATGTGTGCATGCATGGGGTATGACAAGCACAGCACCTAATCTACATATCAATTTTCCTCATTTAAATGGACCACTTATTGGGTGATAGTGGTGATAATTACCTGTTGTGTAGAGAGTAGGGCACAGCCTCCCACTGGGCCTCTAGTTGTCAGCTTGGGTCACTGAATCTGCACAGAGTACAGTGGCTCACGCCGGGGACTGGTGAGGCATGACAGCACAGCATGAGTCCCAGCTTTCCTTTACCACCACTGGTAGAGCAAGGGCCATCGTGTAGGAAATGACACGAGAAAAATGTGTGTTAACATCTGGGATATTTTCAGCAGCAACTTAGCAATTTGTGCGAAATAGTAAAATGTCTTTCAGAGCACAATCTGTTGTGTCAAGAAAAGGTTAAAGCATTACAGAAAAGGTCAAGCGATGGTGTCAGGGAAAGAGAGCTTTTAAAGGTTATGAGAGTACATGATTGAAAACATCCTGTTTATATTTGATTAAACACAGTGAGTCAAGGCTGTTCAATGGCACAATGAAGGATTTAGCTGACAGTTTGGGATGTCAGGTGTCAGTATGATCGATTGTTCCAGACCTTTTACTCACAATCTCTTAAAACTATAAATAATATTGTGAAACTGAATAATTCTGTAATTTAATTCTGGTGTCAAATATTTCTGGTTTCAAACTGTGACTCTATGAGCACAGGCGAGTCATGCCGTCTGACCATGGCTGTATGTTTTTTGCCACTTGATCCAGGATGCACTCTGAGGGCCCACGAATGGGAATAAACAGGTGTCACATCACTTAGTTTTCCTATTGGAGCCTGGAGTCAACCAGGAAATGGTGGCTCTTTTATTTACCTTTGGAGCTCCTTTGTTGAAATGCAGTGTCAAAGCCACACTAGGCACCCGCAAATATAATACTACATTATTCTCTGGCTTATAAGAACAAGCATCAAGGAATGTGCTCACTTTTCTTTACATACACAAGCATAATTGTTTTGTCCTCATTATTCATTCTGTTTTCGTATAATAACATCAGTTTCATGTGTTTCTCTTCACTCAGTTAACACCACAACCATCAAGCCACATCTCAAAGTTGCCGTTCGCTTCTCTTACGTAATTTTCACTTGAAATGAGGTCAGTCCACCTTCAGACGGTATTTTCTGTTATCTCTACGTAGATGTCTGGCAGCCCAGAATGAACTGGCATTGGAAATTTCTATTTCGGAATACTCTTCTGGCTCAGAGAGGGAGGCAAATAGATCAGTTTGCTGTTTTCTTCATGCTGGAATGATGCCAAAATGGTAATGTGTATTTCAGAGTATTGACATCTGTGTATGAATGCTTCTGTATCTTTTGCTCACTTTAAGTTTTTTAAAGTTCGGGTGACTTTTAACACCACAGATTTGATTGACATTTGTATCCAATTATACTAATAATTATCTTTCTGCCCACAGATGTTGGGTCTCACGTGACTCCGGCTACTCCTGACCTGATAAAACAGGCTGCAGAAATCAAAGCTTACAGTTGTGTGTGATCTAGCCTAATTTGATGTGATTAACATGCTTATGTGGCGCTGATATTGTCATTAGAAAACAAACCTATTCACTAGATTATCCAACAATTTTGTATAACACAGTGTGCACAAAATCTGTAGAAATGCACTTCTTGGCTTTATTGTGGTGATTTGGGGCCAATTGAAATGACATTTCAGATGCGACCTTGCTTGGTGGGAAACAATAATGCAAAAAAACATTGAAACTTATAATTATTGACATATTTTGCTGCAATTATGGTTAAAAGTAATTGAGGTAGAAGATATAAAGAAAAGTTAGAGAAAGTGAAAAAAATATTTTAATATATATTAATTTATGGTATTTTGGCAGGACGTGGCCGTTTCTGGCCAGTAACACACTGAGTGGGAGTTTTATCTTTCTTTGCACAAACATAACAAATGCAATATAATCATTGTTTGTTAATCAGTGACATATCTCAGACTGCCCTATTATTAATACAAGGAAACCCAGCATCACTGAGGCTATAGAAAATAATAACTTTTCAGGTTGTTTTCCAGCAAGTGCATTGTGTAAACAAACTGGCATTTGAAGGGTTTAAAAATGATATTATTAAATATGTTTTCTTTACAAGAACTTGATGAAGGAAAAAAATAGCAAACAAAAAAAAACTACAGACCCAGAAGGTTTAAATGTGCTGCAGCATGGCATGCGTTGCATTATGTATCTATAGGTGGCGCTCACCTTGGCTGAACACACCTGTTCGCCTTGATCAGGTGTGTTCAGCCAATCAGAAGTCACAAATGCATGGATGCTTGGAAAACCAGCAGGGCTGCCGCCATCGAGGACCGAGTTTGGACACCCCTGGTATACACGAATTATAATTCTGACTATGATGAGTTTTGAAGCTGGAGTAAGGAAAAACCCAGTGGTCAGGATTTACTGTGAAGTGTGATTATTACCAAGTGCGGATTTGGATTTTTTTTTTATGTGTTGTATTTTCCTATTAAGATGGTAGGAGAAGATGCTACGCTGTGGGCTTAGGAGAATACTGAAAATTTGGTAATGTTTCATTTCATTTTGTCTACAAAAAAAACCCACATACATACACAGCATCACACAGCAGCCTTCATAATAATCCTATATTTACACTTCCCTATTTTTGTCAGATTATGTAGCAGATGTGTCTGTTTATAGTTTATGAAGATATACAAATGTGTATGAAAAATGTATTCTGTCCATGAATAGAGCATTACATTTACCAACAGAAAAGGAGACAGACAAACCCATGTTTGATTCTTGTACCTGATTTTCTCTTGTTGGGTCTTACTGTAAATCACAGCTGTTTTGTAGCTGTTCGTATCTAATGACACTAAAACAGGACTATCTGGACTCTCCAATCTACAATTTCTGAAATTATTTATTAGATAATTATGCAAAAGAGTTCCATGAATTAAAATGCCTATTTTGGGGATTTGGTGCAGCATATATATTAACACCTAAAAAACATGACGTAGCTTTCCCTACATTCTGCTGAGGCTGTAGTTAGCCTCTGTATTCACATCGACTGTTTTATTTCTTCTGAGAAAGTACACACAATCAGATGTAGACCAGAGGAAAGACTAATACATCATTGTCAGCAACTCTTTATTAACGAACCAGGTGGGAAAGGTTTGGGAGACAATATTGGCGACATGTTTTGATGTGGTAACATTGGTTATCCAGCTGATTATAGATAAGTTATCTATAATCAGCTGGAACACTAGAGCAATTTTGATACAGATTATTGTCTGTTGTATTTTGCCGTGGTAAACTGGTAGTAAAGACCAGTGGCTTTCCACTAACATACACCCAGGGGAAAATGTCTATTGTTGAATTATGTAAACCTCCTTTTTGACTATCAACAGCAAAATAAAGCCCATTACTCCTTCTGCCACTCAGCAACACAGAAATATAATATACAGTATAAATATAAGTGAACATGTTTGCCTCCAGTCATCCTCTGTCAAAATAAATATATAAAATTACATTATGAATTATACTACTAATAAACCAAGATAGCCTAGAGTAGAACAGTGTTGTCAACATGTAAGGAGTATGGATGATTCCTATTCGAAGTTGACGTGTCTGGCTTTTGTTGGAGGATTTGATTTCAGTACTGTTTTATGTTTTGTAAGGCTGGCTACCTCTTTGTTATGTGTTTGCAGGTTTTTAAGCACATTATTGCACAGCCACATCATAACCATATAACAGACAATACAAATGCAGGCAGGCAGTTGATGTACTGTTAGACAGTGAGTGTGTGTTTTGAACATTATAATAAAGTAGAATTTAGCGCTTAAACTGGTGCTTTGTAAATTAGTTGCTTTTAGTTCTATACTGTGGGTAGTCCTTGCCAAGGCTCATCAATTTCTATAACCAAGTCTTAACAAATAATATGTGCATGACTAAATAACAATTTGTCTAGTATTCACCCGTTTGTACTGATTTCTGTATCCATTGAAGTTTGTTGGAGTTTTTGCAGAGATACTATATCTATGTTGAATTTTCTGCCGCCTTTTCTAACCCTTCTAGCTCTTAATTCATTTCTATAGAATTGCCTGGACTCCTCTGACAGTATTGAGTTTCAAGCCCTTGGGCCTGATGGGCATTGCTCTCAGATGGCTTACATTCACCTTGCACCTACTGCACTGTGGTGTAAATTAGTGGATACACTTCATGTCTGAGGCAGTCCCTGCTTACTATATACATTACAATATCTCCCTCACACCACATTTCACATTTAAAACATAACTGTGAATTGCCTTGGGGAAAAATGTGCTTGTACGTGTGTTTCTTTGTGTAATAGAATGCTCGCCATGGTATTGCTCAACATGTCAATGTGCAAATAAAGTCAAGATCTTGGCCCACGCAGAAATCCAATCAATAATACTGTATTTGATCATGATCCAATTTGCCCACTGTACTTACCTAACAATGAATGCAGCAGCTTTTGGGTTTACTGTGTGGGTTATAGAAGAAATGGATCCTTGCTTCTGGTGACATAACTCTTCCATTCTGTCTTGCTGGCCTATACAACTGCTTGTCAACAAGTCTACAAAGCAAACTCATTTCTGAAAGGTCAGTGAGGTACAGCATGTTCTGAAAGGTAGCAAGACAAAGGCAATCCATAACTTAATATTCCATCAGAGCAACTCGGAAAACTTTACTGACTTTAAAGTTTTTTGAAAACATATGTTCATATTTCTATTACTGACCTCTGTTACCACAGTGAAAAGAAATCCAGATCTTCTTGGCACCATATGTTTGACATTATGATGTTTGTTTTTTTATGTGGGCACAATTTAATTTTTGAAGAATGTTTTGTGGGATCATCATTTGACTGTGTTTTTCCCACACATTGTCTTATTGCTGTCATTCACAAGCCAAATTCTCAAGCTCAGTGTTTTTACTGACATTTACCAAAAGACCACGCTTTACAGCTCTGAAAAGATTCATGTGAAGGTTTTTCATGCCTAAACTAGTAACTCTAAACTTTCGTAGAGAAACCTTGATAAGTACTGTTGTTAATTCATGAATTAGTGTCAATCTGAATTTGTTATTATCCACACTGTGTGAAAATATAATGATACGAGCACTGGTTGAGAGAGGTTTAGGAGGAGATTTTAAGTTCAGTGGCAGACAACTCACTGTACAATGTTAAAGACATGTATAGGAAAACATTGGTCAGACACCCCATCACACAGTGTTTTTAGTTTACACTAAGCAATGTCTCTTATCATTGCTAAGCTGATGATGTCCAATTGTATTTATGTTAAACTTTAAACTCACAAACATGTCCATTATATAATATATATATCATCTAAATGAAATCCATGCCAGCATGTTAAATTGTAACAAAAATGTTCTGGTCTTTGCACCAAATTAGTCTTTTCATAGCTTTCCATAAGCCTTAGGTTCCTTGGCTTCAAACTCAGAGTTGGCTGCCAGAAACCTCTGGGTCATTTTTAATTCCCAGTTAAACCTTAAGGAACATCTTAAGTCAGTTACTCACTCTTGCTATTTTTATTTGAGAAACACTGCCAAATAGCTCGAACTAATCTTCCACTGTTTTATCGCTATGTTTGAAATATGCATTTTATTCCTGTTTAAACTAAGATGTCGCAGCCATTCCATTAAATGTGAACTGACCCATGAAGGCTCTCGTGTCACCCCAGTGCTGGCTTCTACACTGCCAGCATGTTACATTTTATGTCTTTTGTAAACATTGGTTTACTGTTAATGAACTACATAGTTTCACTCTGCCACAGAGGTGAGCTACTGATAGAGGTCTACTAGGACCTCTATCAGTAGTTCAAGACCCTGACCAAACTTGTCCTGGCAGTATTTCCAAACCACAACCTCATTTGATTCTATTCAAGTCAATGCATGGTCTGGTAAGCCTGTAGGATCAAATCCCATGACAGTCTCCTTGCCCATCCCCCATGCCAGGTGTGTCCTTGTGCAAGACGCTCCTTGTAAGTCGCTTTGGATAAAATCATCTGCCAAGCAAAGTGAAGTATTCATTAGAAAAAGCTTTTTTTGTGTCTTATTATTGTCATCCAATCTTTGTGAACCCAGTATCTAGGGAACGCTTGGAGAGATTTCTTGATGAACTGGTTGGAATTTGGTAGCTCAACTTCAAGGTCCCAGCCTCCTCATGTTTGTGAATGCGACATCTCTCAGTTTCTCATCTGAATATGCACGCCGTCAATGTTTCCCCTTTTTCATTCCAATGATCTATTTCCATCTCTTTATTGTATCCTGACTGCACATGGCAGTTTAGGCTAATTTGATTTTTTTGAAAATTAAATATAAATGACTGATCGTCTTAATCTAAAGCCACACAAACATAAGTACAATGGGGGACACCACTATGAACAATAGGTATTTCTTTTACTTTTTGAATAAGATTTATGTTTCAGATAAATGATCAAATGTTAACTAAGTAATCAATAATTAGGTGAAGTAATTTAAGGCACTTGAAAGAGTTTTGACTGACTTTCACATTAGCTTCCTTTCATCCATAGAGATATAATTATTATCACAGGTGGAAGTGTTCTTCAATCACCTAATTTTGTACCTTGATTACGCCTGACATTTTATTCCTGAGTGTCAAATCTTCTCCATATTTGTGGATGAGTTTATAATCATTATGCAAACAAGATTGCTAACATTTTTGAGACTCTAGGACAGACATTTACAACAAATGGCTCATTCTTTGTAAAAGCATATACTGTACTGTTCACATGCTGTAACAAGTTTGTACAGGTCAGTGTTTTTGTAAGATTAGTGCTAAGTGAGTTAAATTAAGTACACGTGCAGATACTGAGAATTTTACAATGCTCAAACCAACGTACAGAAAGTGAACGACACATTGACTGTTATGACAGAAAAATGTAGTCATACCTGTTGAACACAGGGGGGCAGTATGGAATCATATTCTCTCGACTTGAAGCATCCTCACATGAAGGAACAGAGTTCAGAATTTTCGAAACAAGAAAACTGCAAGTTTTGTGTGTTTGATATGTGATCTTAAATGCTTGATCTCTGTCGTAGTCTCCAATTTGCCATTTTCACGATACCTGATGTCTTTTTGCACTGTTTAAACTGCTGTGCTACAGGCATTTAATAAATTAAAACTCAGTCGTATTTTGAATCTTTGGATTATATTTATTTGCCTAATTGAGCCCTGTTGTCAGTGAAGGTGTGTGGTTAATTTGAATGGCTTACATGTGACTGACCGAGAGGCACTTAGAGGGAATGTTCTGCTCGTTAAGGAGTGACTTATTGTTTTCTGTCCTTTTTCCATCCCTTTCTTGACTTCAGGCTTGGTCACAACCCCTAGGTCCAAGCCCCACTTTCCATAATAGCGTGAATAACTCAATAACTCCCATCCATGGCACAATTAGGGAATTATTACACCCTCTGCTGGCCCTCACGCTCCAGGGTGAATTGTGGGGGTAGAAGGAGCCTAGCCTGACGCCCATTGCCACTGTGAAGCCTTGGCTACTTGTATCCCTGACCCATTTTACACTCCCTATGTGCCCAGATTCTACGCAGACACACAAACTGTCTCTCTAACACACTCCTAGCATGTGCACACACACTAACGCCCCCTCTGTCGTTCTCATCCAGCAGGCAGGAACATGGCATCGTGAGTCACGTCAGCACTAGCAGCTGTGTTATGGGCGTCATGTGGGGCACTCATTCGGCCAAGCGGTGGGGTAGAGTGAGCACAGAAGAGTTGAAGGGTGGTGTGTGTGTGGATACCTCTGCTCAACCCTTCTCGTGTCTCTGCATGAAGCAAGCCATCTGCCTACTGACACTCATTTAAGAGCGTCAGTGACACTTTGCATCTCTAACTTGTCCGTCACTCACCCACCTCTTCGCTAACACAGATGAAACCAAGTTGATGACACCAACTGCTGACCATGTTTGGGTATTTCGCTTTTTCTGCTACCTTTAGGTTTTAGTTCCCTGCCTCTATTATCTAACTTTGTCCCTTTTGTTCCTATCATCTTCACCTTGGACACACTGCTGGACAATATTGTTGTTTTGGTTTTGACATTGTTACTTCAATTTATATAGTGTATTTCTAACACATTGCAGTATTTTCTTGATATACTTCAAGTTGAAGTTTAATTTAGGGGTTTGTGTATCAATAGTAAACGCGATGAGGCAATGAGAATTTGTTGATCAAGGAAGAAAAGAAGTACTCTATATGCAACCATGGGAGTTGAGTCAATATTTGTGGAAACTGATCAACAGTAAAAATAAAACTGATTCCTTTATTCTTTATCACTGAAGTGACTCCAGCGCTGTCATGACCACATTAAAGTGGTCGTTGTCTTGTTTTTCTGTAGTGTAGCTCTGGGAAGGAATTCATTTATTTTGGTGGATTAACTGAAGTAAAGTTCTTCCTCAGTCTCTCATCAAATTGTAATGAATGATATTACATTGTAAATTAACAGTCCCATAATTAAACAGATAAGCTTGGGTTTCGTCCAAGTTCCCAGCTGCTGGAACACCTGCTGCTGTTCTGCTATAAAAAACTCTGTGTCCACTGTCACTGTGCCAATATAGGTATAACATTCTATTGGTTTCAGTTTAAAGGGGCAAATCTAAGAAACTGTGATAAAGCATAGGTTTGCACTCCAAATGCCACATCTGTGGGCTGATCCATTTGAAAGCACTCCAAATAAAAAGCAATTTAACAGCCCCAGCTATAAGAAAAAGCCCTCACTGCAGAGGAAACAAAACCTTAATTAGGGTTAGTGATGATTGCTCAGTGCATGTGCTCATTTTGCTTTACGCTTGGCCAAGGGTCTTTTCTTATATCGACCTCTGGCAATTTATATACTTCAGCCTGTCTGCATTTGCAAAATGTCATCATACTAGAGATTAAATTAAAGGCGCGCCTCTGTAAAGAAGATACATCTATCACATTATTACTGGTGGAAGATTAACTGGTTGACATTTCTCGCCAATATAGTGGCACAATAGGACCTGCTCCAGACAAATCTGTCAACAAGCCCTGTCAAACACACAGTGCATGATAGAGAATATTATTAAGTCAGCTGTGTGTCATGAATCTGATTTTATTCCAAAAGAACTCAGTTGTATGTTGACTTTGCTTGACTTTTGTTCATGCCGAAATCTCAAGAATGCAGCTTAGTTATGTTGCTGAGAATGTCCCTTCAATCAGTTTGACCATAATTAAAAAATAAGAGCTCAAACACACACACACACACACACACACCCACATTTGTGTATTCTGAGGCATGTATAATAATACATTCTCACAACTCCATGTGTTACCTGTGCAAACACAACTCCAATAATTAACAGTCTAATATGGAAAGCTAATGTTTGATCAATCCAACAGAGGTGGCAAAAACAAGAGCAAACCTTAACACTGGGAAAGGTCATGGGATCAATAATTCATTTAAGATGCTCCCTGGGATTGACTCTGCAGTTGCCTTGTAATCAGGAGGGGGGATTTATTTATCTTAACCTACTTTAAATCCACAATCCTACAGTAGAAAAAAACATGCCACCTCAGTTGATTTTCAGTGCCATCAGAAATCTGTTTTATTTACCCCCAGGGGCTGGTGTAGAGGAGCTCCTTGATAGCACTTCAACTGCGAACTAAGCAGCTTTTTAGGAAACATTGTGGAAGAAAGCAACAAAAAAACAAATGTTATGAACATATTAAGGGTGTAAATGTGTTTGCAGTAGTAAGGAACAGTTACTGTTAGCAGTATCCATCTGCAAGTTACTTATAGAACTCTATTTTGTCAAGTGAAATTTCACACAGCAAGATACAAAAAGGATGGTTAATTTTCTAATCTGTCCGAGCTAAATATGGTGTGTTCCCATATAGACTCTGTTAAAATAACAATCTTATCAAATAACACGCCTTTCATAAATTATCAATTTGTTATTCAATATCTAAAATGTTCTATCTTATGTTTTCAAATGCCCATAATTTAGCTAACAGGGCAGTGTACTGCATGTGTGATTCACAGACAGAACCACCAACTCTGATTTAAATAATGCAGCCCTGCTGAGTGGAGGCATCCAGAGGCTATGCCAGCTGAAATGCTACAAACCTGTGTGGTCTGAAAGATTTACCAAGTTTTCAGTCTAAACCATGTCCAGGCGTGATGCAGAAGTTAGATTTTTCAAAATGTATCTCCTTAAAATAAGGATGCTTGGAATTTATTTTTGAGAGTGTGAGTTCTTTACACATTACTGCTTTCACCTGACGTGCTGTTTTATTCCGGCTCTGTAGATCTCTAATTTCTCTAAAGGACAGATGCTATTTGAGCAGGTTTCCCACTGAAACAGCTGTCCTTAATGAATAAATGACTATAAAGGGGGCATTTCATAGGCAATTGCATCAAGGAAGCAGCAGTGTGGAGTTTTGCTTTGACACTCAACTCACTTTTCAGATTGCTATTAGACCATATGGTTTACAGTTTGGAGTGTGTAAACAAGTCTGACTGACAATCTAATCAGACTGCCAAATAGAGAGTAAACAAAACATTTTTAGCTTGAATGTAAATGGTGCCTAACACAACACAAAAGTTAGTTTTGTTGTTGAGAATGTGATCACTTCATGTGGTGTTCAGCTTGTTCACTTTGTGCCTTCTATCACTTTGTTTCACACTGAGTAAATACCTGCCTGACGATACGTTTGTAGTTGGCGCACCAATGCTTAGTCTACCATCCACCCTAAATGTGTACCTTTTGTTAAATTGGATTTCAAATGTAATTATCTGCCAAGGTAATTCGTGAGAGTGTATCCTGCTGTAACTGCTCATTTAAAAAGGATGCAGAGTCATTTGTGAGTCATTTTGGAACAATACTGTATCTCTTGGAAGAGGTGAGGCCCATGGGGAGCTCAGCAAGCTTTCTACTTTGACAGAAGAGGCAGGGATGAATGATTAGTGCCTTCCAATAACTAGTTCCAAGGAGAGAGTTTGAAGCAATAGTGTAAGCAAATGTCTGGCATAGTAATGAGTTGGATCCTCACGATTAGTCAAATCCATCACAAATGGTGCTATTTGTATAATGCCTGCAAAACACAAACATTTTTTATTCAGCATGGGAAGCATTTCCAGGGAAATCATGTTGTTGGCAGAAGGATTCTCAGTATTAAGAGCAGACTGGTTATAGCATTTTCTTTGAGGTAACCTTATATAAGCAAACAGCCCTTTGTCTGGATACTAGTTTCATATGTAACAGTGAAATGCTTAGTTTTCATGCCTCCCAGTATTGTTTCTGATGTGTGCATTCAAAACACTACGTTTCCATGCAGTCTGCGAGTGGATTAATTCAGCTAAAGAGTAATTGCCCTTGCACTGTATTGACTCTATGCATGAGGGAATTCAAATCACTTTTAAGTTTCTGTTCTGTAGGATTTTAGCCAGTACTTGAGACAAGCTAAGGTGTTTATGTGAGTTCATTTAATTTGGAGTAAGACTCCAATGGTCCTATTAATGGATTAAAGGGCTGCATGTAAATGTAATGGTGCAAATCTGCTGACTGCTTAAGAAAATACCAGTAGGAGAAGTGAACAAACACCAGTCTGCCCTATTTTAACAAATGGTGTAAAAGAATGCTGTAGCCAGAGACTACTGACAGCAGCTGATCATTGACCAAATGTACACAGCACTGACCTGAGTGTATGATAAGCTCAGCTGTTATTTACCTTGCAATGACTTATCTTTTTCCTGGTGACACTGCACACTGGTCTTAACGTTATCTTTTTTTAACAAGAAAGTCAGTCTTCACAGGTAAAGGCCCAGGGCTAAAAGCAAGAGTAGTCATTTAGACCTATTTATTGTTTGTTACAGTTTCACAGGACAGAAACACAGTCCGTCACATGTTCCAGTATTTCTGGTCATTTAAACTTGATACAAAAGGTTCTGTTCTGTTCATTTTGTGAAATTTTGAACTTTTGTCATTCATTGTCGAGCTGTCCCTCCCTATCATAGTTGGAATATGCACGTGGGCATGGCTATGGGCATCATTTATGTATTTTTATTTTACTGATCTCATTTTAGCTTTTCTTTGTTACCAATGCCTTTGACATAGGCTGAAACCACTGACAAAAATAAACATGTACATTATTATCATTATACTTGTTATACGTCTATTTCTATGCAAATCTCTCTCCAATTAGCTTTTTTATTCTAACAGAAAACAGAAAACAAAACAAACTCAAACATTATTTTTATTCTCCAAATATACAGAGCAAAATCATCATAGATTCACAGACCAGTACAGTTAAAATACAACTGTTTTTCTTTTTTTTGTTTTTTTGTCTTAGATACAGAGGGCCACTGCCTGAAAATAGTGGTTTACCCAGTAAAATTTACATATTGTCTTTTCATTACAATTACTGTATGTTTATGGTTCACTATTTATACAAAGTCTTCAGATGACCATGTAAGTGGAGTACTTTTTCAGACCTGGATCATGTACTATTTGCAAATCATTTGAATCATTTGGTGTACACAACAATTCAGCCAATCACAGGAAAGCATACTAATTTGACTTTAAAATGACTTTCTGTGATTATTTCAATTGACTGCAACGTATTGTAGACTGTACTCTGAAAACCTAACCACAATAATCTCCGGTGTGTCTTGTAGGCTACAGCTAACGCACAGATTTATTTGCAAATGTTACACAGTCCAGTCTCTGCAGTAGCACGTTATTACAGTACTAACAAGGTATTGGTTGGTAGAAAAGGAAATAAGTGAGAAAAGCATCTACACAGTAAAGATAGAAGGCTTATTATGATCATTTCAGTGTTTCTAATTGTGTTCAATGTGTTCCACCATGGACAGCAACACCTATCGTACAATAAGGGAGACTTCAAATAGCCTCATGTAAACCACTCCTAACGGGCAAAGGTGAGATACTGACAGTAATAGTATTTATTTTTCATTTTTGTAGTTTATTCAGACTAAGCAAAAGGTTTTGTGTAGTAAGCAAACATAATGTAGCCTGTGGGCAAAGAAGCCTTTATCAACAAGTAAAATTAGCCTTCACTTCACAGTACTTATAATGTATGTCTGTATCCAGTGTACCCCAGGTTAGTTGAGCATCGCTCAGCAATAGACTATCCTGAATCCTGTTCTCAGTAAGGGTTGCTCTGTTTTATCGAGAAAGGCCAGCAACCCCTTGTAATTGTTGCGAGCCTTTGTGTTTATTCATCTGTTATGCCCTGGCATCTGTGCCGTGCCGTAGCCAGCCAAACAGGCACCGCCAGCACCAGCCGGAGAGGCATTCACAGGTGAGCGGGGCGGACTTTGTCCCCACATGGGCTTTGATTCCCAAAGCTTGACATGGCACTTGGATTGTGTGATACTCTCATGCCCATTGTAGTTGCTGCTATGGGGGATGGGACAGAAGGCTGGCCTATCAAATATTTATCTGTTTGTTGTGCAGTGTGCTGATTCTCTGGACTGGGAAAATGCATTATGTTTGGATGAGTGCAGGAGTTTCATCAGATAAGGAAAACTGGACTGTTTGGATAAGAAAGCAAATTTGTTTTGTTTTTAGAGAGCGGCATTCTGAATATCTTGCTTACAGTAACCTTTGACTGTGAAATATTTATTACATTTTGATGCTGTGGATGTAGAATTGTGCATAATATATGCAAATAATTGTGAACAAAATGAAAACTGCATCTTGTACCATGCACACTAGACCACACTGTAATTGACTGCTGCTGATATCAAGGGGAGAATTTGATATATATATAAATATATATATATATTTTTTTTAATTCACTTATATAGCAAATACTAAGAAAAATTAAAAATGGCACAAACATACTTGACAGTCATGATGGTGCCAAATGCAATATGTTGCTAGCCATCTGGCTATTTCTCAGGGGGCTGAAGGTATAATAATCTCTTACTGCTTCTCACTTCAAAGCTGTCCCGACTAAGCTCCGCTTCTCAACCTATAGCCTCCTGTGTGATCAGTATACAGAGTTTCCCCGATCTGAGGAAGGAGAACTCACAAAAGCCTTTTATGTAATTTGAAACAAGAAAGGCTGATGAATGTTTTCGAAGCGAAAAATGATTGTCTGTACAGTTTTGATGCCACATGGATTTTTCTGAGCTCCCATACAGTGAAATCAGACTGGGAAAGAAAGAAAGAGAAGCTGGGTAAATTATATACACAGAAAGACAGCATTAGAGATTTATATACAGTCTGCTAAGTGCCAAGCTGGATTATCAGTGTTGAAACAGAGTTTTTTTTTGTCTTAAGCTGTACAATGGGCGCCAATCCATTTGTAAAATTAGAGTCCAAACTGCTGCCACTCAAGTGGAAAACCTCATTCAAATGTCTTGAATATAATCATATGTAAAGTGCTTACAACAACTTGCTTTTGTTAGAAATGACTTGTTTGGATATTTTCTTGTGTTGAGAGGCATATTTCATAGTTCCAGGCTCATTCTTTCTCACTGATGGCTCCACTATGGGATATAAAGATGAACCGCCTAATTAGATATGACTGTATATAATAATAATATAATCTTTTAGACTTTGTGTTCTGTTTTGTCAAATCAAACAAAACATAACTGGTAAAGGACTGTTAACGTTGGCCGGAATCAGTCAACTTTATCTGAAGGGTAGTCTCCTTGGATTGCCTCTGGATCTTATTGATTAGTAAATTTTACTAATTCTAACCACAGTGCATGACCGACCTTTGCAAAATAGGCTGACTGATATTTTACGTATACATTTTAAGTATGTATAATGGCAAATTACACCACTACTCATGGCATCTACTCTCCACTAAAATAAATACAATCTCAATGATGAAGTAGGAAATCCAGTTTCATATGTTACACATAACAATGCACTTGAAAAACGGCAGCAGGCCACTAACGGCTGAACACGGTTTCTAAATTTGCTCGTCATGTCCCTTGATTACAGCATGATCACAGGTAGATAGATATGCAGTCAGGACACGTTAGGCTCCTGTGTCAACACTGATACTGACAATAGCAATGGCATAACCACACAATAAAAAACTCAGCTAAAATATGTTTACATTTCATTCAGCAGGTACCCTCAAGTATATGGCTGATGATCTGTGGCAGTAGCAGGACAAACTCACAAATACAACCAATATTGCCATTTTTGGACTTTGTGCTGCAAGCCTTGGAGCTGGATTTGGCCATGTAGGGTGAAGGTCCCCAACAGAAGAGCTGACAGTGTTTGTCTCTTGCTTAGTCAAAGTTTGTATTGACACAGTTCAAACAGACCCACAAGGCAAAGAAGATATGGACAAGAGGAGGTGCTCATGTCTCTTAGTCCCCCGGCATAAAGCGGTCAGAAATGAGATGCTGGAAAAGAAATTAGTTACGTATGTAAACTAATATTCTTTTATCATGGAGTATCCAAGTGAAATAACTTTTCAGTGCATTAAAATGAAATCCATGCCCCTTGTTATCTGCTTAGCACTATGGCCCAGTTTGAGCTACAGAAAGCAAAACAGCTAGCCTTTCCAATGTTCAAGAGGTCTGTGGGCACGCCAACCTGAATTTTGAAGGGAATGTCGTAGGGAGAGAATAGTTACCGTTATAACAACTAAGACCGTATGCACATTCATTTTTGTGCTTCAAACTACAGGATAGCAGCAGGACATTAGGCTGCACTCATTAGTGCTTCACTGGTTGTAACAGTAATCAACGTTTTTCTGAATGACAATCTTCAAAGGGCAAAACAGTTTTGCCAGAGTAACTGATTGTCACACAAAATCTTGTACCCCTGCCCTGCAATGTGCCAACAATTGCAGTTCCAGTGTAGAAACCAAGCATTAAATGTTCAAATTCCAAAAGTTGTGATGTCCTTGTGTTGTATAGCTTCAAATAGCTTCTCAGTAGCACATCGATTGTGGGTTAAAAAAAGGAGGTGGTTGATGAGTTAAGCATGAGGATTATAAGGCTTCTTGATCCACTTTTTTTTGGGATATTGAGAAGTCTGAAAAAGTCACATGGTGTATTAAAGCCAACCATTCCTGGCTTCCCCAGGTATTCAAAGAAACACTCATAGGAACAGCTTATGAGTTCACAGTTTTACAATCCTGTCTGCTTGTTACACCCTGTTCATACACCCTCCATCCCCTGGTAGTCAGACGTGGGTTTGCATGCGCTTCTGCAGGGGCCGGGTGAGGTCTGAGTTCTGCGAGGAGGACTGGGAATAGTGGGAAGAAGAGGAGGCTGATGCCTTGCTGTCTTTGTCAAACTGCACGTAGCCATCAGGCTTACTGTAGCTGCTGACGCCACTGTCGCACTGTGTGTCAATAAAAGAGCTGGAGTCGCTGAGTGAGCCACGCTGATACTCCCGCTCACATAATTCGATGGAGCTGCTGCCCATGCCCAACACAAAGCGTTGGCTGTAGTCATACAGGCGATTGGGACCTGCTCCCAGAGTGGAGTAGATGTTGGTGAAGGACATTCCTGTTGGTACACGCTGCTTGCCTAGGGTGCCTGTGTTGGTGGGGTTCCTCATCTCGGTGGTCTGATTCCCTGACATGGTAGGTGTATGGTGTTCCTTGAAGGTATTGACACTGTAGTAGCCATTTGTGGGGTCCTGTTTAAAAAGGATTAAAAAAAGATGTTTATTATTAGATATTTTGTTTTTTTCTATGGCTGCAAGAAAAATGTAATTAAAATGGGAAAATGAGGAGAAAAAGAAAACCATTCCTTTGTTTATATGCATTTACATGTATTCTCCAAGCTCAACAGGAGCCAAGGTCAAACTGGCAGTAATTACCATTCAAATTGCAGAATAAATAAGGAAACAAGCTGCTGTCTACAAATGAAAAACACTGGCAAAGCATAGTGCTAGGACTAAGTCAGCCCCCACGCTAACCTTAAAATCATGTTTCTCGCTAATTAAGCAAGCCTTGATGATTCATAGTTTGGCATCCAGCGTGTCACTGCAAAGTTCACTCATGTACTAGCTTTAATTGGACCTAAATGGATTGTAGTGTGTGTAATTCAATGTATGCACCAAAATGGTGTCTGAGACTACAGCTGTGCCACTTGTTTGTCTGCTAGATTTCAGGCACCGTGCCGCTGCTAAGGGTCCAGTTAGGTCGTGCGTGTGTGGTTTAGTTTTTTTTTTCTCTTGTGAATAGATGTAAATGTCAAGGATAGGTAGCATGATGGCAGATCTCAAAAGAAGAATGTTCATAATGAGGAAATGAGAGAGACAACCTGAGAGGATCCTCGTTATGCTTGTCATTATCAGACACCAGACAGGGAGATTGTTTGCGTCTGGCCTTTATCTCTTGTTCAGTCCTGCCTCTGCTCTCACCTCATGCACACTCATGCAGTGTACAAAAAAATCTGGGCCCAGAGGGAGCAGGTAAGCAGGCAAACACAACAGAAGTACACTCCAGGGAGCTAACACCAACATTCATTTGGACAAGAAAACAAATGAAAGGGACAGACCTTTTTACACACTGTCGCTGATAAGCAGCACACTGCACACTGTGTGAACATACACCACCTTTGTCAATGTGGTCATATATGCTATAGCCCCAGCAGTGACAATACATGCTGTGAAAAAACAAAAATTAAGTTGTTTTTTTTACATTAAGGGAAAAACTGTATCCTAACTTGTCTGGCCCTTTGTGAACCTGGTTCGAGTGTTTCCGATAACTGGTAATATGTTTTTCACATTGCTGTGAAGAAATTCTGCCTTAGTCTCAAATTTCATTCCATACTTTGACTATACCACTCCCGAAACTCTTACTCTTTTGGAGCAATTTAGTGTTGAAAGCTCCTCTTTCCTCAATAAACTGACCCACCCTTTAAAAACTGCCTTATATTTGCTTCAGCTTTATGTGTAAAAATAAAATGTGTTTGATGATCATCATTTAAGTGCCACGACTTTTCATAAATCTAAAAAAAGTCTGGAAGGGCACACTTTTTTTAGCACTGTATATATCAATGTCAACATTTATGTACAGTTTTGACAAAAAGTCAGAGGTGGAATAAACACCCTCAGATAATCCACTGTGCTTACTGGTGCATTTACAAGTGGGTTCTTCTTGAGGTACAGGTAAAGACTTTAATAACATATTTGAAAAAATTGAAAACCAGATCCTTTACAAATATTGAAAAAAGTAGTCCCTTGGTTATGTTCCAATGCAAAATATTATTTGAACAAATGGTATTAATGGGAAATGCCTTTTGCATCATAGACATGAGTTCAAAGCCAGAGCCCTATTTGTGGTAAGATTAAGGCAGGTTAAGGTCATGTTGATCATGCTATTTCAGAATTAGAAAAAAGAAATTACACTGTGTGCAGTGTAGTTTACCCCCTCCCCTTTCATTTACACTGCGCAGGTGCACTGTGGCAAATCATACAAACACAGGTTTACCAATTGGAACTTTTACACTGTCTGGGAGAGTCATGGAAAGTTTGAATCCTGCAACACATGCAACGGAAAAATGCCTTGCGGGGGAAGCTTGTTAAAATGCTTCAACACAACAAATTTAATATGACATTAAAAAACTTGCCGGAGTATGGTGAGTTTTCAAGGTTCACTGCAGAGAATGCAAAGGAAACCCCTGGAGCAGCAACAGTCAGACGACAGTTAACGCAGCCTGCAGATTGTGTTATTGATAGCAGGCAAATGTTTTTCAGTTGTCCTTTTGACTAAATAGTTGCAAAATAGTTGCATTTTTTCTCTTGTTGTTTGTCTAAGTTAGTTGATTGAAAGTGATTTTATGGTTCATCGCCACTAAATTGGGTATAGTATTTTCATACATTTCTGAACAACACACATTATTCCAACAGAAGAGGAAAACAACGTATTGCATTCCCTACAAACACATATGTTTTAGGTTGAGCTATCATTATTTTACTAGTTTGTGGGTATTTTATGTGTTTTATTCACTCATTGGAATAACAAAACCTGCATGATAGTAATTTTAGAGGTCACTTTTCTGCTGTGACAATGGCAGAATAACTTACACACAGTAACAACGGAGGCCATTCTTCACTAGAAGTTGGCCTATCAGAGAGTAAAAAGAGCTTTGATACAAGAATCTGTCCAATCTGCCAAATCGTGTGCGGATCATTTATTGCAAGAGTTACAAGTAGTAAAGTGCTTTCATGTGTGATGGGAGAACTGAAAGCAAAGTGCCCCCACTCTGTAGAGACTTATCCATTCATTGCAATGTAAATCGACAGACGGCTATAAATATCACTGAGGTTTTACTACATTCACGGAATCCTGGCTTCATTGAATGTGGCACATTTGACCTCACTATCATTTTAGTGTTAGTTCTGTACTGAACCAGCTGGCTTATGAGCTCCAAAGAGATTGGGGGAGCGAGCCTGTTGACATCAAAGTATGTACATAGATACTAGGTCAGATAATGCATTTATATGAACTGAGTTCATATAAATGTGTGAGTGAGTGTTTAAATATGCTGTAAGATCCTTTAGCAAAATTAAAATAAATAAAAAGCAGAGACCACAAAATGGTACAATGTCAAAATGCCCAACACTTCTCCAAGTCTTATATGAACACTTTAAATTCATCTACAAATAACAACTTCAGTAACTTAAATAACAGCTTAAGGGCCAAGCTGCTTCTGATTTCTTGAATCACTGCTGATGAGAGACTAATTAATAAAATCAGACCACTAACAGGAGTCATTTTGCCTCTGGACTTATCCATGGAGAATTATGTGTTGCAGGAGAGGGATTAATGATTTTCAGCTATTTTGGTCCCAGAGTTGAAGACCACTTTCTGCCTCAAAGGCATCGTCTCTCTCTTTCCATCTTTTTCAATTTCTCCCATGCTCATGCCTTCATGCTGTCGTTTTCAGTCGTACCTTAATGTGCTGATACTCTTTTTCCTCCTCTTGTAATACCTCCAGCTGCTTCAGAACAGATTCCTGCTGGAACTCTCCTCGTTCAACCTGCACACAGATCAAGTACAGTATAGTAAGAGTTTCTAAAATACTTCCACTCAGAGCAAAGACATTTCTGAGACATAGGGTCTTTAATTTTATCATATGTTATCAGTCAGATATGTTCCTCCTTCACTCAGGGCTGGCAGGGATCATTGATAATATATGTGTGAATGTATTTCACAGCAAAATTCAGATTTGTAAGGTATCTAAGCTGATTTTCCTGCACTAACATCAAGTATTGACCGCGTTAAGTATTTTAGAAGAACATATAATCCAAAACCTCGAACTACAAATAGTCCAGCCTTGGAGCAAAACCAAAACACTGGTAGAGATCCAAGAGGAAACAGGTCTTTGTGTAGAAGGCACATACTGTAGATATAAAAGTACACCCACTGTAGGATTACCCAGTATGCTTCAGCATCTCCATAGTTACAGATGATTGTATTGGGGTCTGTTCTGCTCTTGAGACTAGTGGCATCATATTGGTAAATATAGCTCTGTCTTTATTCCATAAAAAGCATATGCACGCTCTACATTCCTGTCTATTTCTACATTACTAAGAAAATGTATTCCACAGGAAATAGATATGCCAATCGTGAAGCACATCCAATATTCCGGTAAAAAGACATGCGGAAATATGAACAAATATGAGATCTTATTTCAGACAATGGGAACAAAAAGTTTATGTTAAGTAGTATGTTTCGACACTCACACTCACCATCAGTTGTTTCATGGAGGTGTGTTCCTCATTTTCTCGTGCTGCGTTGTGGTCTTTGTGTACGATTTCCACGCGGATGTCATTTTTCGCCGACACGACTCCTTTCAGATCTGCCAGAAACAGACAACACATATATATATATCTCTGTAAGCTGAATAAACACCATTCTGTATTTGTTGACATTATAATCCCTCCAGTGCAGTTTACAGTGTTACAGAATTTAGCATAGATCCCTGGATTTGTGGTTTGTGAGAACGCCCCTATTTCTCATACACAATACAAAGTATTATTAATCATTTGTTTCTTGCCAGCACAAGATTATTGTTTTCTGCATACATATGCAAACTCAAGCAGCCTTCCATGGTGGCTCATTCTGCTTGGAACAAAGCTGATGATACTGTCATATAACAAAGTCTTACTTTCTGTCTTAATTTTGCTTGCAAGTTCTCTCTGGTGAGCACAGATGGAGACGGGCAGTGAGGGCATAACCAGGTGCGCTTCCTCTGTAGTATACAGACAATAGACATGCTGAAGGGACCAGTAGCACAGTTTGGTTGTTGGAATGAGACAGTTGCTCACTGTCTCTAACCTGAGTCACTTGGTACATTGCTGGGAGGCAGTGAACATAGCACAAGATGTAAATAGCCTAAAAAGCCAATGCAGCCAGACTGAGATTGCATGAAATGAACCCTTATCCCAATCTGGCTATCTCTGCACCACCAAAAAGATGTCCATCTCAACAAGTGATTTTGTCTCGCAATAAGCATGACTCTGTTCCAGCAGCTTATTGTGTTTCAGGAGCTTCTTGAGGAAGCTGGCAATCTCTTGGTCTTTTAAGCTGTGAGCAAACATTTTTTTTTTTAAATCTTTTTTTATTTTCCATGTTATAGAAATGTTGTTGAAAACAATATATAAATAGATGGACATGTTTTAATGTGCCTGGGGACCATTCAGTATTGGCATGCAACGTTGCAGATAACAGGGAAGAAGACATGTACTTCTCTGAGAACGGGTGCAACAGAAGGCTCCAATAGTGCCCATGAGGACAATGAAGGCCACAAAAGCTCCCACAGCAATACCAATGATCACCGCCACTGGGAGAGATTCTGAAGAGGGAAAAAAGAGATTTGTCCTTTTACAATCACAAAACACTTCACATGTACATTACGTTTAAAAGACACATTTCTTTTTCAGACAGACAAATAAATGTTGTTCCATATAGCTCATTCTTTCTTAAACTAACATTTTCTCTTTTACTTATTTGGACAGTATTCAATACAATACAATACAAAATAAGTCCACAGTGTCTGTGAAAGATCTGTGTTGCATGTCCAAATAAAAACAAATTCAAATAAAATTTAATTAACATGTTTTTAGCATTGTTGTGTCCCTATTGTACTGTCAAATAACTTCTAATTTACACTAAATTAGGCCAATAGAATCATTTCACAGCGCTTTTACTTGTATAGCGTGCAACAGTGTTGTTGAGGGTCATCATGTTTGTGTCTTTCAACACGGATATTACAGCACATCTGCAACTAAATGGAGATTAAACCTGCAGCCACACGTCTATATGCTGTTACAGCATTAAAGTGTGTTTTAATGAGAAGCTGAGTTATCAACCCACATTTATGACCTTGCATTTTAAACAAATGTAAAACAACTTTCACATAAGCAGCTTATTATTTATTGTTTGAGATAAGTGGATAGAAAACACAGCGTCACCTATGGTGGAGTGGGAAAGGTCAACAGAAAAAAATATAGTCATTTGTAAGCAAAAAGAAAAGTCTAAATGTTTCTTTTCAGTGTTTGCTGAGGGCCACTAGTTTAGATTACCATGGAGTTGCACTTTATGTTAATCCAGAAAAGTACTTTGTAAAGGATTCATCTGCATCGTCATAACATTTACATACATCAAGAATTTAGGCAATGCTGTGTGTAGATAGAGAATGCATTACTGACTTACATTTTAAAATTTGTAAAATGTTTTTTACCAACTTATTACTGACAAACAAATTTTAATGCAGTATGAATGTAAAGATTTCTTAAACATTAAAATGTTGATTTTGCATCATTAAATATATTTCATCCCACTTACAATGGATAAACAAAACGTCATTTAACTACATTACAATTGTTGAGTCACAAGCTCACTGACACAGCAAGGTATTTCACCACTCATCTGTTACACTACCATTATCTACTATACAACTGTCATGATTTTAAAAAGAGGAAGGTGGAACCTGTCGAACCTTGGCTCCCACCTTGTTCCTTAAGGCGTATGATCTCGGTGTCTGAGCCAAAGCTGTTCCATGCAGTACAGTTGTAGATAGTTTGGAAGTCAGCTGGGACTATGTTACTCATGGTCAGTGTAGAGATTACTCCATCATCTGTGTTGACAGTCTCCACAGTGTAGCGACCAGATGTTCCAGACTCCAAAACAGTTTCCTTCCAAGACCAGGCCTGCGAAAAGATAGATAAAAGAGGAATCATGTCAGGGTTTTGACCAGAAGTGACACCGTAAAGGAATATTTTTTGCCGTCTATCTTGTATATTGTGTTGAACCAGTAAGTGTACAAGGACAAATGCCATTTCACAAGCCCTAAAGTAATGTGTTTAAAAGTGGAAACTGAAAAAGATTAATATACCAATAAAAGAGAACAGAATAGTTTGAGATTGTCTTTTAAAAACAAAAGTTTAACCATGTTAGTGTGGAAATGTAGGTCTGATCATCAGTGTGATCCAAAGTGAAGTTTCCAGCTCACTGAGACATGCTGGTATCTGTAAACTATGCTAATGTCTAATGGATAATTGAAAATTGCATGTACTCTGAGCAGAGCTCTTCTCATCATAGTGTTCAATAACAGTGCTTAGGTTGTTAGGTTGTTTGGAGACTGTTTATTAATAGAGTCATACTGATTGATAATGATTATGATCTCTTAAAGAATGCAATGTACTGTACATATCTCAAATGAAAATACAGATTAATAAGCAGACACATTTGTTTTCTCTTGTGACAATGTATGGGAATACATACCTACCTTTTGAACATTGTTTATGTATATGGTAGCTTTTGGGATATGGTTAGTTTATGGGTGTGAGTAGTGCTAAGCCTTGTTCCAATTTCTTGTTAATATATATGAAATACAGTGGGGTGCGTGAGTTTGGGCAACATTGTCGATGTTAATTATTTTCCTTTATAAATCGTTGGTTGTTACGATAAAAAATTTCAATTAAATATAACATGTAGGAGACACACAGTGATTTTTGAGAAGTGAAACGAAGTTTATAGGATTTAAAGAAAGTGTACAATAATTGTTTAAACAAATTTAGGCAAGTGCATAAGTTTGGGCACCACAAAAAAGAAATGAACTCAATATTTAGTAGATCATCCTTTTGCAGAAATGACAACCTCTAAACGCTTCCAATGAGAGTCTGGATTCTCGTTGAAGGTATTTTGGACCATTCCCCTTTACAAAACATCTGTAGTTCATTCAGGTTTGATGGCTTCTGGGCATTTTCAATGATATTCAGGTCTGGGGAGTGAGGTGGTCGTTCCAGAACGCTGTACTTGTTTCTCTGCATGAATGTCTTAGTAGATTTTGAGCAGTGTTTAGTGTCGTTGTCTTGTTGAAAGATCCGGCCTGGTAGCTCAGTGGGTTAAGAGTCAGACTGGTATGTAGAAGGTCTCAGGTTCGAACCCCATCTGACTCCTAATCTATCCACTACCAGGTGTGTCCCTGAGCCAGACACACAGCGCTAGCTCCTTGTAAGTCGCTTTACATAAAAGCGTCTGCCAAGCAAAGTAAAGTAAAGATCCAGCTCTGGGGCAGCTTCAGCTTTGTCACTGAATCCTGGACAATGGTCTCTAGAATCTGCTGATATTGGTGCAATCCATGCGTCTCTCAACTTTAACAAGGTTCCCAGTCCCTGCACTGGCCACACAGCCCCACAGCGTGATGGAACCACCACCACATTTTACTGTAGGTAGCTGTGTTATTTTTCCTTCATGCATAACATCCCTTGTTATGCCCAATTAACTCAATTTTAGTTTCTTCAGTCCACAGCACTTTATTCTAAATTGATGCTGGCTTGTCCATATGTGCTTTATCATACCTCAAGCGGCTCTGTTTGTGCTGTGGGTGGGGAAAAAGCTTCCTCTGCATCACTCTCACATACAGCATCTCCTTGTGTAAAGTGTTGAACGATGCACAGTGACTCCGTCAACAGCAAGATGATGTTGTAGGTCTTTGGTGCTGGTCTGTGGGTTGACTCTGACTGTTCTCACAAGTCATCGCTTCTGTTTATCTGAGATTCTTCTTGGTCCGCCACTTCGAGCCTTAGCTTGAACTGTGCCTGTGGTCTTCCATTGCCATCCTTTCTGTGTCCTTCCCCTAAAACCATGATGATGAACAGTCTTTGTTTTCAAGTCATTTGAGACTTGTTTTGAGACCCCCATGTTGCTACTCTTCAGAGTTAAATGTTTCAATTTAAATGTTTTTTCTCATAATTGGATTTACCTGTGTATGGAGGTCAGGGGTTACTGAGCTCACTAAGCCAATTTGAGTTTTAATAATTAGTTCTAAAGGTTTTAGAATCAATAAAATGACAACGGTGCCCAAATGTATGCACCTGCTTAATTTTGTTTAAACAATTATTGCACACTTCATGTAAATTCGCTAATGTTCGTTTTACTTGTCAAATATCACTGTGTTTCTCCTATATGATATATTTAATTGAATTTTTTTATTGTAACGGCACGTGTTATTCAACACGTGCCGTTCAGTGACTGTTATTCTGTGAGGCGCCTTTGTGCAAACAGCATTTGTTGTGGCCGCCTATGATGAGAATCACATGATATATTTTTGATGATTTTAGATAGCAAACTAGTAAATTCAATATACTGAAATAAAGGGTGGGAGGAAAACAAGCTCGCAGTAAATACAGATATGGGAATGTAGTGTTGCTGTGTTACAAATATTAGTTTTGAAGTGTTTTTTTCTTGAACGGGGAAATTCTGTTAATCGACCTTCAGGATACAAAATGAATCAAGTGAAAATATTTCCTTGTCAGTATGAGGAGATGTACATTGTAACTACTATTTTATTTATTTTTTCTTATTCAAAATAAATTGAACTTGGCTCGACAAAACCACATTTTATGAATATATGTTTTGGAATCTAGGTTAAGTGTTTAAGAGCTAGCAGCTTGAACAATCACGGACCAACTCTTGGAGTAAAACCAATATTAATTATGTTGGTAATTAATGGTAGACATCAATAAAAAAAACACATACTGTATTAGATGACAAAGTATAGCAATTAACCACATGCATAAGCCAACACACACATATATGCACACAAATTAATAATAAGCACAGTGTGAACTCAGAAACTTGACTGTTTCGATAAGGTCCATAAATCTTAACAGGATCAGTGCTAAGAGAGCATTAACAAGCAATAAGTGAGAAACTGAGGGTTCAAACAACAGTTTTGTGCTCTCTTTTTCATATGAACGCAAATGAGCTTGTTAATGTATTGCTTGTTTGTAATGTCTCTATCTAGTCACAGTAGAGGTTTGTTCAGACACTATTAAATTTTGCCCCCAGGTATACTTAGTTAGTTTGCTGTTTCGTTTCCCGAGCGTCAAACCTGCATTCACTTTCCGTATTGTAACATCTCGCCCACAATACTTTTACTTCTCCCAGCAATCATTAGAGTTTGCGCTGTCAATGCCTGCAGAAATGCGCACAGAACTTCTCACTTTGGAAGTTTTCATATGGATCCTTTTACGATATCTCCAAACGCACAAACAATTCTACATACTGCTGGAAGATTCCTGGCTGTATAAATGGGTTATTTAATGCTAGAAACACAAGAACAACAAAACAAGGAAATGCACTAAAGAAACTCATGGAAACAGATGTTTTTGCTTCATTTATATTAGCTGTACAGTTAAAATATGATGCGCCATGGCCGGTCGGTGTGTGTTTTTGTCTTTACACGTTAAAAGTCATATTTCTCAATGTGCGCTCTTTGTCAGCTGGTAAGTTCATCTGTGTGCGCGCATTGCAGCAGAAACAGGGATGAAACAAATAACATGAGCCTGTATAAATAAAGTAAACTTGAGCCAAAGGTAAAATGAAAAGATACAGTACAGATGTACTCACAATGCGGTCAGGAGGAGGAGTACTTCGAATGAAACATTTGATTTGTCCTTTTTCTCCATGTAAAGCTTGCTGAGTCTGTGTGCTGGAGATGGTAGGTGGCCCTGAAAAAGAACATTCATAAAAAGTTGTATGAGTCACAGAAATTGAAACATCAATTAAATTAATTTTTAGTTTCAGGTCATATGCCAATTCTGTTCAGTTTGAGTTCTTGTGATACATTATATTCTAATAGCTCCCCCGTTCCAATCAGTAAAACCTGAGTGTTCAGTAATTTGGGACTCCTGTGGAAGATTGTATTGTGCTGTGATATGAACATGCCTCATCTCTCTGCACAGTCCAGCCAAGGACATGCCAGGACTAAATGAAGGGCATAAGCGGGGGCTCAGACCTCATTCTGGATCAAGAAAGTGTTGATTTATGGCTGGCTTGATTTCCCCCACAGAGATAAACGTTTCTGGAGAGTGCTACAGCCTTTCTTTGGAGCGTAATCAGGACAACACAGATGGAAAGAGAAAAATGCCATTGTGGGCAGATAACACAGTTGTTGCAGTGTTTCACCTCAAATCAATTTGCTTGGAGCAAATTTGGACCCTGAGCCAAAAGGTCAGCGCATAACTAAACATAAAGCACAAGCTCTCGATAAATACGTAATACAAAACACAGAACAGAGAATATTTTATTTGATCCAGGTTGGTCATATTCATTGTCCACTTTTTAATTATACACGAATGTCTTTGAGGTTAACTGTGTAAACAGGGCTAGTTCAGTCAACCGCAGTGGCAGGTATATACTTCAAGTCAGCATGCGCTAAACCCTGATCGGGATATAAGATCTAACCTGACAAGGGCAACGTGGCCTAAATGACTGGTCTGCCTGCCATCTGTTTCTGAAGGCTGTTCACACTGGGTGACAGCACTAACATTAAGACAAAATATTGCACATGACCCAATTCTGCCTTTCAAGTGTATTTTGTTTTACACCTGAAAAGCCCACTCAAGTCCCCAAGTGAATTATATTAAAGCAACACTGAGATTTAATTGTTTACCTTACTTTTAAATACAGCCCTGGAAAAAATGAACAGACCACTGCATGAAAGCTGTGATTGCAAATCAGGGCTATTCCACAAAATATTGATTAGATTGAAGTGAGATGTTAATTTTTCTGAAACTAAACATATACTTTTAAACAACAAAATTACTGATAAGCCTGCAGTGGTCTCTTCATTTTCCCAGAACATGAGTTTTGTATGCTATGTAAGCATGAATTATATTTTTTATGTACATTTCAAATAAAATTCTATAGCATTTTATGAAAAGCTTATCTACGTACAGTAACTGGTAATCTGTCCCTATAAAAAAATATTACAATTGTTTGTGGATATACATTAAAAATTCCATAAAAACTGATATAATAACTCTAATGCACTGAATTAGAAGCTGGGTCACTACAGTGATGCTTCTCTGAAAGGTTTAAGTCAAACCTTAAGCACGTCTTTTTTGATATAGTAACAGTTAAGAATGTGGGTTTGAGGGAATGGCACGTGAAACCGCTTCTTGATTAGGGAGACAACTCTCTTCTCCAACAACTTTCCTCAAACTCCTGCTCTTTGCCACCTCTCTGACGATACATAATTGCAGTTTATTACCTGTCTCTTACTAAAATGAATTAGCATTTTAATGAGACTTTGCCAGATGGTGTGTTGGTATGCTAGTGGAGGATACTGAAAGGCTGCTAATTCTGCAGAATGAATGCTGTTGACAATTTAAGAAAAACTTATTGAAAGCCATTCCCCTTCTTCTGGTTTGGCAGTCAGCGCTAAAACTGGCATGACAGTACCAGTTTGTAGGTATTTGCATTAGTTCACATAAGGATATTTTAAGTGCAATGTGGGCCCTAAACTGTGATTAGGATCTGAAACCTAAGTGTATGGTTTCTATGAGCTCTAACTGTCAACAAGATCCATTGCTTGCAAGCTTGCAAAAGGCTATTGGTAGAGGCTGGGGAGGATCTATTCTCTGGATCAGAGCTGCAAATGAGGAATATAATTAGATAGCTTTATCTCACTCAGTCAGCTTGGCGTTACAATGTGTGTATGTGTGTTTGCCATTTGCACTTTATAATCAGAGCAAAAACGTGTTAGTGGGCAGGTGGGTGGCACTACAACATCAACGTTAGCAGCAGGGGGGTAGTCAAAATGTCAGGCATGATGTTTTGCTCATTCATTTAAGGAGTTGTTATCTATGTAGTGGACACTGCAATCTGATTACACAATATCTGAGTGGGTGTCAATAGGCCAGAGCTTACTGAACATTTCTTCCAAAACTGAGGCATTGGAGAGTGACATTTTCTCCTCACCTTATTGCAACGTAGTTGTGTTCTTTTCTTTTTTGTAGAAACATAAACTTTACCACCCTGAATACTTCCATAGCTTCACACCATATTTGTCTGTTGTAGGCTTAATACAATTGTACCACAGGAACCCTGCCTGTTATTTCCCCTTATTTTCTTCCTACATGCATCACCTCCTCTTTTCAATTTAAATTTTTGACTCGTCAGACCACAGGACAGTTTTCTACTTTGCCTCAGTCAATCTTAAATTAGTTTAGGCCCAAAGCAGGAGGGAACATTTTAGAATCTTGATTATTTGTTGTTGGGGTTTTTTTTGCATGATTTTTTTCCCAAATACTCTTTTAATTATATTTTGTATCATAGATGAAAATGAATTTGTGATTGTAATAAGATTATTTTTCATCACAGTCTAACTGTAACTGTCACCAGTTATGCAATTTTTTTTCATTAAAAAAAAACCAACAACCACATATGGTCAGTTTTTTTAGTTTAAAAATGATTTGCAAATCATATACCAAGTTTGCTGGAAGATTTCTTGGACATTTTATTTAAATGTTAGAACTTCATTTGGACGGGTCAACTGAGATTTCTCAACCTTTGTGAAACGGCCTCTAAAGATGCATAAAGAAGTCCTTACGGCCATTCTGTGAGTAAGCTAAAAGGTCTGAATAACCCTCACTACCATTATTGCTTTTTAAACATAGTGGGTAAAACAAGACATTTTAACACAGGAAAATATTGAGCTGAGAGAGGAAAGTGTGACAGAGACACTCATTCAAAAATTTAGTTCAAAGTTTTCCACAAAGCCACTGCTGCTTATATGCTGCATCTTAAAAGCCGTTTTGGCCATCATTGCTTTGCTTTATGCAGTGTCACTTCCTGTTTTAAGCATATATGGGTAATAGGTAATGGGGTAAAAAGATCAAGAGCTTATGAGTATTTATTTTCTGACCATCTCTCTGTCCTGTGTTGGTTGGCTTTGTTGTCTTTGCTGCTCAAGAACTGTGCCCAAAGCCACACCATAATAATAATAATAATAATAATAACTAGATTTAGCAATTACTGCAGCAATTGCGTGGGAGAGCTGATTTGTGCCGCGCCAGGGTGTTCACATCGCGAAGGGGTGCGCCACGTGGGGCCAAGATTAAATTTAATACCTTTTCCAATATTTCTTGAATATGTTTAAAAACCAAAACAACACAGAGCAGCAACTATTATAATTGACAACCTTGCACTGCACCCCTCACCCTCTGGCCTCTACCTCATCTACCCCTTCTCCACCACCCTGACTCTCCTGACGTAAAAAAATTATTGTAATTCGACCAGTACAGCCACACAAACACCAGATATTTCATACATGGTGTAGGAATGTTATGCCTATAACAGCCATCAAACACTTCTAAACGGGGGTCCATGGTTGTAATGGAGGAGGGCTCCTGCCCGGTTGCCGCGCATTAGCTTCCTTGCACACCGCTTCCGATGTCCCCTTCTCCGGCCCCGGCATCAGGCAACGCTGAGGCTTCAAGGTCTGGTTCTCAGAGTAAGCCGAGGTCGGCTAACTGGGTTATTAAAGTACAAAAGTGTCTGACGATGGTATGTGCGGACACCAGTTGCTTCGGTGTCCATACAAGAGTAAAATAGGGACGCTACACTCAAAAAGTTAACAAGAAAAAGTAAAAACTGTAGCTTATAGGCTGCGTTCTGCTGCTGCGCTGCCGACTTCAGTGATCATACAGGTGATTAGCGGCGTAACACAGCCCAGCTGCAGTTGCCATGTCACTGCAAACTGTACCCATCTAAGAGCGAAAGCAGGCACTTGTTCGGTTATTTCAGATGAAATGTTATGATTGTTAACTGCTGTTTAGCATGCTAAGTGCTAATGGCTATTAGCATGCTACAGTTTCTATGTCTCTTAGAACATAGGCCTGGCCATTGTAGCAACAAACCTGCGACAACCAATCACACTAGGTATGCGTGGACAGCATTACCTTAGGTAGTGCACCTGATTGCATATTTAGTGACAGCCAATCTGGTATGAAGGGGCACGGCTTTATTATTTAGTCTGGGGTAGTGCATCGGCCCCATCTAGTGACCGAATACGTGCATACCACCCGTATTTGGTCCTGCATTGTAAGTCTTTACTTTACTTTACTTTACTTTGCTTGGCAGACGCTTTTATCCATAGCGACTTACAGGGAGCTAGCGCTGGGTGACTGGCTCAAGGACACACCTGGTAGAGGATGGACTAGGAGTCAGACTGGGACTATGTCCTTCTGCATCCCAGTCTGACTCTTAACCTATTGAGCTACCAGGCCATTGAGGTCTATGAGTCGATGGGACAAATAATGATTAAAGAAATTAATTACAGACAAACCACACGATTGACGAGTTATTCCATGAGAACCTTCAGCTTTCTCACAATAAAGAGTGGAACTCATACTTCATACACACAATAATTATAATAACAGATGTACAGATCTACTCACATGTTTAGATAACTTAATTAATATGCATTGCAGTCATATATAGTTCTTAAGCATACACAAGCAAAATCCTCTCAAGCATGCCAGATAACTTCTTTCAATTTCAACTTCTGCAGGACTGTGGAAAAACCAGTGCGTATAGATTGTATACTATGTAAGTAATCACATGCATAGATACGCACAACCCCCTCTGTACAAGAATCCACTTAATGGCCACAAATGAAATGCTGAAGAAATTTTCATTCTGAAAATGTTTGACTAGAGTAAGCAATATGTATCCATCAGTGACTTAAACATAAACTGTCTCCCCTGCTAGCTGTTTGATTATAATTAAATTACATTCTTCCCCAGGGAATGTGGGAATCCTCATGTCTATGCGGTATGCCACAGTGGGAACAGTGACATAAAACAGCAGAGATAAGAAAGATACAAAAAATGACAAATTATAAACACATGTAATTCAAATGATGGCAGGAACTGGGTGATAACTGCAGGGAAAACAAACAGCAAGAAACATTCGAAGCTGAAAATCTCGCTCATCCATTATGTTAGTTATTCATTGTCAGAATCAATTGAGTCCTGCTGACTATCAGTGATGTTGGGCCAGTGAGCAGTACAGAGCATTCACATTAATCTGCGGTGGAGACAGCAGCACTGGTCAAATCAATGAACCTCGGGAGAGACCCCTCCACAAGCCATGCCTTCAACCCAAGTGTTTGCACTTTCGCAAGTTTGACAATCCGTTTCGCCTCAAGGACTGTGTAAGAAATGACTTGGATCCCTCGTGGTTTGCAAAATAAAAAAAAAACTGAGATGAATTTCAATTATTCAGAAGGGTAAAAAGAAGAAGGGTTTTGAATGTCAAATACCAATTCAGGCAGGGAGGTGCAAGATGCAAAAGAACGCAGGAACAATATAAACAAAACTAGAAGTCATCCAGAGCTTGCCTGAATTAAGTCTGCAGAGACTAAATAAACATGCCATTTGAGCTTTGTTGTATGTCTCCCAGTGTTCTTTGAGTTGGAGTGCTGTGTTATAATCTTTATTAAAACAATCCATCTTATTTCTCTCCTGGCATCGTTTTCGATCATAGCTACATGAACAGAAAAGGGATGAATCAAAACAAGCTGGTGCATTATGTATTCTGTTTACATATTAAGGCTGCAGAAAGGATGCATAGGTTGATATCAGCAGAAGGGGAGACAATGAAATTGGTCATTATTTCGTCTTATGCCCCCTCTGCATTTTTCAACTAAAGCCATGGCTGAGGAGGAAGCTCATTGCACTTCATAGAAAGTCATGGTTCTGATCTTGTGCTGGAGGGAAGGTGCTGGTATCCTATTCTCTCTGATATGCAAAGCTAACAACTAGATTTTGAAAGGAAAATCTTTACATGCACTGTTTACTACTTGTTGTCTCTTCATGCCCATTTCAGCATCAGTGTTGCTTAAAGGCACTTTGTTTTGTAAGCTTTCAAAATGTACAGTCAAACACTCTGAGCATTAAGCCAAAATCTTGCCAGCATCTTAAAGCGCTCTGCCTTTTTTATATTTGCCCCATGTTGTTTTCAGATGGATACAGGGAAATGTGAGACATGTAAATCCCAAAACTAAGAACCTCTGACACACTACAGCATGCTGCCTGAATATCAAGCACTGATAATGAAGTCATTTGTTTGAGAGTTGCCAGGTCTCCCACCAAGGCTGGTATTCATTAGTCAGTCTGTGCCACAGAAAAGGCAGCTTCCCTGTGACTCATGCAGAATTTAATTAGCATTTAAGTACATTTCACCTGTTTATAAAATGTGCGACTATATCCTGAAAATACTGTCAATATTTATTCCTTTTCATATTTAAAAGCTTTACAATGATACTGGATAAGAAAACAAGATCTCTGTTCTATCCCATTACCTTTGTTACCTAATTTGTATGCTTATACTATGTGCCACACCTTGTGCTGTGTATGAGACCTCCATGAAACTAATAAGAAACCGACTAGAGGAGAGAGCTAAAGCAGCATAGTAATAATGCGCAGTGCTGACTCCTGTGACAAATACTTTTTTTTTCATGCCGCTCGCGATCCCAGACCTCAACATTGAGACCTTTTAAGTGTAGGCAATTGACAACTGCGTGTGTGCACGCGGGCCTGTTTGTTTGAAGGCATCAATAATACAGCTTACCATTGACGGTGAGAGAAACCTCCTTCTCCCCAGCTCCTACACGTGGAACTACAGCACGGCAAACATATTTCCCAGCATCCTCCTGTCTCACAGATTTCAGCGTCAGGAGGTTTTCATTGCTAAGAACCTGCATCAAAAAAAGTCAAAGATCATCACATGCAATGATAGCAAAGTCATCTTTGCATTTGAGACAGCAACAAGGCAGCACTATGGAAAAGAAGCAAGGCTTTTAATATCTTAAAGGGCACCTCTTCTCAATTATTAAAATCCAATTTAAGGTCTGTGCTCAGGGGTTGGCTTTGGCCTTTGATGTTGACAAAAGTAAAGGTGAAATGAGGCTGAATTTGTGGATCAAATCAACAGATCATATGTGAGAGCAGGTTGCCAGGAGACAGGGTCAGTAAATTAGAAAGAAAAGACACAGAGAAGTAGCCTTGAATTTATTGTATGTCCTTTACATCGATGTGCCACAACAGTAACAACAGTTGTGGCTGATGTGGTGTATGCATAACAAAAGATGAGAAGTGATGCATATCAGTATACTCACAACTCCAGATCCCCTCTTCATCCACACAATGGTAAGAGATGGGTTTCCTGTCCACGCGCAGTTAAACACAGCATCAGATCCCAGATCAACCTGCAGGGACTGAGGCTCCGCAGCCATGCGAGGACCGACTGTTAAAATAAACATAATCAACTCTCCATGATTCATCCATAATCAAGCAGACATTTCCTGAGAAAAGACATTGTTATGGTGCAGCCATTACTGAAAGGCATGCAGTATTGATTAAGAAAGCCACTCACAGTAAACATCAACATTGCGACTGATGTTGGTGCTGCCGAGGGCATTGGTAACCTCGCAGGATACGGGTTCTGTGAAGAAGGAGTGGTCCACAATAGCCTCATATGTGTCTCCAGAAACTTCATTGATGATATTCCCTCCTTTGGCCCACCTGGTGTGAAGATTAGGAGGCAGAGAATGGAGGGACAGAAAAAAAATAGAGAAATTAGGGAGAAGGGGAAAAGGTATTAAGACAGGTTTTCAAACCAATTCATGTCAATAGCATTCTTTTTTGTGCGAATAAATCATTCTGGGGCAGGCTTTCTGTGCTGGCTTCAGCATATTTTTGTGGCAGCCCTCCATGCTGTGACAAGCTCCCTGGCGACTGGGAGCAGGCACCACGTTCCTCATTACGCCACACAGAGAGTGCAGCACACAGTGCCAGCTAAGAAAAACAAATCTCAGAATGACAAATGGTTAGTTGCTCCACCTTTGAAGGCATTGTTTGACACATACTGTAATGTGCACAACAGCTGACAATAATTAATTGACACAGGATCAAGTAAAGAACATCTGTTTGTGTTTGTGAGTGATAGCTTCTGTGACTGGAATAGAGACACTCGCCGGGTCTTTAGGTGAGATTTTTATGATGTCGCAGGCAGCAGCGTCTTGCTCTGTATGGTGAGAATGGCTCTCCGCTGTTTCAAGAGACAGGGCCCATTTATAAATGTGAAGCAAACGCATTTGTGGATGTCTTGGGTCTCTTAGGAAAATTTACACAGCGTTGGGGGACATACAATGCATCATGCATCTGAACGCTGCCATCCTCCACAATAGAGATGTGGCTGCATGCTGATGTGGCAAATGAAAACAATAACAACAAACCCAGTGCTGTCTCTATTTTACATTCCTGCCAGTGCTGAGAGCAGTTTTCATGGGATATAGAGCTCATTTGCTTTCCATGACTAAGTTGGCCCTATGCTTGACTGAAACGCTATCATTTAAATGAGAACAGATTACCTCATTCAATCAGTAAGTGAAGTGAAACAAAATTCTAATTGGGCTTCATGGGATTTTTTTTTAGCTCTTTCAGCACTAGACCTTTTCAGACTCGTGTTCTCGTGTGACATGGATACAGCTGAGGGCTGTGCAACACCTGTGTTTCCAGAAATGTTCAAATTAGGGCAGATGGGTGTTTTTTGGCCTGTCTGCCCCTTTACATAACTGCAGCAGTAGATTGTGCTTCTACTGTGTCTGTGTGAGTACACGTTCTCCCAGGGGAGCCTGTAAAGAGAGTACAGTATACATAGTTTAAGCCCATCTGCAAAGTCAAATACTTTGAGCAGCTGAATATGCGACAAAGTCATGCCGATGCTATATAATGAGCAATTAAAATATTCTTAAAACCATTTTGTTATAAGATGATGTTATATAATTGCTGTTTTGTGAAAGAAAAAGATTTAACACTTCTCTATAAGGTCTTCTTGGGAGATCTTCTGGAGCGTCCACGTCTACTGATGAAAACAGTAAACATGGAAATCAGCATCTCACTTATTTTAACACACAGGTTGCTAGTTCAACCTGTAGGAGGTGTAACAGTAGAGGCACAGATGTTTGGACAGCAAGTAGCTCCCTCATGGAGGTTAGTGCTGCCAGGATTAGGAGCCCTTGACCAGTGTTGGAGGGAGCAGAGACAGAATGGCGTCATCCGCAGGGAGCATGGGAACTCTGTTGGTGTTCTGGGCCTTGTCCAAGACTCATGTCTAAACATAGCTGGTCCAGGGTAACACAAACACCTGCATTCCCTTTGGGAGGTTAGAGAGGCCGGTGCAAGCTTACTCAATCGCTGACTCACTTTACAATGTTGTATCCTATTCAGGGATTTGATTTAGACAAGCGGTGTGAATCCTACACGCTCAGGTGTCGCTGTGTGTTTATGTTCACAAACTTGTGTACAAAGTGTATGTGTTATGTCCGTGCACTGGTGTGTGCGCTAACACTCTTATACGAAAAAAACAGGTCTGCCATTAATAGAAGTAGAGGATAAGGAAGAGGCGCGTGTGTGTGTGTGTGTGTGTGGGTGGGTGGGGGGTTATTTGCTGAATGTGATTAAGGCAATAAAACAGTAACAATTAAATTAGGAAGGCATCTGTGCCATCAGCACCGAGACCCACAGTAAATCAGGCCCTACAGTTATTATCAGCATGGTTAAGCACAGCACAGTGAGATTCCACTCTCTGTTACATGCATACTGAAAGCGATGACTAGTGAATTCTCTGTGGAATACAAATTAAATATTCATTCATTCTGACATAGACTTAAGTTACAGATCTATATGATGAGCCAAGAAACTGGAAAGTCAAAGTTCTACAAATATGTACTTGTGCAGTATGTACTGTTAAACTTATACAGATAAGTGTCAAGTATAATAATAATAATAATAGTAGTAGTAGTTTATTTCAAACAAACATCAAGCACATGTTTTTTTTACTTTCATCATCATCATCTCATCCTAACTCATGTGTGAAAAGGAGTAAATCAACTAAAAACCTCTCTGGGGAATTAAGGAGAGCGTCTGACTTCTATCATATCCATAACATTTTTCTTATCCTGTGTGTGTGTGTTTGCATATTTGTAGAGCACATTACCTCCCAGGGTTGCATTGATTTCTGCATACAAGGTGCGCATTATGATACACACGTACATTTTTACGTATTGCACCTTCGGTTGCATGCAGGTTACACACAGAAACAAAGCACTGCTTTCGTGAAGGCATGATTTTTTTTTTCCTATTTTAAGAATGCATGGCTACAGCTCATATAAGCATAAATAATGTGGTTAGGGAATGGTAGTCATGTCCAAAGAGCTGAATGGAGAGAAATGTATCAATTAGCTAGGAGGAAGGAAGCTATGGCATTTTTAGTGTCAGTCAAGAGCAAACAAACAATCCAACAGCAGCAAAAACAACACCAAGGATGTAAGAGTGGGAAACAATGGGATGTTATTTGCTGCTTTACCATGCAAAGGAGGGGGTTTGTTGTTGCTCTGTGCATGGTTATATGTGTAGACGAGGGACCTGATTTGCTTTGTTTGTCATTCTTTCTCTTTTCTCTTGCGGGTTCTTGTTTGGATGTGAGAAAACCCTCTGTGTTTTCATCACAGGGTGGTTGAGTGATTGTGATGTGTGCCAGTTAGCTCTCCTACCATTATAAACAGTAATGAAGATGTTCCGACCCACTCATCTTTCCTTCTCAGCGTGCCTTGATTCCCTGAGTGCCTACTGAAACACATGCCCATTACTCTTATTTCATTTACAATGTCAGCCCCACTCTCATTTTCTCTTCCAACTCGTGCTTCGGCAGCAGGTCCCCAGACATGTTTCCCCTTCACTCTTGAGTTGACCCTTGAGCTGTGTTTTGGCAAAGGTTCATATCTAAGAAAATTCATCTTATTTTCATTTCCATGTTTAAAGTCAGATTTACTGAACTAGTGTGGCAATCATGAGGGTTTGCAGGCTGCAGAAAGCACCAGCCTCTGTCTAGTGCCCTGCCTATCTTAGGCCTGTGTCTCAAGTGCCCATTGAATTGGAGGATGGCAAAGTGGCACAGTGCACATTGGGAATGGATGGCTCTCTCGGGGATGGAAAAGAGGCCATCCGTCTGAGAACTACTCTGTCCTTGTGCCGTATCTGATCTGGGGTAGACAGAGTGTATTAGCACTGAATAATGGCCCCACACTGCTTGACCAGCTTCCTGCTCTCCTCTGCGATATTACTCTCCAGAGGGGGAATTTGTGCGGGGCTCTCCCTAGTTGAAGCCTCTCATGCAAGCATTATGAGGCCCCTACCATGTCCTGAACTCCAATGGTGCATGGAAGCCCCGAAGGGCTTGTACAAATTGCAGATAAATCTAAAGAGGAGACTATGAAACTGGAGAAATGGTGGAGCCCATAACCTTGAAGTTTTAAAAGTTATTAGTCTGTCTCGATATTATTTAATCCTGCCGTGGATTGTGTCAATGACAGGGAACGAGACAGCAGAGGGACAGTGAGAGAGAAGAGAAAGAAGGGAACAAAAATAGAGAGTGGGAAAGTGGTGGTTTTAGTCTGTTTTAGTTTCCATCTCAAACCTTTTTTTCATTCTGCAGTTTTCCTAGAAAGAAAAAGTCATCTCGACTGCCATTGCAGCTTAGCTGTTGATACCCTGGAGGAAAGTCTTATTCTAGCATTGATCCAGTTTGATAACAATAGAGGTGAAATCCCTTTGCAGGTGCAATAGACGTCCTGTCTCTGCTGTGCACCTACACAATCAAATACAAACCTTGTTTTCCACAATATCACTGCCTTCCCTCCTCCTTTTCTTTTTCAAAAGGGCAGAATCTATCAAAAAGGCAACATCTCTGTTTTGCCACCTGTGAGTATGTTGTACATCCATTTCATTTCCCAGAACCATTACACGATTCAGAGCCGGCCAGTTCCCTTTGCTATTGATTTTATTCCATTTATTTTTCACCATTTTTTTAAAACCTCCCACACAGAAAACCATCTCTTGACAAATAACTTCAGTATTACACTTCTGGAAGGTAATTTCTAAAAAAAATATTTCTGTTCATTCTCTTCTTTTTGCACAATTACATGTAGAAACAAGAATTAGCAGTGAGTGAAACTGATAATGTGTCCATCAGTAAGATTTAATATACAGTAAATATATGCGTGAACAGCAACTTTCCTTAATATTGAATAGTGACAATACCTGCGCAAGAAAGATTAATGCACAATACTGTGCACATAAAATTTTTTTTCTGTTTGTGGATTTGTGTAGCTGACATTTATATCAGTCTTAGTGTTTTTTTATTTGCCTACATATTCTAAATTATAATAAGAAATTGAAACAATAAAATATTTTAGGCTGTTGAATTCCTCAATCTTTTAAACACGTCTTCACAAAGGGGATTCTTATTTATTTATACACTGCATTTTGGATTTGGAAATGTAATTAGTTCAGTCGAATGACCATGTCTTCATGTCTTACTAGAGTTAAGAATGGAAGTTTAATTTCCCCTACTGTAGAAAGTGCAACACTACCCAATCTAACCCAAGAAAAAGCTGTAATCTTGACAGCTTCATAAGATGTCATAGACATCATTTTTCCAGCTTCCCTCCAGTACACTGATGGACATTTAATGTTCTGGGGAGATTATTTGACCATAAAGCTAAACAGCTATGCAACTAAGCAGTGTATTGCTTTGTTACAACTCATTGGAACATGACAAGGTTTCCCAAATGATTTTCTGAGGTGTATTTTGATTAAAAGTTTCAGCATGACAGTGTTTTGTTGTTTTTTTTTTTTCATTTCAAAGTGTGGTCATATATTTAGGTGCTGTTAAGGAATCATACAAAGATGTCTGTCAAAGATTAGAGCTATCAGAAATTTAGTGTTACATTTTTTTAATAAGAATCATCTTTATTGTCATTGAATACATTGTTACATGTTACTACATAATATGTCCTCTGTATTTGACCCATCCCCCCTTGGGGGGAGCAGTGAGCAGCCACAGTCAGCGTTTAGAGAGGTAGTGCTGAGTGTCTCGCTTAGGGACACACCTGGTATGGGGGATGGGCAGGATTCGATCCTGCTATTCAATGCATCCCAGCTCTCTGCCTTAACCACTGAGCTACCAGGCCGCCATTTGACTTAAAGTGTAATTGTTTTACACACATTAACGTGATATGACCTCATTTTTTTGTCTCATGTTACCTGGTCTTTTGTGTTTTGTGAAATCAAGGGTGTACAAACATTTTTATTTATGATCCTACCTGTAGAGTGTGACAGGAGGGTTGGCTTTTGCAGAGCAATGAAATTTCACAAGGTTGCCCTCCAAGACAGGCTGAGGATCCACCGAAAGATTGACAAGAGGGAGATCTAAAATGCAGAGACCAAAAAAACAACAAAGTGAAACAAAGACTACGCTTTTTGACATTTTCAATTGCTGAGTGAGGTTGGAAAGAAAAGAGCGCATATAGTGCAGATTTTGCAGAGGAGACAAAATAGGCACTATATAGGTTTAAAAAACATGCACCATCCGAAATAGAAGACATTAACATGCACTTCCTGTCCTCTGTGTTATTCAGGGTTTCTACATTTGCCACCTGTTGACCTAAAACTGATTTGGATGTCTTCATGTAGCACTAACCTATCAAACATAGAGTATTATAAATACCTAAACCACTAGGTGAACATCTTTTTATTCAGATTATCTTAGAACACACTGTTGTGTTCACTGTTGTGACAACATATCACAGTTTGTGGCAGCGATTTCTCCTGAATAATTAAATTCCTTAGTTTAATCTTCCTGCCACCCACCTCAGGGTCTAAGCCAAATTATTGAGTAACACTAATGTATTTCACAGGTGTGGGAGAGAACATGCTATTTTTGTTGTCATATATTCATTAGGAATATTTTAAGGAGCGAATCAAAGGAAAACTTGACTTGATAATGAGTTTCAGTAAATGGCAATTTGCAAACAGTAAATAGTCAAAGTGTAATCCGGTGCAATTAAAACAATGAGAAACCTCTGTGATACAGGACAATTAAAACAGTTTTTTAGAATAACACGCATTTAGATTATGCAAATTTAATAAACAACTTAATTCATCCTAATTGACAAAGGTTGGGTTCTTTTTGAAGATGCATGTTAATTTCCATATCGGCCCTGTCTCATGTGAAACAAACAGTTGTTTACCCCATAGAACCCACAGTTTGAATTTCAAATAGGTGAAGGTATTTAGTTGTTTCTAAAAAAAGACCTGGGTATATTAACAGAACCTGAAAAACATGTGAAAGGAGGATTAATAGAAACTGACCTATACACTGCTGCACAATCAAGCAGATCAAATGGTATCTTCCTTTGCATTAGACTTGCAAGCCAAGTACACTATATTGCCAAAGTATTGGGACTAATCCAAATCAAATATAAATGTATCAAATATTCCCATAAGCCCACTTCTAAACCTTGTGGACAGCCTTCCCAGAAGAGCTGAAGCCATCAAAGTTTTACTGTGTTTTTATATATAAAAGCCAGTTTTCCAATACTTTTGGCAATAGTGTGTAACTGTTGTGTGTAATGCTACTTCCTAACCTCCACAGCACCAGAGCCTGTGCCATCTGTAGTCCCAGTTACATACTAGCAAGGCATCACACATAGTCAACTAGTCACAGGGGGAAAGACCTGGTTTGGAGTTTGATGTGGATGCAGCCATCTGTTTCAAAGGTGTACTAAGTCTATCTGTTCTGTGTTCAATAATACTAGTCTACTAACCAGGGACTGTGTTTGGATGTGGATAAAGAGCAGTAGTGGGCACACAAAATTAAAGAAGCACACACAAACACCACTATATTGAATCCAAACACTGTGCATAGTTTCAGAGAGTGATACTCTGTGTGTATGTTTGTGTTTGGGTATGAAGTGTAGGAAAACTGCTTTTACCCTGTGGCAGTGCAGATGCTTTGGGCTGGCTCAGCTGCCACAAAGCCCCAGAGAGGAGGTGGTCCAGGTGTCGTATTCCTCCACACACAGACACACTATATTCCCCATCAGCAAACATATTTCCTCCAGGACAGTTGGCCCACACCTCCACCAACCACTCTACCACCTTGAAATCCACAAATTCCACCTGTGCCAATTCTCCCCAGACCAGTAAAGAAAACAACAACACTGTGGATCCTGAAAGACTGAAGGCCACATTGAACCAATAAAGTCTCTCCAGGTACTGAGCAGAAAACTGTGTCTCTGTCTTTGCATATGTAGGCACATGTGGAAGCAGGATATGTGTGCATACGAAACAGCATGTGGGTGCGTATTGTAATAAAACAGGAAACCTACCAGCGCCTTGAGCAGCAGTGTTAGCACCCAGTAGGTGTTTTTAGCATTGCGAGTGGTTAATTGCGTGAACAAAAATGTCGGTATAGGGAACCTCAGGGGCAAAATGACAGATGTGGCAGTGGTGAAGGTGGTAATAAAATCCTACAAGAAGCTGGAGAATTACGCACGAAGCAGACATAAAGGAGAACAGGAGAGCTCTGCAGGATGTGTCTGTGGTGATAGACACAGTAATGGAGAAGTTAATTCAGAAGTCTTTTTTTTTTTTACTGAACGCACGCTTAGCTGTACTTTCTTATCACGCCAACTGTTTTCTCCGGTCCTGCCGCCAAGAACTTCTAAGGACACAAATGCTCATTACTGTAAATTCTGCTTCTGATTAAAGTTTGAGTCAAATAGTCAAATGACTGAGACTGACTGACCATCTCTTAGAAAGACCTCAGTTTATCTCAGAGGCGGGTGGCTTCAAGACTACTTTACGTAAATTTCACAGACAGTTAAAGAATTATCTGGTTCTGTCTCACTGTAGAATGACAGCAAATGCATCTATTGGAGCAACATGGAAGTCTGCCGACAAGGGCCTTGGGTGTGCATCAGTGACTGTCACTCGTCTAACCTTTGACCCTTCAAATATGACAGACATCTACTCAATAAAGAAGTCCATTTGTCACTTTGATGTATAAATGCATGAGTTGCTGAGTGAGTGCACTTGAGGCATCATGCGACAGTACATCAATATGCAAGACTGTTAAATCCTCAGATTCGTCAGGAGAGTACTAGCGAGTGAGACAGAGGCGGAGGGAGGGAAGGATAGGAGGAAAGGGGGTACTAAGACTGATCGGAGTTGTGAAAACAAGAGGATAAATGGGGGGGGTAGTGATATGGTTGGCCGACAGCTTTTGATCGGTTAGTTCAAAGTGGAGACCAGATGGTGTTTTTGGAACATTCTTCCAACTTCTCTCTGTTTCCTGGAGGTAGTGCCAACATAAATTGTTTTTTTCCTTTCTTAAAGCTCAATTTCCAATCTCTCCGGATCACCGTAGACAGCTGTTCTCCAGTAGGACCAGCTTCAAATCCGGGAGTGTCGGCTTCCTCTGAAGGATGGGGAATCTGTTAGTGGGCCATCCGCTTGTGGCTTATAGCCTCAGCAATATGGGCACACTGTCACATGGTTGGCTGCATGGAACACTTCAGAAGAGAACAGACTGACTGACAACCTGAGGTCAAGCATACTGATTGTGAGATATTCAATAGAGGGACACCAAAGAGTTTCCTGCTTAATGAAGACAGATGTTCCACCAATAATAAAGCATCCAAATATGTTCCTCAAAAATTTGAATATCGCATAGATTCTCAGTGCATTCAAAGGCTTCTAGGTTTTTATGTAAACAAGAATTAATGTCGCATTAATTGTCTGTCTTGCAGTCATTAGAGTTTACTTTAATGTACAGAAAATTCATATCGTTGCTCCTCATCTTTATATTCTTTTCTTCACACTTTTCACAAATTCTGTCTCAGATGAATTTGCCATTATCTGCTTGATTAAACACAGAGAGCATGTTGCTGAACAAGCTACCATAAACAAACCCTCCCCAATTGCACATCTGCATGTTCTTTATTAATTAGTCTCAACAAATGGCATTCACCCCCCCCCCCACATGGCTCAGCTTGTTTGCAATGCAAACACATGGGGAACCTTGGCTTTGCTTGTCCCTAGCGTATTAATTTCTCACTATGTGCCTGAAAGTGTGTTTCTATTTGGGGCAATGCTCTACAGACATACAGCTGGACTAGAAAATAAGAATATTTTAATATACTTGGTGAGTGGGATTTAGCATGACATGAAACTATGCAACTTTGGCATTAGAATCATATTTTTTTGCAATGGGGGGTAGGAGTTCACTGAAGTCCAAAGGGCGTAATGCAAGTCATGGAGGTAGCCGTCCCTTTGCTATCAAATAATTACACTTTGCTAATAGACTGGTTTGGACAACTGCAGTCAGCAGTTTATCCAGGGTTCTGAATCACTAAATCCCTCTCATTCTGGCAACATCACCAGTACATACTGTATTTAGATGCTAATTTGTCTAACCCTAGGTCAGATAAGTCTGTATGAACTTATGTGGGAATTAAACTGCTGAGGTGGATGTAAATCATAAGCATTAAAGTGATGACAAAAAGAAAATGCTGCTGGATTTTAGGCTGGTTTTAAGCTGTACAGCAATATGCTTGGGTATGTTTAGATTACTCTCATTTGGATTGCTACAAGGATGGAGCTGTGGAAAAGCGGGCAACTAGGCCTAGAACTGCAGATAGAAAGAACCGAGGGCAGCCATACTGAGTGAAAATACAAGGATGGAGCTGTGGAAAAGCGGGCAACTAGGCCTAGAACTGCAGATAGAAAGAACCGAGGGCAGCCATACTGAGTGAAAATGAATGGGAGTCCCATTCATTTTAATGGATTTTAATGGAGGCACCTACTATTCTCCACCTCTAAACTGGTCTCTTTATTAGGGGGGAAGCATTCCATGCTCCCACACTGTTGATTTCCTCTTTTTTCTTTATTAGTGGGGGAGCATGGAATGCTCCCACACTATTGATATCCTCTTTTTCCTTTATTAGGTGCCTGCCATATATTCTGATTGGGGGGGGGTTTGTTTTTGGTAGCTTGTTCAGAAACATGCTCTCTGTGTTTAATCAAGCAGATAATGGCAAATTCATCTGAGACAGAATTTGTGAAAAGTGTGAAGAAAA